>OZ024889.1:32932119-33539619 GCA_964017195.1 Siderastrea radians | reverse complement strand
GTGTTCAAACCCCTGGCTCCCTTCTGTCTCCATGGAGGGAAGGAAGCCTGCGACGGCAAGGCCGGCGGAGACTAAGTCCCGTACAATTATCCCCCTAAACTCTGGACATGATATTTAGACTCCGGTGGAGAACCATCCTCAAGTGTCACCCTGTGCGTGTCCATTACAAGCCCTGTAGTAGCCTGAATTTCAGCCGTCTCCTCTGGTCGTTCACTCCCGAGAGAGATGTCGAATCAATGAGCTGCTAATGCCGTCCAGTGACGTCACTGGCCAAAAACCAGACAGTGGTGTTGATCGGCTGATTCTCAATTATTCACATAAATTATGTCAATAATTATTCAAAGTGCGAGGAATGTTTACAAAATGGCGGTCGCGGGGATTCCACTTTGTGTGAAGGCTTTCAAAGAAGCAGTATCGAATGTTTGTGCAATGTTGGGGTCAACTAAGTTATACTCCGAACAGGAAAACACTTTTTCACTTCCTGTCGAGGGAAAATGTTTTCGTTAATCTTCTGACAAACTATGGGAAATCTATGATTTTCCAGATTGCAGCACTTGTTGCAAATGAACTCTCCAAATCGTGTACACAATTTGAAGACTGTATCATTATATATGAATGACCAAGTTGCTTCTCTTCAGAAGTGCAATATCGCAGCAGCTTCTGTTTTTTCAGAACAAGATGCGGAGGTTCTGAACGATGTGGAGAATAGAAAGTTTAGCATCATTTACGCTTCCCTGGAATCCATGCTCTCCGTTAGTCGGTGGAGAAGAATGTTGTCAACTGAGACGTACAAAAAACGGCTTGCAGGATTTGCAGTAGATGAAGCTCACTGCATTTCTCACTAGTATGTTGCAGTTGTCTTGTCAAAGACTGTTTATCCCAAAGGAAACAAGTTAAATGAAACCTTGCTACGAAACTACACAGAACTTTATACAGTTCAATTTTAGTTGCAAGAGTTTGGTGAGTTGAAATCCCTTGATTAATTATTTAAATAATAGATGCTGATCACTAATGAGAACTTTTAAGAGTTGATTACTAATAGGCTTAATTCTTAATTGTTCAAGGAGAAATAAAAAATATATAATATAGTTATTTATTGTTTTCTGTTAACGCTAAAAAATTGCTGCTTTACTAAAAATGCAGTTCTCCTGAATGTAATTTTGCTATATAGCATACTCTATAGTACACTCTATGTGTTTGTGTGGTTGCTGGAAATGTCCCTACTCTGCCTGAGAAAGGTCATGGAAAATATAAAGCTAAATTGGAATTCCACAAGGGGTGGGGGGTGTTTAAACCAACAACCCTTTTGTGGGAAAGGTATGAATATTTTCTGAAACAACACTAATGACCTATTTATTTCTTCTTGAAGGGGACTCACTGGAAATGTTGGTAATGTGGCATTCAGAAAGTGGTATTCTTCCTTGAGTGAATTGCGTTCCCTAATTCAAAGTGGCTTGCCTTTTATTGCACTAACAGCTACTGCTTCCAAGAAAACAAAGAAAGAGATTTGGAAAGTTCTGGAGTTTACTTCCCCTTATGAAGTAGTAGGAAGTCCAGATCGTCAAAATATTGCTTATGTATCCCAGCACATACAAAGTGCCCAAGAAGTTAATGACTATTTTGGGTGGCTGGTTGAGGCAGTTAAGGAAAATGGAGAGAATAATGAGAGGGTTTTGATATACTGCCAGACAGTAAAACAGTGCGCTAGTCTATATCAGCTGTTTGCCAATGAACTTTCAGAATTAATGTATTCTGAGAAGTCTTTTGATCCAAGGAAACGACTGGTGGAAATGCTTCACTCCATGACACCTGCATCAGTTAAAAACACTGTACCAGATTCTTTTTCACAGGAAAATGGCGACATCAGAGTCCTGATTGCCACTGTTGCATTTGGGATGGGAGTTAATACTAAAGGAGTGCGAACTGCCATTCATGTGGGTCCACCCAAGAATTTGGAGGCTTATGCCCAGGAAAGTGACAGATGTGGTAGGGATGGCGAGTAAAGTCGTGCTGTAATTTTGTTCAACAGCAAACTGTCTATGCATGCAGATGATGACATAAAGGAATACTTGCTCTCAGAGGAATGTAGAAGAAAGCTCCTCTGCCAGCCATTTGACTCTAGTAAGCAAACTAACTCTTCACAGGGTGCCTTAATTGCCCACTTATGCTGTGATAATTGTGCAAAGAAATGCAAATGTTGCCAGCCTGGATGTCCACCCACCCTGTACTTATCAGCAGTTGTTGACAATGGAGGTAGGCAACCCCTAACCAAAAAGCGAGATGTTTCTGCAGCTCAGAAGGAACTACTGTGTAAGAAACTAGAATGTTTGCAGAAGTCACTTGTTACAAAATCCATTCAAGGTGATCAAAAAGGAAGAAAGGCTACTGTACTCTTATGCCCAAACTTCTTTCTTGAGTTTACAGAGACGCAAATCAATCAAGTTTTGGAAAACTGTGCTTTTATTAGTAGTATTGCTGACGTGAGAACATGTGCAGAAATTTGGCAGCACAAACATGCAGTAGACATTTGTAACATTTTTTGTGAAGTTTCTGGGGACATGACACAACCTGCTGGAAATGATGAAAGTGATGAGAGTGAAGATGATGATGATAGTTATGAAGAGTTGTTGCAGCTTCAGCAGGATAACTCATTTCTGGAAATGGTGGAATCAGGCCTCTTTAATTCACTAGAAGAAACTGAACTAATGGATGACATTGATGAGAATGCAAATGTAGCAAATTACCCATCACTTCTGGACTTAGTTATACCAAATGTTTTGAGGGAGGAATAGTTTTTATGGCCAAGTGAGGTTGTTTTGGTCTTTCACTAGTGATTCCTCCTTTTTTGACAGGTAGAGGGGGTAGTGGATCTCCTACCCAAAGGGCTTCAAAGGTACCCCCTAAAGGTTAAATGATTACCCCACTCACACTTTTTGTGGGAGCCCCCCCCCCCCCCCCCACACACCCACAAAGCCTCTCACATCTTAATACAAATTTTTTCAGGGCTTGGCTTCATTAGTAGTTATACCAAATGTTTTAAGGGGATGAATACACCTTATTCCAAATGGCGGAAAATACATAATTTGTTCTTTTGTCTCCATGTTAATTGGCCCTTGTTGCCTCATTTTAAGCCAAATATTCCTTTCAATTCTGCATATGGGATCGAGGCAACAAGGGCTAATTAACAATGAGACAAAAGAGCAATGTGTTTTCCGCCATTTGGAATAATGTGTATACAGCCATATGAAATCTTTTAGGCTGTTCCGTAATGATTCCTTCTTCTTTTCCTGGTGGGTGGGAGGGTCTCCCATATAAAAGTTATGGGATGATCAACAGATGTTTTTTAAAGAAACCCTTCAATAAAAATATTGATGACCACCCCAGCCACACTTTTTGTGAAAGTCTCCTCGTTTTCTCACAGAATAGTATCAAATGTTTTGGGCTGTGTATTTTTCTTTAATGCCCTTGCTTCTTTCCTCACAGCAGAAGAAAAACAACACTTACCGTAACTATACCAATGCACGCATACAATGTAATGTTGCTCTCAATGTTTTTTTGTTGGCTGACATATTGGTAGAAATAGAAAACAGGTTTTTGCATGTTGAAAGCAGTAGGGGTATTTCACTAGTTTCTCACTCAGATGAATAGTACAACTCTTTTCACAGGCTGAAAGTACCCATACAGTTCAGGAGAACAGATGAACTACTTAGTACATGTATCAATAAAAAGGAACATTAAAGTGTTTTATGGGGCCTATTTTAGTGTGCCCTTCTATGCAACAGGATGTATTTCTTGTGATTGTCAATCCACTTGAACAGTGAAGACACATCAATGTCACTGGTCTGACTTCGTTGAAATGCTGCGTAATGTTTGAACTCTCATCCTGGGGTTTCAATTAAGGCGCCTTCACTGACTAAGAGGTTTACAAGAATTCTGAGGTCCTCTCCATCTGACTTCTGAACATGCTTTCCAGACCTCTTTCTGATTTTACTGTGCGGCAAAGGTTTTTAAATTCTTTTGGAGGTTTAAAAATATTTTCTCAACAAAAAATGCCACCACGTTTCTAGACCTACTATACGGTGTGAAAAAGATTTTTCATCATGTGCCCTGCATTTGCCTCTTAAAGTTAAGGTATCAGCCACAGAAAAAAGTGTAATTTTTTTGATAAATGAGATTTTTACAGGCTCAAATAAATCTCTTTGAGAGCTTTCTTTTAAACAAAAAATTAAAAGAAAATAATGGCTCTGTGGAGAGTAATTAGGAGTATATGATTTTTCCTTGTTAAGGTGGCTCATCTGGATTTTTCTGAGGCACACCATCCCAATTTTGAACTGCTAATACTTTACTATCTGAGCCCAGTGGCACAAGCTGATTCACACATTTACTAGAGACTGAATGAACTTGTCAAAAAAGTAGGATTGATTGACATAGGTGTTACCACAGCAACGAAACGATGACATCATGATTTTTGTATATCAGCAATTTTCTCCACATCTAGACCCAAACTTTTAAAACAACCTATTGTCTTTTATAGTCTAGGTGTAGATCTTCAAGACTGCAAAGTTTGAAAAAATTCTATGAGAGCATTTTTGTTGTTTCATTGGTACCAGTGTTATCCTGACAGACTGAAACAATGTTTTCACCATATGTCATAGCTGTAGCATACAGCTACTTTTCCTGAAGGTTTTATCCGGCTTGCCTCACTAGATTTTAAATGATGTAATCAGAAGTAATGTCTTAAATATGCTGCTAATTTTACACAGAGAAGCAACATCTCTGTTACAGAAGCTCTTATTCAAAATCTAGTCGATGAATTTTCTTTTAAGCCTTGTGATCTCAAGTCCAACATGTATTGAACTATCCCTGTAAATTTCACCCGCATTGAATCATTTTAAGGGCGCGAAATACAAATAAAAGTATAGGACACTTTTACACTCATCTCCAAACCTTCCATTGCCGCATCATTTGTTGACAGCCGATTTATTTCAGGAGTTTCTCTTTTGTCTGTATTCTACTAACATATTTGTGTGCTTTGGAATCAACAAGTTTGCCATGCCTGCTTGCTCAGCTTCGCTGGTGCCGGAGGTATCGTGAAAATTCTGTTGTTAGTACAATGGCAATTAACATAAGACTTTTAATGTCATTTTATTAAAAAGTTTTCGTCTTCCAAACCAAGACTGAAGGAAATGAAAGCCCTTGACAAAGAATGGGCAGTGAATTGGCAGAGAGTGATCAGGGTTCATTTTATCGACTGGAGAAGTGGCTGCGTCGATAATTTCCATGGATTTGCCCTGATTTTCTGCATCTTTATCAACCTTGTCAGCATTTCAGGAAATATACATAACAAATTTAATTGTCACATGATTATGTGGTTTGAAATAAGAAAAATACTTCATAAATAAAACGAAAATGAGGAATGTTTTCTTACGTCCAAGAGCGGCGAGTTGAAGGGTAATAAATTATTTTCTGTCACTTGCCGCATAAGATTACTTCTGCTACATGTTACCTGTCAAAGTTCTATTGTTTGAGAAAGCTAAAGCCTCTCAGCTATTGATCAAAATAGAATTCATGGGACAGTTAGGTGTCATAATCTCATTACTGGCAAGACACCACAGAAACTAGATTTCATTTCCTTTTTTTCTTGAAAGTCAAATTTTGGTGAGTTGTGCGTACGTTTTTAACTACAAGTTGACAGCCGCTCGACCGGTTTGGCTGAAATTTGGCCAGATTGTTGCCAGGTAGTTTTTCTACAAAACTGTGTCTACGAATGTTAATCCCTCTTTTTGTTTTAAAGCTAAACCTTTTTTCCACGTGAGGTGCTAATTTATTTGCCTTCTCTGGCTTCATCTGCTAATAAAAGAAGAACAAACACACTTGCCAAAAATCTGAAACACAGTTTTTTAGCCATAGGTGTCAAGAAGAGAATGCAGTGTTAATCGTTTTGTTTTCTTTGTTTCTGCCGGGAGTGGAACCTAATCTATGAAGACGCATGTGTGAAAAAACCTTCCCATTTTCCAAACATGTTAAACTTCTACCTCTTTTTGAACGTAAAGTCATTTTCTGGAATTATTAAGCTGGCAAAAAATGTATAGACCATAGGGCTTTTCATAAAAACAAAAAAACAAAAAAAAACTAGAGCGATCTGCGCGCAAATGGTTCCGAAGGGTGGCTGATACCTTAAAAGTTTACTTTTTGGCTTTATTAATGTTGAATCCTAACCATATCTGTCAATTTATGCTATTTAACGACTTTATTTAACCCACAAGTAGAAACCAAAATCAAATGCAGTGAAATCAAGGTGGGACAGCTGCATTGAAGCTCTATATCACTGGTTTAATATAAACATAGCACAGCCTGCAGCCTACGGGGATAGCTGTATTGATAACTATTACAAGTTGTCTGCATAATCTGTGATTGAGTAATGGAGAGCTAAGGAAACACAGCGTAACCCTGATGTAACAAACACCTTTCCGAGCAAAAATATTCTTCAGCCCAGCCAAATTTACAATAAAATGCATGGAAAAGAACCCCGATCTAACGAACCCTGTTATAACCAACACAATACAGAGACCCAAACTGAGAATCTATGTTGTAGTTCAATTTTATCATTGGTTCAATATATATTTTTCTTTGTTCTTTTTTATGTTGATATATGATAATGAATATGAAACAAAAGAAAATAAAAATTGAACCAGGGATATAATTGAACTACAACATCTACCCTAATATAACAAATAACTGTCATCACACCAATGAAGATGAACATGGAACAGATCATCAAAAGATGAAAATCTTTTGACATTATAGTATTCCATTGTAAAAGGCTCTTTTAAATCAAATCCGACTTGGAATTGCATGATTTAACCTAATACTGACTGCCCAGGGGGTTCTCTGGATTTCAAGTGTCAGGGATGATCGAATGGGGGCAAAAATCAAAATCCAAAAAATCCCTGGACCAAAAATTAACCCCAAAAAATCCCATGCCAAATTTCTGAACCTTAAAAATTTCCAGAAAGGATTAAATGATATAACATGAAAGAAAAAAAAACATTAGAAGTTGAATGTTTGTGTTTGTTGATTCATAATACCATCTGAATTTATCTTTTCCTCATCTGGTAGTCATTTTAACAACACTAGAGACACCCAAGAACATATTCTGTTTCAACAATAACATTTCAACATATAACATTACGAACAACTCTACTAAGTTATTTACAAATTATAAAAAAAAAAATAAAAATCATGCTTTATGAACTATGATGCATCTGTCGTTTATTCCAATATCATTCGTGGGTAATTACACAGGGCGAATTGATGAAAACTATGTCTGCACGTAATACTGTACAGGTAAACAGTAACTGAAAAACAAAACTGAATGCTTCCGCTCTGAAGAATAACACAAGATGGCCTGAAGGAAGGGGTTTGTGTGCCGTTCAAAGTTACAATAGCCAATAACTCAATTAAAAAACATTTAGTCTTTAAGGTCTCAAAATCTGTATCCAGTGTTCCAAATAAGACACGGGTCTCGGGTCAATGACCCGATAAAGAAGGCTACCTGACCCGACAAATGAAATGGAAAATTTAATTAACGAAAAATATACCATATATATAAAATATTATGGTATTTGATTAACTTCTTTCCCGTTTGAGTGGCACGTGTGGGAAAAGACAGCCTCGTACCCCTACCGTCAACTTTACGATATTAGGCTTTTTCACTTTTCTTGAAAGATTCTTCGTAATTTAGTTCGCTTGCACGGTGCAAGTCTTGTCTTTCTAACATTTCTCTGTATGTCAGTCAGTTTACTGCCTTTCTCTTGTTTTCTTTAACCTTGTTCCATGCACTAGTTCACCTGTACAGATTAGTTCGTTTTTTTAACCTTTCTCCGTACGCTAGTTCCTTGGAACGACTGGGGTGTTTGTTTGTCTTCTTAATGTTTTTCCTTACGTCAGTTCATTTGCACTGTGTTGGTCTTGTCTTTTTACAACCTTTTACCGTACACTCGTTTGTGTGTAAGCTGTTAGTCTTAATTGTCTTTTCAACCTTTTTCCATACGCTACGTACGGTTCACACCTAGCACCGCTCTTAGGGTGTTAGGTTTGTCTTTTAAACGTTCCTTTGTACATTGATTCTTTCTTACAGTGCTCATCTTGTATCCTTTACGTGATTCCGTACGTTAGTTTCTTTATCCAGTGTTAGTTTCGTAGTTACGTTTCACTGTAATGGCTAGTTCGTTCGTACGGTATTAGTCTTTTCAACGTTTCTCCCTACACTAATTCATTCGAACAGTGTTAGTTTGTCTTTGCAACGTTTCCCCGTACCCTAGTTTGTACAGTGTTAGTCTCATCTTTTCAACGTTTCTTCTTACGCTAGTTCGTTCGTGCAGAGTTAGTCTTGCAATTTCAATGTTCAGTCTCCGCATGCTGTTGTAGTCATGTCTTCTTTACGTTTCTCCGTAAGATAGGAGTCGTTTGTATCATACATTTATATGTCTTGTCTCTTTGACATTTTTATTTTCTACATCCATCAGTTTGTCCGTACTGTGTTAGTCTTGTCTTCTGTACTGTTCTCCGTACTCTAGTTCGTTCGTACTGTGTTAGTCTTATCTTTTCAACATTGATCTGTACCTAACGGTTTACCTTTTTATTTATCTCCATCTGTCAGTTTGTTCGTACGTTGTTCAGTTGAGTCTTAACAAGTCTTTTCAACGTTTATTTGTAACTAGTTTTACGCAGGGCCCCTTTTGATACCAGCCAATGGCTGACAGGGCTACCCTGCCTAAATAAAGTTGCCTTGACTTGACTTGACTAGTTCGTTCTTATAATTTTAGTCAAAAAAAAAGATTTCTCCATCTGTAATTTTGTTCATAGTGTTAGTCTTATCCTTTTTATGTTTCTCTGTACCGTCAGTTTGTTGATAATACAACTTTGTTAGTCTTGTCTTTTGCACGTTTCTCTGTGCGTCAACTATTCGTTCTTACTGTAGTGAACTCATTTAAAATAGTGGACATGTGCTGACAAACGTGTCATTTTGCACGGTTTGTTTTTGTTTTTGTTTTTAGGAACTCAGGCTTTCGTTCACAGTGTAATAAAGGCAAAGCAGAATTTAATAATTAACATTATAATGCGTCCCATTTGAGACATGAGTTACCACCCTAACAAGGCCACTGTCCGCCAAGTTGGTGACCCCTCAGATGGTTTCCATGACCCCTTGCGTAAAAAACTTAACTGGAACACTGGTATCTCAACTATGTTTTAAACTACATGTGATTTTGTTTCTAACCCTAGTTTCACACAAATCAAGCTAGACTAGAATACAATATAGCTTGATGGAGTCTTACGTTCTTAGAACAACAAAGATGAACTCTCGGTTTGCGTGCTGACCAAGCTTACAACAGCTGACTACTTGACTAACTCAAAAACATTTTCACGATTCATGGACGCCAAATCTGCAGACGCAACAATGTTTTACCCATGAGCAATGTTTCTGCAGCAATGTCTCATTTTTTAAAATCGGGCCTAAGTTTCCGCAGCCGAAGTCTACTAATCTAATGCTGTGTTCATGCTAGCACCGAGACATGTTGAATAAACATGTTTAAACGAAACACTTTTCCTAAATTTTCCTACCCAAAAAAATCCCGGAATCAAAAATTTCAAACCCAGAGAAATCCTTCGATCATCCCCGTCACTTAAAATCCGGAGTACCACCCCCCCCCCCCCCCCCGGGACTAACTGGTGCAAACTTAACACGGTTTGTAAAAGAATATTCTTATTAGCCAAATTTGATGTGCCAAAAATTTGGAGTAACTGCAGAATACCCCGCCACTTTCTAAATATATCTCTGAACTGGATACGCAGATACGCGGATACGCAGTGATGAAGTCATCTTCCTCTTCTAATTATATTTCTGATATGGATACGCGGATACGCGGATACGTAGTGAGGAAGTCTTGGGTCTTTTCTAAGTGTATTTCTGAACTGGATACGCGGATACGTGGATGCAGAGTGTAGAAGTCGTGTTTCTTATTGAAGTGTATCTCTGAAATGGATACGCGGATACGCGGATACGCGGATACGCGGATACGCAGTGTGACGAAGTCATCCTCCTCTTCTAATTATATTTCTGATATGGATACGCGGATACGCGGATACGTAGTGAGGAAGTCTTGTTTCTTTTCTAAGTGTATTTCTGAACTGGATACGCGGACACGCGGATACGCAGTGAGCAAGTCTTGTTTCTTTTCTAAGTGTATTTCTGAACTGGATACGCGGATACGCGGATACGCAGTGAGCAAGTCGTGTTTCTTCTCTAAGTGTATTTCTGAACTGGATACGCGGATACGCAGTAAGGAAGTCGTCTTTTTCTAAGTGTCTCTCTGAACTGGATATCCGGATACGCAGTGCGGAAATCACGTTTGTTTCTAAGTTTATCTCTGAGTGGATACACAGATACGAGGATACGCAGTGAGGACGTCGTGTTTTTTCTCTGAGCTGTATACGCGGATACGTGGATACGTTGATAAGATGTCAACCCTTGTTTAGCCTAGTCGAGATGGTTGGAATATCTTTCACCTTAGTCGTAACATAAACCGTAACATAAACCCTAACCCTAACCCTAACCCTAACCCTAACCCGAACCCGAACCCTAACCCGAACCCTAACCCTAACCCGAACCCGAACCCTAACCCTAACCTAACCTAATCCTAAACTAACCCTAACCTAACCTAACTCCCCTAACACTAACCCGAGTATCCGCCGAACCCTAAGCTTAACATAAACCTGACCCTAGCCACCTTACGACAAGTCTGATGATAAAACTTGTCTTATATAAAAGTTGATTATAACAATGCAATAATTTGATGTTAAAACAAGCATCTTATTACAAAGATGTAAAGTTTTATTGTTATCACATAGATAAGTAAAAATGCGAATAGGTAGTTCATGAAAGAAGTGAAATAAATAATACAATCTGTGATCAATAATCATTTGTATGCGCAATCAGTGTCCAGTACTCATAAGTCCATAAATGCAATAAGTGTTTACGTCTTTTGTTGAAGCATCGACTATTTATTCATTGCGTTCAAACATGTCTTCTGGAACGTAGCTATTTGCAATTAATTCTCGCTTAATTGCAGTTGTGATACTGCGGTGTGCCGACAAATTGTATCTCTGTCGATACTCTGACTGTGAACATAGATCGCATGGCCAGTTGATTTTGTCTGGATTTTCCTTAACAAATGCAGTGACAAGATTAGGTGTACGTGGCACTCTAATTCTATAAGTGTTCCCCATGCCAGCTATTTCCAATAATGAAATGGCTTCTTGGAATTCGGCATCCGCAATGCCCCGCATACTTCTGGATGCACTTTGTTTGAAGGCACGGAATGTCAGCACAGGACCCGGAAAAAGGATGCATGCTGCCTTCACTGACGACATGCTTGGTTGCGGCTTTTCATCGTCAAGAGTTGGTACAATCAATTCTGACAAAAACTGTTTAAAAAGAATTAAAACACACCCGGATGAAATCTAAAATATAAGATATAAATACACACTCAGTGGCTGCCTTAAATAAAAGATCAATAATCAACATACCTCGACAAATATCTCTTTTTGTGATTCTGCCCACGTCACATATACACAATAAATTGTGTTAGTTAAAGTCTATTTTTATATAATGACCTACACAACCGGATGAAATCTAAAATATAAGATATAAATACACACTCAGTGGCTGCCTTAAATAAAAGATCAATAATCAACATACCTCGACAAATATCTCTTTTTGTGATTCTGCCCACGTCACATATTTCTGTGCCTTCTCCACTGTTGTCTTTTCAATGTTGTTGGCAGGCGGGTTTGGTTCGTTACTGCTAAGTAGGTCTTGAGTAACAGAATCCAAGATGTGAATGGCAACTGCAACACGTAAAATGATTTCTACTTTCTTTGTTTTCGGTGGTGGCAGTCCTTCTGTTATTGCGGTGTTAACCTCAGAAATAAACTCCTCGTTTATGAGATTTAGTAGTTCTAAGGCATTATCTGTCAAGGTGTAGGTTGATCTTCTGGAGTGGAGTCTAGCAATTTCGATAAAAATATCATCGCAGCTGGCAATTGGACATGTTTTTAGAATTTCCAAAGCGTCTATGGTTTGTTGTGGGGTTGGTCTTAAACATTTTGGAAATGTAATTAAAAATCTGTCTAACAAACCATGTCCCTGATCTAGTGTGGTGATTAGTCGAGCTGCCAATGGAACTTGGGTTGATCCAAGGATACAGAAGGGAGTATTCTCTGGTATTTCTCTTGTATTTTCTGTTGCGTATCGGTAAGATGTCTTTTCCCCAGAGAAAAGCTGACACATGATTTGGACATCTCCGGTAGCATTTTCTTCATCTGATCTCAAAAGTTTAAAGATAACATCGTATATTTCCGCAGATAATAAAAATGCTTTTTCGTTCTGTGAGATTGTCTTTACAAGTCCTGTGGATGTGCATTTGTTGATAACGATGTTGTTCAGATCGATTTCTCTACAAACAGCAGACATAGGGGATGCCGCACATTCCTTAAGTGCCTGCGATTTTCCCGTCGTTGGAGGTCCAACAAAAATAGAAAAAAGGTTGACAGGCATTTCGTGAGATCCATAAATTACAGTAGTTTCCATTCCGGCAACGAAAGCTGTGGTTGCAATGAGACTTGTTCCAACATATCCCGCATTAGTGCTCAGTGAGTTTGCTTTTCTTTGTATGAACTCCCATACTTGAGGTTGAAATATGTGTTCGAAGGGATCTGGAAGGGCTATCAAACGTTTCTGTAGAAGTGCCCATGTACTATCCGGTTGTTTTCGAAGTTTTGTTAATCTTGAATTAGACATTTTCTACCGTTGTGCCTGTCAGGGCTTTTCCTCAGTAAGAAATGCATGCGTCGATATTACGCGTGATTCAAACAATTGAAAATACTAATGTTCTTGGCACGCGCAGATAAGCAAGGTTGACGAATAAAGTGCACGAATGATGCGCGTGAATGAAGGCAAATGAATGATTATAAAGGGAGGACATCAATAGATGAAGTAATGAAGAGATAGATCCAGCTGTAGATCATACCAGAATAACTTTAGAAGCTAACTTTATGCAAATGAAATCAGAACTCGCTGACTACAAACTGATAACGGTTAGCATGCTATTGATCGTATAATGTAGCGCGTGAAGAATTTGTCCGACTTGCGCGAACAATTTTACCATCCGAACTTCCATGTATTAAAAACGATTATGATGTAATTGTGATTTGGCTTTAGTGTGGATAGCGTAAAAGCAAAGATCCAAAGTGCGGAACTCAGTATTCTATTGCAAAAAAGGTATTTTTTAAAAATGTATAGAGTCAAGGGGACAAGAAAAATCGGCATTCAAGTGGGATGTTCATCTGGAGATTTAAAAGAAAAAGGTGTTCAGTGTTCGTACTCTAAGAGCAGTTATAGAAAAGAGGACAGGGAAAGCCGTTTCACAACATTTGAGGACCTTTTGCGTAATTATTTGTGGGATAAGGAGTACGTGCTATCCTGGTTGAAAGAAGAGGGTTTGATTGCGTCGATGCGTCGATGCGGTGTTTGCCAATCCGAGATGAAATGGACGGAGTGCAATGACCAGTCTGATGGATTTGTATGGGAATGTAGGAAGCAGATTGGCCTCAAACGGCACAGATGTCAAACCAGTCTCAGGGAAGGTAGCTGGTTCGAAAATGCAAATTTGACAATTGAAGAAGTGCTTAAGTTTACCTATTGGTGGTGCCAAGATCTCTCTCAATGGCAAATAAAACAGCAGCTTGGTCTTGGATCACATACAGCAGTAGACTGGGATATGTTCTGCCGAGAACTTTGTGAGGTAGCCTTGTTTAAAACAAGGGAAATGATCGGAGGACCCGGCAAGGTGGTGCAAATAGACGAAAGCAAAATTGGGAAACGAAAGTATCATCGTGGACATGTAGTAGAAGGGCAATGGGTCTTTGGGGGAATTGAAGAAGATTCAAGGAAATGCTTCATTGCAACCGTTGAGAATAGAACAGAGGAAACATTATTAGAACTAATAAAGGAATGGATTGCACCGGGCACGATAATAGTGTCAGATTGCGTACAATAACTTCGAGAAACATGGCAGGGTATTCTGCAGGGTATTCTGAATCAAAAATTTCAAACCCAGAGAAATCCTTCGATCATCCCCGTCACTTAAAATCCGGAGTACCACCCCCCCCCCCCCCCGGGACTAACTGGTGCAAACTTAACACTGTTTGTAAAAGAATATTCTTATTAGCCAAATTTGATGTGCCAAAAATTTTGCTCGTTTTCCCACAAATTCATTCTAACGAGTTTAGTTTATAACACTCTCCTGGCATGTTATAACGAACACGTTTTCACAGTCTATTGTCACTTCATGTCGAAATTCCACTGCAATTAAGCTTAGCTTCGTTTCGCAAAGTAGAAACAGCAACTTGCAATTTGAATTTTGACGCCAAACTTTACATTTTCGTACACTAGAAACAAAGGAGGACAATAACAGTCCCCTTTAGAAGGCCTTACCTTTCTCTTTTGTGCAAATGTTACGGAAAATACAAAAAAAATTCCAATAACGAAGACAACCCTCAGAGCAGCTCCACCGACCGCCATGTTAGTTTGAATGAGAAATCATGTGACTGTCGAGTGACGGTCATCCCGACTCCAACCGAGAAGACCCTGGGGACAAGGTTGTAGACTCTAAGAGCGCTTACCATTTGAATGGAATTCTCGGTGGATTTTTTGGGACAAATGGAACTGCACTTTTTCTCACCAAGAAAACGGAACGGATTGAGCCGTATCATTTGATTCGAAGTTTCGGATGCAAGTGTTTTCCCGCGCCATTAAGCTCAAAAGCTCGAATCATGAAAGCAAAAGTAAAACGCAAGAACCGACGGCCAAAACTTAAATCTTTCTCACCTTGAGTGCTACAATTGTGTTGCACGGAAGTCTGTTGACAGTAGCCGCGAGAATGAAACAACTGTCACGTCACGAACGGTTTGGAACAGTAAAGATTTATCACTTAATCCGCCGTCATGGGCATTGCTGTCTTCTCGGAAATAGCCTGGCACTGGTAATTGTGGACAAATGGTACAGAAATTTCCGGGAATTCCGGAAAAAGCGAGAAAAAGGAATACCTCGGAAGGTATTACCTTTTTTCCGAAAACATTCCACCGGAATGAACCGTTCCATTTGAATTCTCCCCGGAATTACCGGGTTTTCCGTGCAAATGGTAAGCGCTCTTAAATTTGTGATACACAAATCACTAAATGCAAATTAGGATTAAAATAAAGACTTTTGTTCCTGGGCCATCGTAGCTTGATCAAAAATAAAACACAAACAGCGGTAATAAACATTATAAACTTACGCATTTTTATATAAACTTGACGTTTCGTATGCTAGTCAACATACATTTTCAAAAGTGACCGTTACAATTTTGACAAGCCTTTTATACAATAGTGATAAGGGGTCTGGAACCAAGATTAAGAAAACAATCTTAACAGTGAATCTATAAAAAGCTACTGCTAATTAATAAAGTATCAGCTTCTCACTGCTGCTGACGTTGACGTTGACATTGCTCTTGACAAACTGTTTTCTCTTTCTGATCCTCCTACATTACCTCGTTCTGTTTTTAATACGGAAATTGTTAGAATTTGCCACTAAGAAAAGCCATTTTCTTTTTGATGGCCAATACTACGACCAAATTGATGGCGTAGCTATGGGTTCGCCATTAGGCCCAGTGTTGGCTAACATCTTCATGTGGCACTTTGAAGAAAAATGGGTCATGAGCGGTCAAGTTTGTCCTTCATTTTGGTACAGGTACGTTGATGACACTTTCACCACGTTTGAAAACAAAGACACTGCTAATGAGTGGATCTTCTTTACATTTATTTCTTCATTCCGCAGTTCAAATATATGAATTTCATATATTCATAATTTCATCTTCATCTTTCCCGGGTATATTACGAACCAATTTAATGACCAGCTCCCAGTTGGCTTGATAGCTCAATTGGTTAGAGCGCTGCACCGGTATCGCAGAGGTCAGGGTTCGAATCCCGGCAAGCCTGATTTTTTCAGGCTTTCTTTTCGCAACTGCATAAGTTGCGTTAATAACGGCGAGGATCTTCTTTACATTTATTTTTAGTATTTAAACAGTCGTCACAACAGTATCAAATTTACCATTGAATTTGAACAGGACAATGAGATTCCATTTTTAGACATCCTTGTGAAACGCTGCCCGAACAACACTTTCGTGACATCCATCTACCGGAAGAAGACATTCACTGGCCTTTACACCAAATGGGATTCGTTTACTCCGCGCAAGTACAAAATAAATCTCATACGCACTCTCACTTGTCGTTGCTACCGAATTTGCTCCTCTGCTTCCTTGCTGCAATCTGCTCTTGGCGATCTTCGAAAGCTTCTTCTTCAAAATGGTTACCCCCAAAGGATAATCACCTACAACATTAACGATGTTCTAAACAGGAACAGAAACAAGCCAAGGAGCCCTGTCTCCACGGTTCCTAAGAAAGATATCATTATTCTGTTACCTTACTTAGGTCTGCAGAGCAACCAAATCTCTCAACGCCTCAAATCATGTGTATACAATTTCTATTCTTTTGCCAACCTCAAGATAATTTTTCAAAATAATTGCCGCATCAAATCTTTCTTTCCATACAAGGACCGCTTGAATCGTTCTCAAAAATCTAAAGTAATTTACAAAGCCAGTTGCTGGGACTGCAATGATTTCTACATCGGTAAAACAAAACGACGACTTCATGATAGAAAAACTGAACACTTCAAGGCCCTCGCTAAAAATGACGGCCACACGTCTGCCATTAGCCTGTTCCAGGCGTTCATGATCAGATAGTGGAGTGCGAGCGAAAACTAAAGCGAGCGAAGTCTCCCCTCGTTTTTTTCCCGCTCTTTCGCTCGCTTTATTTTTCGCTCGCGCTCCACTATCTGAACGCCTGGAACAGGCTAGTCTGCCATTGCAGACCATCTCAAAACCACCGGACACAACATCAAGTGGGATCATTTTGACATTTTAGCATCGGGAAAAACTGATTACCACTGCAAAATCAAAGAAACATTGTTGATCCCACAGGCAGCCCAGACGCATTGTATGTGGAGTTCATTTAAAAATAGAAAAGGGTGAAAACATATGTAATAGCACGGAATAAATCTTTACTTCACGAAATAAATGACATTTTGTGGCTTTTTTCAATCGGAGGTAGCTACCTCCGATTGAAAAAAGCCACAAAATGTCATTTAAACCAGCCAGGACGAACAGGGGAGCATTGAGCTGAAGGTAGGCAGGCTTTATTTCAAGATATCTCGATTCTTTTATCACCGGTTAGTCCGTAATAAATCTCTGCAAACCTTAGGCTTAACGGCTTATAAAAGCAGCGACGCTAACAAGCGATTGCGTAAGAGAGCGGTGCAAGATTAACCGAAAATTAATTAAACAGGACACAATAAGATTTATTTCGTGAAGTAAAGATTTATTTCGTGCTATTACATATATTTTCACCCTTTTCTATTTTTAAATGAACTCCACATACAACGCGTCTGGGCTGCCTGTGTTGATCCAAGAACTGAAGCCAGCTTTTAATGTCAACGTCAGCAGTGAGAAGTATAGTCAAGTATACACCAGTTCCCGGCCGAGGTTATGCCCCTGAAAAATCTTCGGGGGGGCTAAGTTGGTGTCCATCCACTACAGAGAAAATCTCGATTTCACTCCGGCCGGGATTAGGGTTGCGTTCTCCTATCGTCGAGCGCAATTAGCTGTAGCTTTTTATAGATTCACTGTTAAGATTGTTTTCTTAATCTTGGTTCCAGATCCCTTATCACTATTGTACTAGTAGTAATCACAGATTAGTGGAGTGCGTTCGACTGCAACCCTTGTAGACACCGCAATTAGGGAAAGAAAGAGTCTGCTCAGCTTTCTGATCTTTCTCGACCCTTCCCCTGGGTTTTTATTAGTTGATATATTTTTCATAGTTTAATAGAAAATAATTTAAAGGAATTGAACATTGTCAGGAATGAAATAAATCTTAAAATAACAAAGTTGCGTGACGCATTTTATTTTACAGGGGATGTATTTAATTACATGTCCGCTTATATGTACTCATGGAAAGTTTTACATGTAAATACAGAATTAAACTGAAAAGTTACAACTACCGTTTAACCCTTTACCCTTCATAACCTCGAAAAAATATTCGTGCAATGGTCCTCTCAACCTCTTTTAGTTCGTGGCTTCGTTGATGAAGTCTTTTTTGGCATTTTTTGGCCGTCGATTTTCGAAATAAGCAGACAAGGCGATTTCTAAATTTAAAGGTCGCCCGCGTGGACATATACACAAAACTTCGAAAGTGACTCGCCAAGGCATTGTTCGAGAAAGAAATGATTTAAGTATCAAGTAAATTTAAATAGCGTGTTTCTTTCACGGACATATCAATTTGAATGTTGTATGCCGAGTGGTTCTTCATCGAAGGCGAGGTTTGCCAACTAAACTGCTGCGAACTGCAGGTTGACATATGTACCAAGGAGTCGTATATACCTAATTCAATCAAGGTTGCTTTGGCAATTAGTCATTGGCAATTGGACATTGGGCATTTGGGCATACGGAACAGAAAGCAATGCTTTGCTTGAGTGACCGCAAACAATAGCTGCTTCCCAATGCCCAATTGCCCAATGCCCAAAGCAACCTTTATTGAATTAGGTATATACTTCTCTAAGACTTCGATCAAGGATTTACAATAACTACTTGGTAGAAAGGTTGCTTTTTCGAGCCTGGCTGAACTCCCGGGGGGGGCACTCAGCAGATTCTCGGGTAGGGAGGTGCGGCCCGGGTGTTTAAACCCTGACCCTGTTTAAGACAAAAATCTCTGATTTTGTTACCCTGTTTAAGACAGATTTCAGATTTTTTGTACCCTGTCTAAGACATTTAACTCAACATCATACCCTCCTTACGGCTAGAATGGACTGGTCAGAGACTGTTTCTCATTTCAATATGCTGAACATTGGCAAACTGGTAAAAATTTGGCTTTTTGTGAGGGTTCTGTAGTTAATGAATACATAAGGTCTTGTAACAATACCCTGTTTAAGACAAGAATTGATGAAATCAATACCCCGTTCAAGACAAAATCCTCTAAAAACCATACCCTATCCGGCCGCACGTCCCCGTTAAGGCCACATAGGGGAGTACCCCCCCGGGGCTGAACTTCTCTCATTCGAAACAAGCTTCTTCACAACAACACAGACGCCTTTGGACGTCAAAACGAGGTCATTTGGTTTCATGAAAACGAGTCAAGTATACACCAGTTCCCGGCCGAGGTTATGCCCCTGCAAAAATCTTCGGGGGGGCTAAGTTGGTGTCCATCCACTACAGAGAAAATCTCGATTTCACTCCGGCCATTAGGGTTGCGTTCTGATGATGATGATGATAAACTTTATTAATGTGTCAAGGCCACATAGCCTGGGAAAATCCCATACTAATTTGGGGACACAATTAATAGATATTAAAAATATGTAGAAAGAAAATTTATAATACTTAGAGCTATATAAAATATTTATGATAGTCAGATATTAAAAATATTTATAAAGAGAATTTAAAATACTTAAAGCTATATAAAATAATGATAATGAGTAGATATTAAAAATATGTAAAAAGAGAATTAAAAATACTTAAAACTGTATAAAATAATTATGAGGAGCAGAGGGAACAGCCCTTGCAGCCATCATCTATGAGCAGACTAATATCGTATTTGCGTATCTGTTTCCTAAAAATATTTAAAGTTTTAGCTGATCTTATGTCTGGGGATAATTTTCCCCACAGTTTTGGTCCAAGATATCGCAAAGAATGTTTACCATATGTAACCGTATTGAAACTTGGTGTGGAAAAGTCTGACTGTCTTAAAGAGTAAGAGGAATTATGATTATTAAAAATATTACAAATATAAGTAGGACATAGTCTGTTCCTCACTCTGTACATTAAGATGCAAATATCCTGCAAACGCCTGTTCATAAGTGTTGGTAACTCAGCTCTTTTGAGTAATTGTGAATAGCTTGAAATCTTGTCTCTATAAACCGCCCTCAATCCTCTTTCTTGCAGCCTTTCTAGTTTTCGCGCGTCACTAGATCTACAAAAGTGCCAAACTAAATGACAGTACGTAAGGTACGGTAAGATTGCTGATTTAAGTAGAACTAGCTTAGCCTTTGTTGGAATTAAGTTTCTGAGTCTCATAATAACGCCGATCCTTTGACTTGCCTTCTTACAGATTGAGCTTATATGATCTGTGAAGTTAAGTTTGGAGTCAATTGCAACACCCAGGAGATTGAGACTTTCTACTGATTTGATTTCCTCATTGTTCACACAAATTTGCATGTGCCGCGCTGTTATCCTGACTGTAGCCAATGTTCATAGTTTGATATTTTTTGAGGTTTCCAGCAAGAAGATTGTGATCATACCATTTAGTAGCAGTGCGCGCACTGTCCCTTAGCTTGGATGTTACACTGGATTGGTTACAACCAGTATGGTAGATTTGATGATCGTCTGCGTACATCGATAAGTTTGTCGTTACACAGTATGACAGGTCGTTCTGGAAGATGTTCCATAGCAACGGGCCTAGGGCAGAACCCTGGGGGCAACCACGGCTGACAGTCCTGTGTGAGCTAATGTGATTTCCTAATTTCACACGGTACTTCCGGTTAGACAGATAGCTTTTTAGAAGTTGTACTGTGCTGTCCTGGAAACCATATGCTTTGAGCTTGCTCAGAAGCAATGGCGGATGTAGCGAGTCAAAAGCCTTTGACATGTCGGTCGATAGAATGCTCACAGCCAGTTTATTGTCTCTCGCCTTTCTCCATCCCTCCACTAAGTCTCCTATCGTCGAACGCAATTAGCTGTAGCTTTTTATAGATTCACTGTTAAGATTGTTTTCTTAATCTTGGTTCCAGATCCCTTATCACTATTGTACTAGTAGTAATCACAGATTAGTGGAGTGCGTTCGACTGCAACCCTTGTCGACACCGCAATTAGGGAAAGAAAGAGTCTGCTCAGCTTTCTGATCTTTCTCGACCCTTCCCCTGGGTTTTTATCAGTTGATATATTTTTCATAGTTTAATAGAAAATAATTTAAAGGAATCGAACATTGTCAGAAATGAAATAAATCTTAAAATAACAAAGTTGCGTGACACATGTTATTTTACAGGGGACGTATTTATTTACATGACCGCTTATATGTACTCGTGGAAAGTTTTACATGTAAATACAGAATTATATTACAGAATTATTACAGAATTAAACTGAAAAGTTACAACTACCGTTTAACCTTTTACCCTTGATAATCTCGAAAAAATATTCGTGCAATGGTCCTCTCAACCTCTTTTAGTTCGTGGCTTCAATGATGAAGTTTGCATTTTTTTGGCCGTCGATTTTCGAAATAAGCAGACAAGGCGATTTCTAAATTTAAAGGTCGCCTGCGTGGACATATACACAAAACTTCGAAAGTGATTCGCCAAGGCATTGTTCGAGAAAGAAATGATTTAAGTATCAAGTAAATTTAAATAGCGTGTTTCTTTCACGGACATATCAATTTGAATGTTGTGTGCCGAGTGGTTCTTCATCGAAGGCGAGGTTTGCCAACTAAACTGCGAAGTGCAGGTTGACATATGTACCGAGGAGTCGTATATACTTCCCTAAGACTTCAATCAAGGATTTACAATAACTCCTTGGTAGAAAGGTTGCTTTTTCGAGCCTGGCTGAACTTCTCTCATTCGAAACAAACTTCTTCACAACAACACAGACGCCTTTGGACGTGAAAGCGAGGTCATTTGGTTTCATGAAAGCGAGTCAAAGTATACACCAGTTCCCGGCCGAGGTTATGCCCCTGCAAAAATCTTCGGGGGGGGGGGGGGGCTAAATTGGTGTCCATCCACTACAGAGAAAATCTCGATTTCACTCCGCCCGGGATTAGGGTTGCGTTCTCCTATCGTCGAGCGCAATAAAAGGTTTGTCACTTTTGAAAATGTATGTTGACTAGCATACGAAACGTCAAGTTTATATAAAAATGCGTAAGTTTATATTGTTTATTACCGCTGTTTGTGTTTTATTTTAGGATTAAAATATCCTTCATATAAACTGTCATAGTTTGTCTACATTTTCAATTAACACCTGCAGTGTCCGCTACAACAGGAACAGCTACCTACAGTGTCTACAATAGGAACAGCTATCTCCATTGTCTACCATTGGAACCTTGCTTGGCATATTTGAATTTCGCACACGTCGCGTGAAACAACCAATCCTAAAAATAAAACAACTTCGTACTAGAAACCTGACTACGGATGAGGCCACTAGTTAATTGATAAAATCTTTGATATAAATGCTACCTAATTTTCGTACCCATCAGTATGTTCAACAAAAACGTGAACAGCCGATGAAAGAGATATAGATCTTTTAATTAGCTGTCAGTTCAATGGAAGATCCTGAGAATGACGGTCCGAACGATGCTAGTAACACAGGGTGGTCTTAGCAATGTGGCCAAAATCAAAGGTCCTTGAAGGAAAAACCTTTACATAGTAACTTTCAGGAAAACAGCAATCCGCTAAATTGTTTGAAGTTTGCTTGATGGAAACAGTACTGACGGACAATTGTTCATTTAAAAGATTGGAAATTTATGTAACTACGTGAGCTACCCTTGTGTATTTCAAGTCATCAGTTTGCAGAAACAAATTCAAACACTTTCGTGTAATCGTTTTAGTATTGTCCGGTAATGTAAATTGTTCGATTCGGCACATGCAGCTTGCGTACAGATGATTTCGAAGATTTTAAAATTCCGGAGGTGTGCCGCGGACACCTCCGCCGTGTCCGATCCGATAACCAATGAACACCATTAGTCCTTTAATTCTATTCGATGTTTCTTAACTTGTTATTACCTTATTATTCGATCTGAAACAGGGCACACAATTGATTGTTACCTGATTACTGTACGAATAATTCTCAAACAACTATTTCATTCTGAACAAGCTCAAATAAAAACGATAAGTGGAAAATGAATTTACTTATTTTTGTAGCAGGTCCTGGTTACGTTAGCAAGAAAACAAAACATACGCCCTTACTTTCTAAAACTGAAACTAACTGTAATGCGACCACACGTCCAAACATCAAAGAACAGAACGAGTCAGTGCTAACAATTACGAGGTGCGGGGATGCTTGTCATATCTTCTAGGGTATAAATTATGGATTTTGGTATCAATTAGGGTATTTTAGATGAAAAGAAAATAGTTTTAACCACCATGGGATCCTTTTTCAGTTGCTGTTGTTCTTTATTGCCGTTAAAGCCATTATAGCTCTTTTTTTGTCTGTTTACTTTACAATGCTATCTTTTAGGGGTTAAAAAAGCATGAGCCATGGCCAGATTGGTCTCCTTTAGGGGTTATTTCACTAGTTTATGGGATTATCCCAACCATTTTTTATTTTCCTTAATGTTTACAGGTTATACTTTTAACCTCTGAAGCCATGTGATAATTGTGGCTGTTATTATTATTATATTCTTATTATTCTTATTATTGTTTCAGCGATTCTCCAACACAGGCAGAGGTAAAACTTAACGAATACATGGGAGAGATAGGCTACATGAAAAATGGCGTTTCTCATCGAAAGACCAACTTTTCTGTGAACGTTGTGGGACATGTTTTAATATCAAACGAATCCGAAGATGATTCTGCAGACAGTGATGATGAACAACAAAACAACAACATCGTCCTCGAGTATCTTGTAAAGATTAGGAATGGCGATGATCAGTCCACGAGGTGAGTAGCGGTCATTACACTATGGTCAGTTTGTTGACAGTCTTTCTAATTGTAATCATTACTTAATTCTGGACTTTAGGATTACCGCAAAATAGTGTATAAATGAAAAGAAGCTAATTATATACACGAGAAACGTTTCAAGAACACCACTGAAGTGAATCAATGAAGGATAGGGTCTCCGCAGATTTGGAGGGGAGTGGTCTAGTTTGGAATACTTTCAAGGTACTTTTTTGTCTTCGTGAACTTTGTTTGTTTTTAAATCACGTGACATACCACGCCCAATTTTAAAAATTTATTTTGATCGAATTTAACAATATTTTATGAAAACAAATTCCCATTGTATCAATGACTTGAGGCAAAAGGTTTAGGGAACTAATTGGGGTTTTTGAAATTTATGTACTTTGTATAAACTATGACGTTTCAAGTTTGGAGAGGGACTGGGACTAGAGAGAAACAGGAAATAGTTACGTAACAATTAACATTTTCAGAAAACCCCGTTTAATGTAAAGTATCTTGTTACAGTGTAGAGATTTTGGAAGAAAGATGGTTAGTTATAACGTTTGTTACCGTGTTGTAATCTGAGTGAATGAGTCGGATGAAGACAAATAGTTTTTGCAAATTAATGAACCTTTTCTGTCAATTCCTGGAATGGTATAGGATGCCATACCCATGGTTTATTATTATTTTCTAAAACAGCTATGCAATCAGTCACATTACACCTTTATTCACATGATTTAGATACTACATATATCGAAAGTATGAAGGTCACCATGTGCTGTTTATGCGTAACAAGTTATTCAATTCAAAGACCTCTTGGCGACTTGTAAAACTTCTACCTGTTTCGCAGAATTGCTTGTTGATTAAAAAAATCGGCTCAAGACTTTGTGAGAAAACAAGGCCGTCCAATACCACGCAGCTCTGCGTCCATACCTTTCAAAATCCGGCGTTGTTTGTATTTTGGTCTGCCCTGCGGGCTCATCGAGATACAGCATTTGAACTCGTAAAAATATATAGAGGATATTACACGGCGGCGCGAAGATATGAATTTTATTTTCGAGTGGTAAAAACAATATTTTACGAACGAGCGCAGCGAGTGAGTAAAATATTGTTTTTACCACTCGAAAATAAAATTCATATCTTCAAGCCGCTGTGTAATTTTCTTTTTATTATATAGAGCGTTTTCATATGACGTCACGGCGGCCATATTGATGTAGTCATTGGTGTACCACAAACAATGAAACGGCGGCCATATTGGTGTACCAAGCCAATCCTGTGGGAGTTGAAGTCCTTTCTTACGTAAATACTTCCTTTTGTTCCAATAGATTTACATAGTGCTAGTCACGTGAGTGAAAACGCTCTATAGATAAGAGTGTTTTTGCACAAACAACAGTGTAAAAGCGAGAAATGACGTCATCGATATCCTAGGATATGGAAAATACGCCACTCGAGTCCCGGATGTAGTTTCGTATGAACTTTACGAGTGGTCTATTTTCCACTAAAACACTCTTGTCTATATAATAAATAGAGGATATTACACGGCAGCTTGAAGATATGAATTTTATTTTCGAGTGGTAAAAACAATATTTTACCAATGAGCCCAGTGCGTGAGTAAAATATTGTTTTTCACCACTCGAAAATAAAATCGATATCTTGCCTTGAAGCTGCCGTGTCGTTTTCTTTTTATGATATAGACAAGAGTATTTTCGCACAAACAACAGTGTAAAAGCGGAAAATGACGTCATCGATATCCTCACTAGTAAGGATATTGAAAATACGCCACTCGAGTCCCGGATGTAGTTTCGTATGAACTTTACGAATGGTCTATTTTTCACTAAAACACTCTTTCTTGTCTATATAATAAAAAGCAATACTGCACAGTCCGAAATGAAATATCGAATAAGATCTATCTATGCATGTGGATGGTTTGAAAATCAGCGGTTGATTTTTTGGCTGTAACCTTTTAATTCTTTCAGGAGATGTTTCCTAAACAACGCTGACTGCAGGAGCACGCAATCCATCATTGGTGTCCTCAATAAAAAAATTTTCTAATGCCTTATGGGTCCCAAGAGATCATCAGCTTGACCCCGACCTGCCATCATATTTCCAACATGTGATCAAAAAATATATGGAACGTGCAACAAAGAAAGAGTTCAATGCGTTAAGGTGAGTTAAATAACCTACGCTACGCGGCATTTAGCAAGCCACAGCTTGGAATATGACCACGCAAGCGATTCAAACAAGTCAGTGTGATTGCATTGCAAGAATAATAACAATTGGACCAGATTAAACAAAAGACCCAAGTTTTGACCAACGCTACCCTGAATTAAGATGGGAGGACCCAAAATGCAGGTAGTCTGTTAGCCCTGTCTCCATAGAGTTGGTGGGAACTTGCGGTGATGCAAGCCCCCCCCACTCCCCTCCCCCCCCCCCATGAAATAAACCGCTACCCTAAGGTGAACTCGCTAAGGTCGACTCGCGAATCCACCCGGATCCTGGAGTAAAATTAGTGATTCCCTTTTTCAAAAATTCAGATATGCTTAATAAGGGATCGTCGTTTACGACAAAAAAATTTTTTTTTCATAGGTTATTGGGAGACAGCTGAACTCTGACGTTTGGGTTATAAACAAGAAAGTCCAAATCAATGCAGACGGTGATCTTATGCCCCCTAATGAAAGGGGGTATGTATTTTCACCAAGGTTAGAAAATAACGTCCTTGTAGATCCACCATCCATTAAAACTCCACTATCCAAGGATGGAGTGCAGCAGCTGGTGAAGGCAATGAGGGAGTTTTTTGGAGGCAATTACATGTCTGGTGTGCTAGTGATTGGTGCTCTCGTTTTATCGTTACATTACGAAACGATCATCGAACATTTTGATTGCACCCCTATGGCCAGTTGGGGAGCCACAAGGCGGGAAGACGACTGCTCTTAATGCAGTTCTATCCCTGATCGGGTCCAAAATATTGTTTGAAGTTGTAGATGTAGTGTTACGTTTCCCGAACTATACCTATCTGTCGCTTCATAAATGTGCTATAGTGGAACCCGATATAACGAACCCTTATATAACGAAGATCCCCGTTTAACGAACTAACGTTTTTTAGTAAAATGTATAGAAAATAACTCCGATATCTCGAACCCTGTTATAACGAACATGTTTTGCCAGTCCCTCATACGCAACATAATAAAGTCATGAAAATGGAACTTGTTCTTTCATGTTGATTGGCAGTCAAAAATAATTAAATGTAAAACCGAGATTTTTCTCGTCTTGACTCTGATGATGACTTCCGGCTCAGGTTGTCGAAACATCCAGTCAGTCAGTGTCATAACAAACAGTCCTTCTCGGGATTACACCGACCCCGACGATCATACTTTACCGACTTATGATGTCACTAACGATATTACATTCATTATCGTTTATTTGTAGAAACCACCTACACTGCCGCATTGACATATATGTCGGGCACAACTCTTGGCTTCGGTCTCGATGACATCAGAAAAACCAGTGATATGGAAAAAATCAGTGTCGGTCTTCAACCAGGTGGATAAACTGTCCGCTGATAAAACTTCTGCTAAATAATATAAATTACCCGAGCCGGAATAGTGGGACGTTTTTCCTTAATCAATAAGTGTCTAATTTTTGACACTCTATTTCATTAAACAGACTGGAGGTGCAAATTATAGAGGTAAACGAAAGCCGAGAAGTTGCCCAATAATGACTTCGAATTGGACTCCAGAGAGGAAAAAGTAAGTCACACATTGTATTGTAGACGTAAAAGACTTTTAAGTCCTTTATTGTTACTAAGTAGAACGGCTAAACAAAAAGAAATTTGTACAGTCGTGGATCTACAACGGACCCCCATATATGTTAACGGGCAAGCTATGTTTTACTGACATTAGATTTAAATGGGGCGGGGTATGATTTCAGTAAGATATGCATTAAAGAGGAGGAATTCGTCTTCGTAAGGCTCCTGCATCGTCAACGCTATTTCTAAACAAAGCTCTTCCTTTACGAAACCATTCAGAAAAAACTCGATCTAAGGGCTACCAAATCGCATAACTGCCAAGATCTGCTAGGTAAAGCATTTATTAATACCACGTTCAAGCTCAGCCAATGAATTTATCTTTTACAAAGAGCTTTTCAGTCAGAATAGCGATTATTAGTATATAGCAAGCAGAAGATAGTGTTTTCGGGCGTTCTGATTGGCTACTCAAACTCCTGATAATAGAAGTAAGTGAGCGAAGCTGTCTACCATTAAGAGGTTTGGTATTTACCTAACTACCATTCACGTCCTCTTTAGTAAATAATTATAGGTCGGTAAATTATGATCGTCCGGGTGAGTTTAGTCCTGAGAAGGACTGTTTGTGGTGACATTGACTGACGTTTCGATCACCTGAGCGGAAGTCACCATCAGAGTCAATACTTGTCTCTGATGGTGACTTCCGCTCAGGTTGTCGAAACGTCAGTCAATGTCACCTCAAACAGTCCTTCTCAGGACTACACTCACCCGGACGATCATAATTTACCGACCTATGATATGACATCTGGGTTCAAACCATTTACAGTTTTAGTAAATAATTGTTAACCTCATTCATCAGGAAACGTCTATCGGTTAAAACATCAGGCAATCAGGACTTCTTCTGAAACTATGACTTTTCTCTTTATAGGATTATTTCTAGACTGATCATTTTGTCATTTCAAGTACCATCAGAAACGTATGAAGGTGCTACCCTTGACCAAAAAGAGCAGGCACTAGGGGCCACAAGGAATGCCTCCCAGTCCATTGGAGAGTTAATCAAAGTAGGAAAAAAATTGTTTTCTCCCGAAGGGAGAAAACAAATCTTTCAGGAGATATTGCCGAAGATAACGGTTATAGATAACGAAGACAAAGATAAAGATAACGGGGCTGCTCGGTGAAACTCAGTCCACTAGGATTGAGAAAAACTTCGCACTTTATGTACATGCGACCTTGGAGGTATGAACCGGCAAACGATATATAATAAGCAAATCGGAATGGCACGATTGGTATATCATTTTGCAGCTTTACCTGAAAGAACATTGCCTACCAAGCAAACTC
Organism: Siderastrea radians; assembly: GCA_964017195.1. Lineage (NCBI taxonomy): Eukaryota > Metazoa > Cnidaria > Anthozoa > Scleractinia > Rhizangiidae > Siderastrea > Siderastrea radians. Next base: position 33,510,700 of record OZ024889.1, on the reverse strand, counting down.
ATCAAACAGTCGGTTACGAAATGCATTGGAATTCACGAGTAATTATGGAGAAACATCTTTTCATCTCAATTCATATTTGCTTTATATTCCGTTTAACAGCTTTTGCGAGTCCTTCCTGAAGGAGAGCGCCCATCGATGGATGACGTGTTAGAGCACATAGCTCGAAACATTGTTCCAATCCACCACCAAAGCAAACCAGCGGCCAAGCCACCAACCGACCACGTCTCCAGCTTACCAACGTGATGAAGGAAATTGCCAATTTTATAAAGGAAAAACCTTTGGAGGAGGTAAAAAGTCATTAATATTAAATACAATTAACGTTAACAGTACCACAGAATCCCTAGAGGAAGAGTTTTAAGTTTTAACATTTAGCTATAAAAAGCTGCGACAAAAGGAGGGTTGTCCAATACACACCATCTCATACGATCGGAAAAAGTTAAATTTCAATCCGTACAGATCGACAAGTAGGTTCGATCCGAAGAAAAGTGTTGTCGATACGAGAAATGAATGTCATTAGTGGGACTTAGAAATATTAAAGATCATCTTTTGTGGTTAGGTGGTGTTTAGAGGTTGTCGATCCGTACGAAGCGTACGAATGGAGAACATCACTCACGACCCGAGAAAAAGAGCTGTCGATCCGAGAAATGAATCTCATTAGTGGGATTTAGAAATATTAAAGATCCTTTCTTGTGGTTAGGTGGTGTTTAGAGGTCGTCCTCTATGACGAAATCGAACCAAGAGTCCCACTTTTGGTCCACGTTGTTCAACACGTAGTCAACTTGTCTAGCCCTCTTTTCTGCCCGCTGCCATGAAGTTGCCCAGTACAGCTGTGCTGGGCCAGCATGATCCAGCGCCGGATCAAATCTGGTGAGCAACCATTTCCGATCAGGAAGAGCACGAGCTTGAAGGTTTCTTCGTCTTCCATTCGTTTCTTCCAAAAAATTAACTTCATGTCTTTTGGCCACGACTTTAGTGGGAAAAAGGTGTCACCATCGATAATCTTCATTATTTCCCTCCGTCTTTCTACCACTTCTCTCATGCTGAGATATCGGATCTCTTCGCGATATAACTGGACTGACGCCATCTTGCTGCAGATACAACAATGTTGATTTGATCTCTACTGCTTTTATACCTGGCTTTCATTCGGCTTCATTTTAATGTATTCATGTGATGCGTTTCAGTAAATCATCACACCTCATTGTTACAACCTTAATAGTAGGTTAACTAATTGCAAACAAACAGTTTAACGTTTTTCTAATTTTATGAATTTATTACTCCATGTGTCCATGTGTGAGATATGCGGTGTCAACCAATTGAGCGCACAGAAACGACCATTAAAAATACATTATTACGGTGTGGGTTTGTTGGAAAACCGCACATACGTTGGGAGTATTCTTGCTTCTATAAGAAGCAGTTGAAATCACATAACGTGTGCGACGAACCAGGAAAACAATACTTATTCTGCTTTTGTTTTACCGAACTTTGAAATTCAGAAGATTTTCACACTTGTCGTACGGACCGACGACCTCTAAACACCACCTAACCACAAGAAATGATCTTTAATATTTCTAAGTCCCACTAATGAGTTTAGTGGATGCCAGAATGAAGAACACACGAAGAAAAGAAGTGCAAAGGGATGAGCAGCCTGCCGAGGAGGAGCCTGCCGAAGAAGCCAGACGAGGAGAAAGTCATGATCAGGAGCGCCCTCTGCCTGCCGACGATGCACCTAATGAAGGAAACATCACAGAAAATGAGCCAGAGAATGAGCCAGGTCAGGAACCCACGGTTCCCGTCCTTCTGACAACCGAAGGCAAAATAGCTGACCGCCCAGAAGATGAAGCAATTGCACCAGTCGCTACACCTGTTGAAACTCGGTCCACTAGAAAACAGCCACGGAAACGAGCAAAGGAAGGGGAACAACTCCAAGATGAATTAAGGGACGCTTACAAGCCCAAAAATAAAAAACGCGTTACAACAGTGAACAAGTGTAAAGTCTAAGTGGTCGAAAGCAAACGTGGGCTTTCGTAGTTCGTTCTCTCGCGTTTTCCAGTTCCGTGAGCATGACAACTGACGCCAAGGCCTGTATCTGCCTTACCGCTAAATAAATAGATCATGGCCTTAGGAAAAGCTTTGGTTTTGGTGTTACTATATCGTTTGGAAGCTTTTTTTCACTCGCGAGTGTAGTTATTACGGCAATATGATTGGATTATTTAAATCGTCACGAATTTTATTTAGACTGTAAATTAGGTTCATTTAAGGCCAAAAGGTTAGTTCATAGAGGTAATAGCTTCAAAATTCTACATCAGGATATCTTCGCCAAAAAAAAAAAAAATGGGGGAATACTACAGACCTATTATAAAAAGACATTTGAGCAGATCTAGGTAATCGAGATAGTACCTAAAACTAAATGTAAATGTACGTAGTAATGAGTTGTATTTCCAAATAATGGGTCGAAATAAAATCGAAATTGATCAACTGACTTTTTGTATCAGCTGTCTATCAATTACAAGGTCTTCTCTGATTTGCTGAGAAAACAATGCACCAAACAACAAAACAACGGACCCTAGCCCCGAAAACAATAGAGCTGCGTGATACCAAGGTCCAATGAAATTAGAGGTTGTTAAGAGCTGCGGGACTACTCATCAATTCCAAGCAAAATTAAAACGTATGGGCGGTGTCTCATGAGCAGTATATTCAGTGGAAGGAGTGGGATATTAAAAGGACCAGCGTTAACCAAACACTTGCTTATTTCCCTTTATGGAATCCCAAACTACATACAGTTGACTCCCGCTCAGGCAATTTAAGGCATAGTTTGGAGGTGTTGAAAGACCCCGGCAGAGAATATATATCCTTTTAAAGACGCAAAAGGATCCAAATTTAAAGTTCCTTAGAGGTATCATCAGTTGTATGTGACTAGATGGTTTTTGAAAAAGTGATCATAAGTATAATGTGACATTCCTTTGTCGCTGACGTCACAAAACGTGTTTTCTCAAATAGGACAACAAAGCTATTTTCGTCAAAAGTTATTAAGCTGTTTTATAAGTCACGTGATCTGTTTACCTTAGTTACGTACTCCCTATTCCACATAGACACACATACAGGGCTAATTTATAATATCCACCTTAAGAGTAAAAGAATTGTACCCAAAAATGTCCGCTGCTCTCTCATTTTCTTTGCCTCGTTTTAATCTGAATATTTTGATCGTTAATAATCATTGGCAGGTCACGTGACTAAAAGCTGAACGTCAAATATGTCACATATTGTTAAGGCCTCCGTGAAAAAGCTACTTGCCAATTTTCATAAACATTGATCAAAACAATCCGTTTTAAACACCACCTAGCCAAATAAGCAGGTGACCCATTCCTTAACTTGCTTGAGCCCTACAGCAGACACTTTGACCTTACCTTGGTACACGTCCGGCGTTACAGTGAGAGTCCATACATGAGAGATCAATGAAATTGTATTTTCAGACAGGGGTCAATGACATATATTTACAGCGGGAGATATATATTTATAACAGGAGAGGCGGGTGTTTTTCTGGGAAAATGTGTTCGGACCGCCAAGAAAACCATGGTTGTGGACAGAAAAAACAAGAAGGCATTAGCTCTGCTATATTTGGCGTCGGGACCGCTGCGAAATGCTGCGAATTTAAGCGTTGAGCCGACCGAGCTCGCAGCAGAACCGACAACAAAGATGAAGACTTCGAAAGCAAATTTTGTAACTTGAACATTTTGCCTTCCACCAAAAAGACAACTGAGTACTAGTTTCCATATAAGGATATTTGAATTTGATGTTGTTTCTCAAGTTCTAAACTTCACTTCTGTTGAACTGAATCGTTTTGCTAAACAAGCTAAGCTTGCGATTTCCCGCCAAGAAAAACATGGAATTCTCCACCCCCCGTTGGGTTGTCTTGGGACTCCCCTACCCCTCCCCAAAGTCTGTAAGGGCAGGCGGGCGCACGTACGCTGACGTCAAAACCAAAATTTCTTGGACCGCAGCTTACCAAATAAGCTTAGCAATAGTGCTCCGCTGGTGCGCTAGCGCTACTTATAGCGGAGCCCGCGTGCGTACTGGGGACGCTACTGGGAATTCAGATAACAACAAAGCCGTATACAGAACAGAGTTTCGATAGTGCATCACTTTCAAAAAATATATTGTCCAAACCAAGACCGCCCCAGAAAAGTAAAATAGCGCAAAGTATGTGTAAAAGATTCAGTTTCATGTTCCGGTAGTTTTATTCAATTCGTCCGGTTAGTTTTCATATAATTCAGAAAAACGTGAATTTGGCGACTTCGTTATATTTTGGTGCAGAAAGTGAGTTTATAATAGCCGCCCAAACTTTTTCATCGTTGCGGATGGCCAAATGCGGTTTGGAACTAACTATAACGATACATTGAACTTACTTTATCTGGAGTTATTACGCTTTTCAGTCAAATTTGGAAAGCGCTGGAACGGTCCCAACTTTGAAGTCCGTCTGGGGTTGTTATTTTGACGTTCAAATTGTACCGGGATTCCTGTTCCTACGATTTTGCGGAAACTTGAAGAGTCAAGGTAAGATGTTATTATAAGCTGATTTTAGAAGTTTAAACCAAATCGTAGCGCTCGGTTTTGTTAGAATAGCAATTTTATCAAAATAGTAGTGTTCAATAAAAGCAAAATCACGCAAAATTTATAACGAACAGTACATCTACAGGTTGACATACACGTATTATTCCTCGATAAATTGTGCGTAAAATGCGAAAGTTTCAAGGCAATCGAGTACGAAATGACGATGTTATTAGAGTTTTAAGAGAGGCATAGAGCGCGTCATTTATTTCGATCGAGTCACCTTAAATGAGACGAACTAGTAAACTTAATGGTGTTATCATAACAACAATTGAAAGCCAACACTTCAAGTCAGGGTTAGGGTGAGAACGGTAGCACTGATGGACAGTGAGGGTTGAGCACTTACTCGAGGTGGTAGCTTTCAATTGTTGCTATGGTAACACCATGTATAATTGCTTGTTCAAATCAGATTTGTGTGCTGGAAAGTGGCCGGGTATTGTAAAATGGCTCCATCATTTCCCAGAGTAGAGCGGGATTTTCAGACTTGTGATCGATACTCCGGTTTCACTTCTTCAATTGTTTGTCGTATTTAATTTACGTACTTTCCAGAAACCTGCTCCTCTCATATTGGAGTGGAGAGCTATTTTAATAGCTATTAGAGATTGATCTGTCTTGACGCCTGTTGACATCGCACATTAAGCTCTGGCCCACTAAAAACAAATCTAAACGGCAATGTATTCCGGGTTTTCTACGATGCCAAGGATATCTGCAGGTGTCTGGGTTTAAAACTCTCCACGCATCTATCAAATCTAGTTCTGCATGGTGCTTATCCGAAGGTCCCTACTTACTCTCTACGTACCGTTTACATCATAACCAGCTTCTAATAAAACTTCCTCTATTGATTCCAGTTACTTTGCACATACCGTCCAGGCGTAGTCAATCGATAAACCGATAATCGATAGCAATCAATGGCAATCGATATCAATCTTCGATTGATATCGATTTCCAATACCACTCGATAGGAATCGATAAAGAAAAAAAGCTGTGAGTTCGATTGATATAGATTTCCGTATTTTTCTATTTCTTAATAGAAGAAGAGGAAGTTGTAGCGTAGCCTCTAGTCTCGCAACCCTCTAGTCTCGCTATACACTCTTTTTTTTATAAGAACGTCTAATTTTGCGGCTGAGGCTGAACCGAAACTGAATGTTATTTTTTTCACGTTTTGAGCCTAAAACGTTCTTAGCATGTTCTTAAGTTACGTGGTATAGAATTTCAGATAACTGATTTAAAAGTGACCAGGAAACCTTAAAACGCCTATTGTGCGCTGTATCATGTCAAATTCAGTCTTTCACATACATGCTGTTGTTTTTTGCTTCTCAGCAAATTCACTTTTAATTATTTTTTAATTATTAGTCTTCCACACTTGAGAATGACAAGAAAATGTAGCCTGAACTCTACATTAAAAAAAAATGTGATTCGATAGAAATTCATGTTGTTACTATGTGTTTTTAGCTCGATGCAAGAACGGATACAGAACTGAATAAAATTACTGCTTTATCTCGCAGTCTCAGCTTAGGTACGTTCTTAGTATGTTCTCAAAATCTGGGTCATTTTCAGCCTCAACGTTCTTCTAAAAAAGGTTCTTATATAAAAAAAAAAGAGTGTACGGTAACGACATAAATATGGAGCAAAATATACAACAAAATCAGTGTCTTATAGTTGCAGTTAATTGCATTAAGAAACGTAATAATAAATCGCAGAGTAAGGAAGAAATAAAAAACAATCCAGTAACACAGAACTAATTACTTTGGCCCATAATTAATATTGATTAGGAACAACACATGTAAAAGAAGAAGTAATTCTCTCTTTTTCGTCGTCACAACACAAAGGCTTGAATCGCGAATTGTGATCTATGAACCTCGATTAATATCGATTGATCGATGATAAATTTTTTCTGTGAGTTCGATTGTTATCGATTACCGATTTCAATCGATATCAATCGATACCGACTGTATCGACTGATTTCCGATATCGATTTCTATCGATTGATTACGCCTAGTACCGTGTAACCAGTTTCTAAGATTGTAACCTTTGTTCCCCTTCACACTGTGTACCGGGTAACCAAAGTTGTTAAGTAACAATTTCCATGTGGCAGAGTGTTCCCTTTGTTTTCTCAGTTTTCCCTCGTCTACGTTGCAGCAACCGGCCATCTTCGATTGGCGCCGAAAAATAATGAAGATCGATTATTGATGTTATCAATATCTCAAAAATTTAGATTTATCAGTAATTTGGCCACCGTAGAGAAATTGAAAGCTGACGTTTCGAGCGTTAGCCATTCGTCAGAGCGAATCACTCTGACAAAGGGCTTGCGCTCAAAACCTCAGCTTTCAGATTTCTCTATAGCTACAGTGGCCAAATCACCTTATCAACTCAGTTGTTTTTCCAAATTTTTGCGTTTCACTTCCCCACCGAAGCAGCACCGCAGTTGCTTTCTAAACTGACCCCCTTGTTTATCAATATCTCGTCGAAGGTTAAAGGTCGGGGCACACAAGGAGGTAGGTCGAAGAGGGGAGAGGTCGCAGCGACAATTCCCCTCGCGTGTTGTTCCCGCCACCCGACGCACGGGGACAAACTGGCACAAACTAAAACATAAGCCAATGGAAAAGCGTCATTCATTCCCCCATGATCCCTCAGTCCTCCTCTAAAATGGCGGCCCTGGAGCAAGTGGAAGAGAGGATTCTGCGACATGGGCCGTAACCGGCACGAAATGTCAATCCACTTTTTTAACGAGGATCGCCTCATGTATTCAGAAAATCTGCACATCTTTTTCTTCTCTTCTCTAGCCCGCGTAGCAAGCGTTTCCGTAAGCATTTTGACATATCGCCTTTTGGTTGCGGGAAAATTGCCCCAATTCTCGCGTGGCCAAAAAGCGTAACTGCTTTAGACGCTCGAAAAACTTACGGAAACGCTTGCTATGCAGGGCTACGCAGGCCATCTCGTCTCAATAGCCACTGTAGTGTCCACCGTTTTCTGTTAAGATACATATATTCACACATATCTTAACCAAGCATCGTCAGTAACAGAACCAAGAGCCGCCTTTTCTAATAGTCCAGCTGTTAAACCCCCAAAATGGCGAAATCGTTCACTTTTTGATAAAAGCATGAAACTTGGTGGGATGATAGACTTATATGTGCTGATCATTTTCTGATATAGGGCCAGCGGCAAAACGACTGTTTAAGAGGATAAGCGGGCGTGGCCTAATGCACATGATATCAGTCAGCATGAAAACGAGGCTACACAGGAAAGACCTTATTTTCGCTGTGTTTTTTCAGTTTTTATACAACAAACGTTTGGGCATATATCAGAGACAAGTCATGAACACCTTTATGGCATAGGATGTATATTAAAGTGAGTCACATGACCTGTCACGTGACTACAAAGGCAAATTTCAGTCGAAAGCATATTTATTATAAGCCGTGTATTAAAACTATCAAAATTTTAAGATCAATCAGCTTTTGGAAGGAATATTCTTCCAAATATTACCATTTTAACTCAAAACAAGCCTTTCTCGTCGTTCACTTTTTGGACGGGCTTTAATTGATCTTCTGGGACCGGGGGAGAGAGTGGCGGATTCCCCCCCCCCCCCCACTTCTTAACTCCGAAAATATTAAAGGTATGACAATAACACTTAGAGGGTTTATGATACGTCCAAGAATGTTTCCTTTCTCCGCAATATGAGTTGGTGACGTCATATGACGTAAAAATTACGTCATATTCTCAAATGGCGGCCGGCCATCTTGGATCTGCCATCTTGGATTTTTTGATTTTTCCAAACCACCCCCCAAAGCTCCTAAATTAACCAATAAGTAATTAAAATCAATAAATGAGCACAAAACTGATCTAATTTACTTCAACTAAGTTATAGTTTTGTACTGAAAAGGGCAAAAAACGAAATTCTGAAAAAACCGCCTGTCAATAAGTGGTTGCCATGGTAACATCAAACTTGATGAACAAAGACTTGCTAATGGCAAATTGTTTCCAGATAAATTTTATGAAAAGTCATTAAGTTTGATGGTTTAGCGTTAAAAAACTTTAAACATCCAAAGTGCATGCGGGCATATTCCCCTCCCCTCCCCCCCGATCTGAAGAGGGTTAATTGACCACAAAAAAGCCCACTTAATCAAAATCACTTGCAGATTGTCTTGGATATCAATTATACATCGAAGAATATACATGATCAAAATTTCTGTGGCTGTTTTTAAGAGACTTGTTTACAATTTTAGCTTGAGTGACTAATACATTGTAACGTGATTGGCAATAGATACATAAACGCAGGCAGTCAAATCAATGATAAGTAGTCATGTCTGGATAGTGCACGTTGTTTTTAACAGTCTTACTGAACAGAACTATTAATCTTCCTCTTTACAGTGTCCACCACAATTACATAGTGCCGTGCATGTTAAACTTGCATTGACCCCTTTCTTACGGCCACAGTGAAAGACTTCATAGCAGGATTCTTGTGCTTATATGGTAAGACTGTTCACACTGGTTTCCACTCTCCCTCTTCTCTTTTCCAACTCTAATCTCGAGGACATCAAAAAGTTAACACTGTGAATAAAAGCACTCTGCCATGCTTCTTTTGTTGGTAGAATGTTTTCGTTCTCTGTCATAGCTCCAGTTGTTTTGCTATAAAGAGGTACGACGAATCTTTCAATTAGTCGCATGCACTCCTCAGGTATGGATTCTAGAATTGATGACAAGTCAGCTAAGACATCGGTAATCTGATCAAAGACATTCCATGCATTCCATGCGGTCTGTTTACCTCTCCCGGAGAAGAAGGAGGCCGTGTCGCAACCTGTAAGTGCATGCAGCGCACAACATGCTTGGACTTTTGGTGGACACAACTGAGCGGCGATTTCATGAATTGCCAGATACCCGAAATGTTTTCCAGCGCTGAAAGCAGTCCACACCTCATCAGCATCAATATCAGTCATTTTGGAGACTGCAGGAACAACATCTGTGTTGATGGTTCTAATCATGATTTTCCAGGGCATGGGACATGTGCAGTATGAGGTGCATGCCATCTTCTTCGTGGGAATATTCTTCCACACCATCCCTTCTTCAGCTCAACTGAAATAGTAACCTACAAATAAATAACCTGTGAATACATGGAGTAACATTTGGTATATGGTGTTTTAGCGGGAGTTTATTTATTTGCAGGATCAAATTTTCGCGGATTGTTGGAAAATTCACAAAATTTTCAAACATTTCATGCCACACGGTATAATCAATGCAGTGATAAATTAGGACAAGCTTCCACTGTTTGGTAGTCCTATGGAGATTTCTAAAAAAAGTGTCAAGTGTGTGGAGCAATTTAAGTATTCCCACAACTCGACGTGACCATAATCAGTGGAGCTGTTGTAGTGCAAATGATGTCACCCGAGACAGGCAGATCATTTCAGGTGTATGCTGTCAATGTCTTCCAGTGCCATATATCATGAGAGAGTGGACGTCATCTGGGACGTTTCTTGCCAGGATTGTCTGAAGGCGACTACCAGAGAAGAGGGGTCCTGGTACACGTAGAAGAGTAGCACCTTCTTCCCAAACTTCACCAACATGGTAAAGGGTAAAAAATCACCATACAGAACTTTTCCACTTTCTGGCAAAACATGTGATGTCGTATCACATGACAGGGTAGGAAGGAACTGGAAAACAATTCAGGTATCTAGCAATTCATGAAATCGCCACTCCGCTGGCTCCACAAATAGCCAAAGCACTTCCCACGCTGCATGCCTTTACAGGTTGTGATACAGCCTCCTTTGTCTCCGGAAGAGGTAAACAGACTGCATGGAATGCCTTTACTCAGATTACCGACATTTTAGCTGACTTGTCGTCCATTCCAGAGTCCATACTGAGTACAGGTGACTAATTGAAAGATTTGTCATACGTCTTTACAGCAGAACAAGTACAGTTGACAGTGAATGAAACCAGTCAAAATAGCTCTTTTTGTAAGGGTCACATAACTTCGGAAAACATTGCATCAACACAGCAGCACTAACAGATCACACAAAGGGAGCGACGTACCAGGCCAGACATGTATGGAGGAGTGCTTCAATTATTCCCATGTCCTCCAGAATAGGGTTGGAAAAGAGAAGAGGGAGAGTGGAAACTATGAAGTCATTCACTGTGGCTGTAAGAAAGGGCTCAATGCAAGTTTAACATGCACGGCACTATGTAATTGTGGTGGACACTGTAAAGAGGAAGATTAATAGCTCTGTTCAGTGAGACTGTTAAAAACAACGTGCACTATCCAGGCATAACTACTTATCATTGATTTGACTGCCTGCATTTATGTATCTATTGCCAATCACATTACAATGTATGAGTCACTCAAGCTAAAATAATTATTGTAAACACGTCCCTTAAAACCAGCCAACAGAAATTTTGATCCAAGACACAAGTGATAAAAGTGACTTTGAAGAAGTGAGCTTTTCTGTCAACCTGGTGAGTTTTCTATGAGAAAGTCTTGTTTTTAGTTAAAATGTTAATATTTAGAAAAATGTTCCTTTGATAGTTTTTGATAGTTGATAGTTTTCATTTACAGCTTATAACAGATATGCTTTCTATTGAAATTTGCCTTTTGTGGTCATGTGACTCACCTTAATATACATTATGCGCCATACAGGTGTTCATGACTTGTCTCTGATATATTCCCAAACATTTGTTGTGTAAAAACTAAAAAAAAGGGTGAAAATAAGGTGTTTCCTACGTAGCCTCGTTTTCATGTTGGCTTGGGTCATGTAAATTTGGCCACACCCGCTTATCCTCTTAAACAGTTGTTTTGCCGCTGGCCCTATATCAGAAAATGATCAGCACATATAAGTCTATCATCCCACCAAGTTTCATACTTTTATCAAAAAGTGAACGATTTTTGGCCTAACGGCTGCACACTAGTTACCAGGTACCCCCTCCTGATAGACAGGTCCCTGCGACCTGTCGCCTAGTGTCGCGCCCTTAACAAAACTTCAAGTTATTGCACAGTTGTAGACGTAAAATAGAGTGGATTAATTTTCAGGAAACCAACCATTCACGAAAATAAAAACCACGCATTATAATACAGGAACTTTTGTGGATATCATTCAATGCCTCTGCCTCTTAGCCTATCCACGCTAATGAACCATTTAGCAAAAGGCGACTGCATTTATTGACAAAACCAAACCAGATGCATTATTCTGAGATAAAATACGCCCTCAACAAATCAAAATCTTCATCATCTTTCCTGTCAATCTATAAAGAAATCTTCTTGCTTTATTCTTCTTGTTGTCCTAGATGAAACAATAAATACACAAAACGTTTAATGATTGAAAATGGTCAATATTATTTTAAAAAGAATTAGCACTTCCTCGAAAAAGTGTGAACACCTTGATTTCACTTTGACGTGTCAGTTATGTCGGGAAATCAAACCAGAAGAATACTGAGCCTTTTGCCAAACAGTAAACTGCGGCTAATGGAAGGTGATGCCATAGGTGTGGCTGTACAGGCAAGGATTGCCCAAACGAGAACAAGCACTGAAGGCTCCATTCATGTAATTAGGATTTTAAAATCCTAATAAAATCCTATTTTTTACATTGTAAGACTTAAAATCTTTTATGTCTAGAAAACGTGCAGACATGTTGCAACATTATCTAGAAATATGTCATAGATTCTGTTGCTCCTTGTTCTTCTTTGCTCTAGGCATGGCCAGTAGTTAGCCACATTGTCTATTTTGGCAGTATCACAGTTAAGTTTACCAACCCTTGCTTTCTTTGGAGGTGGGTTATCAAGTTTATTTCTCATTAAACTGGGTCCATTCCTCTAGTTTGGTTAAGCTTTTGACATCAATTGCAGAGCTGAAGGGACATTATGTCCAACTAACTCAGTATTTTGGTCGTATTTTTATTTTTGTAAATCTACAAAATGACAGTCATTGATGTTTAAGGTGGCTGATAAGGTTTTTTATCAAATTGGTATAATACTTTTGAAACGAGGAAAGATTTGAGTTAAGGTGATTCCATCGAAATAGAAGAAATATTTTAAATTTTCTAAGACTTGGTCCAACTGGTAATTATGCTTAGAGCATTTCAAAAATGCAATAAAAAATAGGGGTCACCGGGCTTGTTCTGGTACAACATGGATAACCATTGATAGCAAATATACAACCCGCAAGGTTTTCCTGAGAAACCTTAGTAATCAGAAATGAGAACATCAACTATAATTGCTTTAAAAAGTGATTGCTTGTATTGAAATATTGGAGCAGTTCAACAAAATAGACATTTATTTATCTTGCTTAGCATACTATTTTAGTTGAACAGGAATTAAGGATATGAAAAAAAAACTAAAGAATTTGCCACGTGCGCACATACCCTGCTGTACCTAAGGACGGGTTCTTTTCCGCATTGTGTGGTTCCAGAAAGTATCCATACCCCCCCACGGAAGGTCATTGGAAATTCCTAGGGGGAGGGCGTGTTTAAAAGCCAAACTATTAGAAGGACAGTATGAAGCTTAACTGGAATTTCCTGGGGGGTGTGGGGGTGCAAAACAAAAAACCTTCCGTGGGGGGAGTATGGATATTTTCTGGAACTACACATTTAAATAAAAATATCTCAAAGCAGAATTTTTAACTTTTCTTGAAATCGCGATATATTGTACTCTAACATGTGCCATTTGAATAATTATTTATGTATTAAAAAATGGGGGTCACAGAGCTCGTTTATGAGAAAACAACCTGTTATTTCTCTGAACTACTCAGCTTTCATAGAAAACCTATCAAGTTCCGAAGGTGCGTGCGCTCGTGCGCGTGCTAATCACGCAAAAAATGATGCGCAGAGAGGATGCACAATGCAATTGAAGGGAATCACCTTAAGTGTTTTTGACCATGCGGGCAAACGGCAATAGTTTAAGGCCGATTGTGACATCATAGCAGTTACCTGGCAACAATAGAGCTCCACAAAAAAAACTAATTTCAGTCTTTGTATGCTAACTAAAAAACTGAATTGGTGACCTACCCTTTTTATTGCATTTTTGTAAAGCTCCATAAATTCTTTAACTTCTCTGGTGGAATAGGCAAAAATTTACCCAGTAGAACTTGTTATATCAAAAAGGTGTTCCCTGAATTATAGAAAATTCCACAGAATAACTTTCCCCAAAAAGTTTCTATTTGAAATGGCACTCTGAATGTTGCATGCAGGCAAAAAATCAGGGTGGATCACCAAACAAAATTTCAAGATAAAAACAAATCTTTCGTGCTTGTTTTGTTTCCAGTTTGCACGATTTTACGCTGTGTTTCCACTTACAGTGTTTTGCTTGCGTGCAACTTTTAATGGAAATTTGGCTTCACTCAGCAGACGCATGCATCCTAGCTATGTCGTGTGTAGGTTACACGTGTGTGTGCAGCTGAAAACCCTTTCGAGCCTCCTTAAAGCATTTAAACTGTTTCTGTCCAATGGTTTCGTGTCACAAGGTAATACTGTCAGATCCGGGATAATTGAAACATGAGCTGTAATGATTGTAACTTGATGTCAACATTCCACACAATAATAATTTACCAATGAATGTAATGTAACTAAACTATGATAAGACAAAAGTAAACAAACTGCAGAATGGCTTAACAGGGAACAAAGCCCTGTGGAAAGTTATTTGTGACTTCAGGTTTTGCACAAGAAAGTAATGCCTCCTTATGGTGGGGGGGGGGGGGGGTAAGGACAGGAGTACGACAAGAGTACTGCATAGGCTGGCCTACTATTTGCAAAGGAACTATGGACTCTTTAGAGTGGCTATAAACAAAAACTTTGCAATAAGGAATAGTAGAGAAGGAAAGAATTCCCTCTCAGAATAAACTTTTTACTATAAAAAAATACCATATTTTAATTGAAGTTAATCACATACCTTTCACTTAGGAATTTCATGATCATATTTGTCCTTGATAAATGGTATTCTTTTTGTCACAACCTTCCAGTCAGTAAGAAACAAAAATGCAACTCCTGCCCCAGCTGTCCATGCTCCAGCTGTAGGAATCCTACAATAGGCATAAATTGAAAATAAAATGAAAGACAAAATATTAATAGTATGGATATAGATAAGCAATGACACTGTTATTATAAAATTGCACAGGCAGACGTGCGTGAGCTGTTTTGAGCTGTATCTATGACATAGTATGTTAGGTTAGACTTTTTTTGTGACCTATACTAGAACACACAGCACCTGTTTGGAGCCTGTACTGATTAAGGTCATTGAAGCATTGGAAAAAATCCAAAGAAGGGCCTTGTGCCTAGCTTGAACAAAAAACATGGTGAAATGGCTTACGAACAATGCTGTAGCTTGTTAAAGGAAAACACTAGAATGTCTTAGTGAATCTACTAAACAGTATTTGCAACAATGTTTGCTTATACCTGGTAATCATTGGCAACATTGCTGTCAATAATTTAAGCTTATTTACATTTTAGTATACAAAAACTCAAGTACAAGCAAAACGTTTTACAACAACCATCATTTAGCAAACATATTTGTTCAACCTGTATTTCTTACATGTTTAATTGCCGTACTCATGTAGTTCCCACTAAAGGCAATTGAACATTTGGAAATCAAACTCGTTTGAACAACGAGCTCTACATGTGACTTTGCTTTCTGAATCAATCGAACTTTATTTTAACAAAACTTCTATTTCAGAACAAGGCTTTACAAATATTTACAAATATATCTTAATCGAACAAATCAGACCCAATCAAACTCAATCCATTGGACTGAGTTCGACTGGGTTTGGCAACCAAACTCAACTGAACTCAATCCAATGGATTGAGTTCGATTGGGTTCAGACAAGGAATTCAATCAAACAAAGGTCATGTTATGTGGTCTCACTGCTGGTTCAGTTGCTGTAGGCAAGCTTTGGAAAACCTACATACAAAGCAAGCCAATTGAAAACATGTTTTTCTTGTCTCTTTTTTTTTTTACAGATTATTAATAACAAAACTAGACTGTCCATGGCAGTGAAAAGAATAAAACAGCACATCTCAAAAAGCACAGTCTTTCTTGCCCATTTTCTTCAAAACATTGAAATGTTCGCTCTCCTCCACGTCAAGGTGGCACTCTTGGTAGCCTTTTACCATGCATTTCAGAGTTCCCACTTATTTTGGAAGTTAGGGGTCCTTGGGACCTCCAGTTCCAGGAAACTGAGGGTCCTTTTTGCTTTTCAAGGGTCCCCAGTCTACTAATGTTTTGTGTGTGCATGCGTGTGTGTTTGTGTAAGCATGGGTGCATGCGTGTGTGAATACACAGGGGCAAAGCCAGAAAACAAGGTAATAAATAAAACTTATTTTCGAAAAGATTGTCCTGCGTCCTTTCTTCTTATGGTAAATAATCAGACTGACAGAGCTCTCCTTGTACATGTAAATATCAACCTTGTGGAAATTAACTATAATTGACTACTTTTCTCTTGTCTTCATGCCTTGGAACTTCTCCACTGCTCTATCACAAACACTTTGTTTGTCTAAAGGGACTTTGCATGCATGTGCAATATGCATCTTACATTCTACTACATCGGGGCTCATTTTATTTCTTAAAGCTCAATGATCATGAATTCTGTTTTGTGCAGAAAACCACAAGGCACAGGGGTAACTGGGATTGTTAGAAGAACCTGTGCTAGGATTACAAATGAAGGTAGAATGTCTTCATAAGTCCTTGGCTTTGCAAGCATTTCACAAAGTTCAGTTAGAGTATCTCTCTGTTACTATTTAGAAAGTACTTGAACTGGAGAAATGAATTTCTCGCCGCTTCATTATCCTCAGCAGCGTATCTCTAAATGAGTCTTTCAAGACTTTCAAGCTGTATAGGTTGTTTGGTTTGAATGGAGTTGGGCCGTTTTGCTGAAAATATCATCAAAGGAAGCAATTGGAAAGGTCTTCAATAACTCAAGGGCTTCCTCAGTCTGTCGAGGTGATGGTCTTAAACACTTGAATTAAAACCTGTCCAGCAAGCCATGCCCTTGGTCCAGTTGGGTGATAAGTTGAGCGGCAAATGGTAATTGTATTGAACCACGGATGCAAAATGTGGTGTTTGTAGCGATCTCTCTAGTGCTCTTGGTGGCAAACTGGTAAGATGTCTCCTCACCCGAAAATAGCTGGCACAGTAGCTGGACGTCTCCAGACGTGTTTTCGTTGTCCCATTTTAGCAATTTGAAAAGAACGTCGTAAACTTCGGCGGATAAAAGGCTGGAATCTTTGTCATTCTTTGCAAGTCCCGACAGGGACCATTTGTTTATGATGCATGTTTCTGAATCTATTTCCCTGCAGACAGCTGACATGGGGGATGCTGCACACTCCTTCAGAGCCTGTAACTTTCCAGTAGTTGGTGGTCCAAGGAGAAAATATTTAGTGGCATTTCTTGTGAGCTAATGAGCAGTGTGGAAGTCATGCCAGCTGCAACAGCCATGGTAGTGATGAGACTTGTCATGATGTATCCCATGTTGGTGCTTAGTGAATGTGTTTTCTTTTCAATAAAAGTACAGACATCATTTTCAAACAAGTCGTTAAAAGGATCTGGGAGGGCGATTAGGTGTTTCCATAGAAGAGCCCACGTACTATCAGGGTGTTTTTTGAGCTTAGCTAGGCATGCATTGGACGTTGTGGATGACTGTGTCCAGAATGTACTAACACTGAAAGTGCTTTGGGTTTAAAGATAGAGTTGCATGAATATCATGCTAGGATGATTTCATTGTTAAAGTCCAGTACTATTATCTATGGTTTGATTGACATATTGGGCTAAATTTTGGTGTGCTCCCATTGGTTGAAATCGATCAAGTGACGTGATGGCCATGCGCAAACTAAAAAAGCCATATCTTCAGTTTTGCGCGACAAAAAAAGGTGATTGAAATGGCAAAATACTCTGTATTCAAAGCCGAAATTTTAAATACAAATTTTCGCTGAGTATCAACTGCTTTATTTCTTTGCAAGCAAAAGTTCAGAGTGTAAGCATGCGCCCGCGAGTGTAAATGACAACATTTCCTTTGAGCCATCACCGCAAATATAGAAAGTCATATCTTTGGTTCTACAAAACATAAAGCGGTCGTTAAACGGCAAAATACTCTGTATTTAAAGGCAAAATTTAAAATCTAAGTTTTCATGATGCGCCGAGTACTACTGAGTTATTTTGGGCTTTGACAAAACGCTGACCCCCTACTGACCCCCCTTACAGACCCCCTCTAAAATTCACTGGAAATCAAAAAGTAATAACTTGAACTAATGGAGAATATTGTTTCCAAATACACTTACTCCAACCCAGTGTTCTCCAGAAGCACCGGCGGCTGGCGAAAACGCCGGCTACTTGTGTCTAAAATGCCGGCTACTTTGTTAGACCAAATTACAAGAAATTTTGAACTTGTGTTCAGTTCCGTACTAAACTAATTTCAGTTATCACATAATCATTTTGAAGGAACGATACGTCAGTTCGTATATATGTAAGCATTGGTCACCCTTGCTTCTTAACGTTTCGTCGTACTCCAGGTCATTTGTACACTACTACCGTTTCTCTTGTTTCCTCAACGTTTTTACGTACGTCAGTTCATTTGTCAGACAGCGTTATTCTTGTTTTTTTTAAACTTCTTTTCGTACGGTATTAGTTTTTTCTTCCATCATTCTTGTTACGGCGTTAGTCTTTTTTTCTAGACATTTCTCAAACGTTTCCCTGCACGTCAGTTCGTTTGTACTGCATTAATTTTGACTTCAAAACGTTTCTCCGCAAGTTACGACGTTAGTCGTGTCTTCTTAACGTTTCTCCGCTCGCTGGTTCATGTGTAATGCATTCACTTTGACTTCTAAACGGTTCTCCGTATGTTAGGGCGTTAGTTTTGCCTTCTTAACGTTTTTCCGCTTGTTAGTTCGTGTGTAATGCATTCATTTTGTCTTATAAATGGTTCTCCGTACGCTACGGCGCTAGTCTTTTCTTCTAAACGTTTCTCCATATGTTATTTCGTTTGTACGGGAGAAGTCTTGTCTTCCATCAAACGTTTCTCCGTACGTTAGTTCGTTTGTACGACAATGATCTTGTCTTCTAAACGTTTCTCTCTATATGTTACGGCGTTAGTTTGGTCTTATAAACGTTTCTCTGCGTGTAAGTTCTTCTGTACGGGAAAAGTCTTGTCCTCTAAACGTTTCCCCGTACTTCAGTTGGTTCGTTTGTACGGCAGCGATTAGTCTTGTCTTTCAAACGTTTTCTTCATACGTCAGTTTGTGGGTATGATATTTGGTAATGTCTGTTATTAGAATGTCTAATGGCGAAAGCAGCGACCCGATCAAAATTTGCTCACTAGTCTTGTTTTATATGGGTTCCTTGTTTTGAGGACTCATCCCACTTTTTTGGACTTGTGGCTTTGCTTTTGCATTTTTGAGTGGGTTAAAAACAAAAGGAAATTTTAATGGCATGCCATGTGTGGCATTTCTTTCACTGCTTATTGTGTAGACCATCATTTCCATGTGTCTGTGCATTCACCTTTTCTTGCATAATCCATTGGAGGGTCACTTACATAGTTCCAAATTTGCACAGAAACTGAGCAAAAATGATACATTTTTTTCTCTCTGTGTTGGCCCTAAAATGCACCAGATTGCTTCTCCAGCCACATCATTTTCAAAAATTTTCCGGGGGAGGATGCACCCGGACCCCCCCTAGCAACTTGTGCCCTTCGGCCACTCGATTGCCAAGTGCCACCTACTCTCAATTTGTGACCACTTACTCTAAAATCCCTGGAGAACACTGCTAACCTTTAAACTTCCAAGATGGCGTGAGATACCAGTAGTTGAGCTGCTTCATGCCATCATTGCAACTCCTTTTATCGCAAATGTTAGTTCCCTTTTCCGACAAACGAGTGGCAAATGTATCGAAACAAGAAAAGCCCCAGGGGCATTAGACCCCACCATTGTTGTCCCATTCCGTAAAATATTTTATGGCCACTTGAGATAAGTACGGCGGCCGACAGTGGCCATCAAAAGTCAAAAACACAAAATCAAAAGTTGATCTGCAAAGTGAAAAGTCAAACTCAAAAATCAAAAGTCGATTTACGAACTAAGAAGTCGCTTTAAAAAGTCAATTTTCAACTTAAAAAGTCGAAATCGAATGTCGATTTCTGAAGTGCCAAAATCGGGTTGCGAATTCCCACTCCTCACTTTCGACTTTCGACTTTGACCACCCCCCTACCCCCCCTCCCCTAACATTTTCTTAACGGAGCGGAAGACTGGGACAAAGACGAAGAACAGAAGACACGCGGTAAGAATTTTTTTTTCAATGTTGCAATAAATTGGTCAGTACAAAGGTCTGAAACCGTTTGTTTTGTGTTCTATTTCTAGTTCAGAAAACTCGTATGTAAAATGGGGATGACAGTCCTGCACGACTCCCACGCTCGTGTTTTAGCCGTTCTCATAACTTTGCTTTCACACATTTGACTGAAGCGGAGTTCAGCCATCTATTACACGTTGCATAGCTATAAAGAAGCTACAACTTCAATTTCATGACGAAGAGGGACTATAGAACACACTCCATGATACGAAACACAACATCCTGCAAAAGAATTTTATATAAGCCGGGCCCGACGTTACAAACATCAGCAGGGAAACTCATCACGTTGCAGATAATATTTCAAATCCTTTATTGTCAGAAATATAAACATGAGAGGCTGACAAAACCTATCAAGTTCCTAAACCAAACAAATTCAACGTACCTAATATGCCAAAAGCGGCGTAAAAACCACATTAAGTCGCTTAACAAACGTTCAGAGGTCGAGTTTAACTGAGAAATATAACAAACAGGCAAGCCACAAGAATCCAGGAGTTATCACAACATCAGATCAGATTTCACCTTTTCGGCGTTAGATTTTCACATGTATTGTCACGCGACTTTTGATGTAAACAAACCGCGAATGTTCGGACATTCGGTTCCCGAACAACCACACGTCTACAAATTACGAGTCGCTATTTCAAGTTCCCGTTACTATATAATTCAAAATGTCAAAGCAGAAGAATAAGAGCGACTTCAACGCCATGAATATGGCTGAATTATGCAGGAACGTCGGGTTTCAGAAAGCGGATATTTGAAAACTTCGCTAATGGCAATCGCCTCTGCAGCCGAAAGAATGGTTTTGCTGGTAATTCCAAACTTCGAAAAAGATGAAACCAATGATGCAGAGAATTTAAGAATTCATGACAGGCTAATTCCCAATCCATTTTCTCTTAAGACCGTGAACAACTTTAACTCGCCGCCGCCGTTTGGGTTGTTTGATTTACCACCGCTGCACTGATTACGATTAGCATGGGCTCGCCGCTTACAAGTCATTTGAAGATTATCGCTTATTCAGTGATGGTTATGTAGAATCTTTAGTAACTGCTCAGTTGAATCAAGAGGGTGCCCATGTTTATGTAGCCAAAGTGCGGCCTCTCATGAAAACGAAAACGGATGAAGGAAGGCTGAGGAAAGGAGTACTATGATCACTGGTTTATTCTTGAGAGTAGAGGTGCAAACCGAGGTAGTGTACTTCAGGCAAGATGCAAGTGTAAAGGTGGTCGAGATGGGGGATGTATGAGCATTGCGGCCGCAATGTATGCAGTGGACTGGTAAATTAAATAGTTAAAAATGTCGCACAACCCAAACGGCGGCGAAGAGTTAAAGTTGTTCACGGCCTTCGGGGAAAATGGATGGAGAATTAGCCTATTATGAATTATTAAATTCTCTGCATCCTTAACTTGATCTTTTTCGATGTTTGGATCCACTGGCAAAACCATTCTTTCGACTGCAGAGGCGATTTCCAGTAGCGAAGTTTTCAAATATCCGCTTACTAAAACCGACATTCCTGCAAATATTTTGTAAGTTCTGCGACATTCGTGGCGTTGAAGTCGCTCTTATTCTTCCGCTTTGACATTTTGAACTTGAAACTATTCGAGTTTCAAAGACTTTAAGTAATGGCAAAATTATATAAGAACACGGCTAAACGATTTTCCTCGGCCTGGTTGCGAAATCTGCTGGACAAGGCTACCAAGTCTTCCGAATTAATAGGGGAGGGGGGTAGGGGGGGTGGTCAAAGTCGAAAGTCGAAAGTGAGAAGTGAGAATTCGAAGCTCGATTTTCGCGCTTCAGAAATCGACATTTGATTTCGACTTTTCAATTTGCGAATTGACTTTTTATTTCGTAAATTCACATTTGATTTTTGATTTTGACTTTTCACTTTGAAGATCGACTTTTGGTTTTGACTTTTTACTTTCGATGGCCACCCTCGGCCACGGTAGATAAGAGCCCTAACCTGTGTAGTGGGAGACACGACGAGTATTTGTTTGGCTGAGAGAAAACCAGAGGTCTGGGACTACTCTCAATGAATTTTAGAGTGGGTCAGTAGGGGGTCAGTTGACTGGGGGTCAGCATTCTGTTGAAGCCCAGTTATTTCTTTGCAAGCAAAACCTCAGAGAGTGTTTGTTTTTATTAAAGCCACGCTGGCAAATGTGAATGATAATAATTATCTTTTGAGCCATCACCGCAAACATAAAAAGTGTTATCTTCGGTTCTAAGAGGCATAAAGCAGCAATTGAAATGACAAAATGCTGTCTTTAAAGGTGAAGTTTTGACTCAAATTCAAAGTTTTCATGATGTGCCGATCAGAATCAATGCGTTGTTTCGAGCGTTATCACCGCGTTATCAATTTCCATTTCCATTATTCTTAGCATGCATTCTTTGAATTGACCTGAATTGCGATTCTTTTGTTTGATTTATTCTATCAAGGAATCACTCAAATGACAAGCTCATTAGTTTCTCTCGAGTCGATTCTCCATACTCGATTCTTGATTCTCGATATTTTCACGAGAATCGAGTTTCGAGAATCGAATTGAGGATCAAGACTTGAAAGAGACTGTTAACTTACATTTGAGCGGTACTGTATTTGATAGAATTCAAATAGTATCTGTGATATTACTAAATGAGAGCTTGATGTTGCTTTATACAGTGATTTTGTTACCTATGTACCCCTGCGTCCTGCCTCTCTGAGGCATAACAATCCCGAAAGATGCATTAAGGATGCACAAACATGAATGTGCCATGATCTTATGTCCTGTTTGTGTAATTTAAAATCATAACACAACTTACTTCAAAAGAAAATATTGGTTGGCGCTAAAATCTATCTACATGTAGAAGTAATTTCTGAGGGGAAAAATTCAAGCCTTTACCTGCATTATTAATAAATGAAGGGCCTGGTGGAAAAGGGCGTAAGTGATGATTTGAGCTTAAAATCAAAATTGGTGCTATTCAGCTGAACATTGGCACACAGGCTGGTTTTCATGTAGGGAGCATTGTTGTGTATATATTTCTTGGTCTGAGATCTTAAATTGGAAGAATTAGCATATTACTTTTGCTCAAAAACTGTTATTGAACTGAACTCACTCAAGTGAAGCGTGAATGATTTCTTTTGTTCTCTGCCTGAACTAAAACAAAGGAATTCAACCTAGTATCAGCTGTGCTGTTGTTTTCTTCGCATCAGTTTAAAGCAAAAGTACTATGCTAATTCTTCGAATTGAAGCTCTCAGGACAAGAAATAAATGCACAACAATGTTCCTTACGTGAACCAGCCTGTGTGCCAATGTTCAGCTTAATAGCACCAATTTAGATTTCAACCTCAAATCATCAGTTACGCCCCTTTTCCCTTTAAGACTGCCTTGCGTCATCCAACTCCGCTTACGCTGAAACTATCGCACAACTTATTACAGAAGAGCTGAAGGAAAGCGGCCTACCACTTGAGCGCGCCTGTGGATTTGGGTCAGACTGTTCCAAGTGTCATGACAGGAGCCAGGAATGCTGTTGGTGCTAGACTGCAGGCAATGTTTCATAGCCAACTTGTAAACTTGAATAAATGACATATTTCAACTGAATTAATGTATTCACTGAGTACGGGTAGCTGGCCGCACAGAAATTAATCCTGTAATAACTGCATACCATGTACCGCATATCCAACTTGTAAATTTGTTAATTACCTCCACGAGGTTGCTACATGCCTAACCGAAAATTTTCAGGTGATAGAAACCTGGTGTTACCTAGTGTTTTCCGATAACATGCTTCGTTGAAATTTTGCATAATAATACTGTTTAGTGGTCAATTCACTGGAAGTATTTTGAAGCTGTCGCCCAACAAGAACAGGCAGTCTTAAACCTTTTCACACTTTTTCGTTTTTTTTAATGCCTATACACATACTTTTAAGTGCCTCCATGAGGTTGCTACATGCTTAAGCGTAAATTTCGTGTGACAGAAACCTGGTCTTACTTGTGAACTGATAACATGCTTCGTTGAAATTTTGCATAATACCAGGGTTGGAAACTAAAATTTTGGAGCACTCGCCATCTGGGCGAGTGACCTTCAAATTGCACTCACCCAGTTCAGTTTTCACTTGCCCAGTCTCCTCCATAAAAAAAAAAATTAGGCCCCCCGCTCCTCCCCCCACGAATAATAAAATTTATTATATATACCAGAGTGTTTTAGTGGAAAATAGACCACTCGTAAAGTTCACATGAAACGACATCCGGGACTTGAGTGGCGTATTTTCCATATCATCACTAGTGATTTTGTCATCGTCATTTCCACTCTTACACCGTTGTTTGTGCCAAAATACGCTTGTCTATATATAATAAAAAGAAAATTACATGGTGGCTTGAAGCTATTAATTTTATTTTCTCGTGGTAAGAAACAATATTTTACTCACTTGCTGTGCTCGTTCGTAAAATATTGTTTTTCCCACTCGAAAATAAAATTCACATCTTTGCGCCGCCATGTAATATTCACGTTTGATACTGTTTCTTAGTTCATTCTTTAATCTTAGCTAATTTAAGGAAGTTTACAAAGGTTCTCAGTAGTTTAATACCGTATCTGTGTCGAGTTTCTCTACAGTTCATTTTCAAGGTATTTTAGCACAGATTCTTCGGACATCCCAGGCTCTGAACTCAGTGAATGGAAGTTCACTTACTGTGCCGTTGTGGTGGTTGATCACGATACAGACCGTAATCTATTTCTTCAAAGAAAAATCCCCTAAAGCAGACCTTAACTCCACAATAAAAAAACGAACACACTTACTTCAAAAGTTGAAATGCGGTTTCATTGATACATATTCTTAAATTTCTGTAATTTGCAAGCAAAGTGTCGAAATTGTACAGTAAAAGTAGCAGGAAATGGCCATCTTGCTGCCATTCGCGGCTCGGTAGACGACTAAGCGTATTTAATGACCAGAGGTATCACTTTGTACAAGTACATCCGTCATGTAACAATCACCAAGTGGAAGCCATTTTTGTCTGTTTACAAACCAGGTTTGTTGGAAATTTTAAAATGTTGGTAAGCTATTGGCTTGTGGACAGTGAGATTATTTTAAAGTGGGAAGTCAAAAGTTACACTTAGTTTGAATAATATATTCTGGATATGAAAATCATACTCGCTAAACCAGGCGAGTGATCCGTGATTTGTACTCACCCGACAATTTTGCACTTGCCTGGGCGAGCAGGCGAACGCCAATGTCCAACCCTGTAATAGCAGCGGTTTAATGGTCAAGAAACTTGGACAGAAATATGCCCTGTTGTAAACGCACAATTTTCGGTTTCACGCTTAAAGAACAAGGTATAGACACAATTCTAGATTCCTTGTTTCCCCACGTTTGTTTATTTAGCTTGTCTTTCCATTGGCAGTGTTCAATCTAGAAATTAGTCACAGTGGGTCATATGTCCCACATGTCATTTTAAATTGGGTCATTTTAGACATGGCCCGGGTGAAACTATGATATACAAAAAAAAAACTTTGGAAAACCATTCAAAGAATACGTTTCCAATTCTTTATGTTTTTCACAGTTTGATTCCTTTATTGAACTGAAAAGTCGGATTACATGAACATACGGCACTGCTGCTGGTGGTACGGTATATAAAGCTGAAACTTATTTTTAAAAAATGACAGACTAATTTTAAATTAAAAAATGATGAAAAACGCTTAAGCTTAATTTATTCATTTCATGCTTCCTTATCACCAGTAACTATTATAAGCTTAACCTCAAATCATGTTTTGGCAGTTGGCTCGTGAAGTTGACTTCTAGCTTAGTGACACTTATCGCACTCTCTTCCGATCTTTCACCATCCTTCTCCGGTCCTCCATCTTTCTCAGGAGGTTCAATGGCCCTTCTCTTTTCAATTAAAAAATGTTAGCTTTTGTTGTCGTTTCATGTTAATTTTACAAAGAAAGAAAAACCCAACCATGAAAAACATCGATGGCAGAAGCAACGCTTGCAAAATGTCGAAATGTGGGCTCTAGTCTCTCTCGGAATTACGTGGAACGCCTGACACAAAAAGTACTCGTAAGCGCACGTTTTTACTTTTATTTGTTGCCGAATGCCTGCTTCTCTGTAAGTACTTCTATGTGAGGTAACTTGTTCTTTTTTTGCGTCAGTATGACCCCACGATAACTTCATTTTGCGTCAGGCTATGATTTACCGCGTCAATGACACAAAGAAGCGGCCTAGATTGAACACTGCATTGGCAATGAGATGCACACTTGATGTTGACCACGTATTCACATTTCCAGTTCCTATGGTTTTCGTTACTTTAAGGGTTTTTACGCTACATAGAGATAAAACTGTCTGAATGCACGTGCAAGAATGACAAATTTAATTCACTCGCTAAAATGATGAATTCAATAAATTAACCAGGGGTTTCAATAAAATTTGAAGTAGGCAGCTGGTTTGAGTAGAGTAACCGACTGTATCAACAGGAGCTTTGAAAGAATCTTCCTGTAATTACTTCAATTTAGGGGAAAAGTAGCCGATTTCTCTGAGCGAAATAGCCGACGCTTTTCATCGGCCGTCGGTGCTTATTGAAAGCACTGATTAACTGTACAAAGTTTAGCACTAGCTAAACTTAACAATACCAATAAAAAGCTCGCCCACAACAATAATATTAATATAAATATAATAAAACAAATGGGAATTAGAAGTGGCACATCCACAAGGTGTCTCTTCATCCACTGTGTCCAACTAATCGGTGCTTAAAGTGCACCTAACCCCAAAATATATTTTTCGCTAAAATAACTCTTTGCGCCTGTTCGAAAAGCATTACGCCTTTTTTTTTATGAAATCCCCCTCATTCTTGACTTTTTATAGGCTGTAAAAGTTACGAAATCTAGCCATCATCTGGTACACGACCGAGCTAGTGAGGGCATGGGTCTATTCTGGATTTGACATCACAAAATGATTTGCATCTCCTTAAGTCTTTGTAAACATGCATGCAAAGCAGTTTGTGACGTCAAATCCAGAATAGACCCATGCCCCTTCTAACTCGGTCGTGCACCAAATGGTGCTTAGTTTGTCGTAAGTTTGGAAGCCCATAAAAAAGTCAAAAACTGCAAATATTGGCGAAATGTTTTTAAAATAGGTGCAAGGATTTATATTAGCGTAAAAAATATTTTGGGGTTAGGTGCACTTTAACCCTTAATAGCATAGATGAGTTCTTAGGCCTGATCACTATCGATCAGGGCTTAACCCTAAATACTGTAGATGAGTGTTTTCATTCAGTTTTTCTTGCAAATAAACTCGCGTCATCAAATTTCTCATTCGTCATTTTTGCGCATGCATTCAGAAGTTTTTTCTCTATATACCGCGAGTCCCCTAAAAGTACTGCATCAGTCAATTCCAGCAGTGCCCATCCCCCCCGGGCATTAGTAGGGCATTTTTCCTCATTGTTCATCCCGGGGGCCAGGCATTAGTCTACCCTGGGGCATTTGACGGTTTCGTGATTTTCACGTCACAGCACTATCACTTCCTTTCACTGATAAGTTCAACGGACTGTCTAAGAAGGACAAAATGAGAGTGTAGATCCACAGTACGACTGATCATTGAAGAAATACAAAGAACTAAGACTTATTTGAGACTTAGTTTGGCCTGTTTTAGCTTTGATTAGAATGAAGGTATGCCCAAAAACTCGTCATATCCTCGTATCCAGCCAATTTAGGGAATAGCTTCGAGGTGGCAGGGTATTCTGCAGTTAAGCCGAAACTGTAACAAAAAAAAACGCTCACGAGCCTCCTTAAGCTGAGCTTTAATATATCCCGTTAACTACAGCTCGAGAAATACCGGTTTGCTGCGCGACGCGACGAAAATTCTTAGGGTAGTTTTCCGATACATTTTCCCTCAAACAACGTAAGCTATCGGTGGACTATTTAAAAATTCAAGTTGCTTACCAGTTCTTTCCAACTTTTGCGTAGAATCGTCCTAAATGTAAGAGTTCAGAAATTGGCCGCATCCCCGTCATTTCCAGTGGTTTTCCAAGATGGCCGACACTTCAACCACACGCATGTCAGCAAATAGCAAGATATATGCTGTACAAAAATAGTGATGGCGCAAAAACGGAATGACACCGCTTACTGAATAATGCACGGGCGACTGCACGGGCGCGAAAACGAGAAAATCTCGTACCCAGATCTTCCCTCGGTCATACGAAAGTACTTAAAAAGAGATCTGGGTACGAGATATTCGGTTTAGTTTATGGTAACGTTTTACGTTGTTGTTAATAGTTAAGTTCCAAAGAATTCATGGCAAAAACTTCACCATCCGCTACATGTCCATTCAAAGAGAGGTTTAGGATCACGAAATTTATTTTGGAGGCAGGTAAGTGAGTTTTATAATATTCAAAGACCATGCATTAACGTCGTGAGCATAACCATAAGCTTTAATACAAACACAGACACTCTAAAACTAGCATGTTTAGCCAATGACATCATGAAAGTGACCTCTGGCTGATGACATCAAAGCCTAAAAGAACGGCACTGTCCGACGGTATTTGTCTTCAATCTGCCGGGTGGGTATTCTATACCTGCCAACTCTCACGCATTGTGCGTGAGTCTCACGCCTGTGGATGAAAGACGTCGATCTCACGCATTGAGGACAATTTCTCACGCCTGACTCACAAATCCGGATGAGTTGTTCTTTAACACATTAACAACAAAAACTCTATTCAATTCCCCCCCCCCCCCCAAAAAAAAATATTCCAATAAACGGCGCTTAATGACGCTGTCAAACGTCTTCAACATGTTCGAAAGCTGCCAGAAGAGCTTCAAATAGCTTCGGAAGTGTTCAGAAATCGTTGGAACATCTTCAGACATTTCGGTAGCTTTCGGAAGTCTTTGGAAAATGGTCAGAAATCTTCGGTAGGCGCCAAAATGTTTTCAGAAATCCCGGTCATGAGGAGACGAAAATCTCACGCATTTGACTCAGAAAAAGTTCGCAGGTATAGTATTCTGTGAGGTGTTGGGTGGGGATGTGCTACCGGGACACTTACGTTATCAGTGGTGCATGCCCAATTATAGCTTATGCTACGGGAGTACGACCCCTGGGTTTGGCTGGATTTCATTCGCATTGTAGTCCTTTCTTTACTTCGCCGTGATATAAATTTCTACTGCAACAAACATATCAGAAATTATATACAAGACGGACTCGTCAATTTGAGATAAGGTCGTGGCTGCAACGAACCAACTAGCTTCTGCTGCGAAGCAGAAACACTTTGTAAATAACTTGTAAAGAAAAATCGGAAATACTGTAATTTCCGGCTGATTTCACGCATGAAAACTTTCTATCGCAAGTATCAAATGATCAAAGATATTTCAGGCTATTTCGTGGAACTAACGTCACTCTCTAATTACAATAAAAACAGTGAAAACAATATATATTTAAAGCCCAACTGAAGTTTATTACGGTAGTGAAAAGACTAGAGTAAAACAGCATTATTCTTTGGGTTTATCTCTAGCTAACAGCGAATTTAAGATTTTCAGTGTCATTTTTGCATGCATAAAATAATTAAACAAAAAACTGTTTCAAAGTAAAATCGGAATTTGCGGGGGCTTGTTCCTGTAGCTATAGCTGTACAGTAGCTATTCCTAAAACTGAAAAACTTTCATGAAACTAGTATTAAAAATCTAAGTTACCATGGTGATCAAGGAATTAGAGTAAAATCTTAACAAGATACCAAACTTTACTGGGGGGTTATTCATAGTTCAAAGTGTAAAGTGTATGTTGAACCAATTTGCATAGTTGACACCGAGCTGCTTGTAATTTGAACCCTCGAAATGTAACGCAACGCTTAAAACATCTTGAACCGAATGCAAGATTAACAACGACAGACATGTGACAAAGCATTCTAATAGAGACCTATTGGACCTACTGGAAAGTGAGCAGGTTTTGTAAGAGCGAGCTGAATTTGAACATTTTTGTACTGTTCAAAGGCAAAAGAAACGAAGTTTATTCAGCTGTAGGTTGAGACTCAAAATGAACACGTGAGCTAAAAATAACTTTGTGCCCTGGGAAGTTTACAAATGTAAACATGCTTTGGTCAATTTGCGAAGCAAAAAGACGAAAATTATTATAGCCGACTTGACTACAAAGCAAGCAACTTCAATCTACAGGGGAAATGAATATAGTTGCAAAACTATTTCAGTCGTGTTTATAAAATGCTAGTTGGAACCGATTTCGAACGAAAATTTTGTGGATACAAGAAGCGTACATTTGATGGCAGACTCCTGTTTTGACAATGCTTAGAACGAACGTGGGTGGTTGGCTGAAACGTCTGAACGCTAACAAATTAAACTAATGAAAAGTAAAGCGAGTTGCATGTCACGCAAATCACGCAGGGCATCAAAACGGCACCCTATCGAAGGTTGACTGTCTATGAGCTCCGAAAATGTATTGGATATTCACCAGTACAGTAGAGGTAAGAAAATTACAAGGTTCAACTGCGAGTTACATTTTACTTCTGAAGTAAAATTGTTGACTTTCCACTGATCTTTGCTTAAATTGCGTACGTGCAATATTTTTCGACGGTGAGTTTAAGTTCATTTGTTTTTGTCTATGTTGACTTCGAAGAACAGTGAAAAAAAGAGCTTTCTGCTGTTTGTTTTCTTCACGCGCAATTTTGATGTCATGCTATAATTAACTGTCACGTAGTCACGCTGCTCAATCATTACCAGGTCTTGTAGTGGATAAGCACAATATTTTTTGGGTGGGGGGGGGGGGGATGCGGGGCTGAGGGGTTAGGGTAGGACTTACTGGAGATGTAAAACCTATTAGGTTGTGAAGATAAATTTCACCATATTGTGAAAAAAAAACCGTCATTGGCTCTGCGCGCATTGCGTGCTTATGTTTGAATTAAGATAACCATTCCTTATATTTTTTTTTCTCAAAACTATGACACAAAATTAAGCAATGTGATCTTGATTTTAAAGGAGAAGGTCACTCCAGAAACGGTGTATTTTTTGAAATCACCAATAAAAAGATAACACTAAGTTGACTTACTAACCGTGGTTTTAGCTTCTAAAGTGCATCTGATCCCACTGAAATTCCTCTCCAAAGAGGGCCAAAATTCAACACTGCGCACCGCCATGTGGAATCCTACTTAGCAGCCTGGCCGCTTGTCCGTGGCGTCAAATTGTACAACGAGACCAGCGGTCTGGTAACATGGGCTCAGAAAAACGAGCCCACGTTACCCAACCGCTGGTCTCGTTGTACAATTTGACGTCACAGACAAGCGGCCAGGCTGCTAAGTACAATTCAAAATTTCGGCGCACAGTGTTGAATTTTGGCCCTCTTTGGAGAGGAATTTCGGTGGGATCAGATGCACTTTAGAAGCTAAAACCACGGTCAGTAACCCAACTTAGTGTTATCTTTTTATTGGCGATTTCAAAAAATACACCGGTTCCGGAGTGACCTTCTCTTTTAAACTTCATTTAAAGAATACGTTTGATCTTAAATCAAGGCACAGAAAGAAGAAAAAAATTCCTATTATAAGAATTAGTATGATCGTGTCTTAATCGTCGTCTTAAAATAAGAACGTTCTGGCTTTCTGAACACGCACGTCGCTCGACTTCGCGATGGAACAGGTGCAGCTAAAAAGGCAACCTTCACTCCCTCCAAACCAAGAAAGGTTACAAACCCCGCAAACAAGAGTCATCTGTGAGAAGAAAGTGAGAATTCTCTCGATTTTGTTGAAGGAGCCACCCTCATGTAATTGCACATGAACAAATAGAAATTATTTGCCATGTTGTTTGCAGCTTTAGTTTGTATTTATGCAAATTTTTAACCAATTTCAGTATGCGAGTGCATGTTTGTTGAGTGGTTAACACAGGCGATTTTAAATCTGGAGAACAGGGTTCGATCCAGGTCGGTATGTCTTATTTTTCTCTTTTTTTTTTTTAAACTTTGACTGACTCTTATTATTTGTTTTCTTTGCGTTATTAAATGTGAAATCTTTTTTGAACCCAAACATCTTTGTTTAGATGGAAGGTGGCAGACATTTTTTATTTCTTGAATTGAGAACAGAATTGGCCTGAAATCAAGTAAAAAATGACTTTTTTGCTGAGTTTAAAAGCAAGAATAATTGTAGATTTTTCTTATTTTTAGGGGATTCTCATTTGAGAAATTTTGCTAAAATTAAGAAAATTTTGGAAATTAAGAACTTAAAAATAAGAAACAATTGGTTCTTACTACCGGAAAAAAATAAGAATTTTTTGCCCTTAAATTAAAAAATCAGGTTTGAGTGCACAAGGAAAACGTGAACTGGATGCTTCCTCCAGCTAATAATTAATGCCACAAAATGCAAAGGAGTGGGGGTCTTGACAAACTACGAGCCAGCTCCAGCGAGCCATGTGAGTCCTGTGAGTCATGCGAGGCAAATATTAGTTCCCAATTCATTTCCCTTCCTTCAGCTGTTGGCAGTTTGTACGGTGTTCACTCTCTTTGGTTTCCTTTGATTATTGTATTCTTATCGTTCATTGCAGTTCATATCAGCCTAATTCAGTGACTTACTGCATGTATTAAAAATTGAAAAATTAAAATGGAAATTGAAAGTAATCCGCAAGTTCATATGTAGTTAGAGAAAATTTCTAACAAAACAAGTGGCATGCAAGCAGTCTTGTCATGAAAGCAACGTTGGGGACGCTAATGAGTTTGATAAATTGTGCAGAGTTTTAACCCTTTAAGCCCCAACAGTAATCACCATCAAATTTCTCTGCACAGTATCAATACGCATTTTCATACCCATGAGAAGGTTGTGAGAATTAAGGAAGTGATCACCAAAGAGAAATTGTCTTGAACTTTAATGGAATTCTCTGCAGTAACGATAAAATCGATAATCGATAACATTCGATAAATTTAGTTGATTGTATTGGAAATTGATAAAAATCAATAAACGGATTTGTTGTGAGGAATCGATATTTATCGATTTTCAATTACTTTTAATTAATTTATCGATTTTATCGAAAATTATCGATTTTATCGGTAACATTTGTTGTGTCGAAATATGTGAGCTTTAATAATAACGACAACTTCTATATATAACCAGTTTTTTCAATTTTATTATTATACGATAACGCTTCTAAATCTTTTCTAGGCTCATAAAACAACACTAAGTACTGATGCCAGACCAAGGTTGAGATGGAAAAATGACATTCGCTTTGATAAACACATTAAACACATGTGTAATGTCTCTATATCAAACAAAGCAACAGAAGCATTTGAAGTCTTAACAGGGACAGTGGAAAATGTGGAACTTAAGAAATACACGTTTGTGAGCCACGGACATCAACTGGAAGTTCCCTTTGTTGTCTTGTTTTTGCTCCTCGCCAAAGCATGAAAAACTCCTGTTTTGGTGTCCAGTTGCTTGTGCCAGAAGACAAAAACAAAGGTCACCTACAAACTGGTTTTAATTGGAATAAACTGTGGTTTTCAGCATGCAGCAACCTTGTCCATGTTTTCGCTTTTGTTGTTACTAAAATCACTGCAAGTTGTAATACCGGGTTAAAGGGGCTACGTCAGAAGGATTTTGCTATCTTAGGTCAATTCTGTGCTAAAATCATTACCTAGTGCCTTTACTTATACACAAAGTGCTCCTTTAATACTATGAAGAAGATATCAAATGAGTTTTATCAGCGACAGCTCACCATAATAATTTTTTGGTGGTTTTTGAGAACATAGCATCAAAACTTGAAAAAATTGGCCCAATTTTTTCAAGTTTCAATCCATTTCCATCCTTGCCATCAGTAGCAACAGGCGACAGGAAACAGTTTCAGTGGCGTAAGATAGTCTTTAATAACAAAGCTAGATCATTATTTTTGGAATTCAGTTGATGCGAAGATACTTCTAGCTTCTTAAAAAGATACTAAAATAGCGTGACATAGTCCCTTTAAACAAAAGATTGCTGGCGCTTCCACTCCAAACATTTTCCATGGCAGTTGCTTAGATAGCCAAGGTAGATTAAGCAGAGATGTCAGTTTCGCAGATACTCGGGTCGATGCAACATGTGCAGTTATCCTGCCGGCTTAAATAAAACCACATTTACTGAAATACAAATACAGTTTTACTTGTGAACAAAGACACCGCAAAAATTTTACTACATTTAAACGTTTTTTAAAAACAAAATCAATGCCAGAAATTAAAGACATGTACGATCGACATCCATCGATAAAATCGATAACATCCGATAATGGTAATTACCAGAAGAGTTGTGAGTATCATTTTTTATCGATTGATCGGTACAATCGATGATGATACAATCGATGATGTTTACGTGATTGATATTGATAGTTATCGATTTATTGAACGGTTTTCCGATATCGATTTTTACTGATTGCCCAGGTCGGTTATAGGAAATGTATAGAGACCAGGAGAAGAATTTGTATATTGGCATCAAGGCTTAAAATGATCCGCCGTTCAGCTTTCAGTGTAATCAAAATGAAATAGCCTGCTTAGATGGCAGTTTCTTTGGCAGGCAAAACCATGAGAGTTTGCCACGAGGAAACCGACAACTGTGTAGACTAAAGCATTATAATCGATTCGATGACTTGATGCGAGTTTGATAGCCACTTGGTTAACCGGAAACCTCCCATCTTCAGAAGCTGTGAAAGTTTAGTCACTAGGTGAATAGCTATGTCCTCTGACTCCACAGATTTCAAGCAGTCGTCTACATAGAAATTGCGCTCTACGGTTTCTATGGCTTCGGGGCTGAAATGGGCTTTGTTATTGGATGCGGTACGTTTCAGAGCAAAATTGGCACAGCTGGGATGGATACTCCACTGAACAGATGCACAGTCATCATGAGTCCCTCTGGTTCCAGGTCCACGTTACCATCCGGCCTCCAAAGGAAACGTAGTGCATTGCAGTCATCAGGGCCCACACAGACGTGGTGAAACAATGCCTCGACATCCAACATGAAGGCCACAGAATCTTGGCGAAAACGTGTCAATACTCCAACCAGGGAATTTGTGAGGTCCGGCCCCTGTAAGATCTGGTCGTTGAGGGATTTGCCATGGTATTTAGCGGAGCAGTTGAAAACCACTCAAACCTTTCCTGGTTTTGTTGGATGACAGACAGCATGGTGAGGGAGATCCTTGACTTGCCGTGGACTTCAGCTGCGGGTGCCTTCGCTGCATATCCCTTATCCAGGAGATCTGTGTTGCAGTCCTACTTTTGACTCTGCTCCGGGTCTCTCAATAGGCGTCTTTTCAGCAGCTTGAGTCTATGTTCGGCCCCAACCTGTTGTTCTCCAGGAAGGGGGGTCATTTTTCCGGGCAAGGCGATCTGTTAATGACCATCCTTTAGCTCGATTGAGTCGTTCATAATCTCTAAGGCTCGCTTGTCATTGGCTGACATTGATGTAGCTTCACTGTATGCAGAGTTGTTGAATTCCATGTTGTTAAACTGTTCATTGAGCTGCAGGTCAGTCTTGATAAAGTTGGCAGTGTAAGCGTTAGTACGTGTCGACCTACCGAGTGGACCATTAACCACCCAACTGAAGACGGTTCTTGTCGCATAAGGGCCGCCACACTGGCTTGGAATGACCTCCTTAGGTTCAAGAATTGTCTGGTGCATTGCTTCCAACCAGTAGGCCAATATCTGCATTTATCTTAGGTATCTCCACTTTAGCAAGGTAGTCCCATCTTGCAATGTCCTGTTGATCGGTAACGTTCTCCACGTTAACAGGTAGTTGGTAATTACGACGGGTAGTTCTACGAGATTGTCCTCGTCCAGGTCCAGAACTTCTAGGCTAACAATGTGAGCATGTGTAGTACTATTTTCTTTCTCCATAGTTGTTAACGGTAACGTTGTCTTGGTAATAATAATAATAATAATGACTTTATTAACGTGTCAAGCAAAAATCTAGCAGAGGGGATTCCCCACTGCTAATAGAGGACACCTAACTTTCTAAAATACAATCTAAAAATACAAAACGAGCTGCTTAGCTAACTTCTCTGAGCAGAACGATGCATTGGAGCCACTGTCCAAGAATGCATAGGTTTGAACTGTCTGACCACATCCCTTGGCTTTAACCTTGACGGGAACGATAGCGAGTCTGGTAATGGAATCTTTGTCTCGATCTTCCCCGATTCTAATCTTTCGTTTCTTCCCCGAACAAATCCATTGAGGGCGTCTTGATTCTTTACTTGGCTTGAACTCTCTTCTGCGCTGGCACTATAGTTTCCAGTGCCAACGGTAGGAGGTTGTCTGTCACTCCTGTGATGTAGAAAGGAGGAGCGTTTTGTGTTGACGTCACAACCACGAACATGACAGAAGCTTTCCTTTGGACGGGACCTGGATGGGTGACCGGGAACGAGGCAATTGTCACAAACTAACTTGCTTAGTGGGAACGAACTTAAACCTCTCGCTTAAGGATATCCTCTTAAATTCATCGCATTGCGACAGCCAGTGGTTCGAGTTGTACAAAGGGCATTTCGGAGCTTCTCTCCTTGGTGTCGAATTACGCACATTTCCATTGGTTTGTTGCTGTTGGATTGCGTTCGCAACGAATGATGTTTTTTGGCTTCGAATGCTCTTGGTTCTCCGGGAAGGGTCTTGAACTTCTTTAGTAACACTTCCAAATATAGCATGTGTGGCAGCATGAGCTTTCGATGTGATGAAATCATTTGAGTCTTCGATTGTGATCTCCCGTTGTTCGACCTCTGTAATCTTGTCCGCCATGTCACGCCACTTCAGCCTAAGACCATACGGCAGCCTGCTTACTATCATTCTGAGGGTATTGGGGTTTTCTACTGTACTAAGGTAGCCAATTTCCTTGAGAGTATTCCTGCATCCAGTTAGCAGGATCGAAAATCGTCGAAGGGCAGACCCATCCTCCGCTTTTATGGGTGGTCCCTTAGTAAGCTTCTCAATGTAGGCAGTGGCTATGTGATAGCTCTGACCATATCGTTTCTTTAGTAGACTTCGTGCCTCTCGATATCCTTCTTCCGCTTTCATTGAAAGGCAGCTCAACACCAATTCTTGAACCTCGCTGGATGTATATATTGCACCAGGTAATACAGTCTGGCGCTGTCACTGGTTGTCTTGCTTTCTATTAGGTTTTCAAATGCCCGAATAAATCCCCAGTATTCAGTTGGATCTCCTCCGAATGTCAGCACTTCGTGTTGAGGCAGGGTCAATGCCAGTGTACTCTCTTGTTGTCTCTGTAGTAGCTGTTGCATGGTGCTATTTTGTTGGCATTGTGTAGCCATGAGCCATTCGAAAAGAGTTCCTGCTGAGGAATGCTCGTCCTTGCAAGTTGACCCCTTTTGCGTCATTAACTCCCCGAACTTTGTTTCTTCCTTTGTAGCAGCAAAATTATCTGACCTTAGTGTTTTTGTCTCTTTGCTCTGAACGGGTAATGCCTCGGAAGTTTGAAGGGTGAGCTTCAATCGATCTTCGGATTGATTTGACAGCGTATGAAGCTTGGGGATTGTGCCCTTTTCAGCCACGAAAGATCCACACGGAATAAGCAATGCCCTTTCAGCATATTCAGCTGCTTTGGCATATGCTAGTTCTTCAGCTTTAGCCTTTTCGATTTCAGTTTGCAACTCCAAAGCCCTTTTACGCATCTGCAGGCTTAATCCTTCTCTTTGCAGAGCCTCAAATTTAGCTAGACTTGTGGCTTCGGCTTCGAGAATAGCTTTCTTTGCAGCAGCTCTTGCTTTTAGAGCTGAAGCTGAGCCGAGACGAGATGAGCCAGAACTGGACGAACCCGTTTTGGAGTGCTGCGAGGTCCTTGATCCATCGTGCGAACCGGCATTGCTAACAGAGTCTTCGGGACCAGGCTCCTCTCTCACTCTAGGATTGCGCAACGGCTCGACGTTCCAACTAGAGACCTCGCGTTCAGGTCAGACGCAGAAAACATGACCGAATTGTAACATTCCTTAGATTCAGAGATATCCAGCTTGTCACTGAGCTGTTCGTAATACGCTAAATGAGCTTCCCTGAACTTTGCGACATAAGCGTTGAACTCCACCAATTCGTTCTTAACAAGTTCGACATTTTCATGACATATTGCATGACATTAACTCCTTGACTTAGTGATGTATCCTTTTCTGGATCCTCGACTTCTCCTTTAGTTAGCTCTTGCAATCTTGCAAGATTCCCAGTCGCTGTCATCACTCATGTTTGCCATACAGAAATCAAATTCGAACGAAATGTGATTCCGTAGAGAAGCGGGTTGCATAATAGGAGATAAATCAAAAGAACGCACACAAACAATCAGAGCGAAATTACGATAATCAAACACAGTTTATTCCAACTTGATGTAATCAATGTAATTGATGTGAAGAGCATGTTAAGTGTATGTGTGTGTGTGTGTGAGTGTGGTTCGAACTAGGAGAAAAATGAAAAGAACCACTGGTAAACAAACTATCATAGCTTATAACAATAGAGGAAGTTACATGATAGATCAAACAGTGACACTAAGGTGGGAATTTAGATTAACATGCTGTCAAACAACTGTACATGTTGCGTGTATTTCTGTGTTACCAGGGCCATGGTTGCCATGTCAATCTGCTATTTGCAATCAAGTCTCCTCTCAGGCTTTCATATTTCATGGTGCAGTTTTGTCTGTATTATGTCCAAGTATCCTCTCGAAAGTTGTTCCATGTGATAAGTGGTCCAGTTGCCATTTTATTAACCCGCTATTGACTCCTGCATGTTTTGCATAAATTAAATTTTGTCAAGAGGAGAAAAAACAAACTCAAATGTGCAGTAGATAACTAAACATTGTAGCCCAGGGGGGGTACTCTGGCTTGTAAATGACGGGGATGATCGAATGGAGGCAAAACTCAGGACCCAAAAAAATCCCTAAGTCTTCCGACATTACCCAAAAAAATCCCTGGACCAAAAATAACCCCCAAAAAAATCCCTTGTCAAATTACCCCTAAATTGCCAGGAGGGGCAATAATATAACACAAAGAAAACAATAAAAAATAGAACGCTCGTCTTTGTTTATTCATCATACCATATGAATCTATCTTTTTTTCATCTGGTAGTCAATTTAACAATGCTAGAGACATAACACTTCTGTTTCTCAACAATAACATTGTGAACGACAACTAAACAAGATCACCCAGGGCAAGAATATGACCAATAGCTTTAGAAAACTATTAACAAATTATGAAAAAATTAAATTATGCCTTGATAAATGTTCGTGCATTAGGCCGTCATGACTGTCCAAAGCATATATTCCAATGTCATTTTCGGGTAATTATCGAGCCGAGAATTGATTAAAACTATTACTGTATAGGTAAACCCAGGGTTTAACAGGAACGTAAAAAAAAATGAAGCGACACCATCGGTTAACTATTAAACAACAGCACTGAAACACGTTTGTTTGTACTTTATTCGCATAAATACGCCAAGGCCGCGCCAAGGCACTTTAGTTCGTTTTTAATACCCAAAAAAATCCCCTATTTAAATCAAGTCACCCAAAAAAATACTTGCCAAATTTTGCAACCCAAAAAAATCCCAGAATCGAAAATTTCAAACCCAAAAAAATCCTTCGATCATCCCCGTCATTTCCAAGCCGGAGTACCCCCCCTGGGCATTGTAGGCTCCCCAAATTAACTTCTTTTTACGCTAGAATAGTTAATTTTATTAATAATATTCTAATATAAAAAAACTAATGGTTATGTAACAAGTGTTAGGCAGAAAACAACCTTGAAAACGAAAATTGCTGAAATTTTCCACACGTTAATGAAAGCCACTCATGTATCAAATTTCAACCAACTTATGCAAATTAGTCAGTGTTTACAAAACATTGCTTCCTTAATCCAACTGTCACTTAAAACAACAGAATAATTGACAAAAAGCTTTTCCAGCCAAAATTTTATCCAAATAAACAATAAATTTGTTTTTAGAAGCAATTAAAAACATTCTATTTTCTTGCATGTGTGCACACGCATGTAATTTTTGCAGACACTTCCGCTCTGTTCATGGCAATCGGACAGTTAAACAAGCAGTATATGGTAGTTATAATTTGTATCCTGTAAGTAGCTATTTGTTAATTAATTAATTGCTTTATTTTTCTAGTTACTAATTAATTAACTTTTATTTATTTATTTATTTATTTTTTATATCTATAGGTATTCACTTAGTTGATATCATTGTAAATTTTGTTGTTCAATAAAATGTTTATTAAAAAAAAAGACAAAAGAAAATTTCTAAAAAGCAAGTCAACATTTAAAAACAACATTTACTCTACTGCAACATTTACCCAGGTCTTGTAAAATCTATTTGAATTTAAATTTTGGAGCAAACTTTAGGTTGTCTTTTGCAAACTGAAAGAATCTCAAAGCAAAATGGCTTTTCTTTGCTTTAAAGAGTTTCATGTCCTCGGCCAAAAAGCCGCCTTTTCTCTACCCCCTAAAACTCACAAATATAAGCGCAGAAGGCAGTTTCTGATATTGGTTTATATGTCTCCAAAATAATTGACAGCTCTAGAGGGCAAAAAGTACCTAGTTAGGGAGGTAGGGGATAAAGTGTCCTCCATGCAGAACATGCGTGCAGCACGACTGGTTTTGGTCGGTGTAGGAGTCAGCGGGTTACAAGCATGTAATTATTGTTTGAGTAACAACCCCTTTCTAGGGTTCCCAAAAGCCTCTAAATATAAGCATAGTGGATATTTTACAATAAGCTAACCTGTTTCAAAGAAAGGCCCCTTCCGCCCCCTTTCCCATAGAACCAGGCCACCCAAGGCCCAGGCTTGTCTAATAACTGTCAAATAAGTAAATTCTATAGTGAAAATGCCGAATACTGAATTATTTAAATAATTCAGTATTTCCACTCTTAAGTGACAAAATCCCTAGTCCTTAGCTTTTGAAATATTTCAGTAACCACTGAAATTTTCTTAAACTTGTTCTGCAGATCCCCTCTCCCTCTAAGCTTTCAGGCAGGTGTGCCCAGGTACTGCCTTATTTGTAGAATAATCTCTATTACTCTGAAAGTTACTTATAATAACATTAATGAGCGTATAGCATTGCGAAGCTAATTTAATGTATTTTCTTGAGCACTGTGCCAAGAATTTAAAAAGATTCAGATTATGCCACTGTGAATGCTGTTGACTCAAAACTCCGCAGTCTGTGTTACATTTTGGCACCTATTTGCGCAAATCGCACCCTTTGGTTTGCTGTTTTTGCCCTTTAATTTTTGCACATTTTGCATTTCATGCCAATTTTGAATCGTGATTTTTTTTTGGCGCCCTTCTGATTTTGCCTTTCACACCTTGTGATTTGCTTTTTGTGCCTATTACATATTTCTTTTTACTATACATAATCTGAATCATGGCACATGAAAAAACAGCGGTCAACATCACGACAGTGGGAGGCATCAAAGACACACTGAGATAAATATACAGCAACTGATCAACTTTAACAAGCTGTAGGAGTCTTCTAGTTTGCCTGGATGTCAATTTGACTTTTGGCTCAGTAGCTGCCTGAAACTTTGTGTGGTGAAATTCTACATTAAAATTAAGGGGTGATCCAATAAAGGGTCCATGGAATGGCTGGTTGATGTTTTGTATGCAATTTTGTTGTCATTTTATTTAAAAGAAAAGAAGTCCTGAAAAGGTTCGTGGCACCAAATGTAAGCAAACCAAGTGAGCCAGGCACTGTGTCCAGCCACTAAGTGTGAACACCACTTTGTTGTTACAGTACTCCACCCTCTACTGTCATATATGTTTAAATAATAACCAAATTTTAAAATTTATTGACATTGCCATTGATGGATAACAATGCTAAATTCACAGAAAAAAGTTAATTGTTTGTTGACAATTGGTGAAAATTGTTATAGATCGATAAGCAATCTTTTATCAATGAGGAGTTAACATTCTTCCTGTCTCAACATAGTTACTCAAGGGACTGGTTATGAAACCTTGCAAGTTTCAAGGGCCATAACAAAGGTGCTGCAATTTACGTTGAAAGTTCTATGACCGTGCACAATCTTTTGTCTTATGTTCGCACACCATGGCTGAATAACTTAACAGTGACATTTTTATTGGTTAGTTGCTCATGCAAAATTCAAAACCTATTGTTGTTTGTGCACAGTCAAAGCTAAAAAAAAAATAACAAAAACTTAACACAAAGGACTTTGCTGAGCTTCATAACCAGATTCTTTCATTAACTATGGTCTCAAGGAGAATGGAAAGCAGTGAAAACAGTGGTTGACAAGCCATCCATTAGATATGCAGACCTGCCAACTCTCACGGTTTCACCGTGAGACTCACGGTTTGGGGTATCAACTCACGGTCTCACGATTTGGTCTCCAAATCTCACGGTGAATCAGAAAATCTTGAAATTGCCAAAAAATTCCAAAAAATCCGTGTTGAAAATGGCCAAATTTCTCACATCTAATGTTTGAGAGAAACCTGGGTACAATTCCGACCTCATTCCCGTGAAACATAGGTCAATATAGGTGTGCTTAGGTCTCTGGGGAAGCTAGAGCTGTGAACAGTTAACTCAAACTGGCGCCTGGCGTCGACAGCGAAACAGAAACTGACTTCAAAAAATGTGGCAAAAGAATACAATAGGTAGCACAAATAAGGTAAAGAATACCTTGAAACAAGAAATCTACCATTTTTATTTTCATTTTACACATGTTTTGGAAATCTCCAGGTTTGAGGTCCCAATCTCCAGGTTTTCCTGGGATTTTTTGCAAGGTCTCCAGATTTGCACGTTTTATAGGTTGGCAGGTCTGGATATGCTACTGCAAAATTATTCCAATTGATCTATGCTTAATTGAACATTATTTGGATATAGATAGGACTTACTGAAATTTAATCTTCCTTCCAAGGTCATAGACTAAAGCTACCCTCAGTGGCACGTGCTTCTGCATGTGTTCTGTATCATCGCCTCTTCAAAGTATGCAGTGACTACAGTCGATTTGAAGCAACTGTAAGTTATCATTAGATGTCTTATGTTTGCTTGTTGATATCTTGCTTTAAACAGATACAGAAACCAGCATCTAGTAGAACACACTGCTCGCAGATTTTCTTTATGCACTTAATTTTAATTACATTTAAAAAAGGAGAATCCATAAAATCTTCATCAAACCAGTCGACTTTCCTGCATATGGTATACAAGCAGTAATGCAGCCATAACAAACCTGACTGAGAAGTTATAATTTTTAAAATTTTCAATATACAGTCAACATAAGACTTACTTCAAAATGGATTTGGTATACTCTGTACCATGTGTGTTTTCTAGGAACCAGTCAGTGCAGAGTTTTAATTAAGCTGAACTGATACCCACTGCGTTCTGTGCTTTGCGTTTCAGCTGGTGAATTCTAATGTTCCTCACTTCAGTAATCTTGTTTCTAAGCTGCAAAGAAATTATCTGTTTAAGTTCAAATTCTGTCTTTAGTTCGATGCAACAAGCACATGATGGCTCCGTTGTGTGAACGGATTATAAAACTTGTCCATTTCAACTCCCGTAGCTACAATAGTGAGACGGTACAGCTTCAATCTGCTTTGGACAATAATTACAATAATTGTGTGAAAGAAACATCAAGCATCAGTAGTATATAGTGTATGATTGTGTCCTTGTTACTGTAGAGGTAAGTCGAGTTTACTCGAGGTAAGTGTCGAGTTAGGTCGAGGTAGGTCGAGGTGTAATCATCTCATTATAGAAACCTCGACATTTTTCTCAAAAGGATACTAATGGGTGTCTTTCTTACACAATGATAACAATATGCTTGCCCAAACTCGTAGTCAACACCGATTGGTCAGTTAAGAGTCTATTATGTTTGCAAAATAAACGCGCGCTTTCTGCTGACCGCATCATTTCACTATTTGACATCAAGCAAAATAATATTTACGGCAGTGCAAAGATCTGCGTTTGCACTCTTACTCCAGTTTCAAGATGAGTATTTCGAAGTGTGGACTGAGTGCCTCAAAAACCTTGAAGTGATCAAACCCGCCACAAGGATACCTTACATTCGGTGTGTGGACTGGAAGCAATGTCCCTTCTTTTGCCGCGACGATAACATACATGAATATCAACAGTGCCTTAGAGACTGT
The DNA here is from genome assembly GCA_964017195.1 of Siderastrea radians. Taxonomy (NCBI): domain Eukaryota; kingdom Metazoa; phylum Cnidaria; class Anthozoa; order Scleractinia; family Rhizangiidae; genus Siderastrea; species Siderastrea radians. The sequence continues at coordinate 33,466,784 of OZ024889.1, read as the reverse complement.
TATACCTAGCTACAAAGTACACGAAGGTGGACAGCCGCTTTGCTGCAGACACATGGTTGTTGCGACATTTTAAAAAAGTCTCAAGATCTCAAAAAAATCCATTTTGACCAAACTTCACCTTCCGAAGGAAGGAAATGTGTAGATTCTTCCACTGGGCCGATGAGATGCCTGTAGATGTCTCTAAAAGATCATCTTCAACAGTATTGTCCTAAAGATAAAGTCTCGCTACAAATGGACATACCCAAGCTGCGAACACAACGTGTCGTTTCAGGTAGCTGGCATCAGTGAACAGTTATCATTATATTTACTGTATCAGTAAGCATTCAGTTTCACGTGTAATATTATTTAGGATTGTAACCTTCTCAAAAAACTCCAAGCGTTGTGGCTAGCACTGTCGGTCGAAAACGAAAACAATTCGATATACATTGTATTTTCTTTTCTTTTGCTAATAAACCGTTGATACGTTCACCTATCTTAGTATGTGTCTGTGTTTTATCTTTACATTTCATTAAAAGTAGAGAATGCGTATGCGCATTGAAGCGAACTACGGTATAACTCAACCGAATTTGCGTGAGAAATTAGCACCTCTTTGTTTAACAGAGTGCTTTTATATACACAAGTTATGCGCTGCTAGACACGAGAAGGAATAAACAGCTGATCTCTTTTCCATTACGTTTATTAATAACAAAACCGCTAATGTGTTACAAGAATAGTTTAACAGACAAAGTTCACTTAGTCTTCGGGAACAGGTTGTTTGACAAACAATCGATTGAGTAAGAATTGTGGCTTATCGATGGCGAGTTCTGTCGATTCGAGCCAATCATAGCCTTCTGTTTCCTTTAATTTATTTTACGTCTCCATCACTTTACGGAAGGTCGAATCTTTCTTCATGGCATGCATCCACTGTAAATACTCCAAAAGGACTTTTCTCAGCTCCTTCCTGTATACTGGTAGTAGAGCATTTTCAGCTTTAACACGGGCCACTTCGGGCGAATCTCCTCGTTTATTCCATGTTTCGTTTATTTGAGCTTCGAGCTGGGCTTCGTGGCGACTGGTAACTTCAACTTGAATGTGTGACCAGGGACCTATTTGCTCCTCTTCTTCTTGGGAAGAATTCATTTCTTCACTCAATTGAGAGTCTTGAGATGGCTGTTGGCTTTCCTGTAAGCTCTGAGTCGACCCATTTTCGCTTTCTTCGCTATCATTGTGATCCGAACTGTGCGAGCTCTAAGAACAGAATGAAATGTAGCTGATCTTGCGCTTCTTTTATAGAATATGGATCTAGGCACGGTTACCCAGTAAATTGGTAATAATTGACATGATTTTATCATTGTCACCACCACCACCACCTCCACAATAATTTTTGTTTCCCTACTCCTCCCCCCTCTACTCAAATGTTGTATTGTTTTTTCTCTTGTTTCCTTCCTGTACCCCCTCTGTACCCCTATTGTACCCCTATTGTACCCCCGGTATACCCTCCCTGTATCCCCTGTACCCCTATTGTACCCCCTCTATACCCTTCCTGTACCCCCTGTACCCCTATTGTACCCCCTCTACACCCTTCCTGTACCCCCTGTACGCTTATTGTACCCCCCTCTATACCCTTCCTGTACCCCCTGTACCCCTATTGTACCCCCTCTATACCCTTCCTGTACCCCTATTGTACCCCCTCTATACCCTTCCTGTACCCCCTGTACCCCTATTGTACCCCCTCTGTACCCTTTCTGTACCTCTGTTGTTAAATGAAACCGACAAAAATCATTCATTTGACACAAGCCATCATGCCGAGAAGGTTTCCGCAAATTTGTCCGTTGTGTGAAAAACCCGGTGTAATCAATTTGAGTTCTCATCTCGAAATTGTCCATAACATAACCGGGCTAAGAAGGACACAACTCTTACGAAAGGCCGGAGGTTATTGGGAATCAAAGAAGGAGTATATTCCTACAAGCGTCGTACCTCTTTGTTCTTCTAGCTCCCCAAGAGAAACAACTGAACCAAGAAAAAAAAAGAACACGGCCAGTGAAAGAAACCACAGTACCCGTATCTGCTGCCTATCCAGATTTTAGGTTCCATCATAAGTTTTCGCTTCTTGTTGTTGGCCCAACTCAATGCGGCAAAACACATTTTGTGAAACGGATTCAAACAAGTGATTGTATTCTCTATGAGGTCAAGAAACCGAGACGCATTTCATGGTATTATAGTCAGTGGCAAGATGGTTATGAAGCCCTGGAAACGAAACACGGAAAAGAGATTCAGTTTTTCCGTGGGTTCCAAAGTTTCACGACGATCTACGGGAAATTGACCCAAAATATAACAACATTCTGATTTTTGACAATCTCGTGTCAGAAGTAATTTAGAGCCCCGCGCCTCTTTACTCAAGGCCGCCATCGAAATGCCAGCGTCATACTCTTGCTCCAAAACGAGGGAAAATTTAATACCGATATCAGTTGGAATGCGCAATACATGGCTCTCTTTCGAAGCCCTAGCGATCAAAAACAAATCGGTATTATTGCCGAACGTATGTTTGATAAGAATCACCAACGATTCATGACAGCGTATTATCAAGAGACGGAAAGGCCGTAGGGGTATCTGTTTGTAGATAACCAACCAGCCACACCCGGAAATAAACAGGTCTTGTGCGATATCTTTGGTTCGTGTCGCGTTTACCCGTGTGTCAACAAATCCTGGAAACCAAAGGAAACGGAGTAGTGCTGGGTCAAAATCGGTTGACTTTTGTTGGAGAGGTTATTTTGTCTTAAAAAGCTTCTAAACCACCACACAAATATTCTGTGCACGCTCACGCGATTAAAACACACGAATTCAGTGAGATAGCGACGGTTTGGAACATTCGAGAAGTTGTCACGCGATCTCAAGCATGTAGCAGTCTCAAGTAGGGGGTTCCCCTGGAGATCGTCTCCATGTTGTGACAAAACGCTTCTGAAACGGTTCATTACCTCACACGTACTTCAGTCACTACACAAATATTTTGTGTGCGGTCACACGATTAAAACACGTGAATTCAACGATAGCGACGGTCCGATTTCCATTTAAAGGTATATGAATGTAAAATATTCTTGAAGTAATATATATAACGATGGCAAAGCAATCGTTTCCTGTTACTTCAGCACAAAAGGCAACCTTTGATGTGGCAATATGCTGGGTCAAAATCGAACCACTTTTTTTGGAGAGGTTATTTTGATTTAAAAAGCTTCTAAACCACCACACAAATGTTGTGTGCGCGCTCACGCAACTAAAACATTTGAACTCAACAAAGGAACATTCGAGAAGTTGTAAAAACGTGATCTTTTTTATTAGGGAAATTCCCTTTTTGATGGTTAATCATTTTCCTAAAAGGGTTGCCCAAAGGACTATATTTGAAGCATGACACAAGTCTTTATTCTATTGTATTATAAAAGATAGGATATACCAATTTTTTAGCCAATGACGTCACGTTAGTGACGTCATATGGCTACTGTTAGAGCCTAAAGACAGTGTCGTGTCTGTCTTACGATTTGTGAGGCTGGGGGGGATATTCTGTGAGACGATGGGTGGGGGTGTGCACCGGGACACTGAAACTCTTACCCTATCAGCGGCACAACACCCATACAGCTAATGTTATGGGAGTAAGACCCCCGGGCCTTTGTGTACGTGAGGTCTGGCAGGATTTTATTCGCGTTGTAGTCCTGTGTTTACTTAGCTGAAGTACAAATTTCCACAGCAGCAAATACAAGACAGACTTCCCAATCTGAGATGTTGTATGAACAGAACGTGGAAATTAACGTTACATCGATCCCTAATTAACAGTGAAAGGAACAATATATAAAGCCCAAGTTTATAACGGTAGTGAAAAGACGAGAGTAAAACAGCATAAAATTTTTCGGGATTATCTCTCGGTAACAGGGAATCTAAAATTTGCAGTGTCATTTTTGAGTGCGTGTTATAAAACATGAACCTGCGCGGCTTGTTGCTAGCTATTCTTAAAACTGAAAAACTTGAATGAAACTAGTATTAAAATTCAAGTCACAGTGGTTATCAAGGAATTAGAGGATGGATGTAGTAAAATCTTAACAAGATACTAAACGTTATTTCGGGATCATTCATAGCTCAAAGTGTAAAGCGTATGTTGAGCAAATTTGCATAGTTGACAGCCAGGCGGTGTGCGTCACGGCCCACAAAGGCTTATGGGTAAAAATATAACTGAGGTCCATTACACTCGAGACACGATGGAGTAAACATCTCACGAGAGACCTTACAATGGCGGTAAAAATGGGAATTAAGACTCTTGTTTCCCGTTGTGAAGAGAATAACTGAGGGCACGAATTTAGATTGTTTTGACTGGTTAATATTTTGGTTTCATGGACCAGGTGAATAAGTTTTTCACGATCCGGAGTCGATCGAATGTGCAAACGTGCAGACTACGTTCGTTTCTCGGAAAGTTTTTCGTATTTGTTTGGTACTTTGACTAGATCAGCGGTAAAAGAGATCCACATCACTTAGTTTGCTGGTATCGTTCACGGACTTACGCTACCGAGAAAGATTAGAAAGCGCGGACAATGAGTGAGGTGAGAAAGCCGGCTGACGTGTGAAAATGTATTAGACTGAAAATGTATTAGACAAAAAATAATTTGTGGTAGTCGTCCTGGAAATTCAAGTATTTCCTGGTAACAGCCATTCAAAGGGATACCCCAAGTTTGTTGATGTAAGTTCACCGCTGAACAAAAATAAAAACTTTGTTGTCTTAATAACATCATTTATGCTCTTGTCCTTGATTCTACTAATGGCTTGTACCTCATCAACCATGTTTTATTTTCTCTTATATCAAACACTGCACATTAGTTTTCTCAACCTTGCTATATGACTAGTGATGCTGATCCCAAGGCAGAGCCATATTTCCATGTATATGTTTCCTATTTTAACAAGTTACTAACCTACATTCCTACAGTCACATTGATTATATAAAAAAAAATTGATACTGATGTTGTTCATTGACCTTCTTGTCTGCTTGAGAGAGTTGTTTCCTTTTACAGAAAATATGTGAAAATAATGTTGTCCACAGGTCTCACTGTAAAAGATTGAATTCAAGCAAATAATAGAAAAACTTTTGCTGTGTTTGCATAGCCCAATATAAACACGAGAATGGTTGGGAGAATTCAAGACAGTTATGAAAACCCTTGAAGGTTTGCAGGTAGTGCCCAGCCCAGGTTGCGTATAAACTTATGAGAATTCCCCCCACTTGAGTGTTTACTGTATATCAGGCTATCCAAACACAGGAAAAGTTTTTCCTTGCTTTATTCGACTGTATTAACACACTCGCATGCAACCACACATCTCAGCCACTCAGAGTGCACATAATATCTTAGTTATTTTATTAAATAAAATGTATTTCTCTGTCTTGTCTGTACCAAGTCAGTTGAAAGTATGGAACACTTGAGTGGATTGCTCCTTCACATGGACATGTGTAGGTTGGATAGTGGGCTTGATAGTAAATAATGCATCAGTCAATTCCAGCTGTGCCCATCCCCCCCCCCCCCGGGCAACTGCGGGGCATTTGCGTGCCTTGTCAGTCCCGGGGGTGGGGCATTAGCAAATTTGGCACGGCCCGGGGTCGAGCATTTGCCTACCCCCGGGCTTTTGACACTCACGTGGTTTCCGACTCGAAATCCAAACATGGAGGATTTTATCGCAAAGGACCAACAGTTCGTCGCAGATTGGATCGTCTGCCAAGGACTGGACAAACTTGTGGAGGTTTTCTCGATTTTATGCATTTCTTCATTGCTCATCAAGGCACAACTATCACTTAATATAGCGAGATCGGGAACGATCAACATGAATCGACGTACGCATTCTTCTTAAGGATTTAAATAAAATTTAGTCGCGATGATTCTTAAACTCTAAACATGTGTATAGGGATCGTCGTTTTATACTTTTGCATATTATTAAAATATTCTCAACAGATGACGTAACAACAGACTTTTATAATGTCAAGATTTCTGTTTACTAGCGAACTGTTTAAAACAAAACATTAAAGTAACAATCAACTATCATGTAGTATTGTTGTCTGTGAAGTATTACATCACTTGGCATTTATACTAACTTTATTAACATCGGATAGTGCCGTTACAAACAATAGAAGACAGAGAGGTAGGCCTACAGACATGAAAAATCACACATAAAAATGCTGAAAGTGGTATTATTATGCAATGAATGAAAACTGCTGCAGTGTTGATTGGGGACGTACGATCCCGGGGGCGGGGCATTTGCCCTCTTCCTTCGTCCACACCGCGGGGCATTTGGCAGCTAAAGTGTCCCCACCCCCGGGAATTTGCCATCCGAGAGAAAAAAAATGCTAATGCCCGGGGGTTAGCCCGGGGGGGGGGGGGGGGCATGGGTGCAGCTGGAATTGACTGATGCATAATTTTAACAATGTTATCTGTTCTGGTAATTGAAACGCCACTGATATATGGCAGTGTAATATCAAAGCTCAGGGATATTGTTTGCCTCCAGGAATACCTTCCCCACAAAGCAAGTGCTCTTGCTGAAGTTTGATGAGATGAAATTTATAGCAAAGCCAGGAGCTTACAGCTTTGCCATGAATTTTTCTTTACCACACTCCAGTAATACCACAAAAGACAAACATGAGCTAAGGCTGTAATTAGCCTTAGTAATTTAGGGAGGTGAAGAGATAGAAGTTCGAGAATTTCATTTTTACGTGGCCAGTCTTTAGAAGAAACCTTTTCAAAATAATTGTGCAGAAAGCTGACGTAGTTCACTGAATTACCGGTATACATGTTAAATTGTTCAATAACGTTTCCCAGAAAGCGTATCTGATCATCGCTAAACATGTCGTAAATTCGAGATTTTTTAGAACATTTTCAAGTCGTGCCTGCACTACAGCACATTCCAAGACCAAAATTTGACGTGCCTGTTCCAAACGAAGTCCACCAAGCCGATCTCCTGTATCTCCCCCGTGATCACCGACCACACTCCCGTAAGACTTTCAAGTACGCCCTCACAGTCGTAGATGTGGCTTCTCGGTACAAAGATGCCGAACCACTGAGCACAAAAGAGGCAAATGAGGTTGCAAGAGCTCTGGAACGGATCTACAAGCGAGGATCCTTAAGATGGCCGAAACTGCTTCAGGTGGATCCCGGACGTGAGTTTATGGGGGCTGTGAATCAGCTGGTTTCGAAACACAATGTCGAGGTCAAGCGTGGTCGTGTGGATATAGACCATGATCAAGCTCTTGTGGAAAGATTTAATCGGACCCTGGCTGAATGCCTGTTCGGACACCAGTATGGCGTTGAAATGCGCCTTCCAGAGGGGCAGCAGTCAACTGAATGGGTTGCTCGATTACCCGCAGTTGTTTCTACTTTGAACAACGAAGTGACATGGTTGACCGGTAAAAAACCCGCTAAAGCAATCAAAGAAAAAACTGTTTCAGCTAAACCCTCAACTCCTGGTTTTAGACTGGTTGGTGTGAACGAAAAAAAGCTCCCCTCTGGTGTTGTTCACTATCTCTACCAACCTGGTGAACTTGAAGGGGGTCGCAGAAGAGCTACAGACCCGATCTGGTCTTTGAAGGTGTTCAATATTGAAAGATCTATCAAAAAACCTAACGAACCGGTTTTGTATTACTTACACGATGGACCGAAACGTGGTTTTGTTCGCTAACCAACTAGATGTGGTATTCTATGGGCTCTGTGTGAATACCATCTGACAACACCCACCGCTTGTCATAATACGCACTCAGCCCGAGTTTGTGTTGCTGATATGTGCGCAAGGTTCCTTTTACCATACGGAAACCTTGGTTTGTGGCTTTATCTTCCCCTCCGTTTAGCGCATCCGAATACCTTTTCCATGTTAGATTGTTTTGCCGTTGTGATACACCCTTAGACGACATTTTAGTTTTGCTTTTCTCTTCACTTTCCATGTAATAGCACTTGCTACAGAGAGCTATTCCGCGATTACCTTGAAACTCTTGCTTGAAAAGTCCTGGCTCGCGGTTACTCCATTTGTCCCAAGCAAACCAATTTTTTCCTTGCTTCAAACTCATCAAACCGCTCAGGCCGAATCGCTTCTTCGAGCGTTTTGTGTGAGAGTGCAAAGTAAAGACTGTCGGTCTCCATCTGGATTAGCTCAAAATCTCTTCTGTCTACGAAGTAATCCAGACAGTCATAATAAAACTTTAGCATACGCAACTTAGCCAACTGATATAATCGTAACCTTTTCTTTTCTAAACTCGATCTCAAACATGTCCCCGATTTCTTTCATATCATCGAACCACACGGACCGTTTCGCTCTATCGACCTTTCCCTGATCCTTTGTGTAAATAACCCTTGTTTGCCGCTATCTACAGCCTCTATCAACTTACCGTATGCACTATTACCCAACAGTTTAAACACTTCTGCGAGCAGGGCTTGTCTGAATCAGAGTCACCTTCGCGCCTATTCTCTGTGACTTGTTGAACAAACCACGGGAAGATTTTTTGTGGTTTATAATCGAGGGTAGTAGTAATGTGGGCCCATATGGAGAAATTGGTGGCTTCTGATTGGTGGATGGGTTGGTGGCTTCTGATTGGTCGAGAGGGGTCACATGACCTAACCGGAAGTGACGTCATCCAAACATGGTGGACGGAGGTCACGTGGTTTGGAGTGGGAAACCGCTGACTGGTAGGGAAAAAGGGATCCCAGGCTCATCCAACATGGCAGGCGGAAGTGACGTGGTTTTTGGTGGGAAACCACTGACTGGTAGGGAAAAAGGGATCGTGGGCTCATTCAACATGGCGGACGGACGTCACGTGGTTTGGGGTTAGAAACCGCAGACCCAGGCAGGGAAAACCACGGGCTCAGATCAAGACAAGAGACGCCATTTTCAAAAAAAATGATTTAATCCAGAGTTTTTCCTTTGGTGTTACAAGCGGGAACGCGGACCCTAATGGTCCCGCGTCCCAGGGATAGAGTTCAAAGTCCAAACCAGGCACTGCGTGAGGTCTGGGTCCGATTGAAGAAGAAGAGGCACACCAGGGTCCCCATTCTGTTATTAGGCGGTTTGGTAACCGTAAGGATAGGTTTGAAAGGTGACGGAATCAATGACTCTCTTGTCGTACACCAATTGGTGACACTTGTAGTCAGGACGAGTTTCCAGTTGGTACTTTTTGGCATTTCGGAAGATCTGGTAGGAATTGACGACTTGGGTTTGGCGCAGTTCCTTTTGAGGGTGATGGATTTCGTCGAGGACGTTTTGTCGCATGACCTCATAATTCAATTGGGTTTTGCCTTCGCTGTTGAGGCGAAATCCCCGCACTTTGCATTCGACTTTGCCCTGTTTGGTTTTGTACCCATAATTCTTGGGACTGCCCGACACGAATTCTTCAATGTAGTCATCGGGGTCCAATTCACTGGTAAAGTCACCGAGGTAGTCGCCCAAGACAGGACTGGGTTGTCCCTCCTCTTCTAGGTAAATGACGGAGTCGGTGTCATAGCACAAGACCCGTTCCCCCAACAGTTCCAAAGCTTCGTAGAGGCGGAGAAGGGCCCAACAGGTGGTGAACGCGGCTACAAAAATGTTCCAATTAGGAGACACGGGGATGTCTTCGTCTTGATATTGATAATGGACTTCGACCATGGCGTCGTTGATGATGAACACTTGGTGCACATCCAATCTGTTGGTATCCAGGAAACGGTGAAAGGCTTGGGGATCGCCAAATTGTTGGACGTGGATTTTGTTGAGACGTTGTCCGAACTTGCCCCACATGGAATTGAGCATGATTTTGGCCAGGGTGCGCAAACCCGCATTGTGTTCGATCTTGTCGTACTCCAACTGGATGCCCTCGTGCTCGTTGTACTCGCGAATGTACTGCTGACGTTTGGTTTTGTCGTCCCCCACCCACGAAGGCCACCCGCTGGCTTCTTGCTTGATTTTCAACCAGGTGTTGACGTACTCTTGGAAGAGCCCCTCACAGGTTTGGTCAAAATGCCACACCTCGTACGGGTACTGGATCTCGTACCCCAACTCCACTGCTTTTTGCAATTCGGGGCTACACCACGTGCCGGTCAGAGCGCGTTGCTCGTCGCAGTGGGCGCACTGGGCCGATCTCTCCAAAGGATGTTTGGTCATTTCTTCTTGGGCGCAAGTAGCACAGAGTGGAAAGGTGAGTTTACCCTCATGGCAGTAAGGCAACACGGGATGGTACAGTTCACACAGGGGGAGGACTCGGCATTGGATGACCCCAAAGTAGATGCTGATGTGTCGGTGTGACCCGGTTGCGAGATGAAGCGAGGATGTCCTTTGGGGTACACGCAGGTTTTGTTGACCCAAGGGTACAAGGAGGTGTAGTCGATGTAATGGATCTTTTGACTCGGGGTCACACGAAGGTTTCTTTGAGGCGTTTCCATTCGTATCCCCACATTTCCACCACGTTGTACCCTAGGGCTTGAAGCTGTTTCATTTTTTGTTGGGTTTGCTCGTACACATCATGCATGGTCCGACCACAGAGACGCAGATGTTCTTCGTGATGGTTGGAATAACACTGGGGGCACCCGTGCCAGAAATAATCATGGAATTCGTACACGGTGTGGGTGTCTTGGCAGTACCCATCCACGAAGAAGTCCGTGGCGGGGATGCGATACTTGCCGGCATTGCCTACGTGTTGAAGGTAATGGCGATGACTGGGATGCGGATGGTTGTGAAACTGTATGGGGGAGACGTCAGAATGCCAAACGAGAAGGTCCCAAAACCACGAACATAGAAGGATAGTGGAAGATGAAGGTCTTTGGAAGGAGTTCCCAGAGGTTGTCAGGCCACGATACAAGAAATGCAGAGAATGACCAGAATGTAGTGTGTGTGTGGTCCAAGGGAAGGAGGTGTTTTAGAGAGACCAAAAGGTCACGTGGGGTGATGGAACGGACCAATGACCAAACAGGGCACGGGATGCCCAAGGGAGGGGTGGGAAGGGGTGGGGGGACCCCCCTCCCCCCTCCCTAGTCTGTCCGTGTCCATGTTTTGCCACGTTGTATTGGCGCGTTGCAAACGTTGTTATATTTCTTGTTTTTTAATGTCACCGTTGGGTGGCTAGAGGAGGGGGTACCCCACGACACCAGTCACCATAGCAACAGTGTCAAAAAAATTGGAAAAGTACTGCCACGCTCCCTGGAAAGCGTGGACCATACTTTGGTGGTTAGAGGAGGGGGTACCCCTTTGCAACACGCAAGGGGTGCTGGGAGAAATAGAGGAAAAAATAGGGGGTGGGGTTCATTATAGGCCAACCAGGTATCTTGGTGGAGATGACAGGTGTCATGCAACCAATCTCCACGAAGCGGGTGACTCACGTGATGTCTGTCACGTCATACCTTTCATGTGGGCGAGGCCTGTCACGTGGCAATAAATGAAGGGGTAGCCCCCTACCCCTCTTGTCTTTGCCCAGGATTCTTTGCAAGGGCGAGTACAAAGGGAAACGATTTCTCTGGGGGCTCAATAATAATAATAATAACAATAATATATCACGTGACTCTGCTGACCTGTTGGGAATGTAGGTTCACATATTTTATTTAGCTTTTTTTTTTAATTTTGACAAGCTCCCGTGTGGCGGGAATGACCCTATGCTGACCGGTGGGGATTGCAGGCTCACATTTCAGGGAAAAGCAACGTCCGTTTAGGTTGCTGGTTCCGGTCTGAAAGTAAAAACGGTTGACTGATAAAGATCGCAGGCTCAGGTCTCAGGATATGACCGTTGACTCGGATCAGGTCAGAAAAAAGACTGCTAACCAGCAGGCTAGGCTCTCAGGAGAATTGGGATTGTGGGCTCCGACCCAGTGGGGAGTACTGTTCGCCAGCTCAATTAGAGAAGACCCCTGCCCAGTAGGGCTTTCGTGGGAGCTGCTGAGACTCCAGTGGAAGACTACTGACTAGTCAGTAAAAAACACGATTGTTTGCGTTAGTTGCAATGCCTTGCAGTATACCCAACCTCCTCCAACCCTCCCCCACCTCCCCAGGGTACCCTTATTTGGACGGAAACTAGACCAAGAGAGGTACCCCACCTTCGGTCTTTGTTGATCCCACACCTCTCTCTGTCAAACCTCTGTAGCTACAGACAGCTCAGAGTAGCTTCGAGTAGCGCAAACATGAACATTTCTCAAGACAATAATTGTAGCAAAATCAACCTTGGAGAGTTCACGCGACAATCACTTTATTCACGTTAGTTACAATACATTTTCGTCTGTCCAACTCGGTTCACTGCACAGTCTCATGGCTAACTTTCTTTGTCTTCTTCTTCGTCTTCCTCCTCCCCCTCCTCCCCCTCCTCCCCCTCCTCCCCCTCCTCCTCCTCTTCTTCATTCTTAGGGACTGGCCGCGGTTGAAAAATTCTGTTTAATAAAAATTTTCGCCTATCCACGGCTGCACCGCGGCCTCTTCATAATCCATATCTTCTTCTTCGTCCATGAAACGATGTAGGGTTTTCATGACTGCTTCGTGTACGGGATCACGTTTAAGACAACGGAACCACTTGAGATAGTACAAGTACAATCTCCGTAACTTTATTCTGAAAACTGGCAATAAAGCATTGAAAGCTCTGGCTTGAGCAACCGCTTCAGTTGCCCCCTTTTCCAGTAACCACTCCACATGTTTTCCGAAGCTTGAACTAAGGGACTCTTTAACTTTTGCACGGAGATCTTCCCATGGATCACCGCTGTCATATTCCAACTCACTATCGTCTTCGTCCTCGGAATCAATTTCCATGTTTTCATCGTCATTTTCTTTATCCGCTGAATCCTCCTTTATGCTTCCTTCGTTTGAGCCGACTTCAGACACCACATCCTCTGGGGAGACAGTAGCCATGGTTGTACTTTCCCCTTGTTGTTTTTCTAAACGTTTCCAACAACCCCGCTTCTCGTGACGGTCTCTATTGTAGCTTTGACTGAACGGTTTTTGACAATACTGGCAAAGATGTGCCCAACACTAACTCAGGGGGACTCGGCGCTCTTTCAATCAAAATGAGCACCATGCGCTTGGCGCCTATTTATATATGTTCACAGCGCAACTCAGTTTGAGTGAGTGACTCAAACTCATAATGAGCAACACATTTTGAGCACGAGTAACTCGGTTACTCGATGAGTTGCTCACCCATATACTCATAGTGTATGAGTAACTCATAATGAGCAACGCATTTTGAGCACGAGTAACTCGGTTACTCGATGAGTTGCTCACCCATATACTCATAGTATACGAGTAACTCATAATGAGCAACGCCAATTTCGTTTTTGATGCGAGGTCATGATTGGTGGAGAAGGCAAAAAAAAGTTGGCCATGTTGGATTTTTCTGGCTTCTGATTGGTGGAGAAGGGTCAGTGACGTCATAGCAAAAGTGAAAATGGGTGAGCTGTCATGTCAAAAATCACCATATAAGGGTGTCACCATATAAGGGTCCAAATAAGGGTACCCTGGGGAGGTGGGGGAGGGTTGGAGGAGGTTGGGTATACTGCAAGGCATTGCAACTAATGCAAACAATCATGTTTTTTACTGACTAGTCAGTAGTCTTCCACTGGAGTCTCAGCCCACGAACGCCCTACTGGGCAGGGGTCTTCTCTAATTGAGCTGGCGAACAGTACTCCCCACTGGGTCGGAGCCCACAATCCCAATTCTCCTGAGAGCCTAGCCTGCTGGTTAGCAGTCTTTTTTCTGACCTGATCCGAGTCAACGGTCATATCCTGAGACCTGAGCCTGCGATCTTTATCAGTCAACCGTTTTTTACTTTTACACCGGAACTGGCAACCTAAACGGACGTCGCTTTTCCCTGAAATGTGAGCCTGCAATCCCTATCGGTCAGCATAGGGTCATTCCCGCCACACGGGAGCTTGTCAAAATTAAAAAAAAAAAGCTAAATAAATATGTGAACCTACATTCCCAACAGGTCAGCAGAGTCACGTGATATATTATTGTTATTATTATTGAGCCCCCAGAGAAATCGTTTCCCTTTGTACTCGCCCTTGCAAAGAATCCTGGGCAAAGACAAGAGGGGTAGGGGGCTACCCCTTCATTTATTGCCACGTGACAGGCCTCGCCCACATGAAAGGTATGACGTGACAGACATCACGTGAGTCACCCGCTTCGTGGAGATTGGTTGCATGACAAGTGTCATCTCCACCAAGATACCTGGTTGGCCTATAATGAACCCCACCCCCTATTTTTTCCTCTATTTCTCCCAGCACCCCTTGCGTGTTGCAAAGGGGTACCCCCTCCTCTAACCACCCAAGTATGGTCCACGCTTTCCAGGGAGCATGGCAGTACTTTTCCAATTTTTTTGACACTGTTGCTATGGTGACTGGTGTCGTGGGGTACCCCCTCCTCTAGCCACCCAACGGTGACATTAAAAAACAAGAAATATAACAACGTTTGCAACACGCCAATACAACGTGGCAAAACATGGACACGGACAGACTAGGGAGGGGGGAGGGGGTCCCCCCACCCCTTCCCACCCCTCCCTTGGGCATCCCGTGCCCTGTTTGGTCATTGGTCCGTTCCATCACCCCACGTGACCTTTTGGTCTCTATAAAACACCTCCTTCCCTTGGACCACACACACACTACATTCTGGTCATTCTCTGCATTTCTTGTATCGTGGCCTGACAACCTCTGGGAACTCCTTCCAAAGACCTTCATCTTCCACTATCCTTCTATGTTCGTGGTTTTGGGACCTTCTCGTTTGGCATTCTGACGTCTCCCCCATGCGGTTTCACGACCATCCGCATCCCAGTCATCGCCATTACGTTCAACACGTAGGCAATGCCAGCGAGTATCGCATCCCCGCCACGGACTTCTTCGTGGATGGGTACTGCCAAGACACCCACACCGTGTACGAATTCCATGGTTGTTTCTGGCACGGGTGCCCCCAGTGTTATCCCAACCGTCACGAAGAACATCTGCATCTCTGTGGTCGGACCATGCATGATGTGTACGAGCAAACCCAACAAAAAATGAAACATCTTCAAGCCCTAGGGTACAAAGTGGTGGAAATGTGGGGATGCGAATGGAGACGCCTCGAAGAAACCTCTCCCGACATTCAAACGTACGTGGATTCCTTGCAATTCATCGACCCTCTCAACCCGCGTGACGCCTTCTGTGGGGGTCGTACCAATGCAGTCAAACTGTACCATCGTGTGACCCCGAGTCAAAAGATCCATTACATCGACTACACCTCCCTGCACCCTTGGGTCAACAAAACCTGTGTGTACGCCAAAGGACATCCTCACACCGACATCAGCATCTACTTTGGGGTCATCCAATGCCGAGTCCTCCCCCCGCGTGAACTGTACCATCCCGTGTTGCCTTACCGCCATGAGGGTAAACTCACCTTTCCACTCTGTGCTACTTGTGCCCAAGAAGAAATGACCAAACGTCCTTTGGAGAGATCGGCCCAGTGCGCCCACTCCGACGAGCAACGCGCTCTGACTGGCAAGTACCAACTGGAAACTCGTCCTGACTACAAGTGTTACCAATTGGTGTAAGACAAGAGAGTCATTGATTCCGTCACCTTTCAAACCTATCCTTACGGTTACAAAACCGCTTAATAACAGAATGGGGACCCTGGTGTGCCTCTTCTTCTTCACTTGGACCCAGACCTCACGCGGTGCCTGGTTTGGACTTTGAACTCTATCCCTGGGACGCGGGACCAATAGGGTCCGCGTTCCCGCTTGTAACACCAAAGGAAAAACTCTGGATTAAATCATTTTTTTTGAAAATGGCATCTCTTGTTTTGATCTGAGCCCGCGGTTTTCCCTGCCTGGGTCCGCGGTTTCCTACCCCAAACCACGTGACTTCCGTCCGCCATGTTGAATGAGCCCACAATCCCTTTTCCCTACCAGTCAGCAGTTTCCTACCAAAAACCACGTCACTTACGCCCGCCATGTTGGATGAGCCCACGATCCCCTTTTCCCTACCAGTCAGTGGTTTCCCAGTCCCAACCACGTGACTTCCGTCCGCCATGTTGGATGAGCCCGCGATCCCTTTTTCCCTACCAGTCACCGGTTTCCCACTCCAAACCACGTGACCTCCGTTCGCCATGTTTGGATGACGTCACTTCCGGTTAGGTCATGTGACCCCTCTCGCCCAATCAGAAGCCACCAACCATCCACCAATCAGAAGCCACCAATTTCTCCATATGGGCCCACATTACTACTTAGGGTGCGGTAGACTGCTGTGATCTTAAGCCCGTGATCGAGATACCATTCTAAAAGTGGAGTGTAAAGCAAGATTTTATTTGCAGAAAGTAGACCTACAAGCTTTTTTTTTTATCTGGAATTACGGTTCGATTGGTTTGCCTGTAATACTTTTTCATATGCTCTGGAATCGCCTGATTCGGAATGGTACTGTTTTGAAACAAAGGAGGAAATTTCTCAAATTTGCCCCACAACTCTTTTGGTACCGAAATGTCTACCTTTGGAAACCCAAACCATTGTTTTGTCTTCAACTGGTTTTCAAACTCTGCAACAGCTTCGGAGGGATAAGGGTAAACTATAACTTTTTCTTTGCCACAAGGCATTTCCTGAAACATAGTACTAAGATACAAAGCCTTGGCGTCATAACCAACCACTCGCTGACGTAAGCGTGCATCTTCATACTTATGCGAGCATAGTTTGGTTTTTCCGGCTTCGTGTTTTCTTGTGAAAACCAAACTTGGTCCGCCCACGACAGCGTCTTTTAACATGTCATATGCCCCTCTTTCTGGTGCGTACAGCTCGGGTGCGTCGCGTTTTTTACCTAAAGTACCTCGCAAAAGGTATTTCAATGACACACCAGGAAGAGAAACGGCATCTTTAAAAATGTCAATACCAAAGGTTGTGTAAAAACCTCTCATTTTTTCTAAAGATTCCAGAAACGGTCCCACATCCAGATTATTATAGTATTCCAACCAGTCAGCAAATGTTTTCATACCACGTTCTTGAAATATGTGCTGGCAGTCTTTAAACTCTTCCGGTGATAAGACAAATTCGTTTTTTAGATTTGAAAACCAACACCTATAAGGTGGTAAACCTTCATAATCTAGTTTGTCCGAGCTGTTGAACCACTCATATGGTAACCACGAGTTTGTCTGACTGCTTCCATATGTTTTGACCCATTTTTCGTAACTTGTGCCTGAACCCAAATAATTGATAATGTCAAAGAATTTGGAGTTCGGTGTGGTCAAGAACATAATCTTTTCTTGTTTCTTGGCAACAGTCACAGTTTTCTCACCCCCAACATGGGTTACAAAATACTTTTTAATCAGATTTAAGTCATACTTGCCTGAGTTAAAACCAACCACGGGGATCTGGTTGCACCATTCGTTAATAGCCAATTGTTGTTTCTTTGGTAACATCTCAAAATCTGTAGGAAAGCATTTTTGTTTGATATCTTCTCTCAGAACGTCGCCTCGCCTTACAACTGTTTCCCAAAATTTCTGTACCAACTCTTCTGGGGCTTTCGAACAAATGTGTTCAGGTTTTCTGTTGAGCGTGTCGGCCAATGATACAGGCACGGGGATGTGCTCGTTTTCAAAGGCTAGATCTTGTGTTGCCACAGTTCTTTTTGTTGGGTCTTGATAAGATTCAAAATCATATACAATTGCATGAGGGAACACCTCATTGCTCTTTTTTGGTAAACGATCATTCCACCATGGTCGAGGGGTCTCGTGCTCCCAACGAACAACCAAATTAGAACCCGCTGCTTTAATTTCCTCATTTCGGCACAGGGTTCTTTGATGCGCTTTTCTCGAGTTATTTTAATCATTAGCCCCTTTTCTTTCTGTTCACAAATAACAACCTCTCTTTCTTTAGGTGAAGGATAACACGTTGAACATCCATGGAAATGACAGCTATGATACTGAAATACGGTTTTGCTTTCGTGATGGTAACCATCAACAGAATGTTTGGCAATCATACGCTCACCTCCATGACCGCAAGCGTGGTGGTGTATGTGGATTCCACGCTGTTTCGACTCATATTCTATCCAACAACAAGCTTTGATGCCAAAATTACCTTTCGGATAGAACGCGCGTTCAAACAAAGACGGGGGTGCAAAGATCCTTTCCCCAGGGCACTTGATTTTGGTTTGACCCTGGTATGGCGCGAAAGATGACATGACTTTGTAAATCTTGCATCACAGTGAGCACACGCATAAGTGTTTGTAGCCTTTTCCAGATCGGTCATTAAAAAGGCATGTTCTTTTAAAATACCAATTGTCATGGGTGGATTTTTCCTTCTTCCTCATCCTCCTCCAACACCCACTCCTCATCCTCCCCCAACACCTCCCTCACCTTTCCCATATCGTCTTTAAACCAACCCTTTAACGCAAAAACCCCCTGCGGTGTCACATCATACACAATAATTTCTTGATCAAAATGTTTAGCAATCAATAGAATATGTTGAAATTCTACAATTTCGTTTGGAACAGCGTGCAATGTAAAAAATTGTCTCGCAAGCTTTCTTGTTTTTCCTAGATTATCTTTCTTGTGAGCCCCACGGTGTACTGCTAAACATCGAAACACACAGAGATTATTATCAAAAACATCGAGAACGATTAATCCTTTCTTCGTGCGCAACCAATTTGGTAAGCGCCCTTCTCCAACCCTCAGCGGTTGTCGATCTAAAATACCTTTTATTTGGACCGACAGGTGCTTTTCAAACACAAATTTTGTGTTCGGTCGGTTAATGGTTTCACCGCCCAACCGTCTTTCTTCTTGCTGTTCCAACCACGCTTGTGCGTCACCATGAGTAGCAAACCAAGGACTTTTCTGTCTATCTTGAAACCAAACCAGAGTTTTGTTCGTTTCAATATTTCTTAGAAGATAGATGTAAGAGTAATTTATTTTAAACCTGTTGTGAACAGAGTCACGAATTTTATCCATCATTTGTGAAACTAACAAATTATTTAGATTAGGACGAAATTGCCATTTGATAATTTGCCTACCGCGTTCTTCAAAAACATTGTTATAATTGACAATTTCGAAACAATTGGGGTGTTGACGGTTGATGAAAGTGTCTGCAACATAATTCTCATTCAAAGGATCAAATTGTTCAAGAATTTGCTTTTTTCTGTGATCCTTTCTGGTGCGACGTGGGCGTACAGGTTGATACCACCCTGGGCCTAACGGCGGTGGAAGTTTTTCTTGCTTCTCCGCGGTTAATGCCACATCAAAGGTTGCCTTTTGTGCTGAAGTAACAGGAAACGATTGCTTTGCCATCGTTATATGTATTACTTCAAGAATATTTTACATTCATATACCTTTAAATGGAAATCGGACCGTCGCTATCGTTGAATTCACGTGTTTTAATCGCGTGACCGCACACAAAATATTTGTGTAGTGATTAAAGTACGTGTGAGTTAATGAACCGTTTCAGAAGCGTTTTGTCACAACATGGAGACGATCTCCAGGGGAACCCCCATTTGAGACTGCTTCATGCTTGAGATCGCGTGACAACTTCTCGAATGTTCCAAACCGTCGCTATCGCTGAATTCGCATGTTTTAATCGCGTGAGGGCGCACAGAATATTTGTGTGGTGGCTTAGAAGCTTTCTAAGACAAAATAGCCTGTCCAACAAAAGTCGATCGATTTTTACCCAGCATATACTACTAACGGGTCTTGGAGAAACTGCTTCATCCGCCTCTCAGTACTCTCGTCGAGAACACAGATTTTTTTATCTTGTCTGGTCTGATGCAAGCTGGCCTGCTGTGCAAAATTTTACGCACGATGCTCCCTTTCTCAAAACTCTTCCAGAAGGGTTTGGTCTTGTCGAAATGTACACGAGTACTCGAAATAAGATCGATCCTTATATTCCCACAGTGTTATATGCAGGAGAGAATTACTGGCCTGTAAAAATAAGGCATTATTCTAACGGTAAAACAAAGTGGATCTATATACACGAAGACGAACCAAGCGTGAAATCATTTCTTGAAGAAACCAGAGCCAGTGAAAGAGCTAGAGAGAGTAAAGCTGAGAACTTTTAGCCATGTGCTTTGACAAATGAATATGAACAGAACGGTGATTCACAGCAGGCGGCTCGCATCAAAGCAGAAAACGCTTTGGTTCCCACTTGTAGAAAGGAGCTGAGAAAAGTCCTTTTGGAGTATTTACAGTGGATGCATGCCATGAAGAAAGATTCGACCTTCCGTAAAGTGATGGAGACCAAAAATAAATTAAAGGAAACAGAAGGCTATGATTGGCTCGAATCGGCAGAACTCGCCATCGATAAGCCAAAATTCTTACTCAATCGAATGTTTGTCAAACAACGTGTTCCCGAAGACTAAGCGAACTTTGTCTGTTAAACTATTCTTGTAACATATTAGCGGTTTTGTTATTAATAAACGTATTTGAAAAGAAATCAGTTGTTTATTCCTTCTCGTGTCTAGCAGCGCGTAACTTGTCTATATAAACAGTATAAAAGCACTCTGTTAAACAAAGAGGTGCTAATTTCTGATGCCAATTCGGTTGAGTTACCGTAGTTCGCTTCAATGCGCATACGCGTTCTCTACTTTTAAAGAAATGTAAAGACAAAAACACAGACACATAAGATAGGTTAACGTATCAACGTTTTATTAGCAAAAGAAAATAAAATACAATGTATATGGAATTGTTTTCGTTTTCGACCGACAGTGCTACCCACGCTCTTTCGTAGCCACAAAGCTTGGAGTTTTTTTTAGAAGGCTTTTGATTTGCGAACAATCCTAATTAATATTACACGTGAAACTGAATGCTTACTGATACAGCAAATATAATGATAAGTGTTCATGGATGCTAGCTATCTGAAACGATATGTTGCGTTCGTCGCTTGGGTATGTCAATTTGTAGCGAGACTTTATCTTAAGGACAATGTGTTGAAGATGATCTTTTAGAAACATCTACAGGCATCTCGTCGGCCCAGTGGAAGAATCTACACATTTCCTTCCGTCGGCAGGTGAAGTATGGTCGAAACGGATTTTTTGAGATCTTGAGACTTTTTAAAAATGTCGCAATAACCATGTGTCTGCAGTAAAGCGGCTGTCCACCTTCGTGTACTTTGTAGCCAGGTATAATATCTAAGGCACTGTTGATATTCATGTATGTTATCTTCGCAGCAAAAGAAGGGACATTGCTTCCAGTCTACACACCGAATGTAAGGTATCCTTGTGGCGGGTTTGATCACTTCAAGGTTTTTGAGGCACTCAGTCCACACTTTGAAATACTCATCTTGAAACTGGAGTAAGAGTGCAAACGCAGATCAAATAGTGAAATGATGCGGTCAACAGAAAGTGCGTGTTTATTTTGAAAACATAATAGACCAATTGCAATCGTTGTTGACTACGAGCGGGCAAGTTTGGGCAAGCATATTGTTATCATTGTGTAAGAAAGACACTCGTTAGTATTCTTTTGTGAAAAATGTCGAGGTTTCTATAATGAGATGATTACACCTCGACCTAATTCGACCTAACTCGACCTATTCGACACTTACCTCGACTAAACTCGACTTACCTTGTCAGTAACAAGGACAAAATCATACACCATATACTACTAGCATGTGCCACATCGAAGATTTTTCCAAAAATTGTGCTGAAAACTGAGGTCTGAGGAGCTGAACAAAACATGCAAAACGATGTTTAAAGAGAATTAAGAATGCTATATTTTATAAAAGCTCTGTCCAGAAAAACTTTAAAAGTTGAGACATACATTTCATAATGCTATGTTGATTTTAAGCTGTGACTCAAGTTTTCCTTTCCTTATCTGAATATGAAATGCCAGTTAAAAATCAACGTGTAAGCCGATTTCATTTAAAAAAATGTCTGTTTCAGTTTGTACCGTCTTGAAGCAACACCCTCTTCGAGTGCAGTCACCATGTTGTGTTGTTGTTTCATTTCTTTCATAAGTTTTGAGCAAGTTGGTTTGACAGTGAATGCTGTACCCAACGTAAATATCTGCCCGGCGAAGCATCCTGGGCTTTCTCTTCCCCAAAACACTCTTGGCAGAGTATTTGTTTCTTATCATCATTGCTAGGTGGATACTGGTGTGAAACGCTGATATGGAAGCTACACAATTCTAGAAAATGGGCACTGAGACCCAATTGAATCCCAACAATTGAACTCTAACTCATTGTAGAACAAAGTCAAGTCCAGTTCAGAGTCCAGCGTCTCTTTTCCGTCTCTTCCTTACACTTATTACAGACAGTTACTGCACGACTGATTAAATTTCTGAGATAAGTCCAAAGCTGGAAAAAAGGCGAGCTTACCACATCTATGGGCTGTATAAACCTCGTCATGGCAAATAATGTTCTGGACACCACGGAGGTCCTTCCTCCAACAAATTCAAGAATGAATAGGCCCGAGCGCCACATTGTCAGTGGGTGAGCTGACACTGGCCATTTAAGACTTTGCTTCTTCTGAGGAGGAACCTCAGTCGCCTGCAAAGCGGCCCACTTACGACTACGATAAATCAAAACAATATAAAATACTGCAGGAGAAAGTCAAACGTAACTGGAAATATCTATCTCGAGTAACAAGTTTCATTTTGCTAGGAAATTGTAAATTTGCGAGTTCAGCAAGATTCTCTGTATTTGTTTGAGCCCCGTATATGACCACTTGAGACCACTGGACAGTTTTGCAACATAACGGAATGTTTGTTAAGTCATATTTTCCATGAAGCACAATTCGTTTCTGTTTGTGCTATTGATAATAACCTTGCACCAATTCAGATGCAGCAATGCTTAGATTTGTGTTTTGCGTGAGCGACATGGTTTTTTACTGTTTCAAACTACCGAAAAGCAGCAGACGTTAGTACCTTTCATAAAAAAAAATATCAGTTGGTGTCAGCGTAGTTTTCCTTCTGTACTTCGTTTGGTGTAAGTGTTATCTTTAATTCCACTTGTTATCTTTAAATCCACTCTAGATACAGTGTAAGAGGATATTACACGGCGGCGCGAAGATACGAATTTTCTTTTCGAGTGGTGAAAACAATATTTTACGAAGGAGCGCAGCGAGTGATTAAAAAATTGCTTTCTACCACGAGAAAATAAAATTCATGTCTTCAAGCCACCGTGTAATTTTCTTTTTTATTATATAGACAAGAGTATTTTTGCACAAGTAACAGTATAAGAGCGGGAATTGACGTCATCGATATCCTCACTAGTGAGGATATGGAAAATACGCCACTCGAGTCCTGGATGTAGTTTCGTATGAAATTTACGAGTGGTCTATTTTCCACTAAAACACCCTTGTCTATATAATAAGTAAGGTTAAGGAAGTTCGCGCTAATTGTTTATCAGCATCCTTACTGCACACGAAATTCATGTTGCAATGCCAGGTATTGAGTGCCGTGTTGAGTAAATATTTTAAAATAGTTTTCATCGAACAACCATTGAGGTCATGTCAAATTACGAGGGTTGATTATTAAAAATTGGGCTATTTTTCTACACATGTTATCTCTGAAATGAACTTAGTAACCCCTACTTTTTGCATTTCTGACACGGGTGTCTAACCGTAGCTAAAGTATGGACAAAATCTGAGTTGTAGATTTTCGGAGGGGCGTCCTTAAGATGGACGTCCTTAAGATGGCTACTATGTAACGGTTATATGAACTGCGGTATGATCGTGAAAAAAGTGGAATAATCTTCAGAGTGTGTAGCAATTTAAGCAATTGCTTTTATAGCTTGAAAAAAAGAAAAAGATTTCAAGACTGCAACGGAATTGAACCCACGGCTTCTGCGGTACTGGTGTGTTGCTCTACCAACTGAGCTATGAAGGCTGAACAAAGTTTGTGCGCGCATTACAGTCTCAATTGCTGACGCTGGTTAGCGCGCACAAGGGTTGGGGAAAACAAACATGGCGCTGATGAAACGATCCCTATAATTTTGTTTATAAATGGGTATGTTTGCAAAGTTGTTTTGTTCTTAAAATAACTGTGTTGTTTGTGAAACGCTTTGTTATATCGCCATAGCGACCGCCGACGTTCCATACTTATTACACCCAGACAAACCGCTGTTAGCCTTGTGGCAGTGGTTTAAGTAGCGTTTCGTGTCTTACATACAATTCATGCGCAACAATGGTATTATTACTGGTATGTCTACGCTCATTACTTATAAGAACGACTTGTCACATCGTGACCCTCGCACATTGAATACCTTTCCCGGGATACCTTTATAACACTGGAATCGTTACATCACCGAGAAGAGAAAGCACCACTCTGCATTTTGCAATTCTAGCACTTATTTAGTTTGTTTCGTTTTACCCTTTTTCATTTCCAAACCTTTTTTGTTCGTTTTTAGAAAAGATCCTTTCGATTTTCAATTTAACTAATTCGTTACGAATTCCGAGTGAACGTGTTTACTTTTGAAATGGGATTCCCGGGTTAGCAATCCGGATTTAAACATCACGTCATGAGATATGACTGAACGTGTTTGACCGTAATTGAATATTTTTGTCCTGGACGCCTATTGTGCAAGTCTTCCAATGAAAAGAGATCAGAAATTTGCATTTGCGAACAGTTCGTCACACGGATGGTTCGATATGGTGGAGAGATTGAAAATTGCGATTTTGATAAGGAAAAGGACGCGATTGTTGGACTTTTTGGTATGTCTTTTTTGTTACGATATAAAGCTATTAGTGTTTTGAAGAATTTTGGAGAGAGGTGCCAAAATTCGAGATTTACAGCAAATAAATAACTTTGAATCGGTCACGTGACGGCTTACAGTGTGTTACCTTTCGCTTCGCTTATTGTTAGGTGCAAATAATCAAGGACGCTTATTCTCGCTCAAAACGCTTCAAATCACGCTAAAAGGCCATTAAATAGCAATTAATGCAACACAGAAACAAGGTGCACCATTTATATCATGAATTATTTCGCATTTGTGGCATTTAAAGCGTCTTTGTTACATTTTCCATACAAACTCATATTTTGACGACTCATAACATAGGGGTGACCTTTGATCTGTTGTCGTAAATCTTGTCTCGGTTCGAGATGTTTTGAGCGTTGCGTTACATTCCGAAGGTTCAAATTACAAGCAGCTGTCAACTATGCAAATTTGTTCAACTACGCTTTGAATTTAACCTGAATTTCAGCCGTCTCCTCTGGTCGCTCACTCCCGAGAGAGACGTCTGAATCAATGAGCCGCTAATGCCGTCCAGTGACGTCACGGCGAATCAATGTTAATCTATGCGAATTATTTCTGTTCCCGCGAAAAATTCAGCTTTTGCCGCCCTTGAGTCGATGATAGATGCACGCCTGTCGCTCGATGGCAAGGTTCAAGTACCTTTTGTTTTGCTTCTGTGTTATGTCTTTCATCGCAACTATTAAACTAGTGGTTTCCATTGGAAAGTGAAGTGCGGTGGATAAAGGGCATGCAGTGGTTTAACGGCCAAAAGTGAATTTTACAAATATCTTGGTCGTTGATGAAACGCGTGACGGACAAGTGCCCGTGAAGGACGTCAGTGACGCATCCGTGACACAGACCTGACGAGTAGGTTTTTCCCCCAAATCTTCGTCATGAATGAAAGAACGGAGAACGAAGTAGCCTGCGAGCAGGCTCTCTATTCGGGGGGCAACGCAACGTGAATTATTTTCTTACGTGAATTATTTTCTTCGAGAGCGCCGAAGGCGCGAGTTTCGGCGAGCGAAGCGAGCCCGCGGTGAAAATTGAGAGCCTGCACGTATCCCATTGAATTTTGAATCCGGCGCGTTCGTCCACGAACGCAGCACTCTGATTGGTCAAAAATGACAGGCTCAATTAATATGAGAAAAACCAGCGGTCACATGAAAACCAAATCAAATATGGCGTCCGGGAATTCACATGCAAGCTTCGTTCAAGAAGCATTTCGAAAACTTTCGGTCGATTCTCACCACCTCCTCGACCTTAAACAGGAGCAGGAAGATGCGGTCATTTGTCTTCTGGAAAGACGTGATGTTTTTGCTGTAATGCCAACTGGTTACGGCAAAAGCTTTGTATTTCAACTTTTTGCAAAGGCAATGGAGGCGAAGAAGGTTTACGAAGGACGACTTTCGGACACCATCGTTTTGGTGGTATGCCCACTTTCAAGCATAATTAAGGACCAGGTGAAGGAGGGACTATCGATCGGTTTGAACTGTGTGGCACTGAGATTCTTCGACTGTTTGTCGACCGGTGTACGAACGTCGACTTCTCCACTTGGATAAACTGTCACAACCTTCACCATTGTTTCGTTTTTTCCAACGAGGTCGTTTATGTTCATGTGTTGTAAAAGGAAGTCACTCCTGCTAGAAACGCTAACACCACAACTACTGGAACGCGAGGGTTCGCTCGATTCCTCTAGCGATTCCCCTTTTGACGAGAAGAGAGACTTCCGTGATGAGGGCTGCGTTGATTTAGTGCTGGATCGCGACACTTTTCTGTTGGTCGGACTCCTGTCCGGCGTCGAAACAGTTGTTGGAAGTTGTCGCTTTATTCGGGCAGGAGAGCTGCCAGTCTCAACTGATGACTCGAAATTCGTTGCACTTCTGATTTCCTCGAAGAGCCTGCATAAGTTCCTAATTTTTCGGGCGCAAGAATTACACACACGGCTCGACAAAGAAGACAATTTTACGAAATAAATACCAATGTTTTCGCACATCGTCGCCAATACTTGTCCGCGACTTCCATCGCGATTTGAAACTTCAAATAGATTTTCCGTGGACATTCGACCCGATTTTCCAGTTCCATATTTCACCAAAATACTACAACTGCAGATACGGTAATGTCCACTTGCTTTGTTGACAACTTTTTTCGGAGTTAAAACGCGTTCTTCCGATCCTTCCATGAAGAGCCACAAAGATCTAGACGAAATCCCGGGAAAACTTCCACGTGCATCTTTCTGTCATGTTTGTTTATATTTTTCTCGTTCCCTATTGGCTAGTTATTTGACACCGGAAGCGTGGCGAGTTGTCAACAAGTTGTCACATTTCGAGGGGCCGGAATTGAAATTCAATGACTCACGTGCAGGTTCTCGTTTTTCACCGCGGGCTCGCTTCGCTCGCCTTCACTTCGTTCGCCGAAACTCGCGCCTTCGGCGCTCTCAAAGAAAATAATTCACGTTGCCCCCCCAAATAGAGAGCCTGCTCGCAGGCTAAGAACGAAGTACAACAATTATTTTTAGGTAATATTTGACTCAGAAGAGACCTGCTTTGCTTAAAAAAGCGTTTACTCAGCTAAGAACTGCTTTACCTCAAAAAGCGAATCGCGTTCAATCCTCGCTTCATCGTGCAAAACGCTTTCTTCACCTGCTTTCAAACTCTTGGCCGCCTACGCAAAAACGTGGCTTCCTACACGAAACAGGATTTCTCCGCTATAAGTTTTCCAAATCCCACTTTACCGACGGTCGAGTGTTCTTTAAGGTTCCAACGTTAAAATGGTGTGTTTTCTTTCTGAATCTATTGATGACTCAATGAAATAAATACAACAAAATAGAAGAATCCTCGATAAAAAATCGAATTTAATAATACTGCACAGTTCCAGGAATTGCTAAAAATATTCTGAGAAACGTATCGGCTGCAATTCAAGATAATTTACCTTCACTTGCTTTCAAACTCTTCGCCGCCTTCGCAAAAACGTGGCTTTCTACACAAAACAGGATTTCTACATACCACTTGGTCATTCATGAGAGCAACCAAGGGAGAAATAACAATAATGACACAGTGTGCTTCAAATTGTGTACACGATTTGGAGAGTTCACTTGCAACAAGTGGTGCAATCTGGAAAATCATAGATTTCCCATAGCTCGTCGGAAGATTAACGAAAACATTTTCCCTCGACAGGAAGTGAAAGAGAGCGTTTACCTGTTCGGGGTATAACTTAGTTAACCCCAAGATTCGATACTGCTTCTTTGAAAGCCTTCGCACAAAGTGGAATCCCCGCAACCGCCACTTTGTAACATTCCTCGCACTTTGAATAATTAATGAAATATTTTATGCGAATAATTGAGAATCAGCCAATCAACACTGCTGTCTGGTTTTTGGACAGTGACGTCACTGGACGGCATTAGCGGCTCATTGATTCAGACGTCTCTCTCGGGAGTGAGCGACCAGAGGAAACGGCTGAAATTCAGGCTACTTTGAATTATGAATAACCCCGAAGTAAAGTTTGGTATCTTGAAGATTTTACTCTAATTCCTTGAACACCACTGTAACTTGGATTTTTAACATTAGTTTCATTCACGTTTTTTCAGTTTCAGGAATAGCTACAGTGTAGGAACAAGCCCATAGTATAAGCTGCGGGATGTTCCGCTGATAAGAAGAGTTTCAGTGTCCCGGTGGGACACCCCCGCCCGACATCTCACAGAATACCCCCCCCCCCCCCGGCCTCACAGACGGAGACAGATACCGTATACCCTATGGACAGCGCCGTTCCTTTATGCTTTGGTGACATTAGCCGCTGACTGACGTCATTGGCTAATAAAAAGCGATAACATCAGCGTTAAAACATTACGTCATCCAGTAACGCTATGGTCAAAATATTGTGTCACACAGTCAACTTTTCGTCACGATAGTTGCCCCACCGTCAGGGACGGGGTCTAGTAACACCCGTTTTTTTTTCGCTCGTATGTTTTTTGGTGGTCACTTGCCCCAGACCTCCGTTTTGTGCTCAGCGAAACAAATACGTGCTGTAAACTTTCGGTCAACATAAGCATTATATTCAATCGGTTAGCGCTGAATCGCCAAAACATTCGTGAAAGACGGTGTAGAAAATTACTAGGGATGCAATGCAATAAAAATCTCTTCGACGAGAGCAAGGACAAAGATGCTAGCAAGCTTTGAAAGGCACCGATTCGATCGGGTTACTCAAACCAGAGCTAAACAAACAAGGTTAAATATTCAACAGTGAAATGCAAGTATTTTTTGGCAGTTTTGCTTTACTTTGCCAAAATCTCTAGGGAAAGTTGTGTAGAAAAGTACAAGAAATTCAGTGGAGTTTATTTCTCTTCGACGAGAGCAAGACTGAGCTTTGAAGCTGGCATGAATTCGCCTAACTTGCGGAGGCACGTAAACATTACGTCATTGAAACACAGTAGCTGATTCGGAGAAGTTCTTTGCTTTCGCCAAATTATTCATCGAATCATGGCCTAAAAGTAGACTTTTGCGTTTCTTTTTTCAGTACTGAGATAACAGTTCCCTTTAGATTTTAGGATATTTTTTCTTTATCAATAAATCTATTTAAATTTCCGTGCCCTTGTTATTTAGAATTACGCTGAGATTTCAGTTCGTCTAAAAAAAAAAACTTGACCTGAATGAGTCACGCTATGGTCAAACTATTTCTTCACGTTCTTCTTCGCGAGTGTGGATGACCAAGGAATGAAGGATGGGAAAAGTGTTCATACCATAAGGGATTCATGTTATCACAAGGAGAAGGGTACAGAGAAGACGTGGTGGGAGGGGGGGGGGGGATGGCAGCAAACACGTCAAAGGTACGGTAAATCACCAACTTCAAAAACGTACACCACTTGGGCTCGTATCTTGAGTGACCCGTGACCGTAATGTATTTTGTACCCCGAGGGGAGGGGGCAAAACGGCGGGATCTAATGCCCCTAGGGCTTTTCTTGTTCGTATAAAGACGGGGTGGCGCTAACATTTGTTAACCTGGGGGTGGGGTGGGGCAGAACAGCCGGTTAAAATGCCTTTCAGGCTTTCTTGTTTCACACAGAACCCATCCTTGGCATGTTTGAAAACCCAATGAATGTTGCGCGTGCGCATCTGCCCAACAATTTTGACCGAATGTCTAGGTCACTTTTTGGAAATGCGCTGATTTCTCGCGAGCCACTCATTAGAATTTCATGAATTTTGGTGAAGGATAGTTGAAAAAACAAAGCAAAACGCCTAATGAAGAAACCTGAAATGTAATGGCGGAAATTTGGAGCAATTCTATAACGAAACATGAAAATAATGACCTTTGAATTACGTTTGACTCAGTAAAATTCTTCTGTTAAATTTTAAGAGGTTAACGTGTGAACATTATTCCGAGATCGTTGCAGACGAACCGTGAAAAAATCTAATTACGAATTAACAGAATTCGCAAGACCATATACATCTACCAGCACCAGCCGGCCAGGGCTTGCAGCCTGGTCAGCAAAACGAGGCTGCACATCAGTAATCACATCATTGACAAAGGGACTCCGGAAGTTTAGACAAACTTTTTTTGTGTTGCAAATAAGCAAAACTTTTCAAGTCTGGCTTATCAACAGCCATGTCGCCAATGGCCAGTAGCTCACGACTTTTGCAGTTACAGTGGTTGCTTGCTAGTTTTAGGTGCCCTGCTGTGAATCGCTTAAAAATGATAAATAGCGCATAGGTAAGCGTAAAACTGTGTTCGGCCACCTCAAGACTAACCCGAAAATTAGTTGGGGAGTGGGGGTGGAGGGTCTCCCAGCCCCCTTCCTCTTCCTCTCTTTTTTCCCCACTACACTGATGACAATACAATACATGGGTTTCTTTTCTTTATTTGTTTAGTATAAGTATGTCGCTGAATTTGGTGGAAATTTGTTTACCAACTAATGTGTCTATATGGTTATCATTATTTTGATGATTTAGCTTGTTGGATGCACTGCTTTATATCTTGCATCCAAAACAGAAGAATTTCCTTGCAAGCTGAGAGATGTCATAAATGTCTCATACAGGTAAAAAAGTATTCGACTACTATTATTATTATAACAAACCTTAGTTATTTTCCTCAAGATACTGCCCTTTCTTTGTCCATGGAAACTAGAGAAATCGCTATTCCATAATTCT
The DNA here is from genome assembly GCA_964017195.1 of Siderastrea radians. Classification (NCBI taxonomy): domain Eukaryota; kingdom Metazoa; phylum Cnidaria; class Anthozoa; order Scleractinia; family Rhizangiidae; genus Siderastrea; species Siderastrea radians. The sequence goes on along the minus strand of OZ024889.1, from coordinate 33,436,064 downwards.
GAAAAACAACTACAAATCTGCACTCAAGCCGAACATTTGAAGCAAAACAGCATTTTACCGTAGTGCACCTGGGCAGACCATCTATTCATGTGCAGTTATTTGCAGTGATGTAATGTTTCTTCTACCAGTCACAACGCCAGAGTAAAAAAGCTGAATGCCTGTTATGGATTGTTACGTGGTCCCCAGTTTTACGCTAGAAAACGAAATTAAAGGGGATCTGTCCAGTGAGTTGAATGAGTTCAAAGTTTAGGTCAACATATTTCTCTGGTTTCTCGTCTTCTCTCACCCCCACTCTGCTATCCCCAAGGGATGCCACATCATTGATATGACAAGTGAAAAAGGAGTACTTGTGGTCACTCGCTCGCCTTCAATTTAACTTCCCAGGGGAAGTGGCATGTACAAGTGATGGGGGTGTGGTTCTAAATTGGTAAATAACTCTTTACAGATACCAGAAGCTCAACAAGCACCCTGTCACACATATATGGAGAGTACCACTCCAAATGTTGCTGGCATTTTTCTGTCAGCTAATTAAACACCGAATTACGCGCTCTATGCCTCTCTGAAAGCTCTAATAACATTGTCATTTCTTACTCGATTGCCTTGAAATTTTCGCATTTAACACGCAATTTATCGAGGAATAATCCGCATGTCAATATGTAGATGTACTCTTCGTTGGGTTTGCGTAATTTTGCTTTTGTTGAACACTATTCTAACAAAACTGAGCGCCGCTAAGATTTGGTTTAAACTTCTAGAATCAGCTTATAATAACATCTTACCTTGACTCTTCAAGTTTCCACAAAATCGTCGGAAAAGAAATCCCGGTACAATTTGAACGTCAAAATAACAACCCCAGAAGGACTTCAAAGTTTGGACCGCTCCAGCGCTTTCCAAATTTGACTTAAGAAGGCTCGCAACAGTTTTTTTGGCCTTGGAGTGTATCTTTTGAAGTCAAAATTTCGCATAGAAGATAAACTTCGATTTCCTTGATACTACACCAGCTTTTCAACATACGATCAAAGTTTATCTCACTGGTTTCCTAGCAACAGCTGTCACTATAGCAACGGTAATGGACAACCCCTCATTTTAAATAATGTCGAGTATCTCGAAAACTAGTCCACCCCAGAAGGACTTCAAAGTTTGGACCGCTCCAGCGCTTTCCAAATTTGACTTAAGGAGGTTCGCAACAGTTTTTTTGGCCTTGGAGTGTATCTTTTGAAGTCAAAATTTCGCATAGAAGATAAACTTCGATTTCCTTGATACTACACCACCTTTTCAACATATGATCAAAGTTTATCTCACTGGTTTCCTAGCAACAGCTGTCACTATAGCAACGGTAATGGACAACCCCTCATTTTAAATAATGTCGAATATCTCGAAAACTAGTCAGGCACTTTACGACGAAACTTGAACTATTTGAACTACTCAACCTACGCAACTTGTATGCGAAATTAGGGAAAAATCTGTAAGAGCGTTTTCATGTAAATCATGATTCATTTTTTACGGGCTGATTTATGAATATTTATACACGCTGCGCTTGTGTCCCCTCGTGCATTTATAATTCCTTCTCATAATAATAAAAAATTTTCGTCTTCTGAGCTCCTTCCTGGAGACTCTTTTCCATTATTCTTTAATTACTGACTGACGTTTTAGTATTTTTAATTACGGATTTAATTACACTGGGACCGAAAAATGAGGAGACAAGTATTTTTTTTTTATTATGAGAAGGAATTATAAACGCACGAGAGGACACAAGCGCAGCGTCTGTAAATATTCATTGCACGTGAACAACCGTGAAATAGACCAGGAAAAACCAAATAAAACTGTTGCTCGTTGAAAGTTAATAACGACTGAAACTTGACCGAGATTCAGCCTTCTTATCTAAAAACAGAAATGTTTATTCAACCTAAAACTCATTGGAACATCAAAAAGAATTATTATTCTAACGGCAATCGATTTAAGAGAAAAATCTGTAAGGGCAGTTTAGAAATATTTCTATTTATGCAAATTACGAACTTTTTGGCTGATTTGTGCTCCATTTTAGCAGTTTTTAAATATAAATATCTTAAAACCGCAGCCACCTAGGAAGCTCAATGTACATTAAGAATGTTTTGATATCATAAAAGATCATTCAACTGAAAGGAGAAAGTGTTAAGTTTTATCTTTCTTGAAATATTGGAGAAAATTGCAGGAATGACCAAAGCCAGCCCGTAAAAAATGAATCATGATTTACATGAAAACGCTCTTACAGATTTTTCCCTAATTTCGCATACAAGTTGCGTAGGTTGAGTAGTTCAGATAGTTCAAGTTTCGTCATAAAGTGTCTGACTAGTTTTCGAGATATTCGACATTATTTAAAATGAGGGGTTATCCATTATTGTTGCTATAGTGACAGCTGTTGCTAGGAAACCAGTGAGAAAATAAACTTTGATCATATGTTGAAAAGGTGGTGTAGTATCAAGAAAATCGTAGTTTATCTTCTATGCGAAATTTTGACTTCAAAAGATACACTCCAAGGCCAAAAAAACTGTTGCGAGCCTGCTTAAAAGTCTGACAACTCCAGATAAAGTAAGCTCAATGTATCGCTAAAGTTAGTTCCAAACCGCATTTGGCTATCCGGAACGATGAAAAAGTTTGGGCGGCTATTATAAACTCACTTTTTGCTCCAAAATATAACGAAGTTGCCAAATTCACGTTTTTCTGAATTTTATGAAGACTAACCGGACGAATTGAATAAAACTACCGGAACATGAAACTGAATCTTTTACACGTACTTTGCGCTTTTTACGTTGCTGGAGCGGTCTTGATTTGGACAATATATTTTTTGAAAGTGATGCACTATCGAAACTCTGTTCTGTAGGCGGCTTTGTTGTTATCTGGATTCTGCAGTAGCGCCATGCAGATTTCCTAACTATAGCGATACATTGAACTTACTTTATCTGGAGTTATTATGCTTTTAAGTCAAATTTGGAAAGCGCCGGAGTGGTCCAAACTTTGAAATCTTTCTGGGGTTGTTATTTTGACGTTCAAATTGTACCGGGATTTCTGTTCCGACGATTTTGCTGAAACTTGAAGAGTCAAGGTGAGATGTTATTGTAAGCTGATTCTATAAGTTTAAACCAAATCTTAGCGCTCAGTTTTGTTAGAATAAAAGTAGTGTTCAATAAAAGCAAAATCACACAAAACCAACAAACAGTACATCTACATATTGACATGCGTATTATTTCTCGATAAATTGCGTGTAAAATGCGAAAGTGTTTAGAGAGGCATGGGGCGCGGAATTTATTTCGATCGAGCCACCTTAATCAAGTGGTGAAAATTAAAAATGGTACGTGACAAAAAGTTAATGTATACAAGTATGTATATTGTAAGCGTGGCAAAAGCCGGGGGATCCATTTTGGACAGGATTGACCTTAATAATAATAATAATAATAACAATAAATAAGGTGCTTAAAAAAACGCATTTTACAACGCATGGAAGTCTCAATGCTTCTTACAACAAGTTATTTACCTAATCTAACTATAGACACTGTTAAAAAGAAAAGTTTTTAATCTCGATTTAAAGGAGTCAACTGTGGAACACTGTTTGATTATAATGGGCAAGTCATTCCAGAGCTTTGGTGCAATGACTGAGAAGGATCTTGACTTAATTGATCGTTTCCTACTGTATCATCAATTCTGCTCAGTTTAAACTCTAGTGCAAGACGTCTTGTAGCACACTGAAATGTCCGCTGTCTATGCACTGCGAGATGGATAAATTTTCTTTTCTCTTCACCTTGAAATGTTGCTTGATCGCTAGTTTATAACCTCTAGGGGAAACCCTCACGCAAAGGAGCCTTAAAACCAACCTTCGTGTTACGCTAAGAACTACAGTTGTGTGTTTGTTGACTCATAAGCAATTACGCTCTACGCTTTACTTTTAAATTTGTACGCCGGCCGGTTTCAAAGAAATTGTGCCAAACTATATATTAGTTTGAATCATCATTATTTGAGTGATTCCGATAATTCGCCGTTGTTGTCATTGTTGTTTTTGGTGGTGGTGTTGTTGTTTTACCTTAAGGAGAATTAGTTAAGGGTTTAGACTAGACGAACGTCGCAGTATGAACGACAAATGGTCTGAACACGATCTGGAAGGAGTTAGGGAGAACGATGTTTACAAAGCTCTGTGATCAGGTTATAGCCAGGAAAATCGATACTCTTAAAAACGGAACGACTCTTTAATTTCGAAACATGTTTTGTTGGAGACTTCCATCGTTGTCCGTCATAAAGGATTTTTAAATCAGGTAAATTTATATTAACAACTCAAAGAGGCTTTGTTATGCACTGAGAGAAACCCATTCTCGATCAGTATGTAAATTTAACACTTTTTCCTTAACAACTTTCAACCTTATAAAACGAAAGGGTACGAAACAGCTGGAAATTGAGCCTACGCTTTGGGCTGCCTTGTTTCTGTCACCATTCTATGCCCTTACAGTATGGACACACTCTCCATCTCAGTCACTGTAGTCGCACTCAGGGTTTCACAACATAATTGTTGTTCTTGTTGTCGTCGTCGTGTCCTCCTCCTCTTCCTCCTCCTCCTCCTCCTCCTCCTCCTCCTCCTCCTCCTCCTCCTCATCATCATCAACATCAACATCATCACCATCATCTTTTTGTTTTTGTCATCAGTATAATCAATCCATCTCAGTGAGATACCATCGGAAGTGATATTGGTTGTTTACCATTTACAGGGGGAAACCGGTTGGTCTACGGTCTGTATAAATGGTAAGCAAAACCTCCCAGATGGGAAATGAAATTCGAGATTAGATGTACCGTTTGTGCAATTCACTGTAATTTACAGAGAGTCTGGAACTAGTTCGACTACTGGCGCAGGACCTGGAACTGGTAGAAAAAGGTAAATGGAAGAGAATTTTCCGTTTGGATATGCCATTTGGGAAATTTGGACTACCTCTCAAGACGTTCCGTTTATTTTGGAAATTTGCCGATCGGGCAAACCAAAATGGCCTTACCATTTACAGTCCAACCAAAATTTCCGGATTTGTTTTGTAAATGGTAAACAACCATTACCTCCCTTTACATTTCTTTTCTGAGGGTTTTTTCAAACGTTTAGCGATGTGCCACAAAAATCATGACTGGTTTGCTCCTCATCTCTCAGGGTGTTACATAAAGACAAAGCTCCATTGGATGTGGGATCTTTGTACTGGGAACTTCGTGACAGTGTGGTTAACTGTGAGCTAATGATGCTACGAACTCTTCAGTTTCGTGTAGAATTCAACAATCCGCACAAGGTGATCTGTCATGTTTTCGGCCTTCTGTCTGCATACATTTTTGCATGGATAGATTAAGTTCATTTATACATTATGTTTGTCATATCTCAGCCATGTCGGTGGTTTGAGCCTGGACTCATATTGTTGTTTCATTAGTCTCATTAGGCAAGTTACTGTTGTCCACATTGTCTCACTTTAGCCAGGTGAACAAATGAGTACTGTCAAAAAGTGTCAAAAGTTAGGGAATCCCAACAAAATCAACGGGGGAACCCATGATGGAGGAGTAGCTACACTAGCCGTGTCCGCTCACCCGTGACCCGATTGACACTTTTTTGAATTTTATCCCAAGAAACGTTTTACATACATCACATCATTAGTGTATATAAGTACCCTACTACAATACATACATTACCTGCTAGTTGTCACTATACTTTCACTTGTTTTACACTACCCACGTACAACTGTTATTCATTACATTATTCATTACAATGTTCCTCACTAATTTCAAGACCAACTAATTGCATTAATAAGGTAAAGGGATTCAATTTAAAAACGTTCAAAGTCTGTACAATTTAACCGGATGGTTATCAACATAAATTGCCATACGATTAAGCGAAGGACAAGATTACACAACCAGGGTGCTTAACGTGATTACGTGGAGAAAAAGGGCTGCCCTTATTACTGAAGAAGTCCGATTCTTTCCTCAGCTAAGCTGCAACCTGGTTCCGTGGAAGGAAACAATCCCCTGGCTGGCAAAAATCGTGTCACAAGAACAATTGCTGGGAAAATCTCGCACAAAATCTCTTTCTGGCCGGGAAAAACGATGGCGAACACGAATTCTGGCTGGCATCTTCAAACGTTCAATTTACTGCTTGCTGGCACTGAAGAGGGGGTATTTTTTCCCACGGAAGTTAAATATTAACCCAAAACATGTTTGCGGACACTAAAAAAGCGTTTTAGCCAATAATACTTCAATTCTGAAAAATGTGTCGTTGGGTATTCCTGGAAAATGTGCAATTTTACAAACCCTTAAGCTCTGCCTGGATAAGCTGAGGACTGATTATAGCTCAGTATGACCTCGGTTTTTTCTGATAACACTTAATTAGTACCTTGATATGGATTAGTCAATGCTGATCACGTGGCTGTCGGTGAACATGATTTTGATTTGAGTAAAACTCGCGGAAAGGTATTGGTTTGACTTGAAAATTCACACAGATGTCATTCAATGATTGTGACAAATGCATTCCCTTTGTACCTTTAGTATCTTCTCCACTACCTCAAATCCCTTGAAGATTGGCTTGTGGAGGAATCAGGGAATTCTATCAGCCAACTGAGCTGGAGTTTGTTGCAAGATAGCTTCCATACTACATTGTGCTTGCACTTCAGACCATCTCATATTGCAGTGGCAATGATATTCTTTTCTTTAAAGTGCCTTGGTATTACTGTTCCAACTCAAGGGGCTCAAAATACTTGGTGGAAGGTAAGTACTTCGTGACTGTTCAGTAAGTATAGTCACAGCTGAAAGCAGAAAGAAATATGGCTTTTACTCACTAACTGTGTTCTCATTGGATGACAGCAATCTGATATGTATGACCTCATCTACAGACATCTACGGACAATGAACAATTCTGATTTAGACAGAGGTTTGTGTCATCTGGCAAAGCTGAAAGGCTGAGGCCCCATCAAGATTTTTTCTTTTGAAAACAAATACTTTTACTTTCCACTTTTAAAGGTGCTTTCTACAAATGACACTTGTTTTTGAATGCGCCTCGTTTTCAGTTTGGACAAGTGAAAACGCATCGGGTTTAAAATGCATTTGCGTGTGGACGGGTGAAAAGTTTTGGAAACGCTGACGTTGTTTTGTTCGTTTTAGTGTGAACAGTAGGCGAAAATAGTAATATATTCTTTCTGCGGACATTGTTGTTGGGTCAAGAGATGGGGAGCAACACTCAGGCGGAACGACACAGAGTGTCGCGCTGCATGGCGGAACGAGGGATTTTCCCTTCGGACGTCTTGGAGGAAGCATATAGGAAACCGTGTACGAAGATACAGAAACCATAACGAATGAAAACACGTTCAAAGGGAAAATCCCCCACTTCGCCAGTGGGCTGCTGCACCGAACACAGATCGCGAAGTGGGGGAGGGCGGGTCGCGACATTTGAACTGTCGTCGTGGTGTATTGCCGTCGAAATACCTCAAAATGTGCTATCGACGCCAGGGAACGGCTAATATAGTATCGCCAAACCAATAGAAGAGAGCCATGTGGATAACAAACCCATTTGCACGGACTTCTGACCTGCATGCGTAATATATTACTATTCAAATGACTTTGAATACGTGTATGATATCTGTTTTGAAACGCAAACGGAGTAGTGTGGACAACTGAAAACGATGAAACGCTTCATGTTAACAAAAAAATGTTTGCTGCGTTAGGGCAAGTGAAAACGGAGACGTTTGAAACTCATTTAATGTGGACGGCCCTAAGTGGCTAATAGCACGAACTGGCGTATTGTTAAATTCACTAGAATAGTATGTATACATTAAAGGTAGCTGTCAAAGAAGTCATTTTCACAAGTGACGCAAGGTACATTTCGTCCAAAGCGTCCCAAGTTGGTCATGGGATCCGCATTGCAATCAGAGGGGAACGATACAACTTTGTATGATATTGGCGTGTTCCAGTTTGGCACTGTCTGCCACGCGTACCGTACGCACTGACAGTGCTTGGCAGCATTTTTATCTGCAATCGTTGGGATCTTCACTACCCATCAGAACAAAATCATCACTGTGTAGATCTATCTTGGTCGCCGTGTTGGCCAACAGCAACTTATCAACGTTGAACATGTCGCATAGGGTACACCAACCAATCCTCCATTGCAAAGAAAATAGCCTTTGTCATAGCTGGGTATTATCACACTGACAAGATTAATTTTTGGTTTGACTTGTTTTTGCATTTATAGGCCATGTGTCCAGAAATCACTGATCAAGAAATCCAAGCAATAATAAATAATATGGTTGAATTCTATTCACATGAAAATGTAGTAGGGGAATGAAGAATTGTAATTTTAATAAATGTTTTCCTGTTTCAAAGGCCAGAGATTGTGATATTAGCTTTAGGGCCTGTTTACGTTTAGGTGGGGTGACCCGGCAGGTAAGCGCGGTCAAAAAATTGCCCTCCTTTAGATACAATCCTGACAACCCTGGGGTGCCGGGGTAAATTTTTTCAAGGTTACCGCGTAGTCGCTAAGCACGTAAACAGACAAATGGCGGGTGAACTCGTTAGCTGCTTTTTTGGCAACATTTCAGTTCTGTGGCGTTGTCTCGTTTAATGATGCAAAGCCTCTGCCAACGACAATTAATTGTTCAGACAACTGAACAGTTGAGAATGAAAAATGATATCGACTAATTCGGTGAAGTGAGTGTTGTTAGGCGGAGCTTGTGTCTCGCTGCTACCGTCATTTTTTCAGCACCTTCATCAAAATTATTTTCAGCCTGCAAGTGATTGTCGACATTTGGAAGAGGATATCTGCGAAAAAGCTCGCCAATTTTGTAACCACGGGCAATGTTTCATGAGCCTGACCTGAGTAGGCGGGTCACCCCACCTATCATGTCAACGTGATCAAAATAAAATGAGAGATAATATGGATAGGCGGGTTACCCCACTTACCCGGGTTACCCCACTTACCTGGGTTACCCCACCTCCATGTAAACAGGCCCTAAGTAATTAGTGCTAACGCTTTCCTTGGCTAGTCATGACAAATTTACAATCCAAGATCCAGCAAATGCGAGTGTCGTTCAGAGAGTTGACTTGTTGCTTAACTGACAATCATATAACAGCTGACTGGCCGATATACCTTAACATTCGTACTTAATTTCACGCGTACTTAATTTCGCGATTTTGGCAAGGCAATATTTTGCAAGGATTTAATTTTGCGATTTCAAGAAGACGAAATGAAAGAAGAGCATTAAAATGTGTCACCAAAATTTTACTTTCATAAAACTTTACAAAGGTAATGAATTATTTCAAACAGGAACTTTTACATACACCAAAGACAATCAGTAATTCGGTCGTCCGTTAGTTTTTGCAGATCTAAACATTCTCCCGATATTAAAAACATCTGGGGGAAGTTTCTTTATACGTAAGTACCAACTTGTTAATAACAATTTATTGCTTTATTTGTTATGTAAATTTATATTAAACAGTTCAAAAACACAACACGGCGTTTGAGTTTAGAAAGCATGTTTCGGATACTTCGGTGTCCATCGTCAGTTCAAGGATATTTACAAATTTGTTTAAGTATAGATAAAACTTCAGTTTCATGTCTTTGTAGCGGAGCACCATTGCTGGGCAAATTTGGTAACCTATCGATCCGAGAAATTTTGGTGCTGGGCAAATTTGGTAACCTATCGATCCGAGAAATTTTGGTTGTGACGTCAGCGCCCGCCCGTACAGACTCTGGGGAAGGGGGAGTGGAGTCCCAAGACAACCCGACGGGGGGGGGGGGGGGGGGGTGGAGAATACCATCTTTTCTTGGCGGGAAATCGCGGGGTGCTTATGGGCAACCGGCGTTTTTCTTGGCGGGAAATCGGACGACAGCCGTCGCTTTTGAAAAAGAGGGTTTTTTTAAGTGCTACTGCGACGAAAATCAGCATTCTTTTAACCGAGATTTTTGGGCTTGAAGTTAATGTTTAGACCTAAAACTTCAGGAAAAAATGTATTTCCTACCAAACTAACAAAGCAGTTCCCTTGACAAAGCCGTCGGAAAGTGTTTAAATTAGGTTCGCCATTACCGAAACAACTACTTGAGCCTACAAATGTCTTTCAGCGGCTTTCCCCTCGTGACGTCACATGACGTCATGTTATTATCAAAATATTTTGGCTGTAGCGATCAAAGCACAAGCTGAGATGTCATATCACTCAAGTTCGTTGTCTATTTCTTCAGAAGACGGCTCCGAATTGAGTTCTAACGTGAACAGCGGTTATATAGAAGAGCGTGGGGCTACTTTCATCCCGTATGATGAAGATTTAGAGCCAGTCGCAACCCTGGAAGAAGCCCGGGGGGGGAGCTACTCAACAAAGTCTTATACGGGGAGGCACCGCCCCGAGGTCCAACCCCTTACCCTTTTATATACCATTTTTGATCGAAAAGGTTCCCCTTTCGTATACCTTCCATTGAAAAATGGTACCCCTTTCACATACGTAAGTACACTGCATCCCTTTTCTTAACCCTTGGAATGCAGTTAATGAACGATATTAGGGGAGAACAGTATTACCGGAAGAGATGTTAACCAAAAAAATTAAAGGCCCTTTTGAATACCTAAATGACAGATTTCCCTACCCTTTCAAATACTTCAGCTCCCTTTCAAATACTTCAGCTCCTTTTATATACCTGAAGCCTGGAAAAAGTACCCCTTTCGGGCGGAGCCTCCCCGTATAGGCCTTTATAGGGAACTCCCCCCCCGGGGGGGGGAAGAAGCCGCCGCGTGCAAAGAAAACATGGCTCTTGAAGAAGAACAGGAGCTGAAGTTTCAAACGCGCTTTTCTGGCGAAGAAGACGTCAGTACATAGTAGGCATAACTGCATTTAGGTTCCTTCACTTTTCTTCCATCGTTATGTTTTTTTTTCTGCGTTAAAATTTCTTCGCAGTGCCTCAATTCCCTAACTTCGAATTTCGTAATATTGGGCGAAAATCAGAGCATATAGAGCTCTGTAATTTCTCAGTATTGCTCACTGTTATCCCTCATAGTTTACAGAAAGGTCATGCAGGAATTTGTTGACGACAGTAAAAACCCGCGTGTACGAACCTACATCTTTTGAAGTCTTTGTATGTTGGGGTAGTTATTAGCAATTTAGGCTAAGTAGGTTCTTAATTAGGTCCTTAATTTCTATGAAGGAGATATGGTTGTTGATTACTAGAAAAGTAAGTAAACTTGGATTTCAGGTCCTTAAATATACAGGATTTATTCACAACTGTATTTTGATAAGCCTAACAAAACTGATTAGAGAATGTATATGTAGTGTTGTCTCTATAACAAGAGTTGTATAATAATAATAATAAACAAATCAAATCAAATCAATCAATCAATCAATAAATAAAATGGAAAAATGAATGGAATGAGCAAACTCCTTGGTTAAAATGTTGATCATAGATCAACTGTAGCCCACATATAAGAACCTGCTTGATCTTGCTTGGCTAAACAGGTTCTTGTATTTTTGGGTATTAAAATGGCAAATTTCTGCAAGCAGATTCTTAAACCACTAGGTTCTTACATGCGGGTTTTTACTGTATCTGATATTTATGTTGTTCGGTCTAGGAAATATTTGCCAGGTTCGTTTGTTTTGGTGTTGATAATTGGGACAAATCCTTTGTACGCATGCGTATAACGTACGTACGTTCAACTTTAGTGTGAGAAATAACGTGACTTCTGTCCAGAGATGTCCCGTAGTAAATAGATGGTAAATAGCTTGAAGGTACAAAAAGGACAGAATCGTGAATTTCAAACTGAAACGAATTATTGTTCGCACCTTTCGGTAGGTTTTAAAATTAATGCCCACTCGTTCACTAGGTCCGTCAAAGGCACAAGGTCGACAAGGAAAAAGAGTGTATCCCTGGGTGGCATAAACGTTACTCCTACGTTCGACTAGCTAGGCGCAAAGTTAGAGGCGTCGCACCAGAGGAATGGGGTTCTGGTTAGGCTGCGTGGAGGTGGGCGGGATCGTTTGTTCGAAATTTGAGCGGAAAGAACAGCACGACAAGGAGCAAATCAAAACAACTATCACCTCCAGTGCGAAGAATAACACGCCAAACGCAATACCTTCGCGCAGATTCGTTTCACAGTTTATAGACAAAATCGGTTATCTTTTTTTAGATTACAAAAAACGCGTAAATTTACTCATTCCCCGCTTCCTTAAGTTTCTCCCTTTGTGCAACCTCCAACTACAGCTGCCACGCAGGCCAATAAAAAGTGCCGAAAACGACAGTCTCGTGAAAGTCTCGTGACTAGCTTTTGAACTTTGTCCCATCAGATGTTTGTACGTGACAAAACACCACTTGTTTACACAAAACGGTAACCTGATCTCACGCTCAATCAACATAACACGTTCTTTACACGTGATATGTTGACTAAACATCATCACACGACTGCCAGCCCATGTGATAAAATTTTACTTTTTTACCACAAGCTAAATGTTTTCTACCATCTCCCAACATAATTTCTATTACAACTCAACTACTATCTACATCCTAACCAAAATATCATAACCTAGTCTTGTATGTATCAGACGTCCTCCTTCAATATTTCACTTCCGTTTCACCACTAAACAACCAAATATACAAAAAAGCTATTAAAGCAAAATTTGACCTTCACCTGATCACATGCACTCCACGTGATAAAATTCACGTTGTTTACCACACAGGCAAACCCCTCCACTATTCTCAGATGCACTCATTTCTAATTCGAACGATTCATTCCCTCATTGCCACCTCTCTACATAAGAAAACATTCGGCCTCAATATTGTTTTCGCCCAATTTCACATCTTACTTTCACATCAAAACAAAACATTCGCTGAACACAACCACTGATTTTTGATCAATCACGTGTACGCAGCCACTATCATAAACCCTACTGGCTGACTCAAACATTGATCTTTGATCACCCTCAAGTCTGGAAAAGCCCTGGGCACGAGGTTGCACAATATTGGACACAGCTCCACTTATAGACCTCATAAGGTGAACTCTGTCTAAAAACCAAAACTTTTCGAATGCTCATCGCTACTCAAATAAACAACATCACAATAGTGTACCACGTTCATTCATTGACCATTTCCTTAACTCTCATTGACAGTTACAAAATAGCTCACGCACGCTCTGCGTGCCTATGTTTAATCAAAGCTGAAATTCTCAATACTGCAGTGCTAGATAACAAACTTTTGAACGTATAGTAGCAGTGGTTTCCGAGCTAAAATCACTCAACATGACTATCATTTTACCTTAGTTTCCTGTTTCTCCTTAGTTACCTTAGTTTCCTGTTTGGACCATGGGTATGCATGAATGCAATACTGATGGTCCAAAAATCGTCAATGAAAGCCAAAAACTCGCGTAACTTTGGCCCCTGGAAGACTCGTTCTGCCAACAAAAATCCTCATTGCAGGAAATGTTCATAAAATTCGCAAGATACATGCTCTGTCTTAAATATTAACGCTTTTCTACGACTAAACTGTTGAATCCGCCGAAAAAATAGCTGGTAAATAAATATCTAACCGGGGAGTTTCCATCCAACAAAAACCTCCCACAAACTCAACTTCAAAAGCATCTTTCGCTCCGGTGGTTTTCCCGCCGGTTTGACACACGGTAGCGTGATATGACGTCATTTATATTCTTTGTTCAATAATAAAGAATGGCTTTTTCAGCGGGAAAGATCCCCCAGAAAATGGCAGCTGTTTTATAAAACTGTATGTAAAATTGATAACAAAGAATTGCTATTTATATATTGCAGAAATAATAGCTAATTACAAATAACGTGATGCGGATACAAATCTGTGAAAATATTACATATTATTATTCACCAAATTGTCACTAGGCCCTTATATGGTAAGGAAGCCCTCAATATCTGTCATCCGTAGGTGACAGATATCCTGCGATATACGTAAATCACCATATTTGGAAGTGCACTGCAGATTTTCTTTTATTGCTTGTTTAATTTGGCGGCCATTTTGAAAAGCGAGGCAGTTTTAGCAGTTTTAGCAGTGTTCTCCGGAAATTTTAACTCCATGGAAGAAACTTTCCACGATTAAATGCTCTCAAAAAGTCAACAAGTATTTGCTTCAGCTCACAAAGATATCCAGAGGTTGACTTGGAATTTTCATAGTGAGAACTCAACCAAGAAAATGCTATTGCGAACGAAGCAGCACACTTGTTCACGGAAAGTTGTAAAGTTGAAAAGATTTTAATTCACAGGAAGCGGACTTATTCTCGGAAAGGTAGCAATATTTTTTTACTTTGTCTTGTTATTTCCAAACATGAGTTTGTAAATAATTCTTTTTAAGTGAACAGTAGTAAACTTCGATTTCTTGAAGTTCTGTTTTGATTGTTATTAGGTGTTGCTAGCTTTTAGCGTTTACATCATAGAACCATAGTTTTTCTCGTTCTGAAAATGGTAGTCGATGAGAATTTGTTGAATAATAAAACAATTATAATGCTCAATCTTGCAGAATATCCCCTGATTTAGCCAACTCGGCCTACGGCCTCGTCGGCTATCAGGTGATATTCCGCGCGATTTCGCAGGATAATTGTTAAATATACTCCTAGTTGTGAAAATGAAGACGCGAAAAAATAAATACGAATAACGTATTTAAGAAAATTTGACAACGCATTTCCTTATGAATTCCTTTGAAACCCTCCAGCTGTATTTTGAGCCACGTCTGATCCGAATAAACATAGGCACACAATGCGTGCAAAGTCAATGACGTTTTTGTTCCGCAATATGATGGAATTTATGAGGACAACCTGTGTGACATTAAAATTGCACGCAAAGTAAGTAAAGCTCTTCACTTCCCTTTTCTTCAAACACAACACATTCCAACGCGTCGGTTTCTTAAATTTTTGATGTATTTAAGTCGTGAAAGGCCTGGGAAAAATAGACAATACTTCCAACCCGAACCACTCTCTAAGCAGGCCTGGGCTATCCCGGCTGCGTTACGGTAGTAATTCTGTACTTTTCTCTTTGCACGTGATCTCGCGCCTCGTTCGAGATAAACACGGGGTTTTTTTCTTGGGAAAATGTGTTTCAACCGCGCAGACACTATGCAAAAACTATGGTTGTGGACGGAATTTTGAGTAAAAGTTGAGTAACAATAACTCTTTTCATTGAATTTCAGTAAGTTGAAAAATCGTGTAGTTTTCGTTGGAAAAGCTGTGTATTCTGTTCTTTCCAGCCTCTTATTGCTGGATCTTTCAAAATTGTTCATGTTTACAATACATCGAATTCCCCAGGTTATGAATAGAGTCTTCTTAATACAGTGGAACCCCGATTTAACGAAGTGCCAAGGGACTGGGAAATGAGTTCGTCATATCGGGAGTTCTTTACAAAAGAAACCCCGATATAACGAATTTGTAGAAAATCGAGTAAAATCTTCGTTTTATTGGGGTTGGTTAATAATTAAATTGTCTCAAATTAAACAGCATTCGATTTAACGCATCAGTTATTTCCAGAAATGCCCACCCCCCGCCCCCGCCGGGCGGTCCCCCGGGCGGTCCCCCGGGCAGCTGGTTTTTTTGAAAACAAATCGCAAATGCCCCACGGCGGGGACAAACGAGCTGTTCAAATGGCCCACGGTACAGGTAAAAAAAAAAACAAGTTGTTTTCTTAGTTTTGGGGCTTACCTTCACTCCAGTAAAAGCTAAACCAGGCCAAACTAAGTCTCAAATAAGTCTGTATTGCTCCAATGACCATTCGTTCTGTTGATCTACCGACAAAGTTAATGAAAAATTTATCGCCCTTGCCCGATGAACTTATCACTGAACGGAAGTGACAGTGCTGTGACGTGAAAATCACGAGACCATCAAATGCCCCGGGGTAGCCTAATCCCTGGCCTCCCGGGACGGACAATGAGGAAAAAATGCCTCACTAATGCCTGGTGGGGTGGGCACTGCTGGAATTTGGCAATGTATCTACGTTTAAATGGTCAAACAACAGTTGTAATTTTTGTCTGCATGCGCATAGAGCTGCATAGCTAAATTTTGTATTCGTACTAGAGCACTACTACTTATACCTTTAAACACAAGAAGCCGTCAAAAAGGGTGTCAATAAAACGCCGATTCGGGCTCGGGGTGTCTTTTTCTCTCTTTTTTATAGCGTTCATTTGGAAATAGACTCCTTTTGGTCAAAAGAGTATCCGTTGGGATACAATGGAAAATCCTTCTAAATAAATTGTGAAAAAATGGAACTGTTAATGTAGCCTGAGCTTCATTCGGTTGATATAAAAAGAACTAATAAAGGCAAAACCACAGCGACAAACCAGTAAGGAGTGCCAGATCTTGTCTAGACCTGGATCAGTAAAAATCTTGAAGACAAAAGCAAACAACAGTAAACTGATCCTTACGGCAAGAAGATTGAGAAATTTAATTGAGACAGAAATGAAATAAGAAATACATGCTAAACGCATGAGCGCTTTGGTGAACACCGCCGCTCTATCCTCAATCACAATCAGCTTATCAACCCCACTCCTATTTCAGAACATTTTAACCAAACTGGCTGCTCCATCAAAGACGTCCTCCTTCAGTTCCTCTTGAACGTATCCACAGCAACCGTGACTCTATTGGAAAAGCACACCAGGCCCACCTTATTGATAGAGCCATGGCACTTTAAAATTTTTCTTAGCCTATCATTTTCTGTTTATATACCGTATTTCAAAACCCGTTTATGTAACGGTCATCTTGTATTTGTATTCACTTTTCTTTTTTAGCCCCCGAAGGTTTGTTTTGCAAACCGAAATATCGGGCAAATACATCACTTAGCATGTTTTTTTAATTTCATTGCTGTCTCAATTTAAACTTCTCAATCTTCTTGCCGTAAGGATCAGTTTACTGTTGTTTACTTTAGTCTTCATTCGGTTGGCTCATTTTCCCGCAAAAATGGTCACGTGGCCAATCATGACGTCTTTTCCGCGTTTTCCTTTCACGAACATGGCAGAAGATGAAATTCAGGTAAGCAAGGAAATCGCATAGTTTGCTTGTTATTTGGGTCCATATGCTTGAAAACTTGATCTGTGAAGAGAAATGTAAAATGTTAAAATTAGCTGAAGTCGCTTTTGTTGCAGGTGTATTTTCTTAAAAGTTCAACGGTCTTGCGGGCAGGCACTGAAAGAGATATCGGATATATCAGGTGACCCTTGACGAGAGAGGTTTAACGTTTGCGTTCCAGATTTTACATACTGTAGTACAGGGTTCGAATCCCGATTTCAGCATTACAGTTTTTTCTTTCTCAAATGAAAAACATACTAGAGACGTTAAGCTCGTTCTTGTATCCTTATAACGATGTTAACGAGAGTGCACCGAGAAAGTTCTATTCCATGAAGTGCCACCCAAACCCGGTGCTCGTTTGCGGCGATGAAGATGGCAAAACCAGCTGAAGCACTGCTGACAGAAAGTAGTATTGAGGGAAAAAGTGTACTAAACTTTGCAGCGAATGAAAGGTAAAAAAATCGGTAGTTGTCGCACGAACGTGAGTCAAATACTTCATCGATTCCATTTACCTATCATGAACATGGCCAGGTGATGGAAGCAGTTTATAAGTCGGTAAATGATGATCGTCCGGGTGAGTGCAGTCCTGAGAAGGACTGCTTGTGATTACATTGACTGACTTTTCGACAACCTGAGCGGAAGTCATCATCCTTGACTACCAACTTATGATATGACTCCGGGGTTCAAACCATTTACAGCCTGGTAGCCGTTTAATACGCACCACGAAACTTACAAAAATGCAAACATGACACGCTAACTTTTCATTACCTTCAGGTAGGTGCGAAGTATTTTTCAACTTCTTAGACCAAAGCTAGGATTTCGCCTTTTTTTTTTCTTCTAGCGATTGAATATTAGATCGCGGGGGTTAATCATACGCTGGATCATGGCCGCATTCCTTGAGTTGCCAGAATTTTCCAGAATTGCATCCTTCTGGTTCGGCCATCTTCATGTCAGTTCATGAATTCATGAAAGGAAAACGCGAGAAAAAGCAGCGATGATTGACTACGTGACCGTTTTCGCGGGAAAATGAGCCAACTGAAAGAAGCTTGTCACATGCCGGCGCAGTTTCATTTATTTCATAATATCTTTAAAAGGATTTTCCGTTCATGTATACCGACAGGCACTTTTCCAACCAAAAGGAATCTATTTCTAAATAAATCAGAAAAAAAAAGGAAAAAAATAGACACGCTGACCCGACCCCGGCCCCGGCCATGTCCCCGACCACGAGTCGGCGTTATTTATAATAATTTATTCATTTATAATAATTCCTTATTATAGGAAATGAACGCTCCATGAAATTAACGCTAATTGCAAAAATTCGCGTTAATTTTTGTGAGCGTTAATTTCCGCGTTGTTAATTAAGTGGAGCGTTAATTTCCGCGACCTTAATTTCCATCATTTTAATCCCATATTCTGGATACAGTCCAGGCATTCTTGACACCCACAAGACAATAGCGTTCCTACATTTAGGCAGAATTTATCGCGCATTGTCTGCAAAGAAATTGCCTCGCACACCTGTAGACCTGTTTTGTTCGGGATTTTTATATTCAGTTAGAAATAAATTTGTTCCAGCTGTGACCACAAGGTGTTTTTTGTGTTATTCGCGTTAATTTCACTCATTTTGAAATTTTACCCCCTCTTTCGCGTTAATTTCCTTTATTGGGGAGTAATTTTCCCTTCAATTCGCGTTAATTTAAGTCGCGTTTATTTCAAATACCTTAATTAACTCAAGCGTTAATTTCCTATAATAAGGTATATAGAGCTATTTACATATGCTGATCAATAGCGCTTTACAGGAATAATAAAAATAAAATTATAAAAAACATATATTTATGCCATATTACATATGTACAAAGATAACTAACTAAAAAACTAAATAAGAAAAATATATTAAAATTATTAATAGATAGAAAATCAAGAGAAAACTAGGGAACAGAGAGGGACACTGAGGGCGTTGGTTGGGATATGTCAATTCCACAAAAGTTTTTTGTAGACTTGCTTTTCAACGGAAGTCTATTTCCCGAAACGTCCGCATAAATACCATTTCCCTTGTTTTTCGAAGTCGTTTTCATCGACAAAACGTAACACCACCTGGTCCGCCATGAATGGATCTTCAAACGCCAGATCGAGGTTGCCTTTATGCGGACGTTCGGAAAACAGACTTCCGTTCCAAATGGCCGTCTAAAAATAACTTTACCGAACTTGACATATCCCAAAGCTTGGACTGACAGTGTCCCTCTCTGTCCCCTTATTTTCTCTTGCGAAAATACATTAAAATGCTGACCTAACTAAAAACGTCTTAAGTTTATTTTAAAAAACACCAAATTACGCGGGAACAAGCAGGTCAGCCGGCAGTCTGTTCCATAAAGCCGGTGCAGCAGAAGTGAAAGACCTGCCGCCTAGTGTTGGGCGCATTGTCTCCCGTGCAACTTCTAATAATAGGCAATTATTCGAGCGTAACGAGTATGAGCTCTTTTGCTTGACTTTTATCAAGTCACTAAGGGTGCGTTTCTTTGGGAGAATCCGAAAACGGATTTGTGATCCCAGATCATATGGATTCTTCGACACCAAAGAAACGCAAAATCCGAAAAAGGATTATTTTGTCATGACAAGACAGGCTGGAGGCACGCAATATATATGTCAGAACGATACTTCTCTCGTACTGCCCTAGAATTCAACTAGAATGGAATACAAATAATTTATAAACAAGGACAGTATCTGCAGTAGTTCAAGGGAACTCGCTATTTGCGTTCACAATTAGCAAAATCTGGCTCCTGAATTACAGAAATGGTACAGAAATGAAGTTATCCTGACGTGTCAATGCTTCTGTCTGTACTTTTGGACGAAAATTTTCAAACATACGGAACGGAATAATCACCTGAATTTTCTTTTCCACGATCGAATGTTTTGTCACGCAAGATCGAGAGAAAATATGGCGAGACCAGTAAATTTGCATGGAAGACCGCTTGACAGATGTACTATTTTCGGATCCGTCCCCCAGAGAAACGCACGGATCATGAATCCTAAAAATCCGGATTTAGATTTGATCTGATGTATCCACTCGGAGTGTGGATTCTTCAGATCACTAATCCCTAATTAATCCATTTTCGGATTTCGGTAAAGAAATCCAAAATCCGTTTTTGGATACAAGAATCCGGATTTGGATTTTCCCAAAGAAACGCACCCTAAGACAAGATAGCGTCAGTCCATAAATTGATTTAAAGGTAAAAAATAGAATCTTAAACTTAATTCGATAAGCAATGGGAAGCCAATGAAGTTCATAGAGAGCTGGCGTTATCGGGGGCGTAGCTACCTGTACGCACAGACGCACGTGCGTACCTGAAAAAGTCGAAAATAAAAATGATATAAAATAAAATAAAATGAATTTAAAAAGCAAATAAATAAATAAAAAATAATTATTTGAAAAGCACAATTTGCCTAAAATCATTTCTCCCCACTTGTTTCTTTGAAACGTTGTTAATAAAACAACAGACGGTGTTTTTCCACACCCGACTGTTGAAGCGACGTGATTCATTGGTGGACCGGGAAAATAGCGAGCAGTAAGTAAGCAAGCAGGATGGGAAAGAGTGAACGTGTCGGCCTGTCTTCGCATGAGACTCTTTATTTGCTAGGCTTACCACGGCACACAAAAAAAAGAAAAATCGGTTACAGATTATTACCTTGCCATCGGCACTGACGGAATGACAGAGCAGCATAAAGAAATCGAAGAGCCATGTGAGTTCAAATTTTGTGTCATGATTACACTTTGCTATGTGTTTCTGATAATTAGAATTTCAAGACGGCTTATGAACCATTTTTATGACACTGAGTTAATGCAAGACAACATTAATTAACCACTTGATGACTGGCCCCAAGGGAAACAGTGAGCTTTGTTTCCCGGAGACCCTCAATGTTCCCCGAGGCAAAGCCGAGGGGAACATTGGGGGTTCGAGGGGAAACAAAACTCACTGTTTCCCGTGGGGCCAGTCATTAAGTGTTTTGTTATACCTGAACAAATTAAGCTTACATACGTGAGCAAGGAGCTGAAGTCTGTCTTGTTTAGTTCATCAAAGCTTTGTTGTAAGTTTTGTTCCTTACAGAACTCTTTTTTATGTTTTAATAGCAAAATTTGTTTTTTTTGGATTTCGAACTTTTATCCCGTATCAATTGTTCAGCTTCTTCTTCTCTTCGGATTTGAAAGCGTTTGGCAGCCATGGTAAAGAAAAATTTTATTCTCGTCACGGCTGGACACAAATTTGCCACGGTTTGATCACATGCGACTCGAAAGTTAGGGAGTTAGTGAGTTCTGTTCGCCCTGGGGAGTTAGGCTGTTTTGACCCATGGCACGTGACACGTTCTTGTCCAATTAAAAAAGGCGTTTGAGTTGGGAGGTATAACAATCCTTTTTGAGTGGATGAGTGCGGCAACAGTTAGCGAGATAACTATGCTTATTTTTCATGTCACATGGCATGCATATGAGTTCCCTTTATGAGTTCAAACGAGAGGTGGCTAGGTGGCGTCAAAGGTGGAGGAAACGCTGGACTTTGCCAACCCAGAACTTTATCCTAAAATTTAATTAGCCGTCAAAACGCTTCTCATGTATCCCGGCTCAACGTGTGTTGCAGAGCGAAGCTTCAGTAGCATGAAGAGGCTCAAGAAGCCACTTTGGAGCGCAATGTCGGATGCGAGGTTGACCTCGCTATCCGTGATACATGTACATAAACATACGGAAAAAGACGAAAATGAGGTCATTTCTGAGTTTGCTGGAAAGAAAGACAGAAGATTAGCCCCGTGCTTGTAACGGAAAACCCTTATATCTTCTTATGAAACTGAGCTATCCACCGTTACATTAATTTGACATAGCCTCCGGATTTCGGTTTGGTTGTTTTTGTAGATTTGTAAGAAGCGTGGACCTAAATGAAACTTAACTAGGGCACAATGACGTCTATGTAGGTGCTTTTACAAGGCACACAATACCGGTCAAAAACAATGTGGCCCAAACAGCGGTAAAAAATCAATCATTTGTGAATAAATCTCTGAGATACCGCCAGCATGTTCACTTTATTAATGATAAGCGATCGGATGATCCAAAAAAAGCAACTTACAAAGAATTTTACGACTTAGTTGTTACTTCATATCAAGTAAGAACGCTTACGCTTAAAACATAACTTCATCATAGTAGTAATAAAGAAAATTTAATCAAGGCTGGTGAAAAACAATTAGGACTTGAGTGGGGGGGGGGGGGGGGAGTTGGAAAATCGTGCGTACCTCTGGAAAAATCCTGGCTACGCCCCTGGTTATGTGTGAGTACTTGTGTATGTCCATAATAAGTCTAGCAACGGCATTTTGGACACGCTGGAGTTTGGAAATTTGCACATTTGGAAGTCCACACATTAAGCTATTACAATGGTCGAGTCGAGAAGTAGAGTGGGTTTACTTAACCCGTGAAGCAATATCTAACAATTAGTGTCTAATAGTCCAATTAGTCAACAAAAGAAAACAATGGAATTAACGTGCAATAGTGCGTAATTGTTTATTATCTATTTCACGGGTTAGGGAACTGAATCACTCTAATAAAAGCATGCACAATTGTACGCAGACTATCCACAGAGAGATATTTCTTAATTCTTCTAATATTATGCAAATGAAAGAACGCACTACGGCATGCCTCGGTGACGTGTGTAAACATGGAAATTTTTTCATCAAACCAGACTCCTAAATTTCTAGCACAGGCGACAGACCTAATGTCATTATCACGTACACGTAAACAACTGTCGATATCTAACTTATTTAGCTGATACTGAGTTCCAATTAATAACACCTCGGTCTTGTCAGGCTGTCTTGTCATCATTTAGTAGGAGTCCATCGTTGATCATCCAGCTTCGAATATCTGCAATACACCTTTCCATGGCCCTCATTGCAACATCTTGGCTGACTTAGCCATCAGGTTTGAAGTATAAATATAGTTGAGTGTCGTCTGCAAAGCAATGGACACATGGTAGGTGTTTTTCTATGACGTCGAACAACTGAGATGAGTAGATAACAAAAAGTAGAGGTCCTAAACAAGAGCCCTGAGGTACCCCACAATAAAGGTTAAAGCATCTAGAAAGTGTTCCACTGATGGATATCCGCTGACTTCTATTGCACAGATATGATTTAAACCAGTTCAGGACTGTCTCCTATAACGTGACTTTGTTTTGCAACCGATTGATGAGTATCTCGCGGTTGACAGTGTCAAACGCTGCACTAAGATATAATAATACAAGATTCTGAGTTCATACCAAGCATGATGTCATTGATAACCTTCAACAAAGCAGCTTCAGTACTATGGCCTGCACGATATGATGACTGTAAAACTGGGTAGATGTGGTTCTGAAGCATGTGTCCATGAGTCAGTTAACTTAGAAACATACTGAAGATTACTGATGGATCTGTAATTCTTGTACAACAAGTCAAGCTCAAGTCCAGCCTTTTTAGCCAATGACGTCACGCTAGTGACGTCATATGGCTAATGCTGTAACCTAAAAAATCAACGGCGAAGCTGCGATGTTTGTCTCTGTGACGTTGGGGGGGTATTCTGTGAGATGTTGGGAGGGGTTGTGCCACCAGCTTATACTATGGGAGTACGACCCCCAGGCTTTGAAGTGTTTTGCACGAATGCGCTGTTTTGTGTACGTGAGGTCAGGCAGGATTTTATTCGCGTTGTAGCCCTGTGTTTACTTAGCCGAAGTACAAATTTCCACAGCAGCAAACACAAGACGGACTTGCCGATTTGAGATTTTGTATGAACAGAACGTCGTGGCCGCATGAAAACATTCTCACCACCGCATGTATCGATCGAAGATATTTCAAGCTATTTCGTGGAATTAACGTTACTTCGATTCCTAATTAACAGTGAAAGAAACAATATTTAAAGCCCAAGTTAAATTAGTTTATAACGGTAGTGAAAAGACTAGAGTAAAAGAGCATAAAATACTTCGGGGTTATCTCTCGGTAACATAGCCTGAATTTCTATGGCGCGTTTTTACTGTCAAAATTCAACATCACAAATCGAATGTCATCTTTCCAAAATGACCACCATAACTCCAATTCAATCAACAAACCTTTTCTAAATCGAACGGCATTTTCTCGTAACAGATGAGTTAATTCGATCGGATACTCTTCAAATTGACCAGTTTCCTTCTAAATCGAGCAAATTACATTGTTCACACTAAATCGATTAGGTTAATTCGATCAGATACTTTTCAAATTGATTAGATACCTTCCAAATCGATCAATTTACTTCTAAATCGATCACCATACCCAAGATGCTTTGCTGGTATACTGCATCCGCTGGCAAAACACTACCGCGGGCTCTTCAGTTTACACGTGGAGCGACCGTCGAAGGACAAAGCAAAGGTAAAATCTGAGTGTAATTATACTTTAATATATGTACCTAGAATATGATTTATTCATGAAAGTGACGCATGTTTCTTTAGAGGTTTTATTGTGTGTAATATCTCCAACGCATCGAATGCTCTTAAACTCGGATAAAACGGACACAAACAATCGCAAATCACTTGTGAACTCGATCTCTTTGCCACAATAAGCTGAAATTTAATAAGCTTACCGCGAATATAGAAAACAAAATTCTTTCGGATAACGACGGATTTTCTAAGAATACTACTAGAGAAAAAAAAGAAAGTATACGATTGATTGTTTATATTTGGAGCAGGGGAGGGAAATGCTTACTGTAAAGAGTAGGGTAGATTTTGTTGGTGTAAAATACTGGGATTCAGTTATTGTTCAATTGAAAACAGTTACCCTACTAGTGATTGAATGATAAATAATGGCCAAAATTTAATTGCTGATATAGCTACACAAAACAGAAGTATAAGTACACGAGTCCTTATATTATGCCATGGCTCCTGATTGTACATCAGTCAATTCCATCTTTTGTACCCATCCCCCCCTCCCCTAGCTACCCATGGCATTCATTTCTTTTTTAATGAATTGGACAAAGATGTGGGCACTGATATGCCATCCAGATGCCCTGAGGTGTTATTGTCATTTAAACAATAGTTGATTCTGATTCTCTTCTCGCATCAGCTTTGTTGAATGCGTATCTGAAACCTTGTCACGGAGGAACGCAGTGCACACAGTTTTGAAACTACTAAGTGGGTTTTCCTGGGGTAAACAATTTCCCCACCACAAGGACAGAGAAGGTGAACAAATGCCCACTGGGGGGTGGGGGGGCATTTGTTATCCAAGAGGGGAAATGGGCATCAGGTGGAATTGACTGATGTAATATCATAAAATTAAGATACAGAAAGAAAAGATGGCCTGTTGTTGGTGTTTTATAACCCTAGATTTCTTTCACATAGACCATGGGTGACGAGGAAACAAAGAATTTGCTCAAGACATGTGCAGAGAATCTGCTGAACGCAGTTAGCCAGTTAGAAAATAGACCACAGGGATCGTCAAATGTGACCCCAGTGGCATCTGCGGCACCTGTGGCACCTCCAACAGTTGTCGAAGAACATAGAAGACTCTTTGGATATAGAGCACCCAACAACAGTCGTGCCAGCTCAAGCACTAAAGGTGGAAAGCAGCCGGCGCCTAAACGCCGCATGGTGACAACATCAACTGGGGAAAAACTTAGCATTCCTGTTAGAAATACCTGGACAAGGACATTCGTCTGTTTAGAAAAAAAAAATGCCACAACTCCCCCTTCAGCCTTTGAGAAGGTATCCATGGCTCTGGCTGGTCTGGAGGAAAAAAGCATTTGCTTTTCCAAAGGTGGAAACAGCCAACACGTACATGAGAAAATTCTAGAGGCCTTTCCAATACTTGGAGAAGCTGGAGGGTATGAGATCCTACGAACCGGCGAAAGAGGCAACCGCCAACTTATGGTGGTATCGATGCCACCTGGTGGGTACAATGTCCCCTACCTAAAAGCCACAATTGCATCTGCCAAGGGGTATATAAGGCCCCTACAGAAGGACCTGGTGTTTTCACCTTCAGACCAGGAGCAACTGCAGGTGGGTGCATGTTCTCCTTAGAATTATGCAGTCATTAGTATCCCCTTTACATGACCCAGGCTGCTAAATAATAGGCTTTGTTAAAGTTTTCTTAAAACTACTAAACAAACGTAAAACGTGAAAAAGTGAAAGGGAAAAATTTCAATGGAAATGAATGAGTGAAAAATTAATGATAATAAATAAGAGAAATTATTTATTAAAGAAAAAAATAAATAAACCAATGAAGGAATGATAAAAACGAATGAGTTAACAGCACTATATGTCTAAAAGATGTCTAAAATAATTAATCAAACCTTTTTTAAAGATCTCCATTAGCCCAAAAGTGACATGTGTAAACTGCCATTCCCAAGTTCCAATGGACTTGTTGAGAAAACATGAAGAGACATGCACATGTGCTGGAGGAAGCAGTACTAGTGGAGCTACTACCGCCTCCAGGTATTATCCTTTATATCTTATAATTTGTATCCAAATTATGTCTTCCTTAAGGTTTCTTTGAGGTCTGTTGTTACTGAATATCGAATGATACATTGCAGCACCCACCTCGTTTAAATGCATAGTTGGGTAATGTACAGGCCAAGGCTGTGCTCTTAGAAAAATTACAAAGAGCCCAAAGGTTCCAAACTATGAGATCCAAGGTGCCCTATAATTCTATAATCCTTAACAAAAGTGCTGATTTTGGTGAAAAAAATATATATATATTGTCTTAACCTCCCCCTCCACAGCCCTGATAGAATGTAAATTTTTTATTTTATTCAACAGCTCCTGAACATTCCAACATTGCTTTTGGGCTAAGGGGACTTGAGAAATTTAACATTCAATAACTTCACACATCGAAAAATGTGTAGCTGGCACTTTCTTGTTATTCCCCTACTATTTTCTCTGTTCTTCTGGTTCCATGTTATTTAAAGTTAAAAGTTTTTAATCTTGTTTGATTTTAATTTTTCATTGTCTCTGACTACCTAGCTACCCTTTACCAAACCACTTTGATTTATCCAGCAGTATTAATATTATGGTCATTCTGCATTATATGTATATATTAAGTATTTTTTTTTTAGAGAGACAGATCAGTCAGGGCCAGAAGTTGTCAACATTGACATTACAGACACTCCACAGAATGATGGTATGTTTACCTTTTTATGTGAGTTTTGCCTCATTGTTAGGTTGGAAAGCATTTTTTTGGGCATTTGGTTTTCGAAGTAATGCTTTTGTTTGGTTGGAGAACTACATGTACCTTGGTTTTTTTCAATCAATTCAGAAAGGTTTCCATCTATTTGACTGAACAATATTCTCAACCTAACAATTAAATGTGTATTGAAGTACAAAGTGTCGTCCTTTTTATTGCTATAGCAACTGAAGTACATATAACTGATTAAGCATTTCAACATATTCTTGTCTTTCAGGAAAAGTTAAAGAGCTGCAAGTCCTTTTCCCAAATGTACCTGATCACACTGTTAGTGCTGCGCTTCAAGTTTCTTCTGGGGATGTAAATGAGGCAGCCAACACCCTCTTGATGGCGGAAGGTAATACTAAGTTTTAAACTTCCACTTTTTGCTCTGTTTATTTCTAATATTAATTCTTCTTTTTTTAATTTTATCTTGACAGGTGGTAACTCCACTGCAGGACTCTCACCACATGGTAAGTCATGACTGATTCTCAAAAATAATAACTTAATTGTCTGGACATTTGGAAATAGTTATAATTGAAACATTTTGCCCAAGGTTTTATAGACATTCAGGCATGGTTTTATATACATTCAGACATTAAGGCAGTTATACTTATTTTTATTCAAATGGGGTCAAAAATTAAAATATTGTCTGAAAAGCAATGAAATATGAAGAAAAAAATATTTTATATCAACACTACCCATCCCAGTGTTTTTAAATAACATTTTCATTGTGAGCCATATCCATGAGTCTATAATGAACCCGTAAGAGTGCAAATAATTTATTTAACAATTATTCCACAAGCGCATGTTGGATATGAGATGGTAGATAGCCAACAAGGCGCATACCGCCGAGTTGGCTATAATGATCTCATATCCAACAAGTGTAAGTGGAATAATTGTTTTATTAAAAACACCCAAAGAATTGCAATATTTGAGCTCCCCAGCTGTTTTCGTTGACGCATATCAGCTACCATATCTGTGCTCAATGGTATATGAGCTTATATACCATTGGCTGTCAACCAATCAAAATGCAGACATCGCAATATACCATTGCTATTATCTATATCTGGACATAAATATAACCTGTATTTCTCCTTTTTTGTGTACTGCCATTCAATGTTATGGCATCAACCTGTTGAGCACTACATGTATTGTTTATTAGATAGATTTCAGTGCATGCTGTTGCATACAAATTGTAGGTGTTAACAGACAACATGTACATGTATGACATCCATCTTTTGTTATAGAAAAAATATCACCTACAGTTTATTTACATTTCATGGCTACAAATTCAAGTCCTGAATTTTACTAAATGTCTAGAAGTCGAGCCACCTTTTAAAGGGGTACTTCTCCTGTCACCCAGTGCAAGTAAAAATTCCTGTCATTCATGTGAATTTTACCATGCTTTCATGTTCTAGCTGTCAGTGACTCTCCTTTTGATAATATTGATGGTGGTGATGACGATGATGACCTTTTGGTAAATATGCTGGCTGACAATGAACAGAAGACTGAAGGTGAGGACAAGGGTACAATTTATAAGTACATATACTGTATTTTGTGTTTTTTATTTAATCACATTAAACTGTTTTAAGTTGTTTTTTGCTAGTTACCGGTGTTATATGTTAGTTGAGTGATGATTCTGTTGAAATAATATTCAGATTCATGAAAATCAGTTACAAAAAAGGAACAAGCACACTCTTAACGCTTTACCAGGCCTTCTTTATAAGTAGGAAAAATTTGTGGTGCTTTAATTTGACTTAAGTGATGCAATACCCAGAAGAAGCTAAGGGGGCTATAGCTACCAGATACAAAACCTGGGCACCAAATTCAACAAGGACATTAGAAGAATGAATTAAGCAGAGCGGGCATCAAAAATAGAATAATTCAAATTAAGGCAATTAAAAAATATGTAGTTCCATCAATTTACCATCCCTCCCTGTGGAAGGTTTTTTTGTTAACACCCCTCCCCCTCTGCAAATTCCAATAATATTAAGCTTCATATATTTCCTTACAATTGTTGGTCTTTGAGAGCCCTCCTTTCCTTTTAACCTTTCTGCTGGGGCAGTATGGACATTTTCTGGAAACACACAGTAATATTAATATAGAAAAGAAAAAAAGCAGAAAAAAGGTTAAGTATCCAATACTATTTTCCATTTTCTTTTTGTCCGACAGATAGCTCCTTAAAGTCAGTTCTAGCAAGGATCAACAATAAACTGACAGGCCGACCACTTAAGGAAACAATTGATCCCACCGATATTTTAAGTGATGCAATGGCCATATATAAGAACCCTCGTTTTGATGAGACACGCCCCCTAAGGATCACCTTCACTGATCAACCGGCCATAGACACAGGTGGACCACGAAGGGAGTTCTTTGGTCAAGTGTTTGCAAATCTTGCAGATTTCGACAAGAACTCCGGATTTTGCCAATTGTTTGAGGGTCCACCCACTCGACTGGTTCCTGTGTACAATGCCAGAATAGCCTTTTCTGGGCTCATGAAATGTGTTGGGCGGATAATGGCACATGCTATAGCGCAATGTGAGATTGGCTTCTCGAGACTATCACCAGTGTGTTACTGGTATCTTATCAATCAAGATGTGTCAGAAGCTATATCGTATGCCAACATATCCGACGTTCGAGATATCACAGCAGCCGATTTCATCAGAAAGGTAAGCCCAGACCCACTCTCAGGGCTCAAAATAAAGGCCGTAAAACAGACAATGTCCGGTCAAAGTGACAATTTGTCCGGACAAAGTTACGGTTTGCCAATCATTTTGACCGGTCACGTACATGGCTTTAAAAATGACAACTGATGACCAGAAAAATTAAATAAATAAATAACATTTTTGATACCAATTGAAGGCACGTACGTAAAAATGGCCCCTTGAGTTTCTGGCTAAATCAAACATTATCAAAACAGCTCCAAAATTCGCATGCAGGTTTGTTTACGAGTGCTAAACACTGTCCTGTGTTTCATTTCGCTGGTCTTTCCTTCGTTTTCGAAAAAAACACATGCAAAAAGACAAGGTTTTTGCTGGCCGCGTCTTTGGAACTTTTCTTTCACAAACGATAAAAAAAGGAAACCTTTTGTTCCTCAAAACAATGAAACCAGCTAAAGTTTTAGGGTTACAGGTGTAGCCCTATCGCAAAAGCTAACCCCAAGGCCTAGGGTAAACTAGTATAAAGTGAAAACACCAGCTCGTTAAAGTGGGATCCACAGCGAACTTGTCACAGAAGTAAGGTGCTGTACTGGCTGCCAGTACAGGGAGGGGAGGGGGTGCACAACATTACCCTAGTACAAGTATATTCCTGTTTATTATTAAACATCTGGTTTCAACCAATTTGATGGCTATATCACCATTTGATTATTGATTTTCATTTTCCTAGATAATTATGGCTGCAGACTCTGAGCAGATAAACCTCATTAACGAAGATCCACAGTTTATTGACCTGCTGTCAGAGAGTGGGTGCACCACAAGTCTTACGGTAGGATTTGCTGCAAAAATGCCTAAACCAAGCACCTGACTTCAATGCTAATTGCTTCTTATAATTTAAAGAGTTCTCCAGCCTTGTTCTTTGATGCAATAAGAGAAGCACTCTGTATAACAAGTATAAAAAATGTGCTGTGTTATTCTTAGACTGGTGCTGTTACAATATAATTCCAGACATAATGCCCCTTCTCTCCCCCCCCCCCCCCCCCCCGTGATCAATAAAGCTAACAAATAGAAGAGTGTTTAATGGAATATGAATGCACAGGTGGAAAAGAACCCACCAAAGGGGTGTTTCAAACATGATATCCTTTACCTTAATATAACCATTTCATTCTGTAATTGTGGTGCAATATACATGCATTTCATAACAGCATTTGTATTTCACATGCAGATGGCAAACAAGGATGAAATTGTACAGTTTATCATGTGCCACTTTGTTCTCAACAAAAGAAAAGTGTTGTTGGATCATCTGCATGAGGGACTCAAGATTTTAGGTGTACTGGATGAAATGAAAGCTAGGCCAATGCTGTTGGAGCCATTCTTTGTTTATCATGAAGGTTCTGTAACGCCAGAGAGGTTGAGGGAAGTGCTCATCTTTCCCGATGCAGGTGAACACCAGGATAAAAAAGACATGTTCATTCGCTTCATTGAAGAGAGTAACAACACAGGTACGCCTTCCCTATCCATTTTTTTTTCTCTGTAAGAGTTGTAAGTGCCCATCTGTTACTATTCTGACTGCTTACATAACAAGCGCATCATGGAATTAGATTTAAACCTTTCAAAATACAGCGTAAGTTCTTGCCTTTGGGTGTGCATTTTTTTTTCGGCTCGGCTTAAATTCCTTGTTTTTAACTCAACGACTGTCATTTTTGCATGCTTTCTGGTGGAGGAAGATTTTGTTGACCTGCTCTCCTCCCCTGGTGCCAGTCGACGGTGCTACCCTTATTGTCGACTGTATATCCTAGATGCCACAGTACATGTAACTCCTCCCATAAATAAATCTACCGTAATAGGGTATGCAGTGAGGATAAATTATTATACAAGATGGGTATCGTAAATAATTGCTTGGTGTATTGACTCATAAGAATGAAATCAGTTATATCATTGATTATTTTTTGATAATGTCTTTATCTCATGATTTCTCTTTAGAGCTGCTACAATTACTCCGTTTTATAACAGGAGCCTGCACAGTGCCTTCGGCAGGAGGTATCACTGTAACTTTTGACGCAGTGCATGATGCAATATTTGCATCCACATGTCTCCAGGCCTTACAGCTACCTCGGCACTTGGAGGATTACGAAACATTTAAAACAGGTCTAGTTGTAGCAATGGAGGATAAAAAGCCAAATTTTAATGTACCATGAGTCTTAGTTACTGTTACATATATTTGAAATATTCCAAGACTATTATTTGAATAGAAGTAAAAAAAATCAAGTGTGACTTTCCCATTTAACTGGCTGATGCCATTTTCAGACTCTTGTCTTTTCGACTATCTTTGAGAAAACTAGATCCAGGGAAAAATGACTTGCCTAAAATCACAATGTAGAAATGCAGCATCTCACAATACCACTTAACATACAAAATTAGCCGCATTCAGACTTTCAAACTTTTGTGTAAATGATGTCATTGATCCCATAATCCAGTTCTCTCACTCCGAAATATTTGTCACTAATTTAACTCAGTTACAATTTTTATTCGCTTTTGAACTTTTGTCATGGTTCACTGTATATGGTACAAGCAAAGTTTCTGGATATAAGTCATTTCTTGATCTAAAAAATTGAAATTTGTATATCAGTTGTTGAAGGAAGTTGACTACTTTTAATCGCATTTTCAGATAAAGTAATTTTAAATTAATAGATGAAAGGAGTCATTTGTAGTTATAAAGTTATTAGTTTTAGTTTTAAAGTTGTAGTTTCAGTAGAAAAAACCAATAATATTTTCAAAGAAATGTTTATAATGTTTTGAGAGAAAAATACTTTTTAATCTAAAGCTGTCGATCATATCAATAATATTTTCAGAGAGATGTTTATAATATTTTAAGAAAAAAATACTTTTTAATCGAAAGCTGTCATATCAATAATATATTCAGAGATGTTTATAATATTTTGATAGAAAAATACTTTTTAATCTAAAGCTGTCGATCATATCAATAATATTTGCAGATATGTTTATAATATTTTTAGAAAAAAAAATTCTTTTTAATCGAAAGCTGTCATATCAATAATATTTTCAGAGAGATGTTTATAATATTTTAAGAGAAAAGTACTTTTTTTGAAAGTTATCAAATGATGGATAACTGTTAAATTATTGTCATAATTGGACACAGTGTGTGTTATTGTTTCCTCTATATTATACATGTATATTGCATCATCGTTATAATTAATTTGACAAAGCCAGTGAATTCTTTGTTGATTCCAAACATGACTTGTATTTTCGATTCAGAAATTTTCCAGGTACAGTTGTTATAGTTGCTGTTTCTAAGTACAGCCGAAGTACAGTTGAAGTTAATTTTTTGCAAAGGTTTGTACACTAGCCACTCAGCTTTGCTGGAATTGAGTGAAAAGTATTAACACGGAGACATAAGTGGATACTTAAAAACCGTTACTGTGTTGGATTAAGTCAATTAAAAAATTGAAAATATGATCAAGCCACATTAACTTATGATGCATTTACAACATGTGTGTTAACAAAAGTTACTGTTTCCATATAAATGTCAATCCTGGAAGATTCACTTTCTCTAAGTGGGTCAATGCTGTTGAGAAGTTCTTGATACTGCTCTGGAGATAGTGGGCACCCAGTTTCTGGCACCTCCACAATGGCCTCATCCAAAGTTGCTTCCTGTGGAAGTGGGCCATCCCAGTCAATTCCATACTGCTCAAACTCCTCCTGGGATAAAAGAAAGATAAAATTTTAAGGGACTGGTCAATAAGTACCAGGGGAGGTGGGCCGGAGCAATTGGAAAAGTGGTGGCTTGAAAATTTGTGACCCACCCCTTCCTTCTGGCTCAAAACTGACTGACCCACCCCTGATAGGGGGTTGAAGATTACATGACCCACCCCCTTTGCTAAAAAAATTCATTATTCTGTAAGGCATTGGAGGTTTTAGTTTAGATATCAGCTTTTAAAGTGTGATTCCCTACATACACCACCCTAATTTTCCCTGATGGACACTAAAACTACATAACCCACCCCTTTTCGAAGGCTCAAAAGCTGATGACCCACCCCCTTTCTGCTCCGGCCCACACCCCCCCCCCCTCTACTTATTGACCAGTCCCTAATGCCAAAGGTAAATTGAGATTAGGCAGTTTCCCTTTATTCTTCTTATCTAAAAAGATACAGAAAGGAGCCAAAAGGGTGATTGCTCATACGAATTTAATCCAATCATCAGAACTGGCTTCTTTTCAACTTCAGATTGGAAATAGCTTCACAAAATAATGTGAATTAAGGGTGGTCAAACTTTTTTAGAGTTAGATCATCTATCTATTCTTTTCATTAAAATGTAGCCAAGCTTTTTCTGATAATGTTCATTTACTTGTTCAAAAACCAGGTTTATTTACATAAATGATCAAGATGTGGGCTGGTCAACATTCAAATCAAGCAGCTCTAAAAAGAAGGGAGGGTTTTTTTTGTTTGTGGTCACATACATTGAGTACAAATTTGATTTAAAATTTCACTATGTTTACCTGAGAAGTAGGCTCATAAACATTACGTACAGCCACATGCTGGGAGCTCCTCAAGTTGAGAAGGCCAAGGATGTAAAGTTGCATAGGACTTCTACTGCCTGCTGTTCTTATCCTATGACGTACAAAACCTTCTTTCCATTTCTCTATGTGCCTGTTAATTCTTGGAACGTACACATAGTGTAAAGAAAATAAATGCTGTGGGTTTGATGGTTCCAATACACCATTATCTTCCAAGTGGTAGAATAAGTGGTAATAGATGTAAGAGACCCCATCATACAAATCACGCCACAACCTTTCTATTCTCTGGTTGTGAACACTGCGACCTGTGATCATGCTTCCTCTCCCTGGCCCCCTCTGAGGGTGTTGTAACATGTACAGTGAGACAGCAGTATTTTCACCGCCTTTGTCTGACCGCACTCTTGATGGCAATCCATATTCTTGTGTGGCTTTCAGAAAGGCATCTAGGACAGTTTCAGCCCGATTGTTGGTACTACATTTCAAAAAAACGGGGATTCTTGTGAATCCGTCTATTCCTCCATGGATTACCATTCTCCACCTAGAATTTAAAATTAAGTGTAATTTAATTATATGTTGTTCCTTTTAATACCAACAGATTTTTTTTTTAAAAAAAGTTTCTGTATATGTGTCACAGTTTGTTATTGGTAATAACAGGTAAACTTGAGAAGCTCTTGCACTACCCCCTCCCCCCCTGCCCCATACTCACACCCTAAAAAAAAATATGAAGCACCACAAAAATTATGAAGACTCACCGAATTAGTTTGTGATTGCCATCAATATGCCATAGTGCTAAGGGCCCAAATACATTGTATTGTCTTCTGGGTGTTAAACGCAGCCACCTCACTGCCACTCCTTGGGGATCAACCCTTTGCATGGTTTCCCTGACACGTAGCTGTGCTGGTCTTAAACCATTAACACTGAGCTGAGAAATTACCCTGCGGTAACCTGCATTGGGAAACTCTCTTAGGACTTCTCTTACTTTATCCTCAAGCTCTTGATCAGATAGAACCACATTCTGACGAGCTGAAAGACCATACGTCTTCATTCGCCTAAAGACGGTACTTTGTGACACACCCAGTGCTTGGGAAATGTCAGGGACTGACAACTCGAAATTTAAGAAATACACGAGTTGATCATAGCTTATGTCCAAGGCAGGGCGTCCAGGCCGACCAGAATAAACAGCTCCTGTCACGAAGGGGGCATCGGTGTTGATCTCTTCGACTCTTCGCAACTTTGAAATAGTGTCAGTAATTAAATTATGAATGTCATCGTCAACAAGATTTACATCACAGAGTCGAAGCACATGAGATGCCAATTGTTCAAGTCTAAATACAGCAGCGTCTAATCCATCTGAGTCCAAATTCTCTAACTGTCTCAACAGATCCAATAATGTACCCCTCAACTGCACTCTTAATATTTCCTGTTCCTGTTCCTGTTCCATTTCCTGTTTAAAGAGTTCATATTTGTTTTTATTACCACAAGGTTTCAGTTACAAGAACAAAAGTAAAACCAACAATAATACTCAATTTTGCCCTACAAAAACCCTGGCCATCTACACGTCAGGCCCCCATTGTTAACCCAAAATGTATATTCACTTTCCTTCCCCAGAGAGGGAGAATTCCCAAAAATTTGACAAGGGGGGTGGACGAATCACTGAGACCCTGTACATGTTCCAGAGAAAAAATGTGAACTTGCGACCCTGTTCCAGACAAACATTGGAAATATAGGTACCCTGTTCCAGACAATATGCATGATAGAAAAGATATTATATTTACATATAAAAAACACTCGAGAATACAAAGTGCTCACTTGACTTCGTCTGTGGCTTGAAGGTAAAGTCAGGTCGGCAAAAAAGCATGCCCTGTTGAGCAGCACATGCCTGTATAGGCCATAAATCAGAGTACCCCCCCCCCATTAGGCCAACCCATCCCCTTTTAGCCACTACACTTGTTATTTCCAGTCATTTATTGAAGGCTTACTCTAACTATCAGAATCTTTACTTTTTTCTTTCTCTGGTAGTGTTTTGGAAAATCCGTCGTCATCCGAAAGAATTTTGTTTTCTATATTTGTGGTAAGCTTATGCAGCTATCAATGGTTTGCCCCAGGATGGGGGGGGGGGGCAACCCCAGGGGAAATTGACATTTTTTGGAATCCAGAGTCGAATTCCCCACCCCTGGGCACCTAGCGAATGTCAGATTTCACATATCTCCTCTTAAATTTCTAACCCAGAAGACCATTTCAGATGTCAAAATCCCTTCCCTGGGAGAGCTTCACGATGTCAAATGCCCGTGGGTTGCCCGCCTTACCCCTCCCCCCCCCCATCCTGGAGCAAACCATTGATAGGTGCATTAATTTCAGCTTATTGTGGCAAAGAGATCGAGTTCACAAGTGATTTGCGATTGTTTGTGTCCGTTTTATCCGAGTTTAAGAGCATTCGATGCGTTGGAGATATTACACAATAAAACCTCTAAAGAAACATGCGTCACTTTCATGAATAAATCATATTCTAGGTACATATATTAAAGTATAATTACACTCAGATTTTACCTCTGCCTCTGCTCCTTCGACGGTCGCTCCACGTATAAACTGAAGAGCCCGCGGATGCAGCATACCAGCAAAGCATCTTGGGTATGGTGATCGATTTAGAAGTAAACTGATCGATTTGGAAGGTATCTAATCAATTTGAAAAGTATCTGATCGAATTAACCTAATCGATTTAGTGTGAACAATGTAATTTGCTCGATTTAGAAGGAAACTGGTCAATTTGAAGAGTATCCGATCGAATTAACTCATCTGTTACGAGAAAATGCCGTTCGATTTAGAAAAGGTTTGTTGATTGAATTGGAGTTATGGTGGTCATTTTGGAAAGATGACATTCGATTTGTGATGTTGAATTTTGACAGTAAAAACGCGCCATAGGTAGCGCATGTCTAATTCGTTAAGGTGCTATTGCGCCTGCTCTGTTCTCGTCCGTGGAGCTCTGGGCATGACAATTCTGACAGCCGAGAAATTTGAATTCCTATCGAGTCCTGGTGTCCGATCGACTAAAAGCTGTTCGGGGCCCTCTAAATCTCCTGCAATTAGCGGAAAACCTGGAGCTTTAAAAGAAACAAACTTAGTTGTTCAGAAGAACGATTGTCCCTGCATTTCGCTCACGGGTTTGGATTTGTATCTTGCCTGAATAAAGGTATTGCATTTGCGTTATACTGAATTGTACAGTTATTTTATCACATTCGTCTGGTTTCTGATGTGTGAGAATGTCAACTGTGCACTTATCGTTTCGCCACGTTTCACCCCATCGAAAATTTCCAGAAGAATTTGGCGCCCAAGTTTTTAAACATCGACATCAAGAGGTCATTACAAAAGTTGATGAGACAGTTACATGTAAGTTTATTTATGGACAAGCTGTAGTTTTGTAGAAAATGCTGTAGCGAGAAAAGAATCGCCAGCATTTAGCGACGATCTCTAACACTTTGAATTCTTACGTGCTTAACCAAACAGCAAAATTTGGTCCTCAATGTGCCCTAAGCCACATTCTTTGCGTGGAAATTGATCAAGTCAATATATTTTAAAATTAATGCCCTGGCCTGATTAATTCAACCGGAAATAAAACGTTATGCGTAGAAGCCGAAACATTTTAACGTTATTACGCATACAGTTTGAATGGGCCAATCAAAAAAAATAAATTTTTGGCCGTTACCAGAGCTACAAGAGACGTAATTTAAAAAAGCCGCGTAGCTCTGGGGACGAGAATGGCCATTACCGGATTCACGACATCCGGTAGCGCATGTCCAATTCGTTAAGGTGCTATTGCACCTGCTCCGTTCTCGTCTGTGGAGCTCCATTCTCGTTCCCAGAGCCTACGATCTGTTCGGTCAGCGGTAGGATCGTAGGGCTCTGGTATCAGCCATTACCGGATGTCGTGAAATTCACGACATCCGGTAGCGCATGTCTAATTCGTTAAGGTGCTATTGCGCCTGCTCCGTTCTCGTCCGTGGAGCTCTGGGCATGACAATTCTGACAACAACTGAGAAATTTGAATTCCTATCGATCGAGGACTCGATCGAGTCGTGGTGCTTTATGGATCGACTAAAAGCTGTTCGGGACCCTCTAAATCTTCTGCAATTAGCGGAAAACCTGGAGCTTTAAAAGGAACAAGCTTAAGAAGCTGCCTTTCGTGCCGTAGTTGTTCAGAAGAACGATTGTCCCTGTATTTTGCTCACGGGTTTTGGATTTGTATCTTGCCTGATTAAATTTAAAGGTATAATATTATTGCATTTGCGTTATATTGAATTGTACAGTTATTTTATTACATATTTCGTCTGGTTTCTGGTGTGTGAGAATGTCAACTGTGTCCTTATCATTTCGCCACCCCTAAACGCTATACTGTATTACGTTTTACCCCATCGAAAATTTCCAGAAGCATTTTGCGCCCAAGTTTTTAAACATCGACATTAAGAGGTCATTACAAAAATTGATGAGTCAGTTACATGTAAGTTTATTTATGGACAAGCTGTAGTTTTGTGGAAAATGTTGTAGCGAGGAAAGAATCGCTGGCATTTAGTGACAATCTCAACACTTTGAATTCAAAATTTCTTTGCGTGGAAATTGATCAAGTCAATACATTAATTAATGCTCTGATTAATTCAGTCGGAAATAAAACGTTATGCGTAGAAGCCAAAAATTTTAACGTTATTGCGCATACAGTTTGAATCGACCAATCAAAAAAAATAAATTTTTGGCCGTTACCAGAGCTACAAGAGACGTAATTTAAAAAAAGCCGCGTAGCTCTGGGGACGAGAATGGTGGAGCTCTGGTCATGACAACAACTGAGAAATTTGAATTCCTATCGATCGAGTCGTGGTGCTTTATGGATCGACTAAAAGCTGTTCGGGTCCCTCTTAATCTCCTGCAATTAGCTGAAAACCTGCTTTAAAAGGAACAAACTTAAGAAGCTGCCTTTCGTGCCATAGTAGTTCAGAAGCACGGTTGTCACGGGTTTTGGATTTGTATCTTGCCTGATTAAAGGTATAATATTATTGCATTTGCGTTATATTGAATTGCACAGTTATTTTATTACATTCGTCTGGTTTCTGTTGTATGAGAATGTCAACTGTGTACTTATCGTTTCGCCACCCCTAAAACGCTATACTGTATTACGTTTTACCCCATCGAAAATTTCCAGAAGCATTTGGCGCCCAAGTTTTTATACATCGACATCAAGAGGTCATTACAAAAGTTGATGAGACAGTTACATGTAAGTTTATTTGTGGACAAGCTGAAGTTTTGTAGAAAACGCTGTAGCGAGGAAAGAATCGCTGGCATTTCGCAACAATCTCAACACTTTGAATTCAAAATTTGGTCGCTTAATCTGCCCTAAGCCGCATTCTTTGCGTGGAAATTGATCTAGTCAATGTATTAATTAATTCCATCGGAAATAAAACGTTATGCGTGGAAGCCAAAAAATTTTTACGTTATTGCGCATGCAGTTTGAATCGGCCAATCAAAAAAAATAAATTTTTGGCCGTTACCAGAGCTACAAGAGACGTAATTTAAAAAAAGCCGCG
Source organism: Siderastrea radians (assembly GCA_964017195.1). NCBI lineage: Eukaryota > Metazoa > Cnidaria > Anthozoa > Scleractinia > Rhizangiidae > Siderastrea > Siderastrea radians. The sequence goes on along the minus strand of OZ024889.1, from coordinate 33,396,118 downwards.
TAGCTGTGGGGACGAGAATGACCGCTCGTCGTCCACTAGAAGTCGACAGAGCTGAATAACGTCTGCGCATGTCATCGGTTCGCGCGGGAAAACTGGGGATGACAACTTGAAACCATAGCAACATTTACGTAAAATGGCGGAATTTTTGAAAATATGAAAAGTGCCGAGGTTTTTTGCTTCAGTTAAGACTTTGGTAGACCAGCTAAGCCTAGAACTTTCGACAAAGACCAAACGACAGTATAGCTTAAAATATCTCCTGAACACAACATTTTCATACCTGAACACAAACCGAAATTTTACCGCGAAGTCAAGAGCCCGTGCCGCGAAAATGCGGCTCGTGCAGCTGGCTGTGTTACATATTATCTTAGTTAGTGCGTTGTTCACGGAAACTTCCGGTAAGCGAACATGCTGGTTCCATAAAAAAACCAGAACAGGCGAAGAATGCAGAGGAACAATGCGAAGATTAAATGCCGCAATAGCAAGGTATGGTAATAAAGCTTGTTGTTGTTGTTGTTATGTCGGTGGTACTACGGATGCTTGGGCATGCACTCGACACTGGACCAGAGTTAATCGTGAAGCAAATAGGTTTTGTGCGTGTCCACTTCCTGTGCACTCGGACGACATCCATTCCTTGCCCATACCGGAGAGGCTTCATCAAATGTTTGACCGGATCGGGAATACTGTGAGTGGCTACCGCCCTGGTGTGCGGTGGTGTTGCCGGTGTAGGAATACTGCAGATGAGGTGTTTAAAGATGAACAAGATTACAGTCCTCCTGAACAGGTAAGCTAAAACACGCCTGAAAAATCGAGTTTCTTGTAACATACAAACACACAGTTGGTAAACTATGACAAACATCAGGTCTGGTATAACTAGGTTTCAGAGAACCGTTACATCCATTTCGCACCAAAAATCATCCACGACAAAACAGGTAATAAGAATCATATATAACACAAGAAAATGCAAATTCTTGTCAAATTTAAAATATAAGTTTTATTTACCCATTTTCTAAATAAATCTTTTATCACCTTTCCAGAAAACTTCAGAAGACCTACGTCAGCAACGAACTGAGTCCACCACCCTCTTAGAAACTGAGTTAACCAAGGGTAAGGAAAAAAGTCAACTTTTCACAGGAAGGGAATACAATTTTTGTCACTTTTTTATCCTCCAAACAATTTATGAGCAAGGGTATCAAAGCTGGCAAAAAAGTGATGCCAAGGTTTAACCAAAGCAGTAAAGCTATTCTTGTTTTAGTCATTTATAAAAATAAGTTACTTTTTTCTAAGAAAGATTCTCCAAGGTTATCAGAGCAAACTAGAAAATGGCTTAGCAAAATACATGTAAACATACCAGTAGGTTTTAACAAATTTATTGCTAGAAAGATTTTTTAAATATAATGTATACAGTCTATTGCTATTAACTTATGTATGTATTTATTATCTAGAATGTATCCTAGGAAGATTTTTATATTCAATGTATATAGTTTATTTTTATTTATTCATTGTTTATTTATTTATTTATTATTTTTTATCTTAGAACTTATAGTCTGTGTCCCCCATTAGCTGTATAGCTAAAAACATTGACACGTAAATAAAATTTTCATACATACATTCATACTGTTTTGATCAAACAATACATGTAATAGAAAAAGCTCTATTATTTAAACAGCTGGTAATTGTTCAAGATATATCTAACAGCAACATTTTTTCACTACTACTAGCTCCCTCATATGAAGATCTTGTTGGCCACTTCCAGCTGGCATTGTACAGACACTACAACAATGAGGGTGAACCAATCTATGAGGCAGACGAAATGGAAAAATTTGCAAATAAACATGCACCCACACCATTCACACAACTACTAAACTCCATCACCAACAGGAACAGTGTTCAGACCAAGGAAAGACATGAGCTGCAAAGAAAAAGAACAGTTGCTCTTTTGCATATAATTTCATACTTTAGGTGAATATATACACATTTAGATTTTTAATGGCTCGAATAAACAAATATATTTTCTTATTATTGCTTTTAAGTTTTCAAGAAACAGTAATTATATTTTTTTAAATCACTTACCACAAAGCAATCATTTGCCAAAAGTATTCATTACCAAATAATTGTTACTTTTCATGTTCCATGTAGGTCACAGAAGACTGCAGTTTCCCAAAAGCAAAGTGGACTAAATGCTCATTTGAGTGGTCTTTCACTTACTGGGCTGGCTGCAGGACTATTGGATTTTCACAAAGTCCACCAGCCATATTAAAATACAAAAGTGACCTGGCCTTAGGGCACCAAAGCTATGTGTGTGAACAAATTGCAAAAGCCGTTGAGGTACATGTAGCTACAGTGTTTTCTATTGTGTATGACTGTGTAATATAAAAAAGGGGTTAAACAAGATTAAGCTCTATTTGTCTTCTTGTCTCTAGATGAACTTCTTCATAATCTTGATGATAGATGACTACCATAATGTCCATGCCAAAAACGTTCCAGTCTAGCTTGTTACTTCTCGTGCAATTCATATGGCATCATGTTTGGTAGATATTCAGCAGATCCCAGCAGTGTTGCAGCCTCCAAATGTGTCAATTCACAGGCCTGTGAAGGTCAAAGTAAAAGGAGAAGTATTGGTTTGTTATGGTGGTATAGATGAGGAAGTCATTAGCAGTAAAATGCAGCAAGCACTGGTGAACATGAGAAGAACATTTATGACACAGCTTCCCCCTGTCACGCTTAAGTTAGATCCCAAAAAACTTAAAGAATCACTACGGCAATTAAGGCACGTTTATCCTGTTAATTATAAAAGGGGGGCAAAATAATTAAAAATCAATTATACCGTAAATTATCATCTAACTTATATGTCAATTGAACTAATACTATGCTGTATCAATAAAAGAAAAGAAATGACAACAAACAAGTATGCTACTGGATATTTCTAACTGGGTGCCAAACTTAAACCTCAAAATATTAATTGTCACTTGCTTGATACTGGCATATCATTCATGCAGAGGGCAGAATAATAAAAATATATCCACATTGATTTATTCAAATGTGAGTCATGTTTTTAGCCCCTTTTTGTAATTTCAACACAGGGTTTATAACCAGCTAAGCCATGAAGACCTCTGCACACTGGAAACATGCCAGCTCCTGTCAGAGCATTCTTTAAAATGGACTTACTTTTCATTTGCTAACTAAACATAAAAAATTCCAATTAAAATAGTGACAATGCAGTTGTCAAAACGTTTAACAGTGATTTAGGAAACTGTTAAGGGGACACCCCCATCAGGAAATCTAAATTCTACGCTAAGGAGAAAAAGAGTTTCACCAGGGATTTTCAAAAACATACCAAGGACCAGGGAGGTCTAAATTTCTCCATGGAGGGCAAGACAACTCAGCAGATCTCTTAGAGAGAGGTGTTTTTAAACACCTTAGTCTTAAAAGACTAAGGCTGGCACACATCCTGACACATATGAAGGAGTGGCAATATGGTGTTTCAAAAAATGTATGATTAGCAAAATTGTAGACAAATTTCTCAGGTCTTGCAGTCTCAGTTTATTGCAAAGCTGTCTCACAGTCTCACATTTTAGGGCAAGGCGATTTAAGTTTTGGCTCCCAGAACAAAATGCTAGTCTGAAAGTTACCATTCACCACATGAGGGGACTACAGTGACAGAGAATTAGTCCCTTTCTTTGAACTACCCTTTGTGGGACCAGAATTTGAGTCCCTGTTAATAGTCCAGACTAAAAAACTGTCCCTTAAATTTGGCTGCTCCCCATGTGTGTGCTGTTGATGTTTAACTAGTCCCTGTGAACAATTAACAAACAAAAACGAAATACGGAGAAGACCGAAGCTTTATGGTTGGGGAGCAATCACGAGAACCCTCCGTATAGAGAAAGTTAATAAACCAATCAAGATTCTAGGGGTGCATTTTACTTACAACTGGCGCAAACGTCAAGAACTAAATTTTGATGCTGTATTGAAATCGATATCGAAAACTCTGAAGGGGTGGAAATGGAGGAACCTCACCCTATATGGGAAAATCCAGGTCGTGAAATCCTTCGTCATACCCAAATTTAGGTTTCGTGCTTCTCTCATCTGTCTCTCTAAAGATATCATAAAACAGGCTAACTCCGTTATTTATAAATTTATTTGGAAAGGAACGGATAAAATCAAACGTCTCGCTATTATCAGCGATTACAAAAACGGTGGTTTAAGAATGCCTCACATTGAAACATTAATCGACACACATCGCATTATGTGTCTTAAAAAATATTCTCAGGACTATATTTCCCCTTGGAAGCACATCCTGTCTTTTTTTCTGAAGGACTACGGGGGCAAATTTCTTTTGCATTGTAATTTTAGTATTGCTGATTTACCTAGCTATCTTCCAAATTTCTATAAAGAGTGTTTCACAGTCTGGTGCAAACTATCAACCTTATCTGTTTCAACTCGCGAACATGTCCCAGAACAAGTATTATTGAACAATGCAACCAATTCCTTCGCATTGACGGAAAGCCCGTATTCTGCAAGAAAATATCTTCTAACGGTATAATATCCCTTGGAAGCATATTGACAAAAAATGGAAATCTCAAACCTTGGAATTTTTTTAAAGTAAATGGACTAAATCCCAGCGACTATCTTCTACTTATAGGTCTTTATAAATCGCTCCCTTTTGCATGGAAAAAACTCATTAAATCCAATGATGAAGCTGATGATCCATCTATCTCTCAAAACACTGCCCTTAAATTCACTCTTAATTTGAAGGACGATACTCTGAGCCTTGACTCAATTACATCCTCAAAACTGTACTGGAAACAGATAGAGACTATTCAGGTGTATCCCTCTGCACGAGTCAAATACACTACTCGATTTTCTACTTGCAATCTTGATTGGGATTCAATCTATCTGATTCCGCACCTTGTCACCCTATAGACACCAAAACAAGAACTTTTCAATATAAAGTACTTAATCGAATAATCTTTACTAACAAAACACTATACAAAATGAGGTTAGTCGACTCACCTCTTTGCACCTTTTGTAAAATTTCAGATGAATCCCTCGAGCATCTATTATGTAGTTGTGAATTTACTATAGCTTTCTGGAAGTCTGTTGTTCTTTGGGTTAAGTCTTTACACATTGACATTGACTCTCTAAACGATTGCGACATCATTTTTGGTCTTATACAAAAGAGGCCTCACTGGCTGCTTTTAAATCATATAATCATTGCTGGCAAACAGATTATCTATCAAAACCGTCTGAAAAACTGTGTACCATTACTGTCTCATCTTATAGCTAAATTAAGGTATACAGAATCTATTGAACGAGCAATAGCTAAAACGAACAACAGGCTTAACATACACGAAGGGAAGTGGAAGCCTTTGCTTAATATTTAATGTATCAAAAAGATACTGTACCGCTGGAAAAATTTAAATTTAATTAATAATTAAATTAATTTTATTTTATTTCATTTATTTATTATTATTATTATTTTTTTTCGTTTTAGTGTGTATGGGCCGTTTATCTTTATCTATGACAGTGATGTAATGCAATGTATGTAGTGTAACGTATGCAACGTAGTCAGTAATGTCAGTCGATGTGTGTAAAAAAAAACAAAACAAAAAAAAAACGAAATTTTGATCACTGTTTCCTTTTCCAGAAATTACTCTATGGAATGGTCAGAAAGTCACCACCTTGCCCTTTCTGGAGAAGTACTAGTACTTGAGCCATTCAAGTATCCTAAACGCAGCAAGGAACGAGGTGAAATTTGGGGGCGAATAGCTGATAACCTAAACAGCTTGAGCAGTCCAAAATTTAAAGTTTCCAAAAGATCTGCAAGAGATAGATTTACCCGCTGCAAACTAAATATAAGGAGAAAGTGAGGGAAGAAGAAAGGGCATCAGGGATAGGTTGTGAAGAAACCCAGCTAGATGCAGCACTGGAAGAAATAACTGAGAAGGAAAATGCTGCTGACCTGGAGAGGAATGTCAAGGCTGGTACTCTTACCACGAAAAATGAAAGTGAGAAGGCAAGTGCAGAAGAGGTCAGGAGGCAAGCCATGGAACGCCTCGGTAAGACACACAAAAGAGATGCAGATTCAGAGGAAGAAAAGTCCAGTAAATGCAGGAAGAGAAGTTCAGATGATGTTGAATATCTTAAGGAAAAGTTTGAAGAAGAGAAGGAGCTAAGGAAGGAGGAAATTGAGTTAAAGAGAAATGAGCAGCAAATGATGTTGAATCAGCAGAGTCAGGCGCACAAGCAGCAGTTAGAAATGATGACATTGATACAAAAACAAAATGAAGCTTTGATGGCCTTATTTCAAAAGGCTACTTTCCCAAAGAGACTACTATAACTTTAAGTTATGAAACTTGGTTGTTCAGTTTGTTGTAATAAGTTGAATTTAGTAGTCTGTCTAATGTGATTGGCAGGTTACAGTATTGCTGAAAAGGGCTGTTGCTGGGTGACATTGAATGACATTTTGACAACTGCAGAGGGACACTTAAGCTTGTGGTGTGAAGATGACTTCTGTCTGTGTTGTTTGAATGTTAGTCAGTGTCAACAATTTTAACTGGTTCTTTCCAGGATCACTGTAACCTACAGGATTGCACTTAATAGACTACTGTGACTGTTGGGTTTAAACCATTTAGTAAATTAAGTTTAATGTAAGTTGGAGGAGTTGTATGTCGTAATGGTCAAGAGACAGTCACAAGGCAAATAATGTGTTATAATTTGAAAATTGGAACATACACATTTAATACTGTTCACAGTAAATTTAGCATATCAAACTTATTCTTTATGGAGCTTCATTTGACGTCATGTGAAAAGCCACTTTCCTGTCTAGTAAAAATTAAAACTTGCATTATTTCTGCTGATTATAGCATTTGGCTACTTACTCAGGGATAGTGGTACTGGAGGACAGGGTTTGGGGGGGGGACACACCCCCCCAACTCTTCTATGTTTTGCCAGTTTTCACCAACCTCCACCCTTCCAGCCCTGATGTTGTATAGAAAATAGAGAGACGGATGGTATATCACAATTTTTAAACTTTATGCCCCATACATTGATGATTTGAAACTATATGGTTGATGTTTTGTACTGGACCCTTAGCCATGACTTCTCTACATTACCTTTTAGTTATGGAAAAAACATCAACATTTCAACCCTTCATTCTTGATCCTTACATGCAAATAAAATATAGTATGAAGAACAATAGTGAGTACATATGCAGACCACACAGACATACCAGCATATCGCACATATGAAAATTTAGAATCTTCGGACAAAGTGTATCACTTCTCATTGTTCTTCACATTAGTATTTAATGATTCGTATTGGCATGTAAGAATTTAGGTAAGTAAAATTGCTCTAATCAAGCAAAGTATTCCTCTAGTGATGGAGGGTCTAACTGAAAGAAGCGGGATGTCTGATTGCCGTAGAGACATGTGAGGGCATTTCTGAGGAGGGCACTGACAACATACATTTTGCCTACGCTACTAAGGCCAATTTTCAAGTTTTTTTTGAAGTCCAAAAACTTGAAGTAGTTAGTGATGTCATTGAATAGCCACTCTACTGATTCTCTAACAGTGCTCATTGACCGGTTAAATTCCATCATTGGAGGAGTTAGGACTCCATTCCTGAAGGGAGCTTGGAGGTGTACCCGTAAAGGGTATGCAGGATCACCATAAATGCAGTAAGGATTCCCCAGTGGTGAGTTTGCAAACGTCTGAAGGTCGTTGAGAAGTCTTGAATCTGCAAGCATACCTGCATCATGCCTCCTTCCTTCTAAAAAAAAAAAGAACAAACCGATGTTGATACAATACATAAGGTTTGTTTTTCTACCATGAATTACTTGTTAGTTAAGGAAACGTCAAATTAAATGAAGTTTCTTACCTACTGGGCCATATAGATGTCCTATGAGACCATTGGGGAGGGCAACACACTGAAACTTGAGAGCATGGACTCTTTTGTGACCATTATATACTGCCCTCTGATGTTCCCCTGGCCTGCATATTGGACGAACTGTCCCTTCCACAAATCCGAAGCAATTATTTAAGGCAGCTCCGTTGGCAGCAATAGCGTCACTATACAGTTGAAGAGCTTGCTGCGAATGAATTTCATGATTCCACCGCGCGATTCTGCGGCTGTGTACATCATATATATAATCAAGTACTTGGTTGCTGACCATGCTAAGTACTGGTACTGGCCTCCCAAATCGAGGAAGCATATCGCTGTATCTGCACGGGTAAGCCAACCTTCGCAGTAGGATACAAAGGGCTCCCATTCCACTCGCAATGGATCTTTGATAACACGTAAAGCTCTCTGGAATTTGGAGGACCTCAGCGAGAAGAGGAAGGTCACATTTTCTGAATCTAAACTCTGCCACAATTTGAATCGTTCATGTCTTCGAGTGAAAACCGACCACAATTCTCGTAAGGAAAATCTGGAGTTTTTGGACTGTATTCTTCGTACAACAGCAACAGTTCTTCATCCTTTAAAAGGCCATGAAAGTGACTCAGGAGGAAAAGTTCCTGAAGTTCGTGAAAAGAAACCATACTAATTAAACTGGAACTTTGAAACAACTTTTTGATTTGTTTACGTTCACGTTCACGTTCACGTCGAGTGCAGCTTAAGTTCACATTTTCCCGCCCTTTTTACCCGATGAACAGCAGTCTCGACCCAGACTTCGCGCAGTAGTATATAGTGGATTAAACAAATACCACTTCATTCTTACACAAATATTTTTCATTTTTAAACCACCCAACATTAAAAAAAAGAAGAATATTAAAACGAAGCATAACCGAACACAAACAAAAAAAATCTAATTATATATATTATGAGTTAAAAATGAGAATAATGTCAACCAGATTCAACAACTGTCAGGTTATGGAAGCAATTCAAAGCCTACCGCCTGAAATACGTGAGATAATTTACAAACATTTCCTCACCATTAAACTGAGAGAGCGAGCGGTTTTGGGTTGGAACTTGGTTCACGATGAGCTTTCAATTCAACCTTTCTGTCCTGAAAGGCAGCGGCTTGTCAATATTCTGGTGTGTATAGCCTATATGCACTGTTGCCAGGGAGGATGTTGTTACCCTTGTTATAAACAAGAAGAAATCCTTCATGAACTAACCATCCCAGTTTCAATATATGATATAACTTTAGTCAAATTTTGCACTGATGTATTTGAAGAAGTTTATTATAATCATTAATTTATTTTTTAATTTATAATCAAAATATTCATTACCTTCATTTGATATTTTTATACCCATTTTATTAACAAATCGAAAAGGATAATATACAAGATCTTCAACAAGACGTTTTGGGGCCCATACACGAAAATCATCACTATCTTTTGTTTTTAAAGTTAAAATAGCTGAATTCCCAAATTTACCTTTTCGGTGTGTAATGTTTTTTATTCTGTATATTCCATCAGAAATATCTCTCCATTTTAAAATTTCAATAATTTCAAAACTTTCTTCTGTTGGCCATTCTTCTTCATCAGAGAAATTTTCTTCATCAGAGAAATCTGGTATCTCAATTAATACATCTTTTGATGGGAAATTTTGTGAGATTGTGTGTTGATCTGTGTAGACATCCATGGTAAGAATATAATGGGTATACATTTGTTTAATAGTATGTACTTTTTTGGAAAGCGTGGAAAAATCTTATTATGGCACCACATCTAGTCCTGAAATGGGGTAGCCATCTTCATCACGAGTTGGTAACAATATTTTTGAAACACACTCACGAGTGATAAATCGTATTTGTTTAATTTCTGGCGGTGAAAGAAGTTCAAAAATAACCAAATAACAAATAGCTTGCAAAGTTGCAATCATTTTGTAAGCGTATATAATTACTTTGAAAATCTACAACTGAGCGAATGTTTTTTCATATTTTTTATAAATAGATTGCGGAATCTCCATACAATGATCAGTGACGAAATTATCTATCATTTTCAATTTATCAAGAAAGACTCTTTCGTCGAAAGTTTCACCTCTGAGGTAAAAGCAAATATCACCAAGGATTTTTTGGTATTCGATACGGGCAAAATTGGCTTTTTCTGTTTTTTTTTATCGTATTTTTTTTAGGCTAGCGACTGTTTTTAAAAGAAGACCAACACCAGTTAAAGTTGCCATGACAGCGGTGTTAAGGGTTATTCCACCAGCAATTGCGGCACTAATAATTAATTTGCCAGCCGAAAGATTACAAACAAAATTTCTTCTTCGAAAACCACGGTACAACTTTTCATAACCATAATGTTTCTTATGGTAATAAGCATATAAATCTTTCATTTTTTCAACTTTCTCTTTAGAAAGTGTTTGGTCGATATGGTTGAATTCGAAAATGTCCCGCATTGTGATATATAATATATGAAAAAAATATTTATGGCACTCTATATTTAATCAAAATTAAGAATTTTTCATTTTTAAATTTTGAAGAATGCAATTGCACCATAAAAAGACCATTTATTATTTCTAAATTAATATTTATTGTCTGTGTTTGAGTTGAATTTTTGAATTTTTGGAAAAACACCACTTTGAAATATTTTTAAAGGAATAGGTGGAAATTGACCTCTGGTTCTTCTATATAATACTTTTATATTTAATATATAGCTTTTTTCTGGAAGGAGTATATCACTATGACCATTTAAGAAAAAATGTTTCACCATCTTTCGTATCTAAATCCCCATGTATGTAATAAATGGAACCATTCAAATTATGCCCGTTTAAAGAAAGATCTGTTTCCATAACCATTTTTCCATTTTCAATAACAAAGGCGGTGTCATAGACACTTGGATCAACGTTTGAAATTGTTTCTTTAACACCATAAACAATTAGATGACCAATTGTTATTAATGATGGATTACGGACCGTACCGTGCAGATCGAGATATAGGTATTGTGGGGGTGAGCTACCCCATCTGTGAAAATGGATAATTGTTTTGGTGTACTTTTCGAATTTTTTGGTTGTATAATTGGAAATTGAAATCGTAGTGGCTTGTGCTGTAACACTCACCTCATTCATTTCTGGAGGAAACCATTCAACAACCATAGTGTAATAACCGACCGGAAGTGGATGGAGGTTAAAACCGAGGCGTGACTGGTACTGGTTGGGTGAGCCTTTTTCAAACAGGAGTTTGAGAGAATAAGCTTTTTTATTTATTTGATGTGGAGATTCGGTAAAATCGTTGATACCCAAAACCTCGATGTTGTTTTCACTCGAAGATTCATCAGTGTCTTCCATCAAGTATCTGAAGGCGTCCCTTTTTTGTGCCGAGCTAGTGAAATGAGATTCATGAATTTTTTGACTGACAAGATCTCTCATATATGTTAGTTCATTTTGCATAAAATTAACATTAACTGCGGATTTCGAATCTTTGTAATCGGTTTCTAAATTAAGAATTTTATTATTATTTAAATTTAAGTCTCCAGTCATTCTGTTAGAGCCATCAAATTTGAGATAAATTTTTTTTGTTTCACTAAGTCTTTTGCTAACAAACTCTACACTTGTGGCGTCTTTTTGGTTTGATGGAAATTTAAGATTTATAATCGAATTATTTTTCATATCAATATCAACGTCTTTATCCAGTTTTTTCACAAGCTGATTATCGACATATTTTTTGTTTGTTGCTTGATCTGCCTGTACTGGATCTTTTACGTTGTAGATTGTATTATTGTTCATATCAATGCTTGCTTCCATTTTTCCACCTTCCTTTTTTGAAAGAAAGATATTTCTCGTGACTTGATAGTTTATTACCTTTGTCAGATCACCGTGGATAGGATAAGGGTTGCTTTTTAAATGCAAAATATCGTACTTATTTTGCATGTCAATATTAGCAGAACCGCTTGCACTACCTTGAGGTCCACGATCACCTTTTTCACCTTTATCACCTTTATCGCCTTTATCACCTTTATCACCTTTATCACCTTTATCGCCTTTATCGCCTTTATTACCTTTGGCGCCTTTTAAACCCTGTGGTCCTTGTGCCCCCTTCTGACCTTGTGGTCCTGTGGCACCTTTTTCACCCCTCGGTCCATAAGGACCTTGTGGTCCCGCTGGACCTTTATCACCCTTCGGTCCAGGAGGACCCTCGGGGCGAGGAGGACCCTCTTTCACATTTTCACTCATCGTTTGGTTAGTTCCACCTATTTGACTGTTAATATATCCCATTATATATCTTCATTAAAATTTTTTTTATTGATTTTTTGGGTTTGTCATAGTAAAGGAAAGAATATTTTTCATCGGTGGCGCGATCTAAAGTGTTATGATCCACACCTATTTCGTTTGCAATTCGTTTGTTTTCTTTTGGATCTAATCTGAGTAGTAAAGGGGGCTCGTATGGCCGATTTCCTGGCTTCTGATTGGTCGAGAGCGATCACGTGACCAGAGGATGACGTCATATGATTTCCGGTGTGGGAAACCGCTGACCAGGGGATAAAAAGGATCGCGGGCTCATGGGTAACCGGAAGTCACGTGATTTGAAAGGGGAAACCGCTGACCAGTGGAAAAAAATGGATCGTGGGCTCAAGGTGGGTGAAAACCGCGGAGAAAACGCGGGCTCAAAAGTCCAAAGTCCAAGTTGGGGAAGAGGGGTGACCCATATATGATTTTGATCTGGCACAAGTGGGGTAAATATAAAAGGGGGTAAACCCTAAGTGAGGGAGTAGTCACGATGAGTGTTTACATCACGCTCCTGAGTGATCAAGCACAAGGCACGGGTCAAAAATTTACGGCACGATTGCCTCGTTCCTATTATTTGGTGGAAGATGATTGGGAAGTGGCGTTGGTGCATATGTCCCACCCGGGGTTTAATCAATCCTTGGAAGATCAAACCAAACAGAATTGGACGCAAGAAGATAGTCAAAACCATTGGATGAAAACAGATGTGAAATACATGCCAAAACGGGCGGATAACACGGCGCCCCTGAAAGTCACCAAACAAATTTATTTACCGCCCGGGTATTACCACAATTTGAAAGAAGCTTGGATTACCATTGCCTACGAAATGGAAAAACAACGCATGGAAGTCATGATGGATATACCCAAAATGAACGTGGATGATTTAGCCAAACGACAACAACTAGCCGCTTTGAACCTGGCTCAACCCTATGTGAAAATTACCAATAAGGGCATCGCCTCTGAATTAGATTCGTTGTATGTCCTCATTCCAGCCAACATGGAATTTGAAATGGAATGGAAATTGGCGGGCTTGATGGGGTTGGTGAAAGATGGAACGCCCACGGAACGCGTGGTCCAAGAAAAGAATTATCTGGTGAAACATATCGTGGATTACAACGATCGGCATAAATGGGAACCCACCACCGGACCTGTAGCCAAATATCCCCCGTTGGGGCACGTCTCCGTCAGCTTTACCCACCCCGACTTTGATTATGAGTTGTTCTTGGGTCCGAATTTGAGTCGGCAACCTTTTCCCACCACCCCCACGGTCAAACCGCAGCAAGGCCAACAACCATTGATGATTTACACGGATCTGGTGGCACCGAGCATTGTGGGAAATCAAGAAAAAGGCTTGTTACGTACCTTGGATGCGGGCAATACCGAGCATCAATTTGATACCAGGCAACGGATGTATTTTCCCCTGGGCAAGACCATCTTTGACAGCATTGAGATAGACATTCAAACAGCCGACGGACAGCCGGCTCCGTTTAAACAAGGCCGAACCATTGTCACCCTTCAACTCTCCAGAAAAAGTCAACGGACATGACGTGGTTGTTTTTTATAGAGAAAGCGAATCATTAATTAAATCCTGGAGCACGTGCGATCTAGCCCGGTTTGCTCCAGAACAGACTAACTACTTAGATTGAAAGAGAGGAGGAATAAAATGGCTTACCGGTATCCGTAGCTGTTGCTTGTCTTGCTTGCTTGCTTGCTTGCTTGCTTGACTGCTTGCTGGCTTGGGAGTGAAAAAACGGGGAGCAGAGGCGAGTTTTTATAGAGAAAAAAAGGGTCACGTGGGAGGGAAGGGGCCAATGAGAAGGAGGTCCCATGATACTTTGGGAGGGGGACGGGGACGAGGAGGGGGGACCCCCCTCCCCCCCCCCCCTCCTTAGATAGACCATCAGGCATTGCGCGGATTGAGGTATATAAGCCAAGTGAGGCCCCAGGACGCCATTCCTAGCTTTGAGTTCATGCTTAGTTGACTTTTGTCAGTTGGTGTCGCTAAAAATGTCGGAAACAAGAAGAGTATTGGGGTCCCTGGGCAGTGAAATGAACGTGGGAGGAGAAGACAGTTTGAGGAGGAGAGTGGGACCGGAGTTGACCCCATTGGACCGTCATGCGAGACGCATGCATGAACAACAGCAGCAAGTTTGGCGGGGACTGACCCGGGAGCGCGTGGCCGCCTTTCTGCGTATGTTTTTGATGTGTTTCGTGGAGACGGAGAATGGTCTCCCACTCCACCCTATCACCTACAAGATGTTAAAGAAAGCTCTCGTGAAGGACATCATCCCATGGATCCATTTTCGGCTCGTGTACACCATGGAGGAGAGGTGGTGGCCGATCACCCTGGCCCAGTTTAGAGAAGTGAATGGCTACTTGGCGGACCACCTGCCGCGGATCCAGAAAGAGGACCAATGGGATGCCATTCGGTATTTTTATGAGGAGGTGGTCCGCCAAAGGGACGAACTGAAACGACTGGAGGAGATGGAAAGGGAGGCCATGAAGGCCGTAAGGCGTTGTTTGAACAGTTGAACATTTTTTAATTCCTGTTGAGTTTTTTATTGTGAGTCAAGACAACTGTGAGTCAAGAGACATTATTTATGACCAAGTGCAAAACTCAGTGATGTCAGTTTTTTAAAATTTTTTAATTAAAAAGAAGAGTTGATGTTTTTTACAAAGAGTGGTCTGTCTTGTTGCCACGCAGGGGCGCGCCTATGTACAATTGGAAAAAAAACTACAATTGGAAAAATAAAAACTAAAAAAGGGTCTATGTACAAATTCCAAAAGTAAAAACTAAAAATTACAAATGAAAGTCTTCCAGTTCCATACGTAATTGATCAATGTTCTCGGGGAGACAGAAGGTGCGGTTGAACAAGGCTTGAATTTCGGCTCGGGTTTTGTCGTCCACGTCCCGGGATCCTACCACGGCACTGCTTTGATGAAGGGTGGGTTTTTTGGGGCCCCAAGGAACAAATTGACTGCCAGTGACCAGGGTGGCTGCATTCTCATTGACTTGGTAGTAATGGTCCGAACGGTACCACGTTTGACTGGGAATGTCAAACAGGTAGACGGGTTTGCCTAAATCCATGGCCAATTGCACAGTCCAACCGGTACCCCCTTTCACGCGTTTATGATCCGGTTCCAAGATGCCAAAGGCATAGATGGTATGGGCTTTCTTGGCCAATAAATAATTGCGTTGCAGCAATTGCAGGGTGTAAAAGTGACTGGGCATTTTTTTGCCTAGTTTCTCCGCTGCCTGGTGAAGATGAGGGTTGGCCAACATCAGCACTTCCACCGTAGAAGGGGTGATGAACGTGGCTCGAGGATGGTTCGGGGGGACGAGCACTTCGAGCTGCATCCCAAACTGTTTACCCAGTTCTTCGACGAGGGCATCCGTACCTTTGGCTCCCCCGGTGTAGACCACATGGCCATGACCCACTTGCAGTTCCAAGGCACCGAGATCTTGTTCTCCGATCATGATGTCTGGGGGCATTCGTTGGGAAATACGTACCCGGTGTCAGGACCTATAATAGTTAGAATCTCAGTGGGAGTCAACCCTAAGGCCAAACCGAAATCAATGACGTGGTGCTGTCGGCACTGTTGGAACGTGAATCCCGCGGCTAGACCTCGTTTGACCCGTTCAGCCAAATAGTCTTCAGTGGAAGCAAAGTCGTCTCGGTTGAGATCTTGGTAGTAGTCCATCTACTTGGAATGATAACTCAGGGACCAAGGAACCCTCTTAAATAGGGCAAGCTGACCAATGGGAAGACAAGAGGTCCTTATAAGGTTATAACAAGCTGACCAATGGGAAGAGGAGACGTCCTTATAGGGGCATGAGAAGCTGACCAATGAGAGCCAAGGGTCCAAGGTATAAAAAGGCAGGGGCGGGTGAAAAAAATCGTGAGCACGATGTCAGACGATCGGAAGAGAAAGACAACCCATCCCCCAGAGGGGAAGAAGAAGAAGAAGACGATTCAAACGATGACGCCCGTGGACTGTGATCCGGTGGTAGGGGAGGTGGTGGAAGATACCCGAGCGGCGGTGGAAGATATGATGAAAGAATTGAATGACATGGCGGAGCAATCTACCCCCCAATTCACTCTGATGACCGTGTATGACAATGAGGTGGGCCATTATCCAATCAAAGACAACAAGGAAAAGGTGGACTATATGGTATGCCCTTGCCATGACGTGCGTTTGGAGGCCCGAGAATCTCAAAAGGGGTGGAAGTATGTGAAATGTCCCATGCAACCCTGTTTGCTGTTTTGTGGCCAAGATCAAGCTCTGGAGTATATGAAAGCCGTGTATAGTCAACCTCATACAGAAGTGTTGGACATGTGGACTTGTTTGCAGTGCTTTTGCCGGGAACCCGCCACGCTGCAACAGAGCCATTCGACCCAGAACCCCGATCGTTTGTTTCTGAATTGTTCCAAGAAAACGTGTGGCTTCTTCCGATGGGCCGATCAACCCTTGGGTCCCAAGTACTGGAGTTGGTTTCATGACAACCCGCCCAAGAAAGCCGATCAACAAGCTGAATCTCCTTTGTCTACCCGGGATGCGCAAGGGTATCCCAAGCGGGGCTATGACATCCCTGGCCCGCCTCCTTGTGCCCCCAGGAAAGAGGATCGACCCCTGACAGATTATGAGAAACAATTGTTGCGAGAAATTCAAGAGCTCAAGAACCGTCAAGAAATGATGGTGGCCCCAGCGCCACCACCCCCCAAGTACAGTGACAGTGTAGAGAACTGGCAGAAAGATCTCGAGACCGTCGCCTGTGGTCGTCATCGTCTAGGTCTCTTTTAAATGGTTTAAAAAAGGAGTAGGAATAAAATTTTTTATTTTAGTCCATGGAGTCTGCTGTGTGGATGTCTTATGCGTGGGAGGGTCTGTTGTCCCTGGTGGATTGGCAATGCCATCAAACCCTGTGCCAAGTGTTATATGATCACCAACCCGGGGCCAAGATCCCGATTCCTCCCTGTCCCGAGGACACGCACCCTCTCCACATCTTTGAAG
This sequence comes from Siderastrea radians, assembly GCA_964017195.1. Classification (NCBI taxonomy): domain Eukaryota; kingdom Metazoa; phylum Cnidaria; class Anthozoa; order Scleractinia; family Rhizangiidae; genus Siderastrea; species Siderastrea radians. Next base: position 33,378,940 of record OZ024889.1, on the reverse strand, counting down.
AAACCCACGTCGACCGCAACCTGTATCGATGGGTGGTGTTTGTGTTATGGTTAAAAGCCCACCCGGACGCCTGGCGATGGTATCGAATCATTCAAAAGGCGCATCCCCACACCATCCCTTCCATACCGACCTTATGGGATGAATGCCAGAACGTATGGCCCCTCGAAAGAAACACACCCCATCATGGTTGAGCCGTTACCACGATCCTCGTGCCCCGGGGAGTTTAGGAGGCGTGCAACGGTTTGCCAAAGCCCATCGTCTCCCTTTGAAAAAAGCCCAACGGGTCTTGGAACGGGATTTGGCCTACACGTTACATAAACCGCGACGTCGTCGTTTTCCCACCATCCCCGTGATCGTGGGAGGGTTGGACGATCAATGGGCGGCGGATTTAGTCGAAGTGCAACCGTTGGCCAAATATAATCGTGGCCTACGCTACTTGTTGACGGTCGTGGATGTCTTGTCGAAATACGCGTGGGTGCAACCCTTGAAAGACAAAACCGGCGTGGCCCTCGTGAAAGCCTTTGAGAAGATTTTGAAACAAGGACGACGACACCCCAATCGATTGCAAACGGATCGAGGGAAAGAATTTTACAACCGGACGTTTCAACGATGGCTCGACGAGCAAGACATTCACCATTTTTCCACCGAAGGCGATGCCAAAGCCAGTGTGGTGGAACGATTTAACCGCACCTTGAAAGAACGGTTGTACCGGTATTTTACCGCGGCCAACACCTTACGCTTTGACGATGTGTTACCCGAGTTGGTGCAAGGGTACAATGCCACGCGTCATCGAAGTATTGGCATGGCCCCTCAAGACGTGACGTGGGACAACGAAGAAGCCGTGTGGAAACGATTGTACGGCCAACGGTTGAAAAGCCAGAAAAAACCTCAATTCAAAGTAGGCGATCGGGTGCGTCTCAACAAGATTCATCGGACGTTTGAAAAAGGTTATTTACCTGGTTGGACCGAAGAAGTGTTTGTGGTGCATCGTGTGATCCCGGGCCCCGTGCCCACCTATAAGATTCACGAATGGGATGACACCCCCGTCCAAGGCACGTTTTATGAAGAGGATTTACAAAAAGTCCACGTGTCCGACGTATTTCGCATCGAAAAGGTACTTAAGCGTCAAAAAGATCGATGGTTGGTCAAGTGGAAAGGGTGGCCCGACAAGTACAATAGTTGGATTGCCCGCGGAGACGTGACCTCTCTCCAGCCACCCAAGAGGAAAAAGACAAGTCCACCCAAGCCATCCAAAAGACGACGACGCGACTAAACAATGACGTTCGTCCCCAATTCGTCGTTTTACGTGACGTTGATGAGTCATGCGAGTACCAAAGAGTTTCCGGGCAACAAGAGTCATCATTTCAGAAACCGATTGCCGAAACCCATTCGATTTATGGGACGCGGATGGATGGTGGGCATGGCGAGTTTATCCTTACCCACCATTCCAGTGCTAGCGGAAGAAGGAGGCGTGGGCGATTCCCACCCTCTGTTGTATGTACGATGGCACGAACGGGTGTATGTCCAAGACGATCAAGGGAACGATCGCTGGTACCATGAACGCCGCGAACTCACTGTCTACGGGCGAGATATGAGAAAGGAGATGACCTCGTTGACGGGAGTTCAATTTTTTCATCAACTGATCTATCGTTACCAGCAAGAACGGGCGAAACAAACCGTCCCCAAAAACAAATGGGCCGAGGACAATGGCCTCAAATTGGCCCCGACCTTTGAATGGACCTCCGACGGGGATTTGTTGTTGAATAGCAAGCCCGTGGATTACAAACGACAAGTGGCGCACGTGTCATGGGGCAGAACCTTGGCCCTGAGAATGGGATGGATTGAACAACCGTCCCCCGGCCAGTATCGATTGGGTCCGAATCTCTTGCCAGAATTTCAAGGCATGTCTACCATTCCCACCCCGACGGATATCCGCGATACCAGCAACAAACCCCTCTTTTGGAAAGTGGACGGGGATTATCTGAAATTGAGTCTATCGTGTCCTTGGCGGTTTGTCAATTTGAACGGGACCTTTCGTGTCCCGTCGGAATTTCCCGCCGTGCGTCCTTTGCACGTGTATTGTGATGTCGGGACCAGTAGTATGGTAGGGGGTCGCATCACGGATCTCTTACGAGAAATCAAGTACCAACCCAAAGAAACCACGCACTTTGAACCGCGTCATATTCAATATGTCCCGGTCCGCAATGAAGTGGTGGAAATCGTGGAAACGCAGATGGCCGAAATCAATGGGGATCTCGTGACATTTGGCGAAGGGCATACCCTCTTGACCCTGCACTTTAAAAGGGAGGTGGTGGTGTGAAGCAGACAAAGATGTCGTTCTACGTGACGTTACCCAGTCATTCCAACCGACGTGAATTTCCCAACAACCAAGCCAATAACTTCAAGATTCGTCTACCGAAACCGTTGCAGTTATCCGGAGGGGGATGGCAAGTGGGGTTGAGTGCCATTTCCTTACCAGACACAGGGGTCAACATTTTTAATCTGCTGCCAGCGGATCAGAACGTGTTTGGCACCTCTTGTTATCGATTGACCTCCAAGGCACGTGAGGTCCGTACCTTCAATATGAAAATGGAGGATTTGAAAGACGATCCTTCCATTGTGGATGGCGTGACCTTCATGAAAGCCTTTTTGCAATGGGTGACACAACGTATGACCATTGCTTACCTGCCCTACTATGGTGTACCGGATACGGACTATGGAAAGAAGACGTGTACGACCTTTGAGTGGGACGGCGAGGATTTGGTGATGAACAATCGCAATGTCTCACGGTACAAGTATGCGCGTATAGAGAACACCAACTTCTTCATGTACATCCCCCACTTGGCCATTCATCATCTCATGGCCAAAAAAATGGGATGGTTTAAACAAAACGACCAAGGAAACTATGCGTTGGGACCCAACTTGACCATCGAATTCCGTGATGGCCGGGTCCCCCTTAAAGATGACATTGAAATAAGAAATAGCAAGAACGACCCGGAGTATTATCAAGTGACCACGGATAGTCAAGGGACCACATGGATTTGGTTGAGTTTCAGTGTGAATTGGCGTTTCACCAACTTGAATGTGGCGTTTCGGGCGGTGGTGGGCGACCCCACGCGAACGCTCCACGTGTACTCGGACATCGCCGGCAGCAGTGTGGTGGGCAATCGCGTGACCGATTTGTTGCGTGAAGTCCAGTACAAACGACAAGGACGTGGTACCCTGTACTTTGAACCGCTGCACATTCAATACCTACCGCTTCGAAACGAGGTGGTGGAAATCATTCACGTTCAAGTGGCCGAAACGATTGGTAGGGGAGGCGACTTGGTCAAGTTTGGTGACGGTCATACCATTGTCACGTTACACTTCAAAAAGGCATAAAAAAAGAGAGACGAGAAGGAACCCCCAGTCAAACATCATGCCTCCGAAACGACGACGACGACGACAACGACGCCGAAAACAAGCTCCCCAAGCGGGGGAAGGGATCAACGCAGTGATTGCGGGAATTCCTAAAACGGCCTGGTCCATCACCAAAGGACTAGAAAAGTTGGCGAAAAAGAATGCCAGAAAATCGCATTTGAAACGCATGGAGGAAATCCGACAAGGAAAACGAAAACGCTATGCGGGGGAATCGTTTACGTGCAGTCTCATGTGAGTATAAAAAGAGACGAGCCCCCTGTGAAAAACAACCAAAGGCATCCCTGGTGAAGAAGAAGAAGACACCATGCGAGGGGGAAGTTTGACACGATTTCGGACCGACGAGTGGTATGATCAACAAGGCAAAGGGTTAGCGACGGACCTGATGCGTGGGGGGTTGCAAGGTCTTATAAGGACGCGAAATCCTTTAAAACTGCCTAGTAATATCAAGAGAGGCTTGACAACGGGTTTGACACGTGGGATCAAACGCAAAGCCGAAGACGCCCTTAAAAAGGAAATCACCAAACAAGCCAAGAAAGCATTGAGTCATAAGAGCGTGAAAGACGCCGTGCGTGTGGCCAGTGCCTTATTTCCCAAACAAACCAAACGGGCGCGTGATATTTTGGGCGTGTGAACATGGAGCCCGTGCATTCACGTCCTCGACGCATTCGCAGTAATCGAGGGTTGACTCAATGGGGTGGACTGTATCCGTTTTGGAAACTGATGCGGCGACAACGTGGCGGTTGGTTGAGTCCCGAGGTGATGAGACTGCCCGGGTTTGATTTGAGACAACATTTAGCACGACGACGACGGTATAAAAACCCCTCACGGCGACGACGTACCACCACTCGACGACGACGACGTTAAACATGCCTGACGTGAGTACACAAACCGCCCCGGCTCACGAGCGTTCCGAAGGGACCGTCAACCCGGCGTTACGGATTTTCAAGGTGCCGCCCACGGACATTAGCATCAATGCCTATCGCATGGTCACCATCCAACCCACCACCACGGGTATCAATCCCATGGAATTCATCATTCCTGGATTAGACGATTTTGTGGATTTGGGACGCAGTTACTTTACCATGGAATTGAGATTGAAGAAAAGTACCAATGGCAACTTGGTGGCCGATGAAAACTTGTGGCCCGTCAACAATTTGGCCCATTCCATCATCAAACAAATTGACTTGCAATTGAATGGCACGTTGATCAGCCCTCAATCCGACACCTATCATTACAAAGCGTACCTGGAAACCTTGCTGAATTTTGACCGAGAAGATGGCAAGACCGTGTTAGGACCCCAAGGCTGGTTCAATCAAGTGGATTTCCCACCCCAATGGACTGCTGCCAACGTAGACTTTGGTACCCCTAATGCAGCCTGGACCAATCTCAGTGCCAATCACAAAGGAGCCTTGGCCGCCATGGTAGCCGAAACCGCCAAGTATGCAGGAGGTGCCACCCACAGTCTGGTGTTTACCCCCCACTTGGAAGTCTTTCATACCGGCAAATTGTTAGTGCCAGGCATCGAAATCAAGATGAAATTTCATTTCAATAGCCCGGCCCTGTTTTTCAGTGGAGTGGCTCTGGCAGGTCGATTGATGGAAGGCGATGTGAAACTACGGTTTCATCTCTGCCAACTGCGTTTGAATGACGCCATCTACCAGAGTTTGTCTGAAAAAAGACACAATGAAGGCCAAGTGGCATCTTACCCGACCGTCCGCAGTGAAATCCGGACCTTCACCATGCAAGACAACCTGGTCCGCTTTGATATCCCCAACCTGTTTCAAAACAGAATACCGGACCGATTGATTGTGGGGTTACTGGACAGCCGCGCCTTCAATGGAGATGTGACCCGAGATCCATTCTGTTTCCAGAAATTTGGACTGACGTCCATTAAACAGATTGTCAAAGGCGAAGAATACCCTTATGAAACCCTGCAGTTAGTGCACAACAATGGCAGCCGAGATAACTTGGGGTACTTCCGTTTTCTGCAAGCCAGTGGCGCTTGGTGTAAAAAGAAAGGCAATATGGTAGAACTAGGAGATTGGGGCCAAGCGAAAAATTGTACCTTGTACATGTTTGACAATGTGGCCAATGGATGTGCCGACAGTCAAAACCTCAACCCCAAGCAAACCGGTGATTTACAATTGGTCTTGGAATTTGGAGCCGCCCCCGGGGTCAATATAACCGTGCTCGTCTATGGAGAATTTGAGAACTTGCTGGAGATTGACCGCAACGGAGCCGTGTTGTATAACATTTACCAGCACTGAAGAAATGGAACACGTGGCCTTGAATAATGTGCAGTTGGATTATTTAGCTCGCGACGACCCCCACTTGAAACCTGTCTTTTACGGAACGGTGGCCTGTGATCGTTTACCCAAGAAACCTGTCAAGACCCCACCCCAAGGGTACATTGTGAACACCGACCCGCACGATCAACCCGGACAACATTGGTTAGGGGTGTGGACCGAGGGAAACGTGTGTGAAATCCTCGACAGTTATGCTTTGCCCATGGACACGTACGTGCAAGCCGCCCCGTTCCAAGCTTGGATGGGGAAACATTGGAAGTATGTGGTGACCAATGGCAAGTCCCTCCAAGCCATTTCAAGCAAGAGTTGTGGGGATTACGCCTTGTTGTACTTGAAAGCCAAAGCCCGTGGACGGACCTTGCAAGACTTTTTAAATGAGTTTTCGGATCATGATTATGTTAGTAATGACCATCAAGCCGGTCAACGCGTTCAACAATTGATTGTAGGCCAAGAAGCCCGATGGTATCAACTTTGTTGTCATCCGTATCATCAAAGGAATGATTAAATAAAATGTGTTGGAAAACAAGTGTGTCGGAGTCGTAGCTCAGTCGGTAGAGCCTTTGGATCCCCCGAAAAACAGGTGTAGGGGGGTCGTGCGTGGGTTCGAGTCCCACCGATTCCAATAAAAAGGTGCCTTTTTTTTCTAAAGGGGTAGTATCATCATCATGCAAACGGGGAAACCGTTTCGTTTTCATACTCCCTCCTCTATCTTGGTGGTAGGACCCTCGGGATGTGGCAAAACGGTGTTTACGGAAAAACTCTTGGTAGACAACCCCGAGTTGTTTGACACCCCACCGACCCAAGTGCATTATTGTTATGGGGCATGGCAAGATCGATTTCGAGGCATGCAAGATCATGGGGTGGTGTTTCACGAAGGGATTCCCGATCATGACGCGTTGGTCCAATGGTTTCCTCAAGGACAGGGGGTCCTGGTCTTGGATGATTTAATGGACGAAGGGAGTCACGATAAACGCGTGTTGGATTTATTCACCAAACATTCGCATCATCAAGGAGTAACGGTGCTCTACTTGTGCCAAGACATGTTTCCCGTGGGTCGCTATGCCAAAAGTATATCCCGCAATGCGCATTACATTGTGGCGTTCAAGAATCCCCGAGATCAATTAGGGGTACGCAATGTCATGCTGCAATCGTTTCCGACCACGTGGAAAGACACCTTGGAGACGTTTCATCAAGCCACCACGCGTCCGTATGGCTATTTGATGTTAGATTTACACCCGGCCTCCTCCGATCAACAACGTGTGTTGAGTCACCTGTTAAAAGACGAAGGATGGACGCGCACCTATCAAAAGCGCCTATAAAGGGACAACACCCCCTTTGGAACCGGAAAAAAGAGCAACCATGGCGGATGAGGAGGAGGACCGTCAACCTCCGCAATCGTACGATACCGTGTCCCCCGCGGGGGTTGGGGCGTCCAGCAGCAATCAAATGTCCCCAGGGGCCTTCCAAGATTTATTTTTCTCGGGAGACCAAGGCCTTCTCGACGTGGCCATGGAGGAAATGCACCCTGATCCCCTCTATGAGTTTATGCAATCCATCCCCCCTGCCGACGTCATCGCGGGTTGGCCCGATGTAGATGGGGTACCCCCTGCACAGACCTCTTCCCCCGCGGGGGTAGGAAGTCGAGCATCCCATTCACCCTCATTCCATAGCCCCCAGACCACCCCGGAGTCCCCGAGAAGTCCACCTGGTTGGCGAACAGCGCCAAGTGGTCGGACAGCAGCGGGTGCTGGGGGTGATGGTAATGGACGTGGTGGTGGACGTGGTGGTAGTGGTGGGCGTGGTGGTGGACGTGGTGGTGGACGTGGTGCTGGTGCTGGTGGTGCTGGTGGTGCTAGTGGTGCTGGTGGTGCTGGTAGGGGTGGTGGAGGTGGTGGAGGAGGAGGAGGAGGTGGTGGTGGTGGTGGTGGTGGTGAACGACGTGGTGGTCGACGCGGGCGACGACGACGAACCCCCACTTCGCCTTTGACACCTGCCTCCAATCCAGCCACCCCTCGAGGATCTTGGAGCGATAGTACACCCCCACGTACCTTGCGTCAAGCCGATTTACAACGACGTTTACGGATGCTATTACAAGATCAAGAACAATTGGCCCAAGGACGGGAAATTGCTAATGTCACCATGACCAATAGCATTGTGACCAGTTATAAACAAGGAGGCGCCCCGAGCGTACAAACCTCGTCGTCCCGGGTCTCGCCGTGAGGATGAAAACCGTCGTGTCGTTATTGAATGGATCTCGACGTCCTGGCATCCCCTTCCCACCGGAATTGTTACAACGGATGGATTCCTTGTATGCCTTTTACCATCAACAATGGTGGTGTTATCGCAAAATGTTGAATCATTACAAGTGTATCAATGCCTTGTTCAATGGCCTGGCGTTACTCCTGATGGCCGCGGGCATGATTGCCGGCCCCCTGTTGGACAACAGCACGTTGGTAGCCTGTTTGGCGGCGGTGGGCACCGTGGTCAAAGGATGGAATGATTTTAAACAATATCGATTTAAAGTGACCATGAGCCGGTTTGCGTTTACCACCTATGCCAAAGCCTTGACCGAATTGAAAACCTATGTGAGGGGTGTCCCCTTGGAGGACCTGGAAGGATTTTTAATCAAGATGCAAACGTTGGATGACACCATTGTGGATTTCACCCCTCCGTTACCCAAACGATGCGTGCAAGAGTACCATGGTCATTTTGTGTACCATCCCGTGGAAGCCCTATGCTATGTAGACGGATGTCCTCGTCCCTTGAAACCCAAAGACTATTGGATCCATAAAAAGCCGCTCCCTCCCAGCCCGACACTCTTAGAACCATGGCCCCCCGAAGAAGACGGACAAAAAGAAGAACCCAGCAAGGAGAAGGCATACCTTGGCTCGTCGACGTGAAAAAGGGGTATGACATCACAAGTGATTTGGTCAAAGCCTTGAAAAAACCGCAAATGAGTGCTGCCCAAGGGAGAAAGATGGTATCGGGGTACAAACAACAATATCAAGCGTATAAAAGACGAGGGGGTACCAAAGGGTACAACAGTTGGTTGATCGACAAAGGCTATGCCAAAAAACCTAACAAGTGCTGTATCCAATGAAACGTCTTCGACGTCAACGCAGAAAAAGGAAACAACGAGGAGGAGCTTTAATGCGTCGCAAACCCCGTTTGGTGGATAAAATTGCCCATGGCATGAGTATGTTTCTCTCAGGCCCTGCGCCGGGGTTTGGACTGGCTTTAGGCAAATTAGGCGGGCAAGCCTTAAAAGGCATTACCGATAATGTACAACATTACCGACGACGACGACAACGAGGTGGGGGTTGGTGGTCCGATTTGAAACGCAATACCCGTCAAGGCTATAAAGAGACGCAAGACCTCATCAAACAAAACAAAGCCCTTCAACGTGTCTTGTCGCACTCATGGTATCCTTGAAGAGAAGACGCCGACGACGACGACGTCAACGCGGTGGTTTTGTAAATCTATTGGTCCCCGCCCTGACGGGATTGGGGAAAGCCGTGGCCTTGGAAACGGATAAACGTATAAAACGCACGATCCAAAAAGCCAATCAACGCTATCGTCGCCGTCACCGATAAACGATGCAACGTCTTCGACGTCAATTACCGTTTTTACGCTCCATGTTACAAGAAGCCAACGGTTCCAAACGTCAAGAGTTGTTACAACATGCCAATGCCGATCAAATCAATGCCGTGAGTGAACTGGTCTTGAACTTTTTAAAAAACAAGATTCCCGTCACACCCCCCATGCTGACTAAACTTCAACCCTATAAAAGGGTGCTACGCGATTTGGGACGTCGTCGACATTCCGTCAAAAAACGTCGGGCGTGGTTGGTTCAACAAAAAGGACGCGGCTTGTTTCAAGGACTTCACGAGGTGTTATGTCAATGTGCTCGACCGACCCGTTAACCCTGGCCACATGGATCACCCTGTTACAAGAGGCCAATCGGGCCACCGACCGGTGGAAAGACGAGTGTCATTATTGGAAGCATAAATATCACCTGTTGTATCGAGAGTACAGGCACATCTTAAAGACCCGTCTTTGTGAGAGCTGTCGTCAAATAGAAGACGGGGAACTTTGCTCCGAGTGTAGTCAACCCCCATGGATGCAGTCTACATGATTCCCCACAAGGACTTGGAACAACTCGTTCAATATTACAAAGGAGAACTCACCGAAAATGCCTTGTTGAACAAAGCCGCCAAACTCGCCGCTCAAAAACATGTCTTGTTGGCCAACCCTCAATTGCCCCCGGCCCTAGTCAATGCTCAAACCAAACCGTTGAGTCAAGAATTAATCAAGTTAACCAAACGCATTCGTCAATTTCCCGGAGGCGTGGGAGTGGGGGCTCCGGGTGCACCTCCTGGCGAAGACGAAGAGGAAGAGGCCGGGGATTTGGTAACGGGGCCCGTGGAACAATGGTTGAAGCGCATGATAAAAGGCAGCCCGTCGACTCCCAAACCACCCATTACCCCTGCCACCAAGAAAGGCAAAGGAGCAGCCACCAGTAGTAAGATTGTCAAGAAAGGGAGCCCATCCACTAGTCGAGGGGATCTACAATCGCGTTTAGAAACCATTCGAGAACGTCGCAAGACCTTGGAAAAAAAGATAGCTGAGAGTCCTTGGGGCAAAGGCAAAGGCAAAGGCAAAGGCAAAGGCGTCTCCCGTGAAGTGCAAGCATTAAAACCCTTACCCGGGTGGGAAGATTGGCACCGAGGCAAAAAGTTACGACGTCGATTGGATTACGACAGTGAGTAAAAAAGATGGCACCCCGCACCAAGAGGAGGAGAAGGGGCGTGAAACGCCGTCAACGCGGAGGGGCCTTGGATGTCCAAAAATGGATTGCCAAAACCGGCAAAGAATTTCATTGGCCTGGCTATCAGTACATGGGCCCTGGCACGCATTTAGCCAAACGTCTGAAACGAGGGGATCCCGGGATCAATCGCTTGGACCAAATTGCGAAACAACACGACATTGATTACAGCCGTGCCAAGAATTTGCAAGACAAATGGAAAGCCGATACCAAGATGATCCAAGCCATTGATAAATTACCCGGCAAGAAAACCAAGACGGAACGGGTGGTCAAAAAAATCATGCAAGCCAAGAAACGTTTAAAATTGTAACTTTTAATGGGAAACCGTACCATGTTTCTACAGTTGTGATGTAGACAAATGATCCACATGTGTTTTTTTTTTCATAGAAAAAATAAATCAATACAAAATGTCAAAGCCGTCTCTTCTTTTTTTAAACATCCTCATTCATGAGGGTGTCGAGCAATTGTTCGTATTCCTCGGTAGACATGTCCTCCCACAAGTCTTGGAGATCCACACTCCTTTCTAAAGGGTCCTCCAGGGTGGCTATCAGCTCGTTCAACCAAGCCATCACCTCATCCGCCAACAACGCCTCCTGTTCCCACACAGGGAGTTCCACGGACAGGATGTCCCCCGAATCCAAATTTAGGACGGTCCAACTTTCCTCCTCTTGGTCTGGGATGTCCGGCATGGTTCCGGGGAGGATGGCGGTACAGGCGGCGGTGTTAAGGGTCTCTTAAATTCAAAGCGCCAACACGGGCAACAATAGTCCAATCCTTCAATGAACCACGCTGTATTGAGTTGCGGGTAACACCCGGGGGACCAGTGTTCTTTGACTTGGGCCTCGCGTGCCGCCTGGGCTGCCTCTTTCTGCCGTTCTCTTTCTTTCAACTGTTCCCCAAAGGCAGTCAACTCGTCGTCCAGGCCAAAGTCCGTCTTGGTGTTCTTTAAAATCGCTTCGACCTCGAGATCCGCCTCGACCTTTTCAAACTCGATGAGTAAGGCGTCTTGACGAGAGACCATTTTGAGATGACTCAGCCGGAGGTTCGATCTGTTTTATAGTCTCTGGGTCCTTCCCTGCAAAGCCTCATGGGTCCAAACTAGGGAGGGGGGAGGGGGGTCCCCCCACCCCAGTCCCCCTCCCAAGGCCTCATGGGTCCAAACTAGAGAGGGGGGGAGGGGGGTCCCCCCACCCCAGTCCCCCTCCCAAAACATCATGGGGTCTCCTTCTCATTGGCCCATTCCCTTCCACGTGACATTTTGGTTCTCTATAAAACCCGAAGACCGAGCTCCAGCTGAGTCATCTGATCATGTCCTCTCAAGATGATGATGCGGCGGGGCCAAGTGGCCTCGCCCATCATGAGCTTTTAGCCATACTCGGCTTGGACTTAAGTGAAGACGACGACGACACCCATTCCTGTGTGGGACGTTTGATTTCAACTGAAGAGATGCCGGACAGCGACGACGCTATTTGTGAAGAGGCCTTAAACCACTTCGAACAAAGCGGGGGCGGATTGGATCCCGCTGAACACGTTACCTTCCAATTTGACTTACAACCTTTTGTGAATCGAAAGAGTGATCGCATGGGGGTACAAGAACGGCATTTCAAGACCCAGTTACGACAAAAGGGGAACTTGCAGCCAGGCCAAAATATAACCCAAGCTCTCCAAGATGGATTACGTCGAGCCGTCGATCAAGTGTTAACCACCACGCTTGACCTCCACGATCAAGATCGTCTGTACTTTACCATCGCCTCCGATCGCCTCCACAATAATTTCCAGGGGTGGGGATTACGGGCAGGGGAATGGCGTCGAGACACAGAACGGGTGGAAGCGCTGTTCCAACGTTTAGCCCAAGCCCTCAACAGCAACGAACAATTTGAAATGGACGATTCCTTTCAAGTCTCCATCACACAAGTTCATCATGCGCCTCAAGGCAAAGGCAGACCCCGTCGTGGCAAACCCGGCCATCCCACCATGGCCCTGTTAACGGGCAAGAAACGATCGGTCATCCGCATCCAAAATGATGACGAACTCTGTTGTGCCAGAGCCCTCGTGGTCGCCAAAGCTCGCGTGGACCAGCACCCCAAACTGAAATCCATTCGCCAGGGGTACGGCCCCCTGCAGAGACGTTTCGCTCTGGACCTCCAGAATGAAGCCCAGGTACCCCTCGGTCCTTGCAGCTATGATGCCTTGACCCAATTCAGTCAAGCTCCCTCCCTCAGAGGTTACCAGATCATCCTGGTGGATGCACAGCGATCGTTTCACATCACGACGTTTGGACCCCTTCAAGACAAACAACTGATCCTGTTGCACAACCAAGACCATTATGATGTCATCACCAAATTGCCGGGATTTTTCGGGTCCAGTTATGTGTGTGCGGATTGTTGGAAACCCTACAACACCGAGGGACGGCATCGATGTACCAAGACCAAGGTGTGTGGAGCCTGTCGACAGAAAGATTGTCCCGACTTTCAATATGCGTACCCCCGGCACCTGAAAGCCACTCAACGTTGCGGGTCGTGTCATCGGGACTTTTTTGGACCCGCGTGTAAGGAAGCCCATGCCAGCAAGACCCATGCGGGCAAACCCGCCACGGACCTCCAAACCTCCGTGTGCTGTCAACGACACCGATGCAAGGACTGTTATCAACAAAATGTGGGCTTGTCCCGCATTCAACGTCACCGTTGTAGGCACATAGACTGCCCGTCTTGTCATCAGTACGTCAACGCCGACGAACACCAATGTTTTATACAAAGAGCCCCTAAACCTCAAGACCAAAAGAAGAAGAGAAAGAGGACCCGTCAAAAAGGCCCTCGCGCCAAACGAGGTGCCGCCGCCGCCGCCGCCGCCGCCGCCGCGGAACCCCCTGCCTCCTCCGAGGACGAGGAAGACGACCTGCCACCCTTACACGTCTTCTTTGATATCGAAGCCATGCAACCCCAGGAAAAACACCTTGCCAATCTCGTCGTGGCCGAAACCGAAGACAACGATGAACCCAAGCCTTTCCCAGGCCCCACCTGTATCCGGGACTTTCTGGAATGGCTGGATACCTTGACCCTCCACGATACCCGTCAAGTCAATGTCATCGCCCATAACTTCCAGGGGTACGACGGGTACTTCATCATCCAAGAATACTATGGGGACAACCGCCTCGTCCAACAACTCCGCAACGGATGTAAACTCTTAGAGATCAAACATGACCGCATCCGGTTCATCGATTCCATGAGTTTCTTCCAGATGCCCCTCTCCGCCTTTCCCAAAACCTTTGGCTTGACCGAACTCTGCAAAGGGTATTTCCCCCACAAGTTCAACATACCTGACCATCAACACTACGTGGGCATCCTCCCCTCACGCGATCACTACATGCCTGAGACCATGACACTCGAAGGAAGACAAGCCTTTGAAACCTGGCATCAACAACAACGCGACCAGGGTGTGGTGTTTCATTTTCAACAAGAGTTATTGGCCTATTGCAGCTCCGATGTACGACTCCTCAAACAAGGATGTCTGACTTTCAAACGCCTGTTTGAAGACTTGACCGGCTTCAATCCCTTCGATCACGTCACCATTGCCTCCGCTTGTAATCGAGATTTACGTATGAACCGGATGATCCCCAACAGTATTGCCAGCGAACCCGCCGGTCATAAGGGATGGAGAATCAACCACATCAACCAGTCCCTCCCAGCCCTTCAATGGTTAACCTGGTGCGATCACCAACTACGTCAACGCGCCCTCCAAGATCTGACCCCCGCTGATCTACTAGCCAATGCCCATCCAGAGCCTCAGTACATTCAACATGTCCGAAATCAAGGCGAGTATAACATCCCCGGGACCCACATGTATGTGGATGGTTATTGCCACGACACCCACACCGTCTACGAATTTCAAGGCTGTTTCACCCACGGATGCCCGACGTGTTATCCCCATCGCTACGAAAAACATCCCCGCAACTATGATCGAACCATGCAAGACCTCTATGACGCCACCCAAAACAAAGTCCAAAAGCTTGCCGACCGAGGGTACAACGTCCTTCAAATCTGGGGATGTGAATGGGAGCACCTCCTAAAAACCCAACCAGAGATCAAGGCCTTTGTCCGGGAACTCAACTTTATCGATCCTCTGGAACCTCGAGAGGCTTTCTGTGGAGGTCGTACCAATGCCATCAAACTCTACCATCATATCACCCCTGGCCAAAAAATTCACTACATCGATGTCACCTCCTTGTACCCGTGGGTCAACAAGAAGTCTGTGTACCCCAAAGGACATCCCACCATCTATTCTCAACCGGGTCACACAGACATCCACCAGTACTTTGGTCTCATCCAATGCAAAATCCTGCCTCCCCGTGAATTGTACCATCCCGTGCTGCCTTACCGTCATGACGACAAACTACTCTTTCCCCTCTGTGCCCGTTGTGTGGAAGAAGAAGTGGCCAAACCTCTTTTGGACAGATCTTATCATTGCCCTCACCCCGACGAACAACGCGCCCTCACCAGTACCTGGTGCACCCCAGAGCTGTATAAAGCCGTCGAATTGGGGTACCAAGTTCAATACATCTATGAAGCCTGGCATTTTGAAGAAACCTGTGAGGGGCTCTTCGAAGATTACGTAAATACCTGGCTCAAAATCAAACAAGAAGCCAGTGGGTGGCCTAAGGATGACATGACAGAAGAAGAAAAGCAACGTTACATCGACAAGTACTTGGAGCATGAAGGCATCCAGTTAGAGTACGACAAAATCAAACACAACCCGGGGCTGCGTACCCTAGCAAAACTCATGCTCAACTCCATGTGGGGCAAGTTTGGCCAACGCCTCAACAAGACCCAAATTCAAGCCTTTCATGATCCACAGACCTTTCATCGTTTCCTTGATACCGATGTCTTGGACGTCCGTCACGTCTCGGTCATCAATGACGACATGGTGGAGGTGCACTACCAAAACCAAAAAGAGGACATCCGCGTTTCACCCAACCTCAACATTTTTGTAGCCTGCTTCACCACCTGCCATGCCCGGCTCAAACTCTATGCCACCCTGGAAGCCTTAGGGGAAAGAGTCCTCTACTTCGACACGGATTCCATCATCTACCTGGAGGAAACACCCACTCAATTCCAACCTGTCTTGGGTTCCTATCTAGGGGACTTCACCTCCGAACTAAAGGATCAGGAATACATCCAAGAATTCGTCAGCGGAGGACCCAAGAATTATGGCTATACTACCAATCACCAAAAGGTCGAATGCAAGGTCAGAGGCTTCCGACTCAACAGCGAAGGACACACCCAACTCAATTATGACGTCATGCGACAGAATGTTCTCGACGAAATCCAGAACCCCCTCCTCAAGCCACGAGAACTCCAGGTAGTCAACACGAACCAAATCGTCCGGAATCCTAATACCTATGAACTGTTCACCTTTCCACAGCAAAAGTGGTACAAGTTGGTGTATGACAAACGAGTCATTGACCCCCGCACCTTCAAAACATTTCCTTATGGATACCAATGAACCTCATCACGATGTCAAAAACATTGATGGGACCCTCTATTGAACATTAAGGAACCCTCAGGAAAACGTTATTTGTAAAAACAAATTAATAAAAAATTTATTTTTTTTTTTATTCGTGTTGTTTTCAAAGGACTACCCCCTCTTCCCCAACTTGGACTTTGGACTTTTGAGCCCGCGTTTTCTCCGCGGTTTTCCTTCCCCCTGAGCCCACGATCCTTTTTTCACCCTGGTCAGCGGTTTCCCCTTTCAAATCACGTGACTTCCGGTAACCATGAGCCCACGATCCTTTTTATCCCCTGGTCAGCGGGTTCCCACACCGGAAATCATATGACGTCATCTTCTGGTCACGTGATCGCTCTCGACCAATCAGAAGCCAGGAAATCGGCCATACGAGCCCCCTTTACTACTAATCTGAAAATACAAAGATGGCTGCAGTTAACACGGATGTGTTTTGGCACCTTGTAAAAGGTTTGAGAGAGGTAAATAACGCAGCAGTTTCTGTGCCGCCCATTGATAAAATAATTTATGATGCTGTTTTGGTTTTTTCACAAAGAAGATCATCAAAAACAACAATTTTTTGGTTGTCCACCGGAAGCTCTTCGAGTGGAATGATTTCATCATTGTAAGCCTCGATAACCTCACAACCAACCTTAGGGTTGATATTTTCAGCAAATTCCTTCAAAAAACCCTGTTATTGGTACTGGTGCAGGTTTTTTGAGAAGAGGTAGATTTTATCAAACACCAATAACTTATAAACCATATTCAGTAATAAGTTTGTGTTTTGCCAGAATTACTAGGTCCACAAATTAGCATACGAACAAAAATGACCTTGTTTGTAGGCACTCTTGGAAGAAACTGAGGGAAATGATAAATATGTGAACTTCATGTTTTTTTTTTCAAATATATATCAACACTAGAAAATATAAGTGTAAAGAAGATTTGCTTCCATTTTTCATTTGTCTAAAGGGTGAATATTCAAACAAAAGTTCTGCTCATTCCGCAGTTTCAAATATATGAGTTTCATATATTCATAATTTCAACTAGAAAATATGTCAGTAAAAAAATGGCATCAATTGGCGGAAGAAAAATCGGCTGTCGATCAGCAAGAACAAGAAATTCACCTAAAATTCAGAATGGATAAAATTAAAAGAAGAACAGGAAGGTCCTGATTACGAAATGGATGAATTTGACATAACCAACCGTTTTGGTGATGAATTCAGACCGGATGCACCAACACCAGCACCATCACCACCAACAACACCAACAACAACCACAACACCTATAGTACCAACATCACTACCACCCCCATATCAAGAATTTGATGATCTTCCATCTGTTATACCGGGAACTTCCAAAGATGAAACAAGGGAAGAAACATCAAAACGACTTAGAAATGTTAAAAGTATTCTTGCTAAATCTGGAAGTGATCCAACTTACAAAGTAAAAAGTAAAGGATCTAAATACTATGGATATAATGTGGAAGAACTAGAAGCTGAGGCATTTAAACTCGAAACAATTAAGGCACATCAAGAACATACAGAAAAGTTACTAAAAAGGAAACAACCTTTATTAACACAATTACAAGAAAAAAAAGGCGACATTGAAACCACCTGAAAAACAAGAAAAAAAAGAGAAACTGCTCAAACCCCTCTTGAAAAAGCTGTCATGAGCCGAAGACCTTATCTTGAGCCATCCGACAATGAAGAGGATTTTTCTGAACAGGATTGGGAAACCGAAGGAAGTGGCTTCTCTGATGAAGCTGAAAAAATAATCGACCAACTTCATTTAAGTTTAGGATCAATAAAAGCAGGAAACAACTCGATAAAACTTAAAAAACAGGTATTTTATCTGCTTGATTCACTTGTTAAACTCGGTATAATAAATGAAAAGGAAAAGAAAAAATTATTACTAATTATATAAAACAATAATGAGCTTTGATATACTGCTTGACTCAAGCCTTGCAAAACTAGAAAGTGGTGGAGAACGGAATATTTCACACGATTTTACAGTGAATTTTTACCCCCCCTATCGACTTGGGTTCAGGAAACTATAAGGCCGCGCTAAACAGACTTATCACAATGAGTTACTCATGGAATAATATCGATTCTCATTATAATAACAACAAAATTCGCTGGAGAAAAAAAACTGAAGCGTGGAAGAGCTTAACTTTTCCTAACGGAATGTATGATTACAAAAGAATCAACACTTTTATTCAGCAACACACCGGTAAAGTAGACCCGAAAGACAAAAACAGTGCTTTCATTTTCAATATATATTTCGATATGTCAATTTATAGGGTTGTGACTTTGATAGATAACGATTATGAGCTTGACTTGTCGCAAGGAAATTTCTCTGAATTGCTTGGTTATGGTAAAAGTATCTTGAGTGGAGATGTTGTCGGAAGAAAAGTTCCTAATATCACAAGAGGTGTTGATTGGGTGTATTTGCACTGCGATCTTATCACACGCCGAACAAACAATGTTCCAAGCGATGTGTTATACAGTTTCTCAACATCAGATCTTCATGTTAGCTATCCATTTCGAAAAGAGCCGCTTCGACTTGAGTGGAAAACTGTGAATAAAAGTTATATTGATAAAATAAGGATTTGGGTGACAGACGGAAGAAACAATATTCTGGATCTCAATGGGACAGAAATTGCAATCAGCTTAATGATTGAAAAAGAGTAAGGATTTTGTTGGTATAAATATACAGTTATGAATCATCCGAGCGAGTGGGCAAGATTCTTTGACGAAAACACTGGAAGTTATCGATATAAACACAAAGGGTCGGGTGTGATCCGTGACACCTTCATGAGCATCGGTAAAGTATTCAAAGACACTGCAAAGAACATTGCAAAGAAAACTGCCGAAAAAGCCACAAAAACAATCGCTGAAAAAGCGGGTGAGAAAGTTGGTGAACTTGCTGTTGAAAAAGGTTCGAAACAAATACGAAAAATACTGCAAGAGCGAAAACAAAAACCGTTGTCTCAGGTTGCAAAAAAGAAACTTGCAAATATTTTGCAAAACCAAAAAACCAAAAAAATCAGAAAACGCTCTTGTGAAATTAAACCGAATTTTGGCAAACGAAATTTGATGAAAAAAATTTTTTTCTATTTATATAAACTCTTATCAACATGTTCAGAACTCAACCGTACCTCGAAAAATCTGAATATATTCAAATTAATTTAGAGACCCCGATAACCTTGCCTGGGAATAACCAAGCTCAAACCAAGTTGGGCTACAAATTCACCTTAATAG
Organism: Siderastrea radians; assembly: GCA_964017195.1. Lineage (NCBI taxonomy): Eukaryota > Metazoa > Cnidaria > Anthozoa > Scleractinia > Rhizangiidae > Siderastrea > Siderastrea radians. The sequence goes on along the minus strand of OZ024889.1, from coordinate 33,359,633 downwards.
ACCGAGACAATTTTTATGACTGGTATAACGCTTATTTCCGCGTCGATTTTAAGTTTGAAGCTAAAGTAAACGGAGACAACATTGGTGCTGACACTCAATCAGCTCCGATCAACGGTTCTTTCTCATTGATTAAGAATTTAAGAGCCATTTTCTGAGAATATCGAGAATCGAAAGACACTCACGAAAAATCGAATTTTTTTTTATTTTGCCAAAACATCCCTTTGCGAAAGTCAATTCAAGAAAAAATAATCCAAAGTTCCAACGAGTCATTTAACGGACGAAAATTTAAAAAGTTCGAAAAATGCATAAAATGGCGGTTTTAGGGTCTCTAAACGGGTCAAATTCTCACTCAACTTTAGGAAGCCGGTGAGAGCACAAAAAAGATTCTTTTAAAACGAAACAAACCATGAACATTATTTAACCTTTGTACTTTAAAACTGTGTAATAAATTTGTCAATGTTTGGTTTCGAACATTTTCAAGCGGCATTCTTATCGAGCCGCTCTTGACCTCGTTTATCACAAGGTAAAATGAAGGCCAACTTCGGCCGCTTAAAACGGCATATGGTATGTATCATTCAATGATTAAGACTACACAGAAAGAAAGCTCTGTCATTGTACTTTTAACCGGGAAAGTTAGAGCTTTGGGAATTAAATACTTCCCCGTCAGTAAATTTTTACTGTTTAGTGATCTGAGCGGGAAGAATTATATGCAAATTACAGATTTAACTCCTGGAATACTGCTAACAATTACAAAGGTCGTTAAAGATAGGCTTACCATTAGTTACACATGCATGCACAATGTTTTTCCTGATCTTTAAAAGAAGGTTCTGCTTTCTTGAGTGGTACTGAGTCTTACTATGTTAAAACAAAGCAGATTTTTAACGCCATTTCAACAAGACAGGAATCCACTCATTCAACTGAACCAAGATAACATCGAAAACAGTGTGAAACAACGTATTATGCTGCCTACCTTGCCAACCAAAAAAAGCAACAATACAATAGAAAAACACTCCAAACTGTAAACAAACGAATTCTCAGTATCCTGATTGAGCGAAGATAATTTAAACTCATCGCGTACAGGAATAAGCGGAAAGACAGTTGACCTCTGTACTGACCCGCGCGTGTCACACCACAGTGACAGAGAGAGTCACGTATTCGAGTTCTGTCATGTGATTTGAGATATAAATACAGGAATAAAAACTTGGTGGGAAATTAAAAGAAAAAAAAATTGATAGCCAGATAGCCAGCACATTCAGTTGTTGGATTGCATGTTAGCCTCCACAAAGGAGGTTTTACGGTCACAACTCTTTCTACAAAGGGGGTAATTTCGCAATGTACGTATATTACAGTAAGTTTCGTTCAGGGTGTGTTGGACTGATATATGGCGTCAAGTAGTTTTTCCGCACTTCTGAAGAGGGTTACTGCCTGTGGATTAAGCAGTGATTACCCAGGCCACGTTGAAGTTGTTTCCCTAAAAGAATGCACAAGCTAAGAGACATCTCGCAGCATCTTTAATTGCGACCAAGTGCAGATAAAGCGGTTGACAGTGAATTCAAGTTGCTTTTTTAATAGCCCGAGCAGATAATGTTATTGCATTTTGTTCTGGAATTACTGTGTTCCATAATTTTGGCCGCAGATACTTCGTGGCACTCGGCGTTCCTTAATCTACAATCCCGGACGGAATAACATGGAACAGAACCCCCTACCCCCAAAATCAATGTTGGAGGCGCGCGAAGAGTGGTCTGAGTGTTCCATTTAAAAAGTCCGAGATTGTAGGTTCTGCAGAGTCGCGCCACTCCCGGGGAGGGGAAGAAGGGGGGCTTTTGATCAATGTTTGGGTGCAGGGGTGACCCTGCGGGTTTCACATCCTGACCATGATTAGAAAAACGAAATGGAATGTCGCTCGTACTATCCATACCCGGTTGGGGAAGATGCGCATAAAATTATATACCATGTTCAGGGACAGAGACCAAAAACCGTATCCTGTCTAGCGGCACACCCCAGTATAGTCCAGATAAGGGGGTAACCCTCCCTTCCGGGCGGGGGGGAGGTGGTGCCGTGTTTAGCGCGACGATAGCACGGTATGATTTCAGACGCCGAAAATTCAACTTCAGTGCAATCTTCCTTGGTAGCAGTTCGAGCGAGCGAGACGCGGAAGCCACGTGGGCCCATGCGTGAACTCGCCCACATGATACCTTTTCTCGCTTTGCCATTTTAGAGCGGAGTTTGGTATTCGCTGGAGTTACTCTACAGTGAGATGAAGGGTTCCTCCTGAAGTGGCCGCACATAAAACAGCCACAGCTGTGGCGAGGACATATTGTCAATGACAGGTGAGACTCTTCTACTTAAAAAAATATGCCTAAACAACCAAAAATCAAAGACAAATATACTTTCAACTCTAAGCTTCCAACCTCATGACGCAAAGGAACCAAAGAAGGGCAAGCTAAAATAGCAAAGCGAGAAAAGGTATCATGTGGGCGAGTGCTCACATGGGTCCGCGTGGCTTCCGCGTCTCGCTCGCTCAAACTGCTGCCAAGGAAGATTACATCAAGGGAAGTTCAATAATCAAATCGTGCTATCGTCGATGAATATTGTGCTACAGTCGAGCGAGGTAAGGCTAAGGACGCTCTCCCCCCCTGGAAGGGAGGGTTACTGCCTTATGTGGCCAGTACTGGGGTGTGCCGCTGGACCGGGTATGATTTTTTGGTCTCTGTCCCTAAACATGGTAAATAATTTTATGCGCGTTTTCCCCAACCTGGTATGGTCAGCACGATCGACATTCCATTTCGTCCTTCTGTCCTAAGCAGGGTCGGGGTGCCAAGCTCACAGCGTCAGCTTACACCCAAACATTGGTCAAAAGACCCCGTTCTGCCCCCCCCCCCCCCCCCCGGTGCCGGAGGGCTCAGGAGTAGCGTGACTCTGCAGAACCTAGATTAAGGGACGCCGAGTGCTATGAAGTCAGTAAATCCAGAACCGAAATGCAATAACATTACCTGCTCGAGCTAACAACTTGAATTCACTGTCAACCGCTTTATCTGGGCTTTGTCCGTGCAATTGAAGATGCTGTGAGATGTCTCTTGTGCATTCTTTTAAGGAAACAACTTCAACGTGGCCAGGGTAATCACTGCTTAATCCACAGGCAGTAACCCTCTCCAGAAAAGCGCAAAAACTACTTGACGCCATATATCATTACTTACACACGCTGAACGTAACTTACTGCAGTATTTATTTGATTTCATGAGCTGTAATTAAATTAGAAGTAAAATTACAACAGCACGTACGTATCAAATTACCGCTCTTTATAGAAAGAGTCGTGACCGTAAAAACTCCTTTGTGGAGCTTATGCTAACATGTAATCCAACAAAGTAATGGCTAAGTGTTGGAAGTTTTTTTTTTCTTTTTAACTTTCCACCAAGTTTTTATCTCAAATCACATGACGGAACTCGAATACGTGACTCTCTCTGTCAGTGTGGTGTGACACATGCGGGTCAGTACAGAGGTCACCTGTCTTTCCGCTTATTCCTGTACGCGATGAGTTTAAATTATCTTCGCTCAATCAGGATACTGAAAATTCGTTTGTTTACAGTTTTGAATGTTTTTCTATTGTATTGTTGCTTTTTTGGTTGGCAAGGTAGGCGGCATAATACGTTGTTTCACACTGTTTTCGATGTTATCTTGGTTCAGGTGAATGAGTGGATTCCTGTCTTGTTGAAATGCCGCTAAAAATCTTCTTTGTTTTAACATAATAAGACTCAGCACCACTCAAGAAAGCAGAACCTTCTTTTAAAGATCAGGAAAAACATTGTGCATGCATGTGTAACTAATGGTAAGCCTATCTTTAACGACCTTTGTAATTGTTAGCAGTATTCCAGGAGTTAAATCTGTAATTTGCATATAACTTAATTCTACCCGCTCAGATCACTAAACAGTAAAAATTTACTGACGAGGAAGTATTTAATTCCCAAAGCTGTAACTTTCCCGGTTAAAAGTACAATGACAGAGCTTTCTTTCTATGTAGTCTTAATTGTTGAATGATACATACCAGATGCCGTTTTAAGCGGCCGAAGTTGGCCTTCATTTTACCTTGTGATAAACGAGGTTAAGAGCGGCTCGATAAGAATGCCGCTTGAAAATGTTCGAAACCAAACATTGACAAATTTATTAAACAGTTTTAAAGTACAAAGGTTAAATAATGTTCATGGTTTGTTTCGTTTTAAAATAATCTTTTTTATGCTCTCACCGGCTTCCTAAAGTTGAGTGAGAATTTGACCCGTTTAGAGACCCTAAAACCGCCATTTTATGCATTTCTCGAACTTTTTAAATTTTCGTCCGTTAAATAACTCGTTGGAACTTTGGATTATTTTTTCTTGAATTAGCTTACCCAAAGGGATGTTTTGGCAAAATAAAAAAAAATTCGATTTTTCGTGAGTGTCTTTCGATTCTCGATATTCTCAGAAAATGGCTCTTAACCCTTGAATCAGCGGGGAAAAAACTGTACGAGGCAAATAATATCCACAAAGGTATTTTCATCAAAAATCTGCTTGAATTTTCAGACGATTTTTCAAGAAGGGTGGCAAAAAACCAGTTTTGGTATCTTGACTCTGACGCCACCACAGCGACTGATAATAATGCGACGAACCTTGGAATGCGAGCAAGAGCGCTTCTATCACATGGAGGTGAGATGGTTAAGACCATTATCCCTTTGAACAGATACTCTTTCTTCGAAGGTCTTTCCGATAAATTGCTGCCACCGTTAAAACTTGAGTTTGAAGTTGCTCTGCAAGAAGATGAAGAAATGATTTTCCAAAACGATGGAACAGCTCGAAGAATTGTTGTCCGTAAAGTTGAGTTGTGGGTCCCACAATTACATTTCACTGGTAAAGGACAGACCCTGGCCAATGAAAATTTCTTGAAGCCAACCAAATGGAAATATCTGCAAGAAACTTTGCACAGCAGCAACGCCCTAAGGGATGCAAATGGTGTGTTTTCGATTTCATCTGGGATAAAAGACCCCAAACATGTCTTTGTATTCTTACAACAAACTCGGAAACAAAATGCTTATACACAAAACCCTTATATCTTTGACACATTTGATATCGATGGTGATGCCTCAGCAAGATTGGACACTTGCCGCCTCAAATACGGCACACAATTTTACCCTGAGCTTGAATACGACCATGATTTCAAAATAAGAATTTTAAATGATTTGATCAATTTCAGATACAGAAAGAACGACTACAACACCGGTGTTCAGCTGCAGCTTGCCAATTTTGAGAAGTTATACCCAATTATCTACTTTGATCTAAGAAATACCAAAGAAAGTACGACAGGCGATTCAAAAAAGCTCGAATTTCATTACAGACTTAACGAAGCCGCTAATGCTCAAAACTACAGTATCTTCGCCTTTGTTTTGAATGAAGAAGAATTTGTGCTCTAGCAAATTGGTAATGAGCTTGTTGTTGTTTAGAAAAAAAAATTCTGAATATAATATATACGCACGATGAGCACAACTTATCTTCCATATAAAATTGCACTGACTGATGGTCAGAAAAAGAAACTTCAAAAAGCTTATGTTTCGAAGACAGCTGTTACTCTGAGAGTTAAACCAGGCCAAATTGGGCGCGGTGATGAACTTCTTCTCACTGCTACTCAAATCTCGCGACTGAAGAAAACCTCAGCGGCAGGAAAAGGAATGGAAATAAAATTAAGCCAGACCCAGATTCAAAATACTGCGCAGCGTGGTGGAAGTTTATTTTCTGCTATGCTAGGTTTGGCACGACCTTTGATAAAGCCAGCACTTGGAGCATTAGCAAGTGCAGGTTTGAGTTTTGGCGCTGAAAAGGTGCTGAAAAAGATATTCGGAAAGGGTTTTGGACCGAAGGAAATTGAGCTTTATAAACTTGTCCAGAAAATGACTCCTACTCAGAAAAAGGCGGCAGAACAATATCTTGTTGGACAAGGTTTAGTAAAAGGAGGCGGCGCACAATACGGCGGCTTCCTTGGTATGTTGGCGTCTATCGGAGTACCTTTAGCCCTTGAGTTAGTCCGAAAAATAATCGGAAAAGGTATGCAAACTCAACCACCACGCTCACGACCAAGACGAACACCTCCTCTACCACGGAATCCAAGGAATGCAAATTCAACCTCCACCTTTTTTTGGAACTTGGGATGATTATTATTTGAAAAAAAAACTGAAATTTGAAGATAAACCTCTATCCAACATTGACCTCAGAAAATGGTGCAACTTTTTACGAATTCCAATAAAAGGTATTTTTAGCAGAAACAAAACAAAAACCCTATTCCATTCCCCATGCATTTTCAACTTGGATGATTTCGGAAGTTTGGGAACTCATTGGGTGTGTTGTTGGCGTGCCAAAAATGGTACTTACGAGTATTTCGATTCATTTGGGCTTCCGCCACCTTTGGAATGGGAAAAAGAAATGTCAATGCACGGGATGACGTATTTTTCAGAAATGATAACCAAATTCAATGGGAACAAAGTGTGAGATGTGGTTACTACTGCCTTCTCTTTTTAAACGAAAGAAACAAAGGCACCAGTTTCGTTGATATTTTGAAAATGTTCTCCAACAATTTACTTCAAAACGAGGAAATAGTGAAAAATTATTTTTCATAAAATATATATATGCAATGGAAGTGTACTGTGTGAAAGAAAAGCGGCACACGCCTAATATACAGGGAAGTGAAAAAGTTGTAATCACAAAGAACAATCGAAAACTCTTAAAGGTAAAATGCGCTAGTTGCGGAATAACGAAAACACGTTTTATGCCGGGAAACTAGGTGAGCCCTCCCACGCGGAGGGCAGTGGAATATTCGGCGACGTTGCTATGGCAGTTGGTGATCTTGCTATTACAAAAGGAATCCCATATCTTGCGAAAAAAAAGTGTTGAAGCTGGACGATATTACGCTTCTGAAGCTATGAGAGACCCAAAACTGCAAAAGAAAGTAATAAATTACACTCTTGACAAAGCCCGCCCAGTCATTCAAAAAGTTGGAAGTGAAATGTTAGATCAACTTTCAACTAAAGTTCGACCAAACCAACGTTATAAAACTGACAGACCTGATTTGGATGGAGCTGGGTTTGATATACATGCAGCAATTGGAAAATTTCCGAAACCAAAAAAGGGTTGGACATTACCAGGGCATAATTATACCGGACCATATAATCCTCTTGAAAAACAGGTGAACTACGATCCAGAAACTAGAGAAAACTTGGAAATATATCAGAAACCGACAGGTGCAACAGATGCGATTGCTATGCAACACGATGTTGATTATGATGTTTGTTCCAACCGTGAAAAAAAATACGGTGAAAATCTCAAAAATTGCAAACACAAAGCGGATAAAAAAAATGGTGAAGGCTCTTGACGCAGTTCCTTACAAACAAAGGCAGTGGGGTCATGCGGCTGCAAGACATACAATCAATGCTAAACAAAAGTTAGGCTTGGGTTTGAAACAACAAAAAGGGACTGGTGTTTTGGATAAACCATTGGATGCAGTAAAATTTGCTGAAACTTTGACAAAAAAAATGATTCCTTCCACAAAACCTGTATTCGATCGGTACTGGAAAGGTGATATTGCGAAAAATGCTTTCACGGGACCAACTGGTGTCACAAGCAAGAAATTTTGGACTCATCCAAAAAAGGTACTGTCACGCGTTTGGTGAAAAATCCGAAAACAGGCAAATATGAAAATGTGTATGAAGAACCTTAATTGTTTGACCACCACTTTTCAAACTCCTGTTTTGCTCGCAGCCTGCTTTCAACGTTTTTAGGAAGGTGATGAGAAATAGATTCCATAATTTCTTTTTTGTGGGGCCAGCATTCAGAAGGTACCATTTCAAAATAATTGTGCAGAAAACAGGGGTAGTTCACTGACTTACCGGTTATCCCTTGAAATTGAGCAATAACATTACTTAGAAAAGCGATCTCGCTGGAAGAAAACATTTTGTAAATATTCCATTTCCGAAAAACATTTTTTAAATGAAAATTATTGGTAGGAGGCGCAGTGGAACTTCTTCCCCGATTTTCTTCTTGAAACTGTTCATCATCACATTCAAACACTCTACAACATTTTGGACATTCACAACAGAACTCATTGACCACATAAAATAATTGCTCCTCCTCTTTTTTGATAACAGGTATAAGTGTAATTCATTTCTTTTTTGCAATGTTTCTTGAATTATTTTCCACGAAATTTTCACACCTTGCAAACAACCAAATGGGTCGTCCATTTTTTTTTATTGTGTATGGTATACAATGAGCGCGCGCATTTTCAATAGGTTGAAAAGAATTTATTACAGCCCGCAAGGGTATTGGAAAGGGTTTGCAGCAATTAAGAAATTAGCCCAGGCAGCGAAAGTCTCGGAAGATCTGGCTCAAAACTGGTTGATGAAGCAAGCTCTTTGACAGGTTTATTTACCAGCACCACGGTACATTCCAAGACCGAAATTTGATGTTCCTGTTCCAAACAAAGTTCACCAAGGCGATCTTCTGTATCTCCTACACGATCGCCCACCACGCTCCCGTAAAACTTTTAAATATGCTCTCACAGTGGTAGATGTGGCCTCTCGATACAAAGAGGCCGAACTGTTGACCACAAAAGAGGCTAAAGAAGTTGCAGCTGCTCTGGAACGGATTTATAGTCGTGGTCCTTTGAAGTGGCCGAAACTGCTTCAGGTCGATCCTGGTTGTGAGTTTATGGGCGCTGTGAATCAACTGCTTTCGAAACATAATGTCGAGGTTAGACGCGGCCGTGTGGATATTCACCGTGATCAAGTTATCGTTGAAAGATTCAACCGCACCCTGGCTGAACGACTGTTTGGACACCAATATGGGGTTGAAATGCGCCTCCCAGACGACAAACGATCGACTGAATGGGTGGCCCGACTGCCCGCTGTTATTTCAGCTTTGAATAAAGAAGTCACTCGACTGACTGGTCAAAAACCTGTTGAGGCTATCAAAGAGAAAACTGTTCCATCCAAACCCTCGACACCTTATTTGAGACCCGTTGGTATGAACGAAAAAAAGCTCCCCTCCGGTTTAAGTGTTCGCTATCTCTATCAACCTGGTGAACTTGAAGGTGGCCGGCGAAGAGCTACCGACCCAATCTGGTCTCTGAAAGTTTACGAGATTGAAAAGATTATGATGAAACCAAATGCACCGGTTCTCTATTATTTGTTTGACGGACCAAAACGCGGGTTTGTCCGCGAAGAGCTTTTGGTTATCCCTCCAGATACACAACTACCACCAGCAATCTAACAATGAAACTCGATCGGTTCTGTGTGAATGCCGTCTTCCAATACCCAGCGTTTGTCGTAGTAAGCGTTTAACCCCAGCTTCTGCTGTTCGTAAGTGACCATCTGCCCGTCCCGCATCCTGAAACCTCTATTAGTTGCTATGTCCTTGCTGCCTTCCAAAGCTTTCTTGAAGCGCTGCCACGTAATCTCGTTTTGCTTCTTCGACACCCCTTTTGTGCTGAACTTCTTTTTTTCACCCTCAGATTCATCGACGAAATAACATTTTGAGTAGAGTGCAATCATTCTGCTGCCTTCACACTCGAGTTTAAAGAGCCCAGGGGTCCGACTGCTCTACTTGTCCCAAGCTAACCACTCTTGCTTTTTTGCCTCAAATTCTGTTTGCAGCTCTGGTTTGACGATGTTTTCCAACTTTTCTGCGCTGATTGCCATGTAATTGCTGTCTGTGTCCATCTGAATCAATTCGAAATCTCTTCTGTCAAAATACCTGTCAAGAAAGTCATAATAGAATTCAAGCATTCGAAGCTTAGCCAGTTGATAGACAGCTATTCCTACCTGAAATGGTCTTCTGATTGTGATCCGAGGTTTTCGGCTTTCCAGCTCATACGCCTGCCCGATCTCGTCAAGATCACTGAAATATGCGCTTCGCAAGGCTCTGTCGACTACCTTCTCGTCTTTGGTGTAAATGATGTTTGTTTGCCGCTCCAAGGCTTCGACGAGCTTCCCGTACCCACTATTTCCTAACAGCTTGAATACCTCGGCCAGCAGCGCCTTGCTTTTTTCTTTATCTCCAGTTCTACGAGCTTCAGTAACTTGCTCCACGAACCAAGTGAATATTTTTGTTGGTTGGTAGTCAATAGTCCGATAAACATTTGTGATCACTGCTCCATGCTCAAGATACCATCTAAGTAGAGGAGCGTATGATAATATCTTCTTTGCAGACAATGCTCCCACTAACTTCTTTCCGTCTCCGCGGTTCCGCTTCGTGTGTTTTAGGTAGTCAAGCATATGCTGCGGCACAGCTTCAACAGGGACCTCTTTGTTGTAGAAGAACGGGCACATTTCCTCAAACTTTGGGTGTAAGTGCTCAGGGATCTCTATATCAGCTTCTGCAAATCTGAACCATTTTTCTTCTTTGAGCCTTTTTGTTAGTATGGGAGCGGCGGCTTCGTTATTGTAATGCACGACCCTTCCGTTTCCACAAGGCGTGTCTCTAAGCATGGTTGACAAATACAAAGCATTGGCGTCGTAACCCACTATATTTTTGCAAAGACGGGGTTCCGCTATTCGATGAGACCTTATCTTCGTGACTCCAACTTCATGGTATCTTGTGAAAACAAGGCTCGGTCCTCCGACAACAGCTTCTTTCAACATCTCATACGCTTCTTTGCACGGGCTGTAAAGATCCGCGCCCCTCTCAACACATCCGCGGAGTAAGTAATGTAAACTAACACCTGGGATACTGACAACATCTTTCAAAATATCGATTCCTTTATCAGTGTAGAAAGCACGCATCTTTTCCAGAGCCTCGAGGCCAGGAGCTACATCGAGATTATTGTAGTAACGCAGCCAGTCTGCGAAGGTACACATCCCCTTTTCTTTGAACAGACGTTGGCACCCATCCCATTCATCCCGCGTGAGAACATAACCGCCCTTCAGCTTCGAATACCAATCCTCATATTTCGGAAGTCCGCGAAAATCAAGTTTTTCAGGTGTGTCAAACCATTCATACGGAAACCACGATTTTACAGTTTCGCATTCGTAGGCTTTCACCCATTTCTCATAACTTGTACCCGGACCTAAGTAGTTTATGATGTCGAGAAAGCGAAAGTTTTTAGTCAAAAGTATCAGTCAAAAGTATCAGATAAACGTTCCGCGAAATGTTCTCTGATAAGATTCAAATCATATCGCCCGGAGTTAAACCCAAGAACTTCTATTTTGAGGCGCTGTGCTTTTGTAAGCATATTCATATCGTCAGGTATGAACGCTGCTCTTACTTGGTCCCGAATGTTTTTCCCACGCCTCTCAAGTTCTTCCATAAACTTATGAACCAAATCCGCACGATCTTTTTCACAGATGTGGGTAGGTTCTCTTTCTAAAGTGTCACCTATGCTAACAGAAATTGGAACGTGTGTGTTTTCGATAGTTAGCATGCCTGTAGGTTCCTTCCTCTGATTTTTATCTCAGTATGCTTCAAAGTCATACAATATCACGTGTGGATAACTTTGTATTTGAGTCTGTGGTAACTCAATATTTATTTCTCCTACTTCACAAGACCATGCCTCGATTACATGATAGCCAGCAGCTCGAAGATTTTGTGCACGCTCTACTGTTGCTTTGAATCTATCTTCTCGTGTTTGATCATGATGGGTAATAATTCTATTTCGATCATAAGGGTAACATTTTCGGCATCCATGCCAGTGACATCCGTGATATTGAAAAACAGTCTTCGTTTCATGGTTGTAACCGTCTACAGGCGCACGCTCAACCCATCTTTCACCTCCATGTCCGCAAGCAGCGTGGTGAATGTGAATTTTACGAAGTGCTGCTTCTTTTTCAAGCCAACGAAGAGATTCCGGAGAAGATGAATGTTTTGGATAAAAAGCTTTCTCAAAAGCTGTTTGTGGTAATTCAACTTGTTCGGCCGGACATTCAATCACCGTTTTTCCTTGTGAACATGTTTGGGTATGTCGTTGAAGGTGGCAAGCTTGAGTGAATCTTGAACGGCAATGAACACATGCATAAATTTTTGCAAGCTTCGAAATATCTTTTATAAAGAAAGCATGCCCTTCGTAAATTCCAATTGTCAAAATATTTGTTAACTTGGCTGGTGGTTTCCTTCTAAGATGCCATATCACTTCACCATCCTCCATACGTTCAGGCTCATAGACACGGATACCCAAACAATCTTTGAAAATTCGTTTTTTATTAAGATGTTTTTCAACCTCATCAAGTTCATCTAAAGATGTTTTTCGGCAATCTTGTGGGGTAGCTATGAGATTGAAAAAACTCTTTGCAAGCTCCCGTGCTGCCGTTGTACTTCGATCTGGTCTTGCTCCGCAGTGTACCGCAATACATCGCCATAAACATAAGTTGTCCTTGTAAGTGTCTAAAGCCAGCATAGAACTATGCGCAAGGTTACGCAGCCAATCTGGCAATGGTCCTGTACCTAAAAGTGGTTGACGATCAAGCACCACCTTTATATCAACAATGAAGTGGTTTTCAAACACCCATGTCGTGTCCGGTCTATTTATGTTGTCAGGATCCAGGCGTACCTTCTCCCGCTCACTCAACCATTTCTCCGCCTCAGAAAAACGTTCAAACCAAGGCGAGCCAATGTTAGTGTACATAATCATTGACGAATCGTCTTCAATGTTGGGTAGCTGATATGAAAAAATATGTCTAGCGTAGAAAGATGTGTGAACTTTCTCTCTTATTTTTGCCATAAAATCGGATGTAAGATCTCTTTCAAGTCCTCGAATGAAGCGCCAGCGGATGAAACGTGGCCCTCTTTCCTCTTCTCCCTTATGTTCGGTATTATCATATAAATCAAGAATCTCATTCTGATAGTTTGAAGCATTTCGGATATTCTCTCGAGAAATTGGATCAAACTTCCTCAAAATTTCTTGTGTCTTTCTCCCCCTTCTTTTACGAGGAGGAGCAGTCGGTTGAAAAGGTTTACGAAATAAGGGTTTATCTAAACTCTTCTCCACTTTCTCAGAAATAGGTTCATCCAATATGTTCTGAATAATTTTTCGAACATTAGGAACGTCCAACGCAAGTGATTGATCTAAAGCTTGTAACGTTGCTGGATCAAGTTCTTTCAAAAGTTCTTCAATGTTTATGTTAAGTACAGACATTGCAACTTGGATATAACAAAGATATGTAATTCTTTAATTGAAAAAAAAAATTTTTGTGATTCTATAATTAAAAAAATTTTAAAAATAATATGGGTTGTTTCATTTTATTATTTTTCTTGAATGACTATATTGATTGGTGATCGAATGTTAAGATCTGATCCCAATGCAATTTTCGTTATTACTGTCACAGATAATATAAACAATCCTGTATAAAAGAGATATTGAAGCATCAGATGAGTGTTTGCTTCAATAAATACTAAAACTGTGAAAAAGTTAGTAATAACTGTTGGACCATAAACATAACAGCTCAATAGTCCAAAAGCAGACCAAATAAACAAATTTATAGTAAAGAGACTAAGACGAAAACTTGCCATTGTTTTATTTTCAATATGTGTAATTCTTCAAATGTTTGTAAATTATCTCACGTATTTCAGGCGGTAGGCTTTGAATTGCTTCGATAACCTGACAGTTGTTGAATCTCGTTGACATTATTCTCATTTTTAACTCATAATGTATATAATTACATTTTTTTTGTTTGTGTTCGGTTATGCTTCGTTTTAATATTCTTCTTTTTTTTTAATGCTCGGTGGTTTAAAAATGAAAAATATTTGTGTAAGAATGAGGTGCTATTTGTTTAATCCACTATATAAGACTTACTACTCGCGCAGACATATCCGTCGTCGTCGTCCTTTTCGTCGTCCTTGCTTTAGGTCCCTACGTGACGCATCCGTGACACAGACCTGACGAGTAGGTTTTTCCCCCAAATCTTCGTCATGAATGAAAGAACGCAGAACGAAGTACAACAATTATTTTTAGGTAATATTTGACTCAGAAGAGACCTGCTTTGCTTAAAAAAGCGTTTACTCAGATAAGAACTGCTTTACCTCAAAAAAACGAATCGCGTTCAATCCTCGCTTCATCGTGCAAAACGCTTTCTTCACCTGCTTTCAAACTCTTCGCCGCCTTCGCAAAACGTGGCTTCCTACACGAAATAGGATTTCTCCGCTATGCGTTTGCCAAATCCCACTTTACCGACGGTCGAGTGTTCTTTAAGGTTCCAACGTTAAAATGGTGTGTTTTCTTTCTGAATCGATTCATGACTCAATGAAAACATAGGCACGCATAGCGTGCGTGAGCTATTTTGTAGCTGTCAATGAGAGGTACGGAAATGGTCATTGAATGAACGTGCGTGTACCAAGGTACACTATTGTGATGTTGTTTATTTGAGTAGCGTTGAGCATTCGAAAAGTATTGGTTTTTAGACAGAGTTAACCTTATAAGTGGAGCTGTGTCCGATATTGTGCAACCTCGTTCCCAGGGCTTTTTACAGATTTTTACAGGTTTGAGTTTATGTTAGTGGTTTCGAATTCGTATACGTCATTGATCAATAGGTGGTACGCTAATGCGTACAAGCGTGGCTTCAAATTACGACAAACCAAGAAGAAAGTGAGATACAATCTGTAGAATATCTGAAAACAGTGTGAATATGGGACAAACAAAATAACACAAAACAGTCCTTTCTGAAGCTCATTCTCAGATGTTTCTAGGAAGGTCAATGGATTGAAATTTAATTTTGTGGCTTTCTATTATCAAGATTATTTTTCCATGGACAAATATTTTGGATCTAGTAGGAAGCGTAACGTGTCACAAAAATTAATTCTGTAATGTTTGAACCAGAAGAGAATAGCCGATCTTGAAAGTCACGTACGTCTTCTTCTTGCGTGACATCATGCTTGACGAACGTGGCAACTCCCGTATCGAGACAAATATATAAATAAGCTCTGTTTTATTTCCCAGATTATTTCAAACGGACTTACATTTTGGAACACACGGCTAAATCCGAGTAATAAGCGTGCCTTGTTAGAAAAGATCATGCCATTGTGTGACTTGTGTAAGTCTTGCGTGACTAGTCACGTAGCAAACTGTCAAAAAAGCCAGAAACATCGCATGTGCTGACATACATGTACCGTGTGGCACTAGTTTTTTCTGGATTCAAATTTTTGGGATTTTCGCGGTTTTTTCACGATCCGCAAAAAACGTTCCCGCGAAAAAAAATAATTCCCGCACAAATTTACTCCATTGTCGAAATTATATACAATATACAAATATCGCCTTTTACATGTGATGTAATATTATGTTGGTGCCCATTTACTTAAACCGTCTCTTTCATTCAAAAATAAAACGAAATTAGAACCAAAACATTCAGAAATAAAACGATGAAATTGCGGTCGGTACATTACAAGTATTAAGCTGTTAAAAGCTTTAAAGAAAAGGATCGTCTGAAGGTACTCCATTGATTAACTGATTTAACGTGTTATACGTCTGCATGTTGGTTCACCTGCATTCGATTGTTTATACTAAAAAAACGAGAATGTTATAATTCCAAATAGAAGGCGGCTTCCGGAAAATGGCAAAAATCAATTCCAAGGAAGGATAAACAGTTTCCCCAATCGCAAAAATTAGTCCCGCAAAACACACAAAAAAATCGCCATTCGCAAAATTATTAAACTCCCGCAAAAATATTGGTGCCACACTGTAGTGGTCTCAGCCTCCCTGAAGCCACAAAAATTAGTGGTTGTGTTCAGCGAATAAATTTTGTTTTGATGTGAAATTAAGATGCAAAATTGGATGAAAATAATATTAAGGGATGTTTTGTTAAGTACAGAGGTGGTAATGGGCGAAGGAATCGTTGGAATTTTAAATGAGCGAATTCGAGAATAATAATGGAGTGGTTCGACTGCGTGGTTAACAACGCGAATTATTTCACGTGGAGTACATGTGATGAAGTCAAGCCCAAATTTTGCTTTAATAGCTCCAGAGGGTGGGGGGGGAGGGATTTTATCGCACGGCCAGGCAGTCATGTGATAATGCTTAGTGTGGATCGTTTCACGTGTAAAGAACGTGTTTTGTCACGTACAAACATGTGATGACAAAGTTCAATGGCGAGTCAGGAGACTTTTATAAGACTGTCATAAGTTTGTTTTCGGCACTTTTTATTGGCTTTCATGGCAGCTAGAACTGTGTAACAAAGGGAGAAACTTAAAAGGAAGCGGGGAATGAGTAAATTTATGCGTTTTTTGTTATCTGAAAAATGATAACCGATTTTTATGTCTATAAAACTGTGAAACGAATCTTGCGTGGAGCTCCTGCGTTTTGGTCTTAGTATTGGAGGTGATAATTGTTTTGAATTGATTTGATTGTTGTGCTGATCTTTCCGCTCAAACTTTGTACAAACAATCCCGCTACCGCCACGCAGCCTAACCAGAAACCCATTTCTGTGGTAAGCCGCCTCTAACTTTGCGCTTAGCTAGTCGCACGTACGAGCAACGTTTATGCCACCCATACAATATTTTTCCTTGTCGACCTTGTCGACGTTATGCGCATGCGTACAAAGGATTTGTTCCAATTCTCATCTACCAAAACAAACGAAGCTGACAAATATTTCCTAGACCGAACATCATAAATATCAGATAACCCACGAATTATTTACTAGAACTCGCTTCCGCTCACGTGTAAACCAGGTTTGTGCTGACGATTCGTTTTCTAAGGAAGTCTACCAAAAGGAAGCCAGCCATTTCTATTTGATATATAGATATCCAACGTCAAGCAAGTGAAATCCGGACATTTTCATCGTGTCGCTTAAGAAGCGGAATTTTCCGTGCGTTCTCATCTGCATTTTTGTTCCGGCCCCGACAACTAGCCTTTCGGTAAAATTCTATAGTCAACGGGAATGCCGAACATGATCCACCCAAAAACCAACCAACCAAAGAACCAACCCTCCCAGAAACTTGAGGCTGCATGCCGACTATGAAGCTATTTTGTAGACAAAATAGCTCAGTAATGGTTCAGATGACATTATTACTGTTTCCAAGTGTGTAGTGAATTCTTCAAAGAACGTGCCTGTTGTAACTGGATGTTACTGACACCTCGTCAGTAACCTCGTCACCGGCCCCGACCCCGAGTCGGCGTTTTACTGACACCTCGTCAAGAGTGAAAAAAGTTGATAGAACTGATAAGAGACAATTTCAGTAGCGTGATGTCGTTTGTTCGTTATATCCGGCGGGGTAGATTTTTAGCGGAGCCCGCGCGCTAGCGCGTCAGCGGAGCACCATTGCTGAGGAAATTTGGTAACCTATGAAGCCAAGAAATTTTGGTAGTGACGTAATAGTCACGTGACCGTCCGTCCGTACGCAAGTCCGTACGTACGTCCGTCCGTCTGGACCACAGGGTCACCAATACACTTCATACAATGGATATAACCCTGTGCTGAATCCCGTGTTTCTGGCACGAAATCGCATGTTGACCCGTGTTGTAGCAAAACAAGCAAAGACAACAAACGTCAAAAACAAATTTGTTAATGGAAAAATAAAGTTCAAAAGAATACTCAGTTGTCTTTTTGGTGGAAGGCGAAAAGTTCAATTTAGGCGAAAAAAATTAGGCGATAAAGCTCAGGCGGAAAGTTCAAATTTGCTTCGTCGGTTCTGTTGCGAACTCGGTCGGCACACCGCCTGAATTCGAAGCTTTTCACAGCGGTTTCGACGCCAAATATAGCAGAGCTAGTGCTTTTTGGTTTTTTCTGTCCACAACCATGGTTTTTACGGCGTTCCGAACACATTTTGCCAGGAAAAACACCAGCATTTTCATGTTGATAAGCAGCTTGTCACGAAGAAAGAAATAAGTATTAAAGTTAACTTCAATTAATGACAACAAACGCCCATGGTCTAGTGGACTAATCACCGTCTTTTAATGCCGACGATCCGGGTTCGGCTCTCAGCGAGAATATGAATTTTTTTCTCTTTTTTCCTTGTTTTTTTTAATTTAACGACTTCAGTGAGAGTATTTTCACAAATTAATAAGTGCCAGAGAAAAAAAAACAAAAAAACAAAACAAAACAAAAAAGAGGGTGCAGGGCTCCGCTTTTAGGCTTGAAGTCTATATATTAGTTTGGACTATTGGTTTGTGTTCGTTATATCGGGGATCTGATTCACACATTTTACTGTAAGTTTGGCCGGGCTGAAGAATATCGTTCGTTATAGCGGGGACTTTGTCAAATCGGTGTTCCACTGTTTTTTCTTCATTTTCCCCATCTTCCAAATCATTTGCGAAATTATATGGAAAGCCGCATTACCGACGTGTAGGTCCCGTCATTGTGAATGAAAAGTCTTCCCAGGTACTCGAGATAACCCTCCCCCGAGTTACCTGGGCGAGCTAAATACAGTCACTCCGGTATAGTCAGGCAATTATGTGAAAAAATTGTGCACTTTTGGTTAAGAGCATGAAATTTTGCATGGAGAGGCCTTTTTATGTAGTTAACGGATGTGGATATGGAGCCACCGAAAAAAACCGTTTTTTTTCCGAGGTATGATGATTTTTTTAAAAAGGCCGCCATTTTGAACCGGAAGTAGAATTTATTTTTAATGTTACTGCCATTAAATGTTGTTTTCTTGACCTTACAATACTAATGATTTTAGTCTTTAAAAGGAAAATTTGATTTTTTAAATTTAAAAAAGATCGATATGGTTAGAAATACAACGCGAATTTTCAAAATGGCCGCCATTTTGAACCGGAAGTGACAAATGGACTACTGTAAGTACTTGTTTAAGTTGTTTGATTCACTTAGAACAGCTACAAATAACGTAAACTATGATTTATAGTAATAAAAACACAAACTACTCACAGAACTGTATTGCCTTTTATTGGCTTGAAGTAGTCTCAACTAATACACTGAACTAATACACTTGTTCACATTTGTTCCTTTGAGTACAGACCTCAGTAGCAACTATGCTTTACACAATCAATCATTGTTTCCACAAAACTTGTTCGACTTTACGGTTATCACCACTCATTCAGGTTGTTATTACAGAACTCAGTATCAACTATGCCTTACGCAAGCAATCGTCGTGTTCCTAAAACTTGTTCGACCTAACTGTCGCCATCACACGATCACACGTTCGAAGTTGTTAGTACACAACTTGTCTTTCTAGTTATCCAAAACTCGTTCGACTCTCATCATTGTCTAATCAGACATTCAATGTTGACCCTTACTATGTAATCACCAGTTATTGCATTCGTCACAGCAACTGCAAAGAGCAGTGCATTTCAGGGCCGCTCTAGCACAGCAACATCTTCCTCTGCACCCAAGCTTGCATCCACAGCGGAGAAGTTCTCTGCATGATTTTGTCACATCTGGAAGCGACGTGCAGAAAGGCTGCCATTCTCCTTCCTTGAAAATCCAGCCCCAATCGCCTGGCGAAGGTAGATCAGGGTTTGGTGCAAGTGCTTGGCCCCAACAGTGACCACCTTGATAAGCAGCTCTCTTTGTATGCTGTAACAGGGCCGCCCGAGTTGGTGGAATTGCATCATACGCTCTGCCTTTTTGTGCAAACAGCTGCTTTCTGGCTTCATTGACATTTGCCTTGTTGCTTGTTCTGTCGTACAAGAGAATGACGAACCGTTCTAGATATATCATACATGCTTCACTGACTAGAGGAGTAGGTGTTGTCGCCAGCTGCAAGAAGGCGTCTGTGACGGCTGGGTAGTTCTTCCATACTGTAAAAGCGGTCTTCTTGCCTCTCCCAGCGAAGCAGGACATTGTATCGCATCCAGTGAATGCGTGGAACACTGGTAGGGACTTGGACATCTCTGATCCCAGGCTGTTTGATATCTCGTGTGCTGCATTGTAACGCAGATGAGAGCCAGTTCCCATCGCAACCCAGAGTTCAACTTGTTGCTTCTGGAGCCTCCCGGCAAGTGCTATTGCTAAAACAAGGACGTCGGTGTCAACTGTCCGTAGCACAATCTTACGATGACCCTCTTGGACTGCGTCTGCGGCATGCAAAATCATCCTGGTATCCCCTTCTTCATGCGTGCATGGAGCCAGATTCGCAGTGTTGTTACGAGGAAGAGTACAAAGGATCTCCTTGCTTTTAGTTGTGATGACTTGTTTCTCCTCCTACAATGATACCACACGCTGAGCCAGAAATTGCAAGAGTTCTCGCTTGTTTTCATCATTCCTCAGGAAGTGCTGCCAGTTACGTGGTATTTGGCTGTTTGCCTGTACGCGCCTCCTGGCACCCTGCCCTAATTTGCTTCTAGTCGTGGCCTTTAAACTATTGGCAATGTATTCATCCACACTACATCGAGGCGCTTGGCATGAGAGAGCTGAGATTTAATGTAGGGAAGAAAACACTGTCCTGAATATTCTGCGAATGTTTTCTCTGTTCCAGACTTTATCGTATTTATTACCACTGAGCCATCGATGATTATGGCATCAACAGCCTCGGGCATCCTCGTTTGTGGAGTTGTGGAAGACTGGAGACATTCAGCTAGTTCCGACTTTTTCTGAGGAAGGCGCAATTTGCCATCTTGTGATAGCGATGGTGGACAACTTTGGTTTTCGTGCTGGAAAAACTCATCCAGGTTTCCCTCCCTGGTTTGACAAGAAATATAAAGCCTTGAAAAAAGCAAACAATTGTTCCTTGCTGATGACAACTGCTGCTTTGTCTTGGATGCCACCTTCGATGGAGGAACGTTAAACACACTAAGATTGTTTCTCTTTATTGGGTCGTACAATGACTTGCTTTGCTGCACCAAGCGTTCAGCTATGAATGACTCAATGTGTGCCGTTCCAACCTCTTCAACCTTGCGCAGTCTTACCAATGCATCCGAGCCCAGTATCTCTTTAGTGTCCAAAACTAAGAGATCTTCGGTTTCCTCCATGAAGGGGTTGCCCATTTCTTGAATTGTTCTGGTAAGTGCTGTAACATCTCTATAAAACAGAGACTGCAAGCTCCTTGTATCTTTGTGGTGTTTTGCACTTTGCTTGGTCTGCGTGGATCCTGTTGCTATGCTGTTCTCAAACTCATTGATGATTCTCGCCATCTCCGGCCCCGATACCATCCACCAACGAAGAGCACTCGGTTCTCCGTCAACCCCCCAGCACCACCCTCCCCTTTCACCTAAGCGTTGTTTTGCTCGTGATCATGGTCGATTGGGATACTTGAGAAATTCTTTGACGTCTTGTTCACAACAAACCTCCCCTGCTTGAATTGTGAGGCGACATCTGGTGCCACATCATTCAGACGGCACATGTCTCGTAGGTGAATTGGTAACCATCTAGCAGAGTTCGTATCGTCCAGTCCAAAGAACCATGGAACAATCTTCGACACTGCGTCGATGTAGAGCTCAAAATTTGCCTCTCGAAGAGATCTCACAAACACCAGTAACAGCAGTTCCAGTTGAAGCGTGAGGTACCAAAAGTGGAACCGTGGGACAGCCGCTACCTTCTTCAGACACCAGGCATTGAATGACACAACTTCAGCTTCAGATTCTGAGCCCTCTTTGTAACTCATCTATGCCTTGGTTAGAAGGACATAAAGACTTCGAAGGAACCACTAAATGTCCATTTTGACTGTAGCATATCTCTCCGGATAATGCTTGTTGCTTTGGTAAGGTGGATTGCTTCATCATCACAATCGTCTCTGAAAACTTTGTTTAATGCTAGAGCAAGATCTTTCTTGAATCCAAGGAAAACTGTCACACCGTGTTTTGTATGCTTCAAGGTCAGGAACATGGGATAAAAGCCGCTCTTTTAGTCGCGTGGTATGGACACGGACCTTCATATCTGCACCCAACTGCTCCATCCGAGTGCTGTACATATTAGCTAGATCACCCAATTTAAATACCGTGATTGAATCACTGGCTGCCCGAGCCTCTTCTATGTAGACTATGTATGTGATAAGTTCTGCCAATGCAATGCCTTCAAACTGAAATTTAGTATCATCTGCCTCGCCTTTGCAAACTATTTCTGCCCTTTTGTACAGTGACGCTATACACGAAGAATGATAACATGCTTCTAAAGCTACTAAATCACCAGCACTCAACTTGGCCGACAGCTTCTGATCTTGTAAAGCAAAAGCACATCTTCGGACTCGAGCATCCAATCCAAAAGTGCAAACATTATCATTATGCACATCTGGGTCTTAAGGGACAGCAACACTAGCTACGAAATCAAATGGCGTGTTATCAAGAAGGCAAATGCTTACAAAGGAAACCCTTCCCACTGCAATTTATGTCTGTCGGAAAAATTTTGCATCTTAACTGCTCGCGATGTTTCCCTTCTTAACAAGAAATCTGAACTTGTTACCAAATGTCGCCACGAAAACAAGTTCTTCACAACCAATCAGAAGAAGCGTCGCTCCAACCGTCCTTAAATTTGAAAATTCAAAACTTAAAACTGACACCTGCTCGTGCGGAGCATTAATCTGATGATCGCGGCTTTTATTGAGGCCATGCGGATTCAGCGTGAACAATTGTTAGGTCCAATAGGCTTCCCTTGTCAGTAACAATTGTTCTAAATGTAAATGATTTTGAAATGTGGAGATTTGTTCAATGACAATTAAACTGATTTGAGAAATATCAGGTTCGGAGCTATTGTAATGCACCACCAATTCACATGTTCTCCTATTGTTGAGCATACTTGATTTATGATTGCGGAATCTGACCTTACACCCATCACACACACACACACACACACACACACACACACACACACACACACACACACACACACACACACACACATCATTGAAGTCGTGTACCAAGCCACGGTCACAACCGAAAACACAACAGAAACATACATCGGCCTCACAGCGAACAACTTCAAGGCAAGGTATGGGAACCACCAGATGTCTATAATATATCAGATGTATATAATATATCCCAGTTCAAACCAAAACAATTAAATCAACCTGGTATTAAGTTGAATCTAAGCCTGCAAAATAATTTATAAATGTCTTAAATTGTGAGTCTTTAAAAAAGTTTGAAATTCTCTGGGCGGTAAACAGTATAGTGAATTTAACAATTAGTCTTAAAGGAAAAATTGACTACGACTCCGAACTTCAACAAATGAATGCTCGTTTACAGCCTCCCTTTTTTATAACCGTTTTCAATGAAGGGCCTACACACGTCCAGTTTTGTTTTCATTAAAGAAAATAAGTTGCGTTACCCATTTTTTCACTATTTTCATCTTTAAACCTTTAGACAACAAGATTATTTACCTTCGAAAACAGGAGATGTCACTCAAAAGGCATTTCCACCTACTTCTTCTCACTTCCGGTAATTAAATATTCTACTTCCGGTCAAGATGGCGGTCATTTCAACCCCCCCCCCCCTTTCACTTCTCTATGATTGACTTTTCACAGTGGCTCCATATCAGATGTTTATAAGCATAAAAAAACCTTTATGTACACCAATTTTCATGCTTTTAGCCCAAAGTGCACAATTCATCTAAAATTCTTCACATAACCGCCTGACTAGTAGAACGAATTGACAAGGGACTGGCAAAATGTGTTCGTTATATCGGGCTCCTTTTCCATACATTTACTTTCACTGGGCTGAAGAATATGGTTCGTTATACCGGTCTTCGTTATACAGGGGTTCGTTACATCGGAGTTCCACTGTATTCACTTACCTTTGAAAAATGCAACCAGCGGTTTACACGAAGATCGGTGGGCGACACAACTAGCGGGAGGAGGAATTTTGTCGCCTCGCAAGTGGTAGGCGGGGCAACAATATAAACACTCTCCGCGACTTACATAGAAAACTCGGCCGCTTAGTGAAACTTGTGCGTGTGAGACGATCACGCTAAATGAACCTTGATGAGAAATCATTAATCCAGTGAGAATACAGATAAAAACACGTGTTTTGGATACGTGACTGTGTGGTTTTCATCGGGGTCTTCATGGGTTTAGAACTCTTGCACGTGACGAAATTTAACCAGTTTTATCGGCTTTTGAGACAGCTTGGCCATTTTCATGACTTCATCTCTGTTATTGTTTGCCTAAGGGATGTTATGTCACCTTCTACGACCTTCAAATAAATGTACACGCCCATTTGCCGAAATATGAATTTGAGAGCTGTGGACGACGAGCCTTCTCTGTTGCCGCTCCAATGCTGTGGAACAGTTCACCGGATAAGATCACACAAGCAAAATCGCTGGATTCTTTTAAATCTCTTTTAAAAACAAATCTTTTTAAACAAGCTTTTTATTCATGAATTTGTATATACATTTATCTTTTCGTTATTTCTTATCTAATTTTCAGACGTTTTCCTTGTGATTGTATATTGTTTTGTTTTTCTTCTTACGTTTTTAAACTTGCTTTGTAAAGCGCCATTGGGCTTTTGGATTTTGGCGCCATCTAAATTATTTGTTATTTATTATTTTGTTCATTTATTTGTGAGACGTGTCTGCTTGCGGGAGGTTTAGCCTGCGTAGCTGGCGGGATTGTTTGCACAAATGCCGGGACCGCAGTTGGGTGTTCTTTTAAGGACGTGTTAGTCCCTTGTGAACTCTTAACTTTTATATTTATTTTAACCTAGTCAGTGAGGATCTCCCTGAAAACCACTTAATGTGACGGGAGCTTCCTCCATAAAGATTCTTCTCCTCCTTCTTATTATTCTAAAGGTGTCCGCAAGCGAAGAAAACTGATAACATGAACGACTACAACACCCCTAATGGACGTTTTTAACTCAACACTTAAAATTCAAAGGGAAGGTAACAATTTTACAGTTTTACGCCCAGACTGAGCGAAAATAAGTTTCATCTGATTCGCTCATTTCAACATAAAATGCGAGTACGCAGAGTAGTTTCGCGGAAACCGCCAAACCGGGTAATTTTATGGTCCAGTGTAAACCCACCAATAGTTTAATAAACCACAACTTTATTTATACATCTCACGTTTTAACATTTGATTAGCCTGTGAACAGGCTCCGCAGTGGGGAAAAAGCGCGAAAATAAATCAGCGAGCCGAGCGTACACTGGGGAAGAGGATGGGGCCTTCCCTCTCCCCTTCCTTCCTTCCCCATCCCTTCCCCGTCTCTTCGCTCGTTCTCGCCCTTTGTTTTCTTCGCTCTTTTCCCGACCAGAGAGCCTGTTCACAGGCTAACATTTGATTCGCCTGTAGAATTGGCCATGTACAAACCGAGGAACCTTTCTTGACTCGGTGCTTACCGAAACGTTCTTTCAGGCCTTCATTTGTACTTTGAAAGTACCTTTGTGGCTTACCAACAAATCCCCACCCTAATGCTACGTTATCACTACTCGCTTGCCAAAAGTCGATTTCTGCATTTTCTTGTGTGCGGGGTCTCTAAGGGTGCCTCTGAGACCAATTCTGCGACGGCGACGGCAACAAGAACATTGCAAAACAGCGGCTCTGTACGACTACTATATTTTCGAGCTCACGTCTTAGAGTTCAGCAAAACAATGATGTGAACAGCAGTTCATGGAGAACGTGAACATACGTTGGTTAAATCTCTCTCTAATTAAACTTTGGAAATCGTCTGTACGAATTCTTTTTCCTGGATAGTTCATCGCATTAGATATCACGAAGAATTACTTTTTGAAGTGTATTAGCGTTGCTGTCGTGGTTGCGTAGTCCCTACTAGCTCAGAGACAACAGGATGAGGTTGTTGAAGAGACGTCATCCCACATTTTATGTCGGCCAGATATGGATCTTGAGTTTCCTTTCAGTGGGGAATAAACTGAAAGTGTAGCAGGTAATTTATTTGTACTCCGATTGAAGTCCTTAACATTTTGTGGATGTTACTGAGATTGCATGGCACGAAAACAGGTCCTCTTGTAGGAAAAAGCACAGACAGGGTAGAATTGAACAATTTTGGCCGGCAACAGGTAAAAGAGAGCTTAGAGTCAGTCATCGCTGTCTGAATCAACGGTGGTGTTGTCTTTTCTCCTCCGTTTAGCAATGCGAGGTTTCACTGCCTGCTCTTCTTCCTGTGCATGGGAACAAAATGTGGAAAGCATTTAAATTCTCCGGCGGCATCCCCACACTAAACAGTACAGTAAACCGCCCCGACCCCGCTATCTCAAAACGTGGTTATATCTTAAATCCCCTGCTATCTCGAACAAATTGTGACCTCCCTCGGCCTAAATTAACACTCCGTGATAATTCCATCGCTATAATTTTGACATACTGAACAAATACCTGCACGACAAAATTTCCCATTTTTTTATCTCGTGGTTGCTACACAAACTACGAGCCGGATATTGTAGTGGAGTTGAACGCATTCCTGTGGTTATTTTCGTGTCAGCTCCCGTGTAGATTCGCTGATGTTCGAGAGAGCTGCAGTATTCCCAAGAGCGGACCTTCGCTGCATTATCGGGCTACGTCAGAGAGATTTCACATTTATTCTACGAGGGCAAGCTGGATATCGAATGATAGATAACGCGCCGAGTTGGTTTTAATCATTTGATATCCAGCAAGCCCGAGAAGAATAATTGTTTTATTAAAAACATAACCACTATTTTAAAAAAAATTCAAGAACTGAAAGAAAGGGGGGAAAAACGAGAAAAGAGATAGAGCGATTTTCGTTTGACCTTGAAAAACGGTTTCCTAAGTGTGCGTTATTTGTTTCATCTGCCACTAGATCAAAACAGGGCCTCGTTCGTTTTCCGCTGAAGAAGACCCCAATATGGACAAAGCATTGTTCGATTGCCCAATCGTATTGCTAAACACAGAGTGACGTCAAAGCTCTTTACTAGGTGGAAAATGATTGATGTTCGCTAAACCAACCAAATCCGTGCGCGTTTGTGTCTGTTCGCTAAACCAATTAAATTGCCATTTCTTATTCGTTTGTTGTTTTGGTTTTGTTCGCGCGTAATTATTTCAAGGTCAAAGGAAAATCGCTCTAAAGGAGATAAAAAGGAACAAGAATCGATCACATGACTGAACAAAAAAGGCGCCAAAACCTTGCGAAGTTTTGCAGCGTTTCACTGCAAAGCTGAATGAATCAATGAAACTGCTCGAAAGTGAACGAAGTGGCACAAGTTTTGGAAAAAAATCTTCCAATTACTGGCTCTGAAATATGGTACGTGTTTGATTTTTCCTAAACACTGTTGTAATCATCGTTCAAAGCGGATTGAAGCTGTACGAATGATTTCATCATATTAGCTGCTGGAGTTGAAACGAAACAAGTTTGTAGTCCGTTCGCACAACGGAGCCATCATGTGCGTGTTTGATCGAACTGAAAACAGAACTAATTTGAATTTGAAGAGGTAATTTCTATGCAGCTCAGTAGCAAGATTACTGTAGCGAGGAACATTAGAATTCACCATCATAGTTTGTTAAACGCAAAGCACAAAAAGTAGTTGTTCTCGGTTTGGAATTTGCGGACGGAACGGTAAAAACAACACTCAACTGAGAAAGCGATTCAACTCCGTTTACATGGCATCCGTTTTCTATCTGCACATTTGGACCCGTTGGGACACAGAGCTACAACGAGTGCAGGTAAACCAGTGTCAATTTTGCGTGTTATAGCCGCAATAAAATTCGCCCTTCCTTCCTTCTCGGTAGTTTGTTTAGTACTTGTTTACATTGCTTCATGTTTTTCGCACCGACTCACCATGAATGTGTGACAGTTTTTATTAAATGCTTCCTCCCCATTTCATTGTGTTTTATTTTATGTCTTGTCTCGATATTTTGAAGTGGAAAGCCTTCTTGATAACACCTACCGTTTGTTCAATTTTAATGATCGACGTGACGATCGATTAAAGAAATAAATTGTAAATACAACGCTTAATGCTCAAATTTCTACTTCTGCCAGGGTGCATTCCGTGTACGTCCCACGCCGAAGATACGCCAAGCGTTTCGAACCTGTACGCCAAGCGGCCGCCGAGGCGCCAACGCCAAGAAAATGCTGCGCCAACCTCGTCCCCAGTTCCCGGTAAAAATTTTCACTCACTCGGCTACACGCCAACGTACAATATCGTTTAATAATATGACGTAAGTTAAATTTAGGCTTGGATAAATTCTGCCGGCAGAATTTCGAGCCGAATAAGCGATTTTTGAGGCGAGCATTCTGCCGGCAGAATAAGGTAATACTAATGATATACATAACAGTTGTAAGAAAAATTGAAAACTAAGTACATAACACATGGCAAATACCTTGCCATTAATGTGATTATTAGCTAAAACGGACACACGTGATCCACTGTTTCGTCTAATATCAGTGATATAAAGTAAGATGAATGACAATTTTGCTAGTATCGAGGGGTTAGGCCCAGGCTCCCTTCCATATTTGCGTAAAATAGATAAGGCCCGAAGGGCCGAAAATTTTTCGGGTAACGAGCAGAATAAGGGTGTCCGAGCAGAATTTCGAGCAGAATAAGCGATTT
This sequence comes from Siderastrea radians, assembly GCA_964017195.1. Taxonomy (NCBI): domain Eukaryota; kingdom Metazoa; phylum Cnidaria; class Anthozoa; order Scleractinia; family Rhizangiidae; genus Siderastrea; species Siderastrea radians. Next base: position 33,331,309 of record OZ024889.1, on the reverse strand, counting down.
TTACGAGCACTGCCGGCACGCAGAATAAGCCATTTTACGAGCAGAATATGTTCAAGCCTAACAAGCCTTACACCCTCCTACGCCTCGTTGGCTCGGTCTTTCGCCGCCTTACGCTAAAGACCACGATCGCACGCCAGTGCGCCGAGCGATTTGGAAACCCACGCCGAAGATCTTCCGGGAAACCGACACAAAATGCAGCCTGGTATTTCTGCACAGTTTCTTGTTGTCTTAAGAAATCAAACACTACGGAACAATTTTGATTTGTGTCTTAGTGACGCTGTTGGAAATTCTGCTTAATTCAAATTCGCTGCCAAGATGATTGTTCTCGTCCATTTTTCTCGCCAGGTTGCTCGCCAGGAAAAAACTTTCAGCTCACAGTGTTGTTGAGTGTTCATTGACCATATTTGGTCACAGCACGTATATGAGCTGATAGCCTAGCTCCGTTCAGCCACCAAAATGCTAGAATCCAATATACCTAGTCCAGTTTTTAATAATTTGTCTTATTCGTTATTTTCAGGCACTGATATATCAGATAACTAGGGACGCTCTGGGGTTCCTGCTGTTTAGAGTAAGAACTTGTCTCGCATAATATCAATGACGTGCTGTGCTGTGTTCGTATTAAGGGGGCAATATACGTAGATGCCTTTTCCCCCAAAGTTTTAGCCCTTTTTCTTAATTATCTCCATGAGATTTTATTCAATCCAGAAATGCTATCAAACGATCATAGTACGAGCTCCCACAAATCTGAGAGAATTCTTTTCGCGATTATTAAAGTGAACGTAAAGAAAGAGAAGGGGGAAGGAAATTGATGGATTTTAGAAAATCGAAAATGTAAAGAATTAAAGGTGAGTTAAAATTAAAATTTAAAGTTAATAATAGACCATTTTCATTATGACATCACACACGCAAAGGTTTCTGGTAGTTGTAGTAAAAATTACGCCAGGGTCGCTCAATCGCGGGAAAGTTCAAAATACATCCAGAAAAACACATGCAATGCAATGGCGGCCGAGTCAGCCGATCATATCTCGTCTGCAATGTGCACATTGAGAGGACCTTGAGTGACATAAGCGACAAACCTGCTTTTACCCCACCAGGATACATCAAGAGACAATAATGTAAAAGTAAGGAAGCTTTATTTTGCAAGATTTTCGACTTTTGTACCGTATTGCACTCGGTGCGTTACAAAGCTTTTTAGCGGATGGCTTCTTGTACGCTCTATTCTCAGGCCGGTAATTTTACATGCATCCTCAGGATGAAGTCTTTTGAAGACAATTCTTTTAAAAGCTTGTTGCTACAAGGAAAAGACCTGAAGAATACTCGACGGTGGTTATAGAAGAAATTGGAGAGGTTAGAGCAAAGAAATCCTTGTTCGAGAACAGACTGTATTGTCAGTGTCGTTTTTATTTCCAAGGACAACGATCGATTTTTAAGTATTTCTTCCACTTCAACCGTTGGTAAATTACATATTTGACTGTGGATTGACTTCGTAAGAATATTTTAACTGAGCGATTCCACATTTACAATAGCTTTCTTGAAATGTTCACAAAACTTGCAGAAATTTGGTACAAACAGCGTCAAGTTAAGCGGAATTGTCCTCGAGGCATTTTGCTTTCCCAGGACAGCAAGTGCTATTCTGAATATTTTTTTCATACTTGAAGGCTTGTTTTCCCTTTTCCTGTTTGTCTTTTCAGGGAATTTCGTATTAAAATTAAAATAGGCGATCTGATTTTGCAATTGCATTTAGTACAGTTAATCTTGGCGAGAAAACTTTGTGCGAAGTAACTTTCAAGATTTTGTCATTGTAGGTTTTGTTTATTATGTCTTTAATATTTCGCAAAATGGTGAAAATAATTCAAAAAAATAGTAATAGAAACTATTCTAGACTGAGTTATTGTTGTTTCTCAAGCCAGTTTGCTTTCTTTTGGTACTGCACATTGGCATGGGTTGTTTGAACGTAAAAAATCGTTTGGCCGTCTTAGTGCGAATAACATTGCTTGCTTTTTCGATTGACGGAATATTTCAATCATCTTTACACGTTTTGCGTTAACTTGTAGTAGTGAATGGTATTTCTCTTCCATTTTAATGATTTAACTTGGAACTGCCGATTCACTCAAAGCGAAATATTTTTAAAAAACTCAGAGCGAGTCGCTCAAAGCATTTCAATGGGTTCCTCGTTTTGTTTTGCACTATGCTGGATAGAAAATTTTTATTGCTTCGTTCTCCATTTGGTTTTTGTTATTTAAAAACTGTTCTTATTGTTCTATATCTCCTATCTCAGAAACTCCCTCCTCCCCTTCGAAACTTTTTTTCATGAGGGAAATTATATTGGCACATTGTTAAGACACGTTTTCCTGTTGCACACTCGGTAATCCAGAATTTGGAGAAAAAAGAAGTTTTCCACTGAAATGTTTGTTAACAGCACTCTTCGCAATTCCTCGTTCATGGAAAAAAACTTAAAAAACTCCACGCTGAATTTCTTTGAATTTGTATAGCAATCGAGCACATAACTTTGTGAAACACATGGTAGCTTGCCTTGGCCGACATGGCGCTTCTGCTGATTTTTTGACACTTGCCCGCGATCGCGCGACACTTGGCACGATCTTTACTACAACTACCAGAAACATCAGCGCGTGTGACGTCATAATGAAAATGGTCTATTAATAGATGGACACCAAAACAGTCCACAAACAACCCCAAGTGCTCTTGCGCGGGGGTGGGCTGTCTGGGGGTGTTTACAAAAATCTAATCCCTCTTAAATTTCTTTCTAGCCTGCGAAAGCAGACGTATTTCCGGCTGTCGTTTCTCTCCGCCGAAATAAGAAACGACAGCCGGAAATACGTCTGCGTTCGCAGGCTAATTTCTTTCTCAAATCTTAAGAATTCACGTATATTGTACGCTGAACATTGGCGGGTGTCCTTCGGGAAAAATTCGTACCCGTGCCATTTTTGAGGGAAACCACGGCAAACCATACAAAGTTAAAAAGCTTATTGAATGGAGATTTCGGGAAAAATACATAGCCGGTTATTTGTAATTCGTAAAAGAAAATAGCAAACAAACGTCGGAATGACCGTGCGTCGCGCTATTAGCCTGCGTAGCAAGCGTTTCCGTAGGTTTTAATCCAAGCGGCAAAAAAACTGCACAATCATCAAAAGTGTGTGCGGGTTTTTCGATATTCTGGTTGGGTATTTTTAAATTCATCTATCAAATACTGGTAGCAAACAATACACAATGCACGTTCTGTTGAAGACCACCACGGGTGGTAACATTTAAACACTTTTGTTTCCAATATCCAAGGAACGTTCAGGCCAAATTTCACAAAAATCCGCTAGATGTTCACTTGTAGCTGGCGAACTCGCTTAAAAAACAAACCGGAGATACATAGCTGACACCTCCCCAGGGTATTATGTCACATCGTGCCGACGCCGCTAGCCAAAGAAACGGCGGGAGCCCGCAGTCAACTACAGTGGATAGGAGCTGACTTGTCCCCAGTCGCCTTCATATTGTGCGACGCGGGCGGCACGGGAGCGCGAGGTGTGATGGGTAGTGAGAAAATGCTATCACACCTGGCGCTCCCGTGCCGTGCGCGTCGCGCAACATGAAGACGACTGGGGACGAGTCAGGGAAAGGAATTTCACTGGAAAATATCACCAACGGAAGGCAAGAGAAAGTGAAAAAAACAAATTAGCCCAGACACCGCAAAGGGTTAAAGGAGGCCATTGGGGTTAAAGTAGGCCGGAATCGGTGTGTTTTAACCGCGATATCCACTATTTTTCTGATAGCGAGACAATCGTTCAGTCCGCAAGGGACGACTTTACGATAACAACTAACAACAGACCTCGCAATTCTTCAGGCGCGATGGCGAATTTTATTATCTGAAATCTTAAGACAAGCGTAGAAACGCAAAACTTAGATTTATTCGTCTTCTTTTGACCTGGTTTCTTTTTGTTCTTCTTGGTACCACGTCAGTACATTCCTGAGGAGTTGTTTCCGTTCTTTTTGTTCTTCGTCCAAATACTTTTTCACGCTTTGACCTATCCGTGGTCACTGGTCTCGGAGAATGAGCAAAACGAAAGGAAAATCTTTTATTTTCTCAAGAGTACACGTCAGCCCTTCTAGTGTTGGGTGGCGTGTCTTTGAAAAATAAAGTCGAGCTTCCCGCAAGCAACGAGAACTTTGACGAAGGACGAACCCGGAAATCAATTGTTTACCTCTTTGCATTTTCTGGTGTATCACATCACTTGCACCCTTCACCTTCCCCCAAACTAGTAGAAGACTTTACACACCATTCATTATTGAAAGAAAACGTCCCCTGTGTTGTAGTCTCGCCTTACATCGTCATGTCATCTCTCAGTTCAATTTGTGATGTATGATTTCATCACCGGAAAAGTCCGTGACTCACCTCTTCGCTCTCAGAAGAAGAGGACGCCGCTCTGTTAGCAGCCAAAATGGACGCCCGTGTGGTCCTTTTCCTCGACTCCTTGTCATCGCATAGTGAAAATAAGAGCTTAAACCTAAAGACAAAACGATTAATCAGACTTTCCTGAAATATATAACTTTTTAAAGCGACAAAATATATTAATTAAAAACGACTACTTTTTCAATCTGCTATGTTCGTCAGCCACTTTTTTCTTTGGCAAGGTACGGAAATTTACTGTTGCAGCGTGCCTGCTGAGTTTACACTGCGTACGTTAGCCTGCAGAAAATATCGGTGAGGTGGTGCTTAACCCATCGACTCCCGTGCCGCCCAAAACCGCCCGCAAAGGACCATAGTCCTTGTTCAGTTTGTGATGTCATCCATTTGAGTGACAGCAGATGTTTTTGATAACCAATTAGAGACCTTAAGCATCGAGAACGTCAGATGTTGCTATGGAAACACCGTCCGTCACTGATTTAGCGTCACGTCAACAACGTAGGATCGCTTTGTTTCCTGTCCTCGAGAAAACGCAACAAAAGTTATACTTTAGCTGTCATAAATTTCTGTTAACGAAGTCCATTTGAAGGTGAATTTGAGATTGAAGTATCTTCTTGAAACTGATGTGTTGAAATTTGAAGATGAAATTTGACGAGGTTGCATGCGAACATTTGATGAATTTATGCACCGGTTTGTTTTGTTTTTGTTTTCGCAGGAGTACGCAACAAAAATTCATACTTCAGCTGGCATAAACCTTACCTGTTAACGTAGTCCATTTGAAGGTGGGTTTGTATTGAATTATCTTCTTGAAATTGATGTGTTGTCAAGATGAATTTCATGAAGTTTTACGCGAACATTTGATGAATTAATGCTTTTGTTTTAGTTTTTGTTTTCGCAGGCGTACGGCTACTGTACTTGCAGACATGTCAAGCTTGGATTTACCGTCCGAAACAGCGGAAAACATTAAATTTAGTGAATAGCTATATTTGTGATTTTATTAAACTAACATCGGTGAATTAGCCTAAGTTATTGTTGTCATATTTGGTGTGAGTACATTTTCCCTCCCTACGTCCTTTTCTTTCTCCCAATGAATAAATGGCTCAAAGAATCAATCAATAAATCAATCAATCTAAATATTTACACTTTGCTGCATACCTACAGGTATAGGTGAGCAACCAGTCCATTTGGTAAAGTTACTGACTGGAATTTAAGCGCATGGACACGCTTATGGCCGTTGTAGACAAGCCTTTGGTTTTCTCCCGGCCTACATATGGGTCGTACCGTACCGTCAACAAATCCAAAACAGTTGGACAGCGCTGTCCCTTTGCCAGCTACAGCATCAGCGTATTCCTGGAGCTTGTCTCTACTGAGGAGTCGATCATTCCATTCTGAGATCTTAGTGTGATGGTGGCTGTAGATCCACTTTTCAAAACGGGCCGTGAACATGCTGATCTCTGGTACTGCACGTCCAAAACTGTGGATCATATCGCTCAGGTGACACGGGTTGGCGAGCCTTTTCAGGACCATACACAATCCCTCTATCCGGTCAGATCTCGTTCTTTGGTGGCAGCACAGACTCTCGGGCAATCCAAGAGCATCGGCAAGTCGGGGAATATCCGTTTTTCTGACTCGAAACTCATGTAAGCACTCCGTTTCGTCCATGGCATCAAGGTCAAATCGATCCGTAGTTGCCGTGCGGGAACACTGGATTTTTCGAGAAACCGGCATCGTATAACAGCACAAATTCCTCTTCAGAAATGAAATGATGGGCATACGACAGCAAAAGCATTTCTCGGGCTTGCTTTAAACTACACATGATTTCAAACACCGAGGAAACGGAAGAAAAGCTGCTTTGTTTGCATTTTTGTCAAGCAACGTCCGTGCTTGTTTGCTTAACGCATTGTTGCTAATTACGTGACGGACGTTGCGACATACTCGGCCTAACGAACGAACGTCCGTGACGTCAACGTTGTCGGTGCTTAAGGTCTCTATTGATGCACCTGGCACACTTCTAACAGCCTAAATGTCCCTTATTGGACAGTTAGACATTTCTGAAAGAAAAAGGTCATCTTTTTCTCGGAAACACTCTTATAGAAAATGTAGTAACTTTAATCAGTATCGCTAAAATCTTCATTTTGTTTACGTACGCTAATGATTAGAGGTGTAGAGTTTCGTAATGCTAGACACACTTGAATGATTGTGATAAATCTGCATGTTTACTTCACGTTGTAAAATTAGTAACCTTGACCGTGCTGATCGTGAAATCAACACAGGTGGTCACATTTGCCAACAATGTCAATAGGGATTCAGATCTTAAGACATCTTTTCTTGTTTGACCAAAATATCGAGACCTCCACCAAGAATTGCTTAGTCTAGTTCAGTAGTATGACGTAAACAAAACATTAGGTTTAGCTGTTATATTAAGGGCATTCAACTCTGTTAGTCACTTCTACTTCTTCTTTACATCTTGTACTCAGTTGCGAACCAAGGCTAGCATTGTAGCTCTAAGGGCCTCCAGACTAGACATTTAGTTGTCGACAAATAAATGTTATCGACAACTAATTCTTTCCGATGCAAGCATTTCCCACACTGGAGTGTTAGTTGTCGACAACGAAGTCAGGCCAGCGAGAACTTGGGAACTAACGTTCACTACGCATGCTCATAACGTAGTACGTCACCACGCTGTAACGATAGTTGTCGACAACTAAGCAGTTGCCCTTTTCGAAAAGGGAAACTGGTTAGTTGTCGACAACTAAAATTTTAGCGTTTAGTTGTCGACACCTTGTCTCACACACCGCGTTTTTCAGTTGTCGACAACATTTAGTTGTAGACAACTAAGGGCCGGTTATTTAAACGAAGTCTAAGTTAACCCTTGTTTACGGCTAATTCGCAGTTTAGACGTTGTCTCGATAGACAACGGTTAAACGATGTTTAAAATACATTATTAAAACGCGACTGAAACGGGTTTTTTCCAGTCAATGGCTAAACATTGTCTCACGAGGGAATGCATTGTCTGTTGAGTTATCTGTATACACATTTTGATATTCGAGGCACAGTTTTGACTCAATATGGCTTCTAAATCCGGTCGAACAACCAATTTTAGTGAAGAAGAAAAACTTTTGTTGGCGGAATTGGGAAGAGAACTTCCAGAAGTGGAAAATAAAGGATACGACAGTAAAACGTTGACGAAGAAGGCAAAGGCGTGGGAAGAAATTCTAAAAAAATTCAACTCCCAAAATCCAAACGGAATCAAACGGGACATGAATCAGATCCAAGGATGCTGGAGGCGGCTGAAAGTGCAGTCTAAGAAAGAACACGATTTGCAACGTCGTGAATAAAGAAAAACTGGTGGAGGAAAAGCTCCTGCCTCCCCAAGTCAGGTGTGTAAACTAGTTGCGGACGTCATACCAGCCTCGATTAATCCGCTACAGCAGGAGTTTGATGATGACGCAGAAGAGGAGCCTAATTTAAGACGGGACAAAGACGAGAAGGGCACTATCACATGCGAAGCGGGGCCAAGTGGACTTGCTGATGTTGACGTTATTACCTGGAAAGGAGCAAAACTCAAGAAAAAGGAGGGCAGTCAGAGGTAAATAATTTTTCAACGGAAAAATTATGCTTTATTTTTAATTCATTATACTATTCACGCTTATTTATCGTCAATATATTAACATTATATTGACAGGTGCAAACGCAAAAGACCAGAATCTCCTGAGGAAGATCCATTCTTGTCCTTGGCAAGGGAGGAGCACAAATTAAAAATGAAAGTCCTAAAGCTAAAGGAATGGAAACTGGTGCACCAATGCACTAACATGGGAATTGGATTGCCACCTGCATACGGCACTGACGAAGAAAAAAAACTTACACCATCTTGTAGTTTGAACTTATAGTTCACATGTCATGATATGTAACACTGATAAATTACAAAACAACATGAAGATATATTAATTGTAGTGACTGTTGTCGTTGTTTCCTATTCTGTTGATAAGGTACCCTACAGGCAATTTAATTACTTGATTAATACTATTAAGCAAAGTATCGTGAAATAATTAGCTGGCGTTTGGCATTTCCACTTGCGTCAGCAGCAGCAGCAATGTCAAATGGAACATCTTTATCTTCGATGTCTTCATCAAAGTCTTGTTCTTGATGCATAAGGGCGAAATTGTGCAATACTGCCGTGGTTACAATAATGACGAGAGTATTCGCCAGGGCGGTGCGCAGTCCTAAGTGCAGACATGGAAATCTTCGCTTTAGTAAGCCAAAGCACCTCTCCATAACAGTATTGTAGCGCACTTCTCCTGCATTCTTTGGGCTTGAGGATTGGTGTCATTAAATATGATCTGCAAGCGTATCCACTGTCACCCACCAGAATGCCATCAATAGTCCCTTCCCTTGCTATCACAAACTGCTTGGACGTTGACGGAGTAAAACTGCTTCCTGTTAACAAATGCCACAGATTTTGTTTGTTTGGACATATGATCCTAATGTGGGTACAATAGATGGCCCGATCACACCTGGAAAGTGCGCAACATCATAAAACTTTCGCTTGATGTCAGTCAAGTTATCAGGAAATGACAGGAAATGTACTTTTTGTTTCGCAATTGCCCTTGAAACCTTGTGAATGACCGTGCATGCAGCAAATACAGAAACACCAAATAAATCGCCAACAACCCGCTCGAAAGTTCCAGTTGCATAAAATCTCAAAGCAATTAGAACTTGCTGCATTGGTGTCAGCGGCAGACCTCTTCTTATCTGATGTTGAAGACCTTTATCCAAAATTTTGACGAGGCCAATAACCGAGTCCTTTCTGAAACGAAAACGCAATCGAAAATCTTCGCCATCGTATTCCTCTAAAGGGTTAAATCTGTCCCTAAGACGCCGAATTTGCCGTACATGTATATTACGTCGATTGGCGTACTCTCTTAACTGTCTGTAGCGCAGCAGTCCGTCCATTTCAAAATGGCTGCCCATGAATTTGCTGTTAAACAGCGTTTAAACCTACCTTTGAGCAGGTCTAACTTCCTATTGTTCCTTAGTCGGTGTTTAGACGCGATCTAAACACGGTTACGGAAAAACAACGTTTAAATAATAGGATTTCATGGTTTAAACGTGGGTTAGACGACGACTTTCATAAAAGCTGTCTAAAGTTGGTTTAAATAACCGGCCCTAAGGGCCGATTATTTAAACGAAGCCTCAGTTAGACGTTGTTTAAGACTAAATCGAGGTTTAGACGACGACTCCATAATCCACGGCTAACCGGAGTCTAAATCGCATTATTTGAACGCCGATGAGCCGGAGTTCACGAAGACCACGTTTAGACGACGTCTAACAACTGTACCTATTGTTCTGACATCATGCATGCGTGCTACTGCCAGAGGAACTCTATTGTCTTGCTGTTTTTTTTTCTTTTAATAAAAGGAGTGCATACATAATGCAGTATAGAGCTGTGCGGAAATATTTTCAAGAAATTTTACTTACGTTTTTAAAGGAAATGAAAAAATGGAATCACCTATCTCTTAAATTCAGTTCAGAGGTTCAGGAAGTGCATCAAAATACAAATTAAGAAACAAGTTAACTGCAAAGGGCTAGAATCAGTGAAAATAAACGGTTAAACGACGTCTAAACCTACTCAGGAGCAGGTCTAACTTGCTATTGTTTGTTAGTCCACGGTTAAACTTCGTCTAGACGCGGCTTATGATAAACGTTGTTTAAATAATTGGTATCGCGGGCTAAATACCGATTTAGACCACGACTTTCTTAGCCGCGGTCTAAACTTCGTTTAAATAATCGGCCCTAAATGTCTAGTCTGTGGAGGCCCTAAGTTGTACTTTGAGGAACAGACCTAAGTAAGGAACGTGGTTGGGCAAGGAATTCCTTCCGTCAACCACACCTTCTAAGGAACGTTTTTCAGGTTAACTTGGCTACAACCTAGCTTGAGCGCAAAACCTCTCGTATAACTTACAATTTGGAAAACTGGTACAAAGATCAATAAACGAGTGATAATCCAGAGATTCCCGGTTAGCACTCTATTACAATATCCATTAGTTTTTGATTTCATAGTCTTCTTACTATCGTTAATTTTGGATTTAACAGTCTTACGTTTAGATTTTAAAGTCTTTTCCAATGATTACTTATGGATTTAACAGTTTTTTACAATCGTTACTTTACGTGTCAAAAACGTATTTATTAGGTGTGTGTTTTTTCAATACATTTCGAAGAAACAGTCTTTATCCTGACAGTTTCTACATTCGTATCAAACCAGATTTTACCCTCGTTTCCGGATCGATCATTGCCTATTCCATACTACATGTATTGCACATAAATTGGTGAACAACCAGAAGTCCGGAGGAAATCACCCAAATATCAACAGTTATAAGCCCGTGATTCTGCGGTTAAAAGTCTACTCTGATCAGAGTATTGCTGGGTTTAAGCGCAAAAATCATAACCTACTTGTTTTTTCTTGCATCACTCGCCGCTAGCTTGACTTGATCCAAAGCTGACCTGAGACCCTCATGTTTGAAAACTGCAATAAGATGACAAATAAAAAGACGCCAGGTATTTACAGAGTTCGTTTTTAAATCCAAGTACAGTGGAATCCCCATTTTTCGAACCCTCGATTTTTCGAAACTTCCAATATTTTAAACCAATTCTTGCCTCCCATGGAAGAAATTTTAAAGTACTATTCAGTAGCTTTTATTTGAACGGTCACACGTCTCAGACTCAAAAGGTAGAACCACCTTCTATTACACAGTAAACAGTACCAAGGAAGTACTGCTCAGTGCCTTTCATTTGAATGGTTACTCATTATTCCTGGCTTTCTTGTGGGTGCTGTTTATTATGTGTGTAGGGTGCTTCTAACTTTTGAGTCTTGAGTAAAATCCTCAAGTGTAAACCTTCAAATGAAAGCTAAAAACTTTATAAGAGTGCCATGGTATTTCTGTTTGCTTTCCCGGTTGTTGTAAAGCTTTCCCGGTTGTTGTAAAACAATACCTCGTAAATCACGCGTGATTTCGTGCACCTTCGATTTTTCGAACTCCCGATGTTTCGAACCAATATTCGTTTCCCTAGGAGGTTCGAAAAATCCGGGATTCCACTGTATATCTGCGATCTTTTTTAGCCTGGTGCAGCCTCCGCCAGCAGACGTTATAAATTTTATGAGTAATCAGATTTTTAAAAATGTTGTAACAGAAGAGCTCAGTAACTGTGTCAGTTACTTTAACCATCACAGCTGAGCTCTTTCAAACATGACAATCTCTACTGAGGAAGAAATGGATTATTTTAAACAGCTCAACAATTTCTGTCATTCAGTTTACTTGAGCAGTTATGCAAACTTACAGCTCATGTCTTCTTGTTCCTGGCATATCTTGTGTAGCCAGTCCAGATGACACAGAACTAGCTCTAAATTGGTGCCCAGTTGATTTTTTGGATTCCTACGAGGAAAGAGACGATGTTTATTTACGTTTTCGTGAATGATAAACTGTTATGAATGTATGGATATCCGGATACGGAAAGCCGCACACATGAATTATACAACTCTGAGCATAAGTTACTCCTGTTGTTCTGTTGTCACACAGCTCCTGTATTTTAGAAAAAAGTAGAAAGCCTCTATGATAAAATTCAAACGCCTTCACATTTCACTTTTCTTTTCTCTTTTCCTAAGTCCAAGGTACATTTAACTCTCTAAATTAAAGTTCCAGTCAGCTCGTCAAACCCTCACCACATTTCTCTCCCTCCTTTATAACAGAGCACCGTACATGAACAGCCATTCTTTAAATTGCTTGGGGACCTATTTAGCCCAAGTGGTTTTTGGTCAGTACAATGTTAATATATAGATTTAGCCAAGCCTAAAAGCTGACCTCCACACCTTTTTTTTCTGCTGGTACTTATTAAGTTGAGAAAATACTCTCAAGAAAAAAAAATAATAAAAAAATAAGGAAAAGAAAAAAGAAATAATTCCTGTCCCCTCCGAGTATCGAACCCGGATCGTCGGCATAGGAAGCCGGCACGTATACCACTACGCCACGCGCACTGACACTACCTGCACCACTTTCTTTTCCCGTGACAAGATGCCGATCGACATGAACATGCTGGTGTTTTTCCTGGGAAAATGTGTTCGGACCGCCGCAAAAACCATGGTTGTGGAAAGAAAAAAAAACACCCGAACGCACTAGCTCTGCTATATTTGGCGTCGGGACCGCTGCCAAATGCTGCGAACTCAAGCGTTGTGCCGACCGAGTTCGCAACAGAATCGACAACAAAGACGATGTCCTCGAAGGCAAATTTCGTAACTTGAACTTTTCGCCCTTCACCAAAAAGACAACTGAGTATTCTTTTGAACATTTTCTTTCCATGTATAGATACTAGATATTTTTTCTCAAGTTTAAAACTTCAACACTGTCGAGCAATAATTTTGCCGCACTGGTTGCCCAAAAGCACCGCGCGATTTCCCGCCAAGAAAAGATGTCAGTCTCCTCCCCCCGTTGGGTTGCCTTAGGACTACCCTCACTCTCCCCCAAAGTCTGTACGGACGGGTGGGTGTACGTACGCTGACGTCACAACCAAAATTTCTCGCATCGATAGGTTACCAAATTTTCTTACAAATGGTGCTTCTCTTCCGGCCTTTGGCCGCAAAGGAGCTCCGCTATTGAGCTCAAGTCGTTTGTAGTCACTAATACGTGTCTTCCTCCTCCCCTGCCCCTTTGGAGGGGTTACAGTCTATAGCAGGGTCAACCTAAGGGTTTGCTCTTAACTTCTCATACACTTGGCTTAAGACAATATGTGGAGAATGGTTTTGTGACTCCAACAACCGACTTTCAGATGGTAAGTCCGAAGACTAACCATTGGGCCACTATGCCACTCTTGACTCACTCTCAATGCGTCTTGCACCCCTTAACTGTAAATTAAAGACACAACTATCACCACATAATTACTTTCTTTTCTTCGTCGCAGATGCTTGTTTACAAAGCTGTTGACCAATAAGCTGTGCAAGTTCCCTTGGGTATTCCTGCGCCCAGTATCTAAGCAACGACACACTGAACTGGTTTCCAGGCCTCTTCTCAAAGCATTCCATAGAAAGGACGGGGATCACCAGATCCGAAGAAGGGCTAAAAAACAAAAAAAAAACATAATAATGATAATGATAATAATAACAATTTGTGACAGGAGCCATGTGGTTTGGTCTACAACCAGTTACGAAAGATCACATCTAAAACTGAAGGTACTATGTAAAAATCGTCCCACTGCTACTTTCAAAGTTATAATAAAAAAATGTGAACCCATATCTTGTTGTCAAGAACGCTGCGTGTTTAGAAGACAGTCCTGAATTAAAACATGCACAACAGTGAAGACTTACGAAACACTTTTCATAAGAATCAGCAAGTTTGATAACGCCTCTGAATGGAGACTTTGCTTGAGAGAAGGAAGAATATTAACAAAAGACTCCAACAACACATCCTCAGCTTGGATCAGGTGCCAAACACACTGCTGCTCAAATGATTCCCACTCTAGAGTGGTTTCTGAATAGAAATCAAACAATTCAATTATTGAAAATACTTAATGGTGCTAAAAAAAAAAACAGAAAAAATTAATGGTGCCAGGTGTTAAAAACAAAGGTGCCTATAAGGTCGAGATGGTTCAACGGCGTGCCGCTAGGTGGACATTGAAGAGATACCACAACACTTTTAGTGTCACCGACATGCTAGAAAATCTGGGCTGGAGATCACTAGAGCAGAGGAGAGTTGACGCGCGGCTTGCACTCCTTTTCGAGATCTACAACGGACTTATACTAGTTGACGCCAGAAAGTACCTCAGACATCCAACTCGAAGATCCCGGCACTCACACAGCTACAGCTTCATTCCTTTGTCTACTAGTACCTCCTCTCACCGTCTTTCATTCTACCCGAGAACAATCACTCAGTGGAAGAGTCTGCCTCAGTCTTTCTTTGAGAACACTAATTTGACTAAATTTAAACAGTCTGTTTCCTCATTCAATCACAGTCCTGTAAACTAGATATGTACTTTATATTTTTTCGTAATATTTAGCTGACCCCACGCCATCAATCTTCGGCTTTGAAGGGTAGGCGTTACCGGTAAATAATAAATTCTGAATTAAAAAATTATCACCTATTTGAAAGGTATTGAGCAACACATGGCTTACAGAAAAAACAGCTATAAGCGATAGGTGATGTGGACTAGAATGTTTTGCCTTATGACGTAGTATAATTAGATAAGGGAAGTAAAATGCCTAATGTTGTAGTTTAATTCTAAGCGATGTGGAATAGGGTGTTGTGCCTTATGTTATAATATAATGTTGTGCTTTACGTTCTAGTTTGGAGGTAACTTGAATTCATGAATTCATCCATGAACAATCCACGAACAATGGAAACAATAGAAACGTAAGGAAGACCTCAAAAGTCACTCAGAAGGTTTTTCTGAGTAATTTCTAACTGAGTTGTAGCACCGGTGTCGGAGAGGTCTTGCGTTCGAATCTCGTTCATGCCTGAATTTTTTCAGGTTGTTCTTTTGTCAGCTGTTTAAGTTGATATTCGGCATTAACTGCGATGGTCGTCATCATGTCATTAAGATTCATTTGCAATGATAAATAAAGGAAGATGGTTAATTTTAAGCTCGTTGAATAAATAAGAAAATGTTATATTTTGTGTGTTACGAACACGGGACAAATCTCAAAGACGGACCGGAATCGAACCTACGACCTTCCGTTCGCCGGTCGGACGCTCGGTGAGACTTTTTCTTTGTCTCCACGCTCATGACCTACAGAATATAACGTTTTTCTTATTTATTCACAGAGCTCAAAATTTATCCGTGACCATCTTTGTTTTGTATATTTCTCTACTTATCACCTCACAGGACGCTCTCTGATCCTAGCAGTATGTCGGCCACGTGTCATAGTGAACCTCGTCAGGGGCGGATCCAGGGGGGGGGGTGGATTGGGTGGCTAGCCACCCCCCTATTTGGGGTCTTTTAAGCTTAAAATCAAGAAAGGGAACAAAACTATCACCGGGGCGATTTTGTCTCGGATTGTTCTGATATCGCTCTGTAAGGTCAGCCACCCCTCTTTCAAAACTCCTGGATCCGCCACTGCTAGTAAATACAGTTGGCCAGGAGTCTCCCAGAAGCTGGGTTTGATTCCCGTCGGGGATTGAAAGGTCTTCTTTGCCCCACGCTTGTGACACACAAAATATAACATCTTTCTCAGACATTCATTTGCATGAAAAATTAGTGGTTGATTTTCAACGATCAGCAGGCTGGTGAACGCTGGTAAGATTTTTTGGTAGAAAGTTGGGTAACTGATGTACCTAACAAAGCGTCGAGTTTGCCGTCTTCTCCAAATATCGTTAACTCCCCTAATGTTATCTCGCTCATGAGCTGGTTTAACTGTTAAAACAACAAAACAACAAGTTATGTAGGAAATGAAGAGAATGTATCGGACCGTTCAATATATAACTGAGGATATCAACTGAAAACTGGTTATCTATTAGACCCTGTTCAGTCTTTGAGTTACACTTTTTATTTGCTTAGACATCGATAAGAGGAACTATTTGTTAACTGCCATTGTGTTAACTGGAGGCCATAAGTATCCAAATCATGTGAAGTGCCTGGAGTCCCCAGGCCTGGGTATCGTGCTCAGTTCAACAGAATGTTATGTGCCTGGCAAGCACTAAGACTGGACAGGGTCTAGGGAGGAACACAGGAAAACGTTACAATTCTATTAACTGATGTACTGTAATAAAATATAGCTGCAAAAAGTTTATACGCTTTTTTCTTCAGTTTCCCAAGAAACCATTTAGCTTTGGCAAGAGGTACTGATTTGTTATTGCTCACCTGTCTCGGCTCCATGTTTCCAACAAGCATGTGAAGAACCTCTGAGTTTCCAACAACATGCTCAGGAAACTATACAGAAAAGTACACAAACAAATGAGCGGACCTCATGCATGCAGACGTGCGATGAGCGTGAACTTGCAAGGCCTTTACAGCGAGCTGATAATACTATGGATAAAACTGATAGTTTGGTTGCTGAAAACAAGTCACGTCTTGTGTGACTTGTACATTTGTTCACGACATGCATGACTAGCTACGTCATGTAGCAAAGTGTCAAAACAACAACAACAACAACAACTTTCGCGTTTTTTGGGGCGAATACGCGTGGCTTCATTTTACGTCCGGATTTTCGCCTTCAATAGATTGAAAGATAAGTCTTGTGTTGGCATTGGCGGATAGTTTCTTAACGTTCGTTCCATTTTCCAACATGTATTTCCATGTATTTGAGAGAAAACGTGACCAGTAAACCGCTTTCTTAAAAAGTTGTCGCCTTAGACCTGATCATGGCAGGTTTCACGAAACTTAAGTTTCTCGTGTGACTTCTACATTTTTGCAGGTCTTGTAACTAGTTATATCATGTATGACGACTGTGGCAAACCCGTATAAATAAACAAATAAATAAATAAATAAATAAATAAATAAATAAATAAATTGACAACGCGGGCGACGACAAGGGGATGACCATCGCCCTCCCCCGTCCCCCATCCCCCCTCTCCAAAAAAAAAAAAAGAGAAAAAACGCAAAGTCCATATGCCTACTACACTTACTTTTTTGTAAATGGATGAAATTATGTAGCGGAAAGCTTTGACATCGTACTCCTGGCAAACCTACAAAGAACATCACAACAATGAATGTTTTTGTTTTTGAAGGTGAGTGATAATTGACAAGAGAACGCATCACTGACATTAATAATACTAGAAAATTAAGCCAAAACAAAAAACAATGACTGACCTTGAGGTCTTCAATCAAGCATGCCTGAAGCGTCTTTTCTCCTCGGAACGTGTTTGCAAAATCTTCGTACATTGACAGCCGTTCATCGTCTAAAACGCTACCGAAGACAGGAAAATAAGCCTGATTAACAACAGAAAACAAGACATTGCGGCAAATGATCATACAAGATGCAGCGATGCGAGAAACACCCCCTGACAACCCGAAGATAGCAAAGCAATAATATATCGTTACATTATTTGTCTTGAAGACGTAAATACACGAAGTGAGATCAGAAAAAAGGAAACAAGTAGTGGAGAAGCTGCGATACATTTGACAACTGAGTACAGCTAATCGACCCAGGACACAAGGCAGAATTCGTAACTGCCTTCCACTTTGCATGTATGATAGTGTGTGACATTACCTTGCTTTCAAGAAGAAAAGAAACCGATAACCAATCTTGTGGTCCACACTATGTAAGGCACCTAGTAATGTCAGATAACGTTCTCTGCCGACATCATGAGTGGGGAGTATACATATATTCCTTTAATACAAAAACACAAAGATTATTCGTTTTTTACGCACAAACTAAACTCCTCAACTAAATTCCTTTAAAAAATAATATAAGAAAATCCCCCAAAATTCCCTACTTTGCTGCCACCAAAAACGAAAGAAACTTCCCATTTCATTCGTCTCTGTTCGCTTACATATTAACTAAGGGCTGTTGTTGTCTTGAAATCTACAAGAGCACTCGGTGAACAGAGAAAACGATCACTTTGCAGTTGTCATAATCCACTGGGGGTCCGCTTCTAGAAACTCCCTGTCACTTACAGGGTACGAAACCCGGTTGTGTGAACAATATTGAGTCTTGACTCGTTAACAAAGTTAACAAATTTCCTCCAGTTTTCCGTGGTGTGGCCTCTTATTTCCCACGATTTTCCTCATCTAGCCGTCAAAATGTTGCGGACTCCTGAGGCGTAACCGAGGGAGTCCGCAACTTATTTTGACGGCTAGATGACGAAAATCGTGGGAAATAAGAGGCCACACCACGGAAAACTGGAGGAAATTTGTTTTTTTCCACAGAAAAGAATAGAAATTTAAGTATTTAGCGTCGTGTTTACAATTTATAAGCTTAATTTCTCGTCGTCGTGTCGATCATTAAAATTTTTACTGTGCAGAATGGTAGGTTTCATCAGATCAGGAAGGCCTTCCACTCCGAAATATCAAAACAAGACAAAATAAAACGCAGTAAAATGGGAGAGAAGCATTGAATAAAAACTGTCACACATTCATTGCAAGTCAGTACGAAAATCAAGAAGCAATCTAAACAAGTACTGAACAAACTACCACGGGAGAAGGAAGGAAGGGCAACATTTTTTCGGCTAGACCACGCAAAACTGAAACTGGTCTTTACCTGCACTCGTTTTAGCTCTGTGTTCCAAAAGCTCCAAACGTTCAGATACAAATCGGATGTCACGTAAAAGGAATTGAATTGCTTTCCCAGTTGTCTGAGTGTTGTTTTTAACATTCCGTTCGCGACCTCTAACTGAGAACAAATGCGTTTTGTGCTTTGCGTTTAACAAACTAAGACGGTGAATTCTGACGTTCCTCGCAACAGTAGTCTTGTTTCTGAGCTGCATAGAAATTACCTGTTCAAGTTCAAATTCTGTCTTCAGTTCGATCAAACAGGCACATGATGGCGCCGTTGTGCGAACAGATTACAAGGTTCTTCGGTTCAACTCCCGCAGCTAATATGGCGAAATCGTACAACCTCAATCCGCTTTGAACGATGATTACAGCAATGTTTCAAGAACAATCAACCACGTACTACATTTTAAAGCCAATAATTAGAAGATGTTTTCCCCAAAACTTGTGCCACTTCGTTCACTTCGGAGCAATTTCATTGATTCATTCAGCTTTGGAAATAAACGAAAAAGGTTTTGGCGCCTTTTCCGTTCAGTCATGTGAAGGATTCTTGTTCCCCTGTTACCTCATTTCTCATTTTTTTCTTTCTTTCTTAATTTTTTTTAACAATTACAGCGGTTGAATCTTTATTAAAATTAACAATTTTACCACAGATGAGAAAAAAGGTATTTTTACGCGGTGCGAAACTACAATACATCGATCACAAGCATTCGCGACAAGCATTCAGGACGCGAGCCGTGGTATGGACTCTCATGTCCCACGGCTCTCGACCAAGAAACTGATAAGATGTGGCAAAAACTCAATTTTTCCTGACTCTGAAAGCCAAATTTGAAATCTTGGAAATTGTGTGGAACACATTGGAAAGTTCGCACAGATAATTACCACCAATCCACAAGAAAAAAAAAAACAGCCAGTCATGCCAGTCAAAAACTAAATAGAGAAACGATTCTGCCACACAAACAAGCACAAGAAAGAAAAAGGAAACCTTTTTCTCTGACAATTTCAATTATGGTCTAACAAAACAACGATACCCACTAGCTGAGACAGTGACCGTCTTATCCCACTGCTAAAAAAACATTTATGGTAAAAACAACACAAAGACGACACCTACTGGCAGAAAACAGTTACAGTCTAATACAAAGAGGATACCTACTGGCAGAGAACATAGATTGGTCCATCTAAACAGTCTTCTACATTTCTAAAAAACAGGAAATTAATATTACAACGTTACAAAACATTTGCAAATTACACTCATAATTATTTTTAATGTATTTTTCAATGATCAAACGAGTAACCGACCTATCGACCGTCCGATCGATCGATCAATCAACCAAGAAACCAAGTAACCAAGCAAGCAACCAAGCAACCACCTAACCAACCCACCCACCCACCAACCAACCAATGAAAATGAACCCGATCCCAGCAACATCCGGGACACGTGTCATGTATGCCCATTTTCATTTCAAAACGAACCTGTATTCAGCGGACTCCTCTATTACGTAGACGCGGACATCAAAATCAAGCCATTCTTTTTACGAGAAACCCGCATTAAGCGGACACTTAAACTGTCTCCAGAGGCTATTTTTAATGTTATAATGTCTAATAATACTTTGCCATAAAAAAAGAAGATTGATCTTAACACACTACAAACAAAGAACAAAAGGATGGCAGGATAGTAGCTGGGGGTAACTTAATTGCCATTCAAAGGCTACTCTCCTTATTTACATTATGGCATTGCTATCTGCTTCGAAAAGCGTGTTTTCCAGGTAATTTAGTAATTCTACGCGGAGCGGCCAGTTGCGAAAAGTTTGCGATAAAGCATGTCAAATACCGTATTTTCCCGATTAAACGCCCGCGGCCTTGTAGACCCGGGGTTTATTCGGGGCCCGGCGTTTATTAAATAAATGCATTTTCAGTATTGGAAGTTTGTTAAGCCAAGAACCAAAATTCATCAACTTTGTCTCATCTAAGTGAATCTGGTAAGTTATTTAAAAAAAAAAACATCACTGACAGACGTGCATGAAACACGGAGGAAGTGTCTCGGTAACTGCTCGAGAGCAAACGTACTGTGTAAGCAATTTTGAACAAGGTGGTGACGAGGTTCTTTCTTCATCAGTTCTGAGAAAGGCAAAATTATGGAACGATTCAATTGTAAGGAACTGCTGAAGAAACGCTGGAGAGACCCTCGAGATGATCCTTGCTTGATGCACAAGCCCGCATAAAAGTTGCCATGATTGAAAAGAGATTGACACGATACCTGATGCGTCGATTGTTTTACAATACAATACAATACAATACAATACAATACAATACAATACAATACAATACAATACAATACAATACAATACAATACAATACAATACAATACAATACAATACAATACAATACAATACAATAATCTTTATTTACCCACGGTCAATTCATCAGCTATAACACATTATTAAGTAAACTAACAAACTACGTCTAATCTAAATTAATGATTAAAACATATGGTAAGAACTATAATTAAAAGCTGCTTTCCACGAACGCCGTGCCTTAAAATATACCATAAACCAATTGTTTGAATTGCTTGAGGGACTTTGCTTGCCTTATTTCGCAGGGCAGACTGTTCCATAGGACTGCGCCACTATAGTTGAAACTATTTTTGTAATAATTTGTGCGCGGTAAAGGAACACTTTACTCTCAGAATCCCTCAAGCTATAGACAGTGTCACGGTTTACAAATCTCGTACATAGATACTCGGGTTTCATCTCTCAAGTGTCTAAAGTCATCTACAAAGCTGGTTGCTGGGATTGCAACGAATTTTATACTTTCTGTACTTTTGAAAGAGGTAGTTTGGTTTTAATATTAGTGTATAAATTAGTGTATAAATTCAAATATAGTGGTAAAAAAAGAACTAGTATGCAGTCACGACACATAATCCTGATTTAATATACCCATCTCGAATAAACGCCGGGACCTCAAATAAACGCTGGGAACCCGAATAAACGCCGGGGGCGTTTATTTTAAACTCGGCCCCGTACACCCGGCGTTTATTTGAACCCGGCGTTTATTCGGGGTCCGGCGTTTAATCGAGAAAATACGGTATGCTTGTAAATAAAGGTGGAGATATAAGAGGTAAATAATTAATTATTGTTTTGCAATTTATTAGAAGCTGTATTAAGAGGACACCCTGCATTAAGCGGACACAAGCGAGAGTCCCAAGGGTGTCCCGCTTAATGCAGGTTTCACTGTATGCAAAATAATGGAACGAATACAGAAGCTATATTCTAATCGGCAATATTGAGGGCAGCATGCCACCACTACCGGTAATTCTGCTTCACCAGCAGGAATTTGATTTGCAGTGTGTGTATATTAGCAACTCGTTAAATATAGAGATTTAGCCAAGCCTAAAAGCGGAGCCCCCCCCCTTTTTGTTTTGTTTATTTGTTTGTTTGTTTGTTTTTTTTTGCTGGCAGTTATTAATTTGTGAAAATACTCTTATTCAAGTTGTTAAATAAAAAAAAAATTCTTATCCTCGCTGGGAGCTGAACCCGGGACGCCGGCGTCTGAAGCCGGATATTAATCCACTAGGCCACGAGCGTTTCTTGTTATCACTCAAGTTAATTTTAATACTTATATCTTTCTTCGTGACAAGCTGCCTATCAGCATGAAAGTGCTGGTGTTTTTCCTGGCAAAATGTGTTCGGAACGCCGTAAAAACCATAGTTGTGGACAGAACAAAACAAAAAGCACTAGCTCTGCTATATTTGGCGGTGAAACCGTTGCGAAAAGCTGCGAACTCAAGCGGTGTGCCGACCGACTTCGAACCGACGAGGCAAATTTGAACTTTTCGCCTAAACTTTATCGCCTAATTTTTTTCGCCTGAATTGAACTTTTCCCCTTCCACCAAAAAGACAACTGAGTATTCTTTTGAACTTGTTTTTCCATTAACAAATTTGTTTTTGACTTTTGTTGTCTTTGCTTGTTTTGCTACAACGCGGGTCAACATGCGATAACACACGGATTCAGCACAGGGTTATATCCAGTGTATGAAGTGTATTGGTAACCGTGTGGTGCGGACGGACGGACGTACGGATGTATGGACGTACGGACGGACGGTCACGTGACTATTACGTCAATACCAAAATTTCTTGGCTTGATAGGTTACCATATTTCCTTAGCAATGGAGCTCCGCTAACGCGCTAGCGCGCTGGCTCCGCTACTAGTTTAATATTTACCTGTCTTTTAAGATACAAGGAGCTAGTAAGTCATCTATCGTGCAAAAGTTGAGACAAACAGCAAGAGACTTGGCTGTATCATCTTCAAATTCATCCTGGAGAGTAAAACGTCACTGACTATCAAACTCTGTAGCATAATACCGGTAATTGGCATCTAGTACAACGTTTGACATGAGTTATGCACTGTAAGCTTGTAGTGAACTGGAAATGGGATATTGAGTTGCGCTTTCTATGAGACATCTGTTAACTGTGATGAAATTTAAATGAGCGAAAACTAGCAAAATGTTTACTTCAAGCTACAACCCAGAAAACATCAGCTTCGGTTGTTAATTTAAGTAACCAACTGAAAGCTACGGAACAGACAGACCAATTTAGCAGAGAATGATTTAAATATTAACTTCGATTTGCGGATAAAGTGGATTATTAAAAGAAAAACTCACCAGAGATGTGATAATTTTCAGGATATTCTCCATCAGACTGCAACGCACTGCAACATCACTGAAAATTGACAGAAAAACAAACACTATAACAATGAAGAGAAACTGGCCCTGGCGTTACTACATGGCAGTGAATGAGTACCTTTCTTGAGAGAATTTAATGAGCAGCTCTTTGAACTCGTCTCCTAAATTTTCCAGCTCTTCCAGTTCACTGATGTCTTCATTACTGTCCTGTTCTTCATGTTGATCAATGCCTTCCTTTTCAATTGGCTTAAACTCATAATCTTTCTCTTTTGCTGTAACGTCTGGCTTGCCCGGAGCAATGTCCCCATCATCGTCTTCATCAGGGTCAGAGAAGACAGCTTCTTCATCAGGTGGCTCCAGCTCTTCATCCACTCCACTGTCCACGAGCTCAGTGTCCTTTGTGCTGCTAGTGGTGTCCGCCTCCATCATCCTAGAGCCAAGGGAACCAATCATGTCACTGGATGATGATGACGACGTGGTAGATGAGCTTTCAACTTTGCTAAATGCTGAGGTGGACGACTCTTCGAGTTTTGAACCTGCAATAGAAACCAAGAGTCACCAGACAAGTTCCATATACCACTTCACTTGGGTCAATTGCAATATTAAGACTACCCATGCCAGTAGTAAGTCGGGCCCGTTTGGCTCCTAATGCTGGCTTCTGATTGGTCGAGAGCAAATGGATGACGTCATATCATTTCCGGTGTGAGAAACCGCGGACCAGTGGGTAAAAGAGGATGGCGGGCTCATGGTTACCGGAAGTCACGTGGTTTGAGATGGGAAACCGCTGACCAGGGGATAAAATCGATCGTGGGCTCAAGGGAAAGGAAAACCGCGGAGAAAACGCGGGCTCAAAAGTCCAAAGTCCAATTTGGTGAAGAGGGGGTGGTCCTTTGAAAAAACAACACGAATAAAAAAAATAAATGATATTTTATTAATTTGTTTTTTTTTACAATAACGTTTTCCTGAGTGTTCCTTAATGTTCATCCCCAAGTGACCAGAGAAACTTCCTGCAAGTGACGAGAGCCTGCAAGTGACCAGAGGAACTTCCGGTGCGTCCGAAACCACGGGAAATCGAAGTGACAAAAAGTCAGGACATTGTCCGTTCACTGGTATCCGTAGGGAAAAGTTTTAAAGGTGCGGGGGTCGATGACTCGTTTGTCATACACCAACTTGTACCATTTATGTTGGGGTTGGGTGAACAAGGTGTAGTTGGTTGAATTGCGCACAATTTGATGAGTTTTTGTGACCTGTATTTGGCGTGGTTTGGGAAGGGGGTTCTGGATTTCGTCGAGGACATTCTGTCGCATGATGTGATAGTTGAGTTGTGCATGACCTTCGCTGTTGAGTCGGAAGCCTCTGACCTTGCATTCGACCTTTTGGTTATTCGTAGCATAGCCATAATTCTTGGGTCCTCCGCTGACGAATTCTTCGATGTATTCCTGATCCTTTAATTCGGAGGTGAAGTCCCCTAGATAGGAACCCAAGACAGGTTGGAATTGAGTGGGTGTTTCTTCCAGGTAGATGACGGAATCCGTGTCGAAGTACAACACTCTTTCCCCTAAGGCTTCCAGGGCGGCATAGAGTTTGAGCCGGGCATGGCAGGTGGTGAAGCAGGCCACAAAAATGTTGAGGTTGGGTGAAACGCGGATGTCCTCTTTTTGGTTTTGGTAGTGCACCTCCACCATGTCGTCATTAATGACAGAGACGTCAACGGACATGACGTGGTTGTTTTTTATAGAGAAAGCGAATCATTAATTAAATCCTGGAGCACGTGGGACCTAGCCCGGTTTGCTCCAGAACAGGCTAACTACTTAGATTGGTTTTTGAAAGGGGTTGCTTGATATTCTTGCTTGCTTGCTTGCTTGCTGCCAGTTGTCATATCGTTTGACTCACCGCGTTACAGTCAGCACATCCTTGGACTGTGGAAAAAAGAAATACGGAGAGAGTAAACAATAAAGGAATAAAATAGTCTTTCGGGTAGAAAAGGATTTTTTCACAACAACGCTCGCAAAAACAAAACTAGTAAACGAGTATTATAAGACACAGTGTTTTTTTAATCGAAAAGTTCGTCGTTGTGGGAAAAACAGGCTAAACACTTCAATATTTTTAGCCGGCAGCAAAACACAACACTTACCGCGTGTGAAGCTTTCGCTGTTTTCAAAACATCCATTCGGCGGCTTTTACAGATAAAAATCTCCCACTTTTTTTCGCCGAAATCTTAGCTGTCATCGTTTTGTTTGTAAAGCCGAGGGCTGCTGGGGTAAAGCGATGAATAAATCTGTGAAAAAACTGTCGTAAATCTCCCTGACCTTCCTCCATCTTGAAATAAAGAAAGTTCGGGGGTAATTTTGCTGCTTATATAGCTAAACAGTATGACCTTATTTGGTTAGGATTGGCTGTGATTGGTCAGTCCCAGTCAGGCCATTGTCAAGGTCCAAGGCCATGGTCAAAGTATCAGCCGATCAGAAGCAGAGTTTCACAACAACGCGGGGAATGGGAAAAAAAATTGCAAGCTAAACAGAACCGCTTCGGTTTTCAATTTTTTTCGAGGCGACAAAAAATTGTTTCATTTCAAAAAACAAAACTAGTAAACGAGCATTATAAGACACACTGTTTTTTAATCGAAAAGTTCGTCGTTGTGGGAAAAAACAGGCTAAACACTTAAACAAATATTTTTAGCCGGTGTGTGCAACACTGTGCAATAATCTGTAAACAAAACCAAAAGAGAATTTCTAGTAGTTTCGAAGCGAACACGCGTCTCCAATTACAAAATACAAAGCGACAAATAAAATAACAGCAATCAAAACAAATGAAAAATGCCGATAAACGATTAAATGAATTTGCCTAGCGAACTTAAAGTGAAAGCACAAATAGATAAACTAGATTTGCTTGAATCACGAAACAGAATTATAACTCTAAGTTTATACTAAAATGATACGCTTAATAACAGTAAACAAGATTAATTCTGGAGAATTTATAGGCGGCCGATGGTAACCGGTAGATATATAGTTCCGCTTTTAGGCTTGGCTAAATCTATATATTTTTTTTAGCTGGCAGTCAGAAAAAAATGATGCTTAATTTGTGTGGAGGTTTGCTTGTTGTTGTTGTTTTCAACAAGCCGCTCGCTTTCTTCTCGGCGAAAATGCGAGTTGTCATCTCGTATGTCTCACCGCGTTACAGTCAGCACATCGTTGGACTGTGGAAAAAAGAAATACAGAGAGTGAGTAAAAATAAATCAAATAGTCTTTCGGGTAGAAAAGGATTTTTTCACAACAACGTGGGGAATGGGAAAAAAAATTGCAAGCTAAACAGAACCGCGTCGGTTTTCCAACATATTTTTTTTTTTTTTTTTGAGGCGACAAAAAAATATTTTTAGCCGGCAGCAAAACACAACACTTACCTCGTGTTAAGCTTTCGCTGTTTTCAAAACATCCATTCGGCGGCTTTTACAGATGAAAATCTCCCACTTTTTTCGCTGGACGGGTACTTGGCGGACTGCTTACCACGCATTCAGAAGGAGGACGAGTGGGACACGGTGGCGTATTTTTTTTTAAAGAAATGATGAAACAGAGGGCCGAGTACCAACGAATGGAACAGATGGAGAAGGAGGCCATGGAGGCTGTGCGCCGGTGTTTGGGATCTTGAACATTTTTTATTCATGTTGGGTTTTTTTATTGTGAGTCAAGAACCATAACATTTTGTAAGTGAAGTTTTTTATTTTTTAATTAAAAAAAGAGTGGATGTTTTTTACAAATGGTTGTTGGTGTTGTTGCCACGCGGGCGTTGCTATTTACAATTGGAAAAAAAACTACAATTGGAAAAAATAAAAACTAAAAAAAAAAAGGACTATGTACAATTCCAAAAGTAAAAACTAAAACCATTACAAATGAAAGTCTTCCAGTTCGAGGCGTAATTGATCAATGTTCTCGGGGAGACAGAAGGTGCGGTTGAATAAGGCTTGAATTTCGGCTCGGGTTTTCTCGTCCACATCCCGGGATCCTACCACGGCACTGCTTTGATGAAGGGTGGGCTTTTTGGGGCCCCAAGGAACAAATTGACTGCCAGTGACCAGGGTGGCGGCATTCTCGTTGACTTGGTAGTAATGGTCCGAACGGTACCACGTTTGACTGGGAATGTCAAAGAGATAGACGGGTTTGCCTTGATCCATGGCCAATTGCACAGTCCAACCGGTACCCCCTTTCACGCGTTTATGATCCGGTTCCAAGATGCCAAAGGCATAGATGGTATGAGCTTTCTTGGCCAATTGATAATTGCGTTGCAGCAATTGCAAGGTGTAAAAATGACTGGGCATTTTTTTCCCTAGTTTCTCCGCTGCCTGGTGAAGATGGGGATTGGCCAACATCAGGACTTCCACCGTAGAAGGGGTGATGAACGTGGCTCGAGGATGGTTCGGGGGGACCAGCACTTCGAGCTGCATCCCAAAGTGTTTGGCCTGTTCTTCGACGAGGGCATCCGTACCTTTGGCTCCCCCGGTGTAGACCACATGGCCATGACCCACTTGCAGTTCCAAGGCACCGAGATCTTGTTCTCCGATCATGATGTCTGGGGGCATGGCTTGGGAGAATGACGATTCAGGGAGCAAGGGACCCTCTTAAATAGGAACACCTGACCAATGGGAAGACAAGAGGTCCTTATAAGGTCATAACAAGCTGACCAATGGGAAGAGGAGACGTCCTTATAAGGTTATAACAAGCTGACCAATGACAACCAAGGGTCCTGGGTATAAAAAGGCAGGGGTGGGTGAAAAATCGTGAGCACGATGTCAGTCGATCGGAAGAGAAAGTCAAGCGACCTTCCTTCGGGGAAGAAGAAAAAGAAGACTATTCAAACGATGACGCCCGTGGACTGTGATCCGGTGGTAGGGGAGGTGGTGGAAGATACCCGAGCGGCGGTGGAAGATATGATGAAAGAATTGAATGACATGGCGGAGCAATCTACACCCCAATTCACTCTGATGACCGTGTTTGACAATGAGGTGGGCCATTATCAAATCAAAGACAACAAGGAAAAGGTGGACTATATGGTATGCCCTTGCCATGACGTGCGTTTGGAGGCCCGAGAATCTCAAAAGGGATGGAAGTATGTGAAATGTCCCATGCAACCGTGTTTGCTGTTTTGTGGCCAAGATCAAGCTCTGGAGTATATGAAAGCCGTGTATAGTCAACCTCATGTAGAAGTGTTGGACATGTGGACTTGTTTGCAGTGCTTTTGCCGGGAACCCGCCACGCTGCAACAGAGCCATTCGACCCAGAACCCCGATCGTTTGTTTCTGAATTGTTCCAAGAAAACGTGTGGCTTCTTCCGATGGGCCGATCAGCCATTGGGTCCCAAGTACTGGAGTTGGTTTCATGACAACCCGCCCAAGAAAGCCGACCAACAAGCTGAATCTCCTTTGTCTACCCGGGATGCGCAAGGGTATCCCAAGCGGGGCGTGGACATCCCTGGCCCACCCCCTCGTGCCCCCAGGAAAGAGGATCGGCCCCTGACAGATTATGAGAAACAATTGCTACGAGAAATTCAAGAGCTCAAGAACCGTCAAGAAATGATGGTGGCCCCAGCGCCACCACCCCCCAAGTACAGTGACAGTGTCGAGAACTGGCAGAAAAGCCTCGAGACGGTTGCCTATGACGGTCTCTTTTAAAGGAGAGAACGAATAAAAATTTTTTATTTCGTCCATGGAGTCTGCTGTGTGGATGTCTTATGCGTGGGAGGGTCTGTTGTCCCTGGTGGATTGGCAATGCCATCAAACCCTGTGCCAAGTGTTATATGATCACCAACCCAGGGCCAAGATCCCGATTCCTCCCTGTCCCGAGGACACGCACCCTCTCCACATCTTTGAAGAAACCCACGTGGATCGTAACCTGTATCGATGGGTGGTGTTTGTTTTATGGTTAAAAGCGCATCCGGACGCCTGGCGATGGTATCGAATCATTCAAAAGGCGCATCCCCACACCATCCCTTCCATACCGACCTTATGGGATGAATGCCAGAACGTATGGCACCTCGAAAGAAAACTCAACGCTGGTCAACAACAACAACAAAGTTGAAGAGAACCAAACGCCCTGTCTCGTCCACGAAGAAAAGCAAGGTCTCGCAACAATGGTTAAACCGTTACCACGATCCTAGCGCCCCGGGGAGTTTAGGCGGGGTGCAACGGTTTGCCAAAGCCCAAGGACTCCCGTTGAAAAAAGCCCAACAGGTCTTGGAACAGGATGTGGCCTACACCTTGCATAAACCCCGTCGTCGTCGTTTTGCTACCTTACCCGTGATTGTAGGGGGGTTAGATGATCAATGGGCCGCGGATTTAGTGGAAGTGCAACGGTTGGCTAAACATAATCGGGGTATACGCTACTTATTGACGGTCGTGGATGTCTTGTCCAAGTACGCATGGGTGCAACCCTTGAAAACCAAAACGGGGGTGGCCCTCGTGAAAGCCTTTGAGAAGATTGTGAGACAAGGACGACGTCACCCCAACCGATTGCAAACGGATCGAGGGAAAGAATTTTACAATCGGACCTTTCAACGATGGGTGGAGGAGCAAGGGATTCACCATTTTTCCACCGAAGGGGATGCCAAAGCCAGTGTGGTGGAACGAATTAACCGCACCTTGAAAGAACGGTTGTATCGTTATTTGACCGCGGCCAACACCTTACGCTTTGACAATGTGTTACCCCAGTTGGTGCAAGGGTACAATGCCACCCGTCATCGAAGTATTGGTATGCCCCCCGAAAACGTGACATGGGACAACGAAGAAGCCGTGTGGAAACGATTGTACAGCAAACGATTGAAAGGTCGGAAAAAACCTCAATTCAAAGTGGGGGATCGGGTCCGTCTCAACACGATTCATCGGACCTTTGAAAAAGGCTATCTCCCCGGTTGGACCGAAGAAGTGTTTGTGGTGCATCGGGTGATCCCGGGCCCCGTGCCCACCTATAAGATTCACGAATGGGATGACACCCCCATCCAAGGCACGTTTTACGAAGAGGATTTACAAAAAGTCCACGTGTCCGACGTGTTTCGCATCGAAAAGGTACTTAAGCGTCAAAAAGATCGATGGTTGGTCAAGTGGAAAGGGTGGCCCGACAAGTACAATAGTTGGATTGCTCGTGGTGACGTGACGTCCCTTCGACCGCGCAAACGACGCCGACGACGCTAAAAACAATGACGTTCGTCCCCAATTCGTCGTTTTACGTGACGTTGATGAGTCATGCGAGTACCAAAGAGTTTCCGGGCAACAAAGCCCATCTGTTCCGAAACCGGTTGCCGAAACCCATTCGATTTATGGGACGCGGATGGATGGTGGGCATGGCGAGTTTATCCTTACCCACCATTCCGGTGGTGGCGGAAGAAGGAGGCGTGGGTGATTCCCATCCTCTGTTGTATGTACGATGGCACGAACGCGTGCATGACAAAGACGATCAAGGCAACGATGTCTGGTGGCATCAACGTCGCGAACTCTTTACCTACGGTCGAGATATGAAAAAGGAATTGGCCTCGTCGACGGGATCGCACTTGTTTCATCAACTGGTGTACCGGTACGAGCAAAGCCGTGCCAAACAAACCCAACCCCTCAACAAATGGGCAGAGAACAATGGCGTCAAATTGTACCCGACCTTTGAATGGACCTCCGACGGGGATTTGGTGTTGAATACCGTCAATGTGGATTACAAACGACAAGTGGCCCGCGTGGAATGGGGCAGAACCTTGGCCTTGAGAATGGGATGGATTGAACAAGTGTCGCCGGGGGTGTATCGATTGGGCCCCAATATCCTACAAGAATTTCATTCGGACACGATTCCTACCCCGTCGGATGTCGTGGATGGCAGCAATAAACCCGCCTTTTGGAAAGTGGATGGGGATTATATGAACTTGAGTATGACTTGTAATTGGCGGTTTGTGAATTTGAACGCGACCTTTCGGCCCTCGTTGGAATTTCCCTCGGTGCGTCCTTTGCACGTGTATTGTGATGTAGGGACCAGTAGTATGGTAGGGGGCCGCATCACGGATCTCTTACGAGAAATCAAGTACCAACCCAAAGAAACCACGCACTTTGAACCGCGCCATATTCAATATGTCCCGGTACGCAATGAAGTGGTGGAAATCGTGGAAACGCAAATGGCCGAAATCAATGGGGATCTCGCCCAATTTGGCGAAGGGCATACCCTCCTGACCCTGCACTTTAAAAGGGAGGTGGTGGTGTGAAGCAGACAAAGATGTCGTTCTACGTGACGTTACCCAGTCATTCCAACCGACGGGAATTTCCCAACAACCAAGCCAATAACTTCAAGATTCGTCTACCGAAACCGTTGCAGTTATCCGGAGGGGGATGGCAAGTGGGGTTGAGTGCCATTTCCTTACCAGACACGGGGGTCAACATTTTTAATCTGCTGCCAGCGGATCAGAATGTGTTTGGCACCTCTTGTTATCGATTGACCTCCAAGGCACGTGAGGTCCGTACCTTCAATATGAAAATGAACGATTTGAAAGACGATCCTTCCATTGTGGATGGCGTGACCTTCATGAAAGCCTTTTTGCAATGGGTGACACAACGTATGACCATTGCTTTCCTGTCCTACTATGGTGTACCGGATACGGACAATGGAAAGAAGACGTGTACGACCTTTGAGTGGGACGGCGAGGATTTGGTGATGAACAATCGCAATGTCTCACGGTACAAGTATGCGCGTATAGAAAACACCAACTTCTTCATGTACATCCCCCACTTCGCCATTCATCATCTCATGGCCGAAAAAATGGGATGGTTTAAACAAAACGACCAAGGAAACTATGCGTTGGGACCCAACTTGACCATCGAATTCCGTGATGGCCGGGTCCCCCTTAAAGATGACATTGAAATAAGAAATAGCAAGAACGACCCGGAGTATTATCAAGTGACCACGGATAGTCAAGGGACCACATGGATTTGGTTGAGTTTCAGTGTGAATTGGCGTTTCACCAACTTGAACGTGGCGTTTCGGGCGGTGGTGGGGGATCCCACGCGAACGCTCCACGTGTACTCGGACGTGGCAGGCAGCAGTGTGGTGGGCAATCGCGTGACTGATTTGTTGCGTGAAGTCCAGTACAAACGACAAGGACGTGGTACCCTGTACTTTGAGCCGTTGCACATTCAATACCTACCTCTTCGAAACGAGGTGGTGGAAATCATTCACGTTCAAGTGTCCGAAACGATTGGTAGGGGAGGCGACTTGGTCAAGTTTGGTGACGGCCATACCATTGTCACGTTACACTTCAAAAAGGCATAAAAAAAAGAGAGACGAGAAGAAACTCCAAGTCAATCATCATGCCTCCGAAACGACGACGACGACGACGACGCCGAAAACAACCTCCCCAAGCGGGGGAAGGGATCAACGCAGTGATTGCAGGGATTCCTAAAGCCGCCTGGTCCATCACCAAAGGGATAGAAAAGTTAGCCAAAAAGAATGCCAGAAAATCGCATTTGAAACGCATGGAGGAAATCCGACAAGGAAAACGAAAACGCTATGCGGGGGAATCGTTTACGTGCAGCCTCATGTGAGTATAAAAAGAGACGAGCCCCCTGTGAAAAACAACCAAAGGCATCCCTGGTGAAGAAGAAGACACCATGCGTGGGGGAAGTTTGACACGATTTCGAACCGACGAGTGGTATGATCAACAAGGCAAAGGGTTGGCGACGGATCTGATGCGTGGGGGGTTGCAAGGTCTTATAAGGACGCGAAATCCTTTAAAACTGCCTAGTAATATCAAGAGAGGCTTGACAACGGGGTTGACACGCGGGATCAAACGCAAAGCCGAAGACGCCCTTAAAAAGGAAATTACCAAACAAGCCAAGAAAGCGTTGAGTAATAAGAGCGTGAAAGACGCCGTGCGGGTCGCCAGTGCCTTATTTCCCAAACAAACCAAACGGGCACGTGATATTTTGGGCGTGTGAACATGGATCCCGTGCATTCACGACCTCGACGGATTCGCAGTAATCGAGGGTTGACTCAATGGGGTGGACTGTATCCGTTTTGGAAACTGATGCGACGACAACGTGGCGGTTGGTTAAGTCCCGAGGTGATGAGACTGCCCGGGTTTGATTTGAGACAACGTTTAGCACGACGACGACGGTATAAAAACCCCTCACGGCGACGACGTGCCACCACTCGACGACGACGACGTTAAACATGCCTGACGTGAGTACACAAACCGCCCCGGCTCACGAGCGTTCCGAAGGGACCGTCAACCCGGCGTTACGGATTTTCAAGGTGCCCCCGACCGACATTAGCATCAATGCCTATCGCATGGTCACCATTCAACCCACCACCACGGGTATCAATCCCATGGAATTCATCATTCCGGGATTAGACGATTTTGTGGATTTGGGACGCAGTTACTTTACCATGGAATTGAGATTGAAGAAAAGTACCAATGCCAACTTGGTGGCCGATGAAAACTTGTGGCCCGTCAACAATTTGGCCCATTCCATCATCAAACAAATTGACTTGCAATTGAATGGCACGTTGATCAGTCCTCAATCCGACACCTATCATTACAAAGCGTACCTGGAAAACTTGCTGAATTTTGACCGAGAAGATGGCAAGACCGTGTTAGGACCCCAAGGATGGTTCAATCAAGTGGATTTCCCACCCCAATGGACTGCTGCCAACGTAGACTTTGGTACCCCTAATGCAGCCTGGACCAATCTCAGTGCCAATCACAAAGGAGCCTTGGCCGCCATGGTAGCCGAAACCGCCAAGTATGCAGGTGGTGTCACCCACAGTCTGGTGTTTACCCCCCACTTGGAAGTCTTTCATACCGGCAAACTGTTAGTGCCTGGCATCGAAATCAAGATGAAATTTCATTTCAATAGCCCGGCCCTGTTTTTCAATGGGGTGGCTCTGGCAGGTCGATTGATGGAAGGCGATGTCAAACTGCGGTTTCATCTCTGCCAACTGCGTTTGAATGACGCCATCTACCACAGTTTATCTGAAAAAAGACACAATGAAGGCCAAGTGGCATCTTACCCGACCGTCCGCAGTGAAATCCGGACCTTCACCATGCAAGACAACCTGGTCCGCTTTGATATCCCCAACCTGTTTCAAAACAGAATACCGGACCGATTGATTGTGGGGTTGTTGGACAGCCGTGCCTTCAATGGAGATGTGACCCGAGATCCGTTCTGTTTCCAGAAATTTGGACTGACGTCCATTAAACAGATTGTCAAAGGCGAAGAATACCCTTATGAAACCCTGCAGTTAGTGCACAACAATGGCAGCCGAGATAACTTGGGGTACTTCCGTTTTCTGCAAGCCAGTGGGGCTTGGTGTAAAAAGAAAGGCAATATGGTAGAACTAGGAGATTGGGGCCAAGGTAAAAATTGTACCTTGTACATGTTTGACAATGTGGCCAATGGCTGTGCCGACAGTCAAAACCTCAACCCCAAGCAAACCGGCGATTTACAATTGGTCTTGGAATTTGGAGCCGCCCCCGGGGTCAATATAACCGTGCTCGTCTATGGAGAATTTGAGAACTTGTTGGAGATTGACCGCAACGGAGCCGTGTTGTACAACATTTACCAACACTGAAGAAATGGAACACGTGGCCTTGAATAATGTGCAGTTGGATTATTTAGCTCGCGACGACCCCCACTTGAAACCTGTCTTTTACGGAACGGTGGCCTGTGATCGTTTACCCAAGCATCCTGTCAAAACCCCACCCCAAGGGTACATTGTGAACACCGACCCGCACGATCAGCCCGGACAACATTGGTTAGGGGTGTGGACCGAGGGAAACGTGTGTGAAATCCTCGACAGTTATGCTTTGCCCATGGACACGTACGTGCAAGCCGCCCCGTTCCAAGCTTGGATGGTGAAACATTGGAAGTATGTGGTGACCAATGGCAAGTCCCTCCAAGCCATTTCAAGCAAGAGTTGTGGGGATTACGCCTTGTTGTACTTGAAAGCCAAAGCCCGTGGACGGACCTTGCAAGACTTTTTAAATGAGTTTTCGGATCATGATTATGTCAGCAATGACCATCAAGCCGGTCAACGCGTTCAACAATTGATTGTAGGCCAAGAAGCCAGATGGTATCAACTCTGTTGTCATCCGTATCATCAAAGGAATGATTAAATAAAAAATTTGTTGGAAAACAAGTGTGTCGGAGTCGTAGCTCAGTCGGTAGAGCCTTTGGATCCCCCGAAAAAACAGGTGTTGGGGGATCGTGCGTGGGTTCGAGTCCCACCGATTCCAATAAAAAGGTGCCTTTTTTTTTTCTAAAGGGGTAGTATCATCATCATGCAAACGGGGAAACCGTTTCGTTTTCATACTCCCTCCTCTATCTTGGTGGTAGGACCGTCGGGATGTGGCAAAACGGTGTTTACGGAAAAACTCTTGGTAGACAACCCCGAGTTGTTTGAAAGTCCCCCGACGCAAGTGCATTATTGTTATGGGGCGTGGCAAGATCGATTTCGAGGCATGCAAGATCAGGGGGTGGTGTTTCACGAAGGGATTCCCGATCATGACGCGTTGGTCCAATGGTTTCCTCAAGGACAGGGGGTCCTGGTCTTGGATGATTTAATGGATGAAGGGAGTCACGATAAACGCGTGTTGGATTTATTCACCAAACATTCACATCATCAAGGGGTGACGGTGCTCTACTTGTGCCAAGACATGTTTCCCGTGGGTCGCTATGCCAAAAGTATATCCCGCAATGCGCATTACATTGTGGCGTTCAAGAATCCCCGGGATCAATTAGGGGTACGCAATGTCATGATGCAATCGTTTCCGACCACTTGGAAAGACACCTTGGAGACGTTTCATCAAGCCACCACGCGCCCGTATGGCTATTTGATGTTAGATTTACATCCCGCCTCCTCCGATCAACAACGTGTGTTGAGTCACCTGTTAAAAGACGAAGGATGGACGCGCACCTATCAAAAGCGCCTATAAAGGGACAACACCCCCTTTGGAACCGGAAAAAAGAGCAACCATGACCGATGAAGACCGTCAACCTCCGCAATCGTACGATACCGTGTCCCCCGCGGGGGTCGGGGCGGCCAGCGGCAATCAAATGTCCCCAAGGGCTTGGCAAGATTTGTATATGACGGGAGACGAAGGCCTTCTCGACGCGGCCATGGAGGAAATTCACCCCGATGCCCTCAGTGAGTTTTTGAGAAGTCTCCCCTCTCCCAACACCGTCGCGGGTTGGCCCGATGTAGATGGGGCACCCCCTGCACAGGCCTCTTCCCCCGCGGGGGTAGGAAGTCGAGCATCCCATTCACCCTCATTCCATAGCCCCCAGACCACCCCGGAGTCTTCTGGAGCTCGAACGCCTGCGACGCCTCCTAGCGTACCCCGGGCGGCGGGTGCTCGAACAGCCGCGGGGGCTGGGGGTAATGGTGGTGGACGTGGTGGAGGTGATGGTAGGGGACGCCGTGGACCCAGGACTAGAGGGGGACGTGTCGGTGGACGTGGCGGCGGACGTGGTGGTGGTGGTGGTGGTGGTGGTGGTGGTGCTGGTGGTGGTGCTGGTGGTGGAGGAGGTGGTGCTGGTGGTGGAGGAGGTGGTGGTGGTGGTGGTGGTGGTGGACGACGGGGGCGCCGACGCCGACGCCTTTTCCCCACTTCACCTGCCTCCAGCACTCCTGGATCGTCTGGGGGGGTCTGGTAGACAACCTCGTACCTTGCGTCAAGCCGATTTACAATGACGTTTACGCATGCTATTACAAGATCAAGAACAATTGGCCCAAGGACGGGAAATTGCTAATGTCACCATGACCAATAGCATTGTGACCAGTTATAAACAAGGAGGCGCCCCGAGCGTACAAACCTCGTCGTCCCGGGTCTCGCCGTGAGGATGAAAACCGTCGTGTCGTTATTGAATGGATCTCGACGTCCTGGCATCCCCTTTCCACCGGAATTGTTACAACGGATGGATTCCTTGTATGCCTTTTACCATCAACAATGGTGGTGTTATCGAAAAATGTTGAATCATTACAAGTGTATCAATGCCTTGTTCAATGGCCTGGCGTTACTCCTGATGGCCGCGGGCATGATTGCCGGCCCCCTGTTGGACAACAGCACGTTGGTAGCCTGTTTGGCGGCGGTGGGCACCGTGGTCAAAGGATGGAATGATTTTAAACAATATCGATTTAAAGTGACCATGAGCCGGTTTGCGTTTACCACCTATGCCAAAGCCTTGACCGAATTGAAAACCTATGTGAGGGGTGTCCCCTTGGAGGACCTGGAAGGATTTTTAATCAAGATGCAAACGTTGGATGACACCATTGTGGATTTCACCCCTCCGTTACCCAAACGATGCGTGCAAGAGTACCATGGTCATTTTGTGTACCATCCCGTGGAAGCCCTATGCTATGTAGACGGATGTCCTCGTCCCTTGAAACCCAAAGACTATTGGATCCATAAAAAGCCGCTCCCTCCCAGCCCGACACTCTTAGAACCATGGCCCCCCGAAGAAGACGGACAAAAAGAAAAAGAAGAACCCAGCAAGGAGAAGGCATACCTTGGCTCGTCGACGTGAAAAAGGGGTATGAAGTCACAAGTGATTTGGTCAAAGCCTTGAAAAAACCGCAAATGAGTGCTACCCAAGGGAGAAAGATGGTATCGGGGTACAAACAACAATATCAAGCGTATAAAAGACGAGGGGGTACCAAAGGGTACAACAGTTGGTTGATCGACATGCCAAAAAACCGAACAAGTGCTGTATCCAATGAAACGTCTTCGGCGTCAATTGCCGTTTTTACGGTCCATGTTACAAGAAGCCAATGGTTCCAAACGTCAAGAGTTGTTACAACATGCCAATGCCGATCAAATTAATGCCGTGAGTGAACTGGTCTTGAACTTTTTAAAAAACAAGATTCCCGTCACACCCCCCATGCTGGCTAAACTTCAACCCTATAAAAGGGTGCTACGCGATTTGGGACGTCGTCGACATTCCGTCAAAAAACGGCGTGCGTGGTTGGTTCAACAAAAAGGACGCGGCTTGTTTCAAGGACTTCACGAGGTGTTATGTCAATGTGCTCGACCGACCCGTTAACCCTGGCCACATGGATCACCCTGTTACAAGAGGCCAATCGGGCCACCGACCGGTGGAAAGACGAGTGTCATTATTGGAAGCATAAATATCACCTGTTGTATCGAGAGTACAGGCACATCTTAAAGTCCCGTCTTTGTGAGAGCTGTCGTCAAATAGAAGACGGGGAACTTTGCTCCGAGTGTAGTCAACCCCCATGGATGCAGTCTACATGATTCCCCACAAGGACTTGGAACAACTCGTTCAATATTACAAAGGAGAACTCACCGAAAATGCCTTGTTGAACAAAGCCGCCAAGCTCGCCGCTCAAAAACATGTCTTGTTAGCCAATCCCGAATTACCCCCAGCCCTGGTCAATGCTCAAACCAAACCGTTGAGTCAAGAATTAATCAAGTTAACCAAACGCATTCGTCAATTTCCCGGAGGCGTGGGAGTTGGGGCTCCGGGTGCACCTCCTGGCGAAGACGAAGAGGAAGAGGCCGGGGATTTGGTAACGGGGCCCGTGGAACAATGGTTGAAGCGCATGATAAAAGGCAGCCCGTCGACTCCCAAACCGCCCATTACCCCTGCAACCAAGAAAGGCAAAGGAGCAGCCACCAGTAGTAAGATTGTCAAGAAAGGGAGCCCATCCACTAGTCGAGGGGATCTACAATCGCGTTTAGAAACCATTCGAGAACGTCGCAAGACCTTGGAAAAAAAGATAGCTGAGAGTCCTTGGGGCAAAGGCAAAGGCAAAGGCAAAGGCAAAGGCGTCTCCCGTGAAGTGCAAGCATTAAAACCCTTACCCGGTTGGGAAGATTGGCACCGAGGCAAAAAGTTACGACGTCGATTGGATTACGACAGTGAGTAAAAAGATGGCACCCCGCACCAAGAGGAGGAGAAGGGGTGTGAAACGCCGTCAACGCGGAGGGGCCTTGGATGTCCAAAAATGGATTGCCAAAACCGGCAAAGAATTTCATTGGCCTGGCTATCAATACATGGGCCCTGGGACGCATTTAGCCAAACGTCTGAAACGAGGGGATCCCGGGATCAATCGCTTGGACCAAATTGCCAAACAACACGACATTGATTACAGCCGTGCCAAGAATTTGCAAGACAAATGGAAAGCCGATACCAAGATGATCCAAGCCATTGATAAATTACCCGGCAAGAAAACCAAGACGGAACGGGTGGTTAAGAAAATCATGCAAGCCAAGAAACGTTTAAAATTGTAACTTTTAATGGGAAACCGTACCATGTTTCTACAGTTGTGATGTAGACAAATGATCCACATGTGTTTTTTTTTTCATAGAAAAAATAAATCAATACAAAATGTCAAAGCCGTCTCTTCTTTTTTTAAACATCCTCATTCATGAGGGTGTCGAGCAATTGTTCGTATTCCTCGGTAGACATGTCCTCCCACAAGTCTTGGAGATCCACACTCCTTTCTAAAGGGTCCTCCAGGGTGGCTATCAGCTCGTTCAACCAAGCCATCACCTCATCCGCCAACAACGCCTCCTGTTCCCACACAGGGAGTTCCACGGACAGGATGTCCCCCGAATCCAAATTTAGGACGGTCCAACTTTCCTCCTCTTGGTCTGGGATGTCCGGCATGGTTCCGGGGAGGATGGCGGTACAGGCGGCGGTGTTAAGGGTCTCTTAAATTCAAAGCGCCAACACGGGCAACAATAGTCCAATCCTTCAATGAACCACGCTGTATTGAGTTGCGGGTAACACCCGGGGGACCAGTGTTCTTTGACTTGGGCCTCGCGTGCCGCCTGGGCTGCCTCTTTCTGCCGTTCTCTTTCTTTCAACTGTTCCCCAAAGGCAGTCAACTCGTCGTCCAGGCCAAAGTCCGTCTTGGTGTTCTTTAAAATCGCTTCGACCTCGAGATCCGCCTCGACCTTTTCAAACTCGATGAGTAAGGCGTCTTGACGAGAGACCATTTTGAGATGACTCAGCCGGAGGTTCGATCTGTTTTATAGTCTCTGGGTCCTTCCCTGCAAAGCCTCATGGGTCCAAACTAGGGAGGGGGGAGGGGGGTCCCCCACCCCAGTCCCCCTCCCAAGGCCTCATGGGTCCAAACTAGAGAGGGGGGGAGGGGGGTCCCCCCACCCCAGTCCCCCTCCCAAAGCATCATGGGGTCTCCTTCTCATTGGCCCATTCCCTTCCACGTGACATTTTGGTTCTCTATAAAACCCGAAGACCGAGCTCCAGCTGAGTCATCTGATCATGTCCTCTCAAGAAGAAGACGATGTGGCGGGGCCAAGTGGCCTCGCCCACCATGAGGTTTTAGCCATGCTCGGATTGGACTTAAGTGACTCCGAAGACGACACCCATTCCTGTGTGGGACGTTTAATTTCTACCCAAGAGATGCCGGACAGTGACGACGCCGTTTGTGAAGAGGCCTTGGACCAATGGGAACAAAGTGGGGGTGGATTGGATCCCTCTGAACACGTTACCTTCCAATTTGACTTACAACCTTTTGTGAATCGGAAGAGTGATCGCATGGGGGTACAAGAACGTCATTTCAAGACCCAGTTACGTCAAAGGGGAAACTTGCTGCCAGGCCAAAATATAACCCAAGCTCTCCAAGATGGATTACGTCGAGCCGTCGATCAAGTGTTGACCACCACGCCTGACCTCCACGACCAAGATCGCCTCTACTTTACCATCGCCTCCGATCGCCTGCACAATAATTTTCAGGGATGGGGATTACGTGCAGGGGAATGGCGTCGAGACACAGAACGGGTGGAAGCTCTGTTCCAACGTTTAGCCCAAGCCCTCAACAGCAACGAACAATTTGAAATGGACGATTCCTTTCAAGTCTCCATCACGCAAGTTCATCATGCGCCTCAAGGCAAAGGCAAACCCCGTCGTGGGAAACCCGGTCATCCCACCATGAACATATTGACAATGAAGAAAAAATCGGTCATCCGCATCCAAAATGATGACGAGCTCTGTTGTGCCAGAGCCCTCGTGGTCGCCAAAGCTCGCGTGGACCAGCACCCCAAACGGAAAGCCATTCAGGAGGGCAAGGGTCCCCTGCAAAGAACCCTCGCTTGGGACCTGCATCGGGAAGCCAAGGTACCCCTCGGTCCTTGCAGCTATGACGCCTTAACGGCCTTCAGCCAAGCTCCCTCCCTCACCGGTTACCAGATCATCCTGGTCGATGCACAGCGATCGTTTCACATCACGACGTTTGGACCCCTTCAAGACAAACAACTGATCCTGTTGCACAACCAAGACCATTATGATGTCATCACCAAATTGCCGGGATTTTTCGGGTCCAGTTATGTGTGTGCGGATTGTTGGAAACCCTACAACACCGAGGGGGAGCATCGATGTACCAAGACCAAGGTGTGTGGAGCCTGTCGACAGAAAGATTGTCCCGACTTTCAATATGCGTACCCCCGGCACCTGAAAGCCACTCAACGTTGCGGGTCGTGTCATCGGGACTTTTTTGGACCCGCGTGTAAGGAAGCCCATTCCAGCAAGACCCATGCGGGCAAACCCGCCACGGGCCTCCAGACCTCCGTGTGCTGTCAACGATACCGATGCCCTGACTGTTATCAACAAAATGTGGGCTTGTCCCGCATTCAACGTCACCGTTGTTGGCACATAGACTGCCCGTCTTGTCATCAGTACGTCCACGCCGACGACCACCAATGTTTTATACAAAGAGCCCCCAAACCTCAAGACCAAAAGAAGAGAAAGAGAACCCGTCAAAAAGGTCCTCGCGCCAAACGAGGTGCCGCCGCCGCCGCCGAACCCCCTGTCTCCTCCGAGGACGAGGAAGACGACCTGCCACCCTTACACGTGTTCTTCGATATCGAAGCCATGCAACCCCAGGAAAAACACCTTGCCAATCTCGTCGTGGCCGAAACCGAAGACAACGATGAACCCAAGCCTTTCCCAGGTCCCACCTGTATCCGTGACTTTCTGGAATGGTTGGATACCTTGACTCTCCACGATACCCGTCAAGTCAATGTCATCGCCCATAACTTCCAGGGGTACGACGGGTACTTCATCATCCAAGAATACTATGGGGACAACCGTCTCGTCCAACAACTCCGCAACGGGTGTAAACTCTTAGAGATCAAACATGACCGCATCCGGTTCATCGATTCCATGAGTTTCTTCCAGATGCCCCTCTCCGCCTTTCCCAAAACCTTTGGCTTGACCGAACTCTGCAAAGGCTATTTCCCCCACAAGTTCAACATACCTGACCATCAACAGTACGTGGGCATCCTCCCCTCACGCGATTACTACATGCCTGAGACCATGACACTCGAAGGAAGACAAGCCTTCGAAACCTGGCATCAAGAGCAGCGTGCCAAGAACGTCGTGTTTGACTTTCAGAAAGAATTAGTTCTTTATTGTCAATCGGATGTACGACTCCTCAAACAAGGATGTCTGACTTTCAAACGCCTGTTTGAAGACTTGACCGGCTTCAATCCCTTCGATCACGTCACCATTGCCTCGGCTTGTAATCGAGATTTACGTATGAACCGGATGATCCCCAACAGTATTGCCAGTGAACCCGCTGGTCCTAAGGGGTGGAGAATCAACCACATCAACCAGTCCCTCCCAGCCCTTCAATGGTTAACCTGGTGCGATCACCAACTACGTCAACGCGCCCTCCAAGATCTGACCCCCGCTGATCTACTGGCCAATGCCCATCCAGAGCCTCAGTACATCCAACATGTCCGAAATCAAGGCGAGTATAAGATCCCCGGGACCCACATGCATGTGGATGGTTATTGCCCCGACAGCCACACCGTCTACGAATTTCAAGGCTGTTTCACCCACGGATGCCCAACCTGTTATCCCCATCGCTACGAAAAACATCCCCGCAACTATGATCGAACCATGCAGGACCTCTATGACGCCACCCAAGACAAAGTCCAAAAGCTTACCGACCGAGGGTACAACGTCATTCAAATGTGGGGATGTGAATGGGAGCACCTCCTAAAAACCCAACCAGAGATCGACGCCTTCGTCCGGGAACTCAACTTTATCGATCCTCTGGAACCTCGAGAGGCTTTCTGTGGAGGTCGTACCAATGCCATCAAACTCTACCATCATATCACCCCCGGCCAAAAAATTCACTACATCGATGTCACCTCCTTGTACCCGTGGGTCAACAAGAAGTCTGTGTACCCCAAAGGACATCCGAAAATCATCTTCACCCCAGGTCACACGGACATCCACCAGTACTTTGGTCTCATCCAATGCAAAATCCTGCCTCCCCGTGAATTGTACCATCCCGTGCTGCCTTACCGTCATGACGACAAACTACTCTTTCCCCTCTGTGCCCGTTGTGTGGAAGAAGAAATGGCCAAACCTCTTTTGGACAGATCTTATCATTGCCCTCACCCCGACGAACAACGCGCCCTCACCAGTACCTGGTGCAGCCCAGAGTTGTATAAAGCCGTCGAATTGGGGTACCAAGTTCAATACATCTATGAAGCCTGGCATTTTGAAGAAACCTGTGAGGGGCTCTTCGAAGATTATGTGAATACCTGGCTCAAAATCAAACAAGAAGCCAGTGGGTGGCCTAAGGATGACATGACAGAAGAAGAAAAGCAACGTTACATTCACAAGTACTTGGAGCATGAAGGCATCCAGTTAGAGTACGACAAAATCAAATACAACCCGGGGCTGCGTACCCTAGCAAAACTCATGCTCAACTCCATGTGGGGCAAGTTTGGACAACGCCTTAACAAGACCCAAATTCAAGCCTTTCATGATCCACAGGCCTTTCATCGTTTCCTGGATACCGATGTCTTGGACGTCCGTCACGTCTCTGTCATGAATGACGACATGGTGGAGGTGCACTACCAAAACCAAAAAGAGGACATCCGCGTTTCACCCAACCTCAACATTTTTGTGGCCTGCTTCACCACCTGCCATGCCCGGCTCAAACTCTATGCCGCCCTGGAAGCCTTAGGGGAAAGAGTGTTGTACTTCGACACGGATTCCGTCATCTACCTGGAAGAAACACCCACTCAATTCCAACCTGTCTTGGGTTCCTATCTAGGGGACTTCACCTCCGAATTAAAGGATCAGGAATACATCGAAGAATTCGTCAGCGGAGGACCCAAGAATTATGGCTATGCTACGAATAACCAAAAGGTCGAATGCAAGGTCAGAGGCTTCCGACTCAACAGCGAAGGTCATGCACAACTCAACTATCACATCATGCGACAGAATGTCCTCGACGAAATCCAGAACCCCCTTCCCAAACCACGCCAAATACAGGTCACAAAAACTCATCAAATTGTGCGCAATTCAACCAACTACACCTTGTTCACCCAACCCCAACATAAATGGTACAAGTTGGTGTATGACAAACGAGTCATCGACCCCCGCACCTTTAAAACTTTTCCCTACGGATACCAGTGAACGGACAATGTCCTGACTTTTTGTCACTTCGATTTCCCGTGGTTTCGGACGCACCGGAAGTTCCTCTGGTCACTTGCAGGCTCTCGTCACTTGCAGGAAGTTTCTCTGGTCACTTGGGGATGAACATTAAGGAACACTCAGGAAAACGTTATTGTAAAAAAAAACAAATTAATAAAATATCATTTATTTTTTTTATTCG
This sequence comes from Siderastrea radians, assembly GCA_964017195.1. Taxonomy (NCBI): domain Eukaryota; kingdom Metazoa; phylum Cnidaria; class Anthozoa; order Scleractinia; family Rhizangiidae; genus Siderastrea; species Siderastrea radians. The sequence goes on along the minus strand of OZ024889.1, from coordinate 33,286,390 downwards.
TGTTGTTTTTTCAAAGGACCACCCCCTCTTCACCAAATTGGACTTTGGACTTTTGAGCCCGCGTTTTCTCCGCGGTTTTCCTTTCCCTTGAGCCCACGATCGATTTTATCCCCTGGTCAGCGGTTTCCCATCTCAAACCACGTGACTTCCGGTAACCATGAGCCCGCCATCCTCTTTTACCCACTGGTCCGCGGTTTCTCACACCGGAAATGATATGACGTCATCCATTTGCTCTCGACCAATCAGAAGCCAGCATTAGGAGCCAAACGGGCCCGACTTACTACTCATGCCGATGCTGAAACAAGTCTGCCGGTAGAGATAAATTCACCTGCCCAACTAGCTTGCAGTGTGGACTTCACCATTTGTATTTACAAGCAATTTTGTCATTGATCACGACAGCTGTAATATCTTATGTAACACAGTATGTAAGGTACCTGAATCACAGAACTCAGTGAGTGTGCTTCTAACCAGAATTCGCAAATCTCTTTCCATCTTTGGGTTGTCCAACAATGGAGACAGTGACCTATGTATATTGGTAAATAGTTAGAGGGATTGTTGATGCACTAACGGACCTGTAAGGTAAGAGATTTGCATGAAAGGAAGGCAAAGAAAACTGAATTACAATGGATACCACTTACATGACAACTTTTTTACTGAGAATATGCCTCAATGCTTTCATGACTCCTTGTCTTGCTTGGACCTCAGGCAAATTGCCGTAATTTGGAATAATCTAGTAAGCACAAAAAAACAACTTCTTAAAACAAATTCAACGACACAAAACAGGAATGAAAAGCAGATGGCATTATTAGCATTGAAGTAACATGTGTGAAGTTTCTTCTTCACCCTTCCTGCAACTGACCAATCGAGACTAACTCCAAAAGTTCTGGTTATCTGAATAAAACTCTCTAAAATGTGGCAAGTAGCATCCAAAATATGATCACTAAATGTGAATAAGTGGGGTTGAGAATTAATTAGAGGACTTACATATGGGAGGACCTACATCTGGAATGAAAGCTTTGGCTTCCAGAAGCCTCTTATTTAATTGGGAGCTAATCAATTGACAAAAAACGAGAAGTCACTCACCCGACAAAGAAAGTCCAGCATGGTACTTGTGATTGCTGGATGACTTCGTATTGAATGGTGCATCAATAAAATAGCAGGTTCTAAATGCAATAAACACGATAAAAAGGCATTATTCTGGGGAAATGGCCGCAGCAGTTTCATTTCTAAAGCATCCAATGTTACCCTTAAAATCGTAGTGAATCAGTTGTATTACCGATGTTCATGATGTTGTCTTTGTCCGGCTGATAAAACAGCCAGTCAAAAAATAAGGCAAGTTTAGCATTCGCAGTAGAAACCACAGTCTGAAACAACAACCAAAACTTGGTCAGTATACTATGGTAGACATAAACATTTCTGAGAGAATGAAAAAATGTGGAAATTCATGGCTTGTGGCTATTTTGCAGTTTACATAAAAGTTAAGAATAAACTACCACTCACACCTAAACAAACAAACAAGATGATCACGGCTCACAAGAGCATTCTTTACCAGCCCGTGTCCTGTACCGGTCACACCATATACCAAGAGTGTAGTGCTACTCACCTGGCAAGACGTCAACAGCCAGCCAATGATGGCCCACCGTGGTATTATATCTGAGCACAGCACTTCATTACATGGATGAACCACACCCACTATGTAGCGAATAAGATCCGCACGTAGACTTTGGCTTTCAGGGGAGGAGAGATACTGAAACAGAAATAACAAGAGATTAAAATAGGGCCCCGAATGGGTCCATGTGTTCTGCTGGTATAGCTGTATCGACAGCTTTTAGGTTTCTGCTTGGCAAAAGAATAGCAGACAGAATTATTCTGTCTACTTTTGAAGAACTGAATTAATTTTAAGTGGAAATTTTGGTTTTGCAATTTTAGAGAATGAAGTTAATTCTTTAATTATAATTTTTATTGCTGGTAAACTTTACTTTCCAACACTTCTGTGTCTGGCATTTTTGGTCGTCAAAGGCGTAAAAAAAGAGACAAAATTTATTTCCCCCTCTGAGAATCGAACCCCCGGCATCCGCTTCGCAGCTATGCGCTATGCCCGTTGAGACTGTGAAATGAGTGTTAATTTTAGTGGTGATCACTTTCACGCGACATCTTCGATTGCGGCCGTTTATAGATCACGGCTCGATCGAAATAAACGCAGGTGCTTTTCCTGGGAAAATGTGTTCGAACTGTCGCAAAAACCATGGTTGTGGACAGAAAAAACCAGAAGGCACTAGCTCTGCTAGGTTTGGCATCGGGACCGCTGCCAAATGCTGCAAACTCAAGCGATTTACACGAGTTACGCGTTGTTATGGTCCACATTTTCCCGTTTACATAGTTGCTGCTTTGCAGCAGAACACAACAAATTAGACACTTCCAGCAATTTGATATTTCACTTCAAGTGTGAAGAAGGAAACAATTCCTGGCTGACAGTTAAAACATTTGCATGACCTCTCAGGTCCTTGTGTGATGTGGGTTGGATTATTCTATTCTTTTGGATTTCTTTAAAACGTGCTTTTGGCCACTGCAATATCAAACTGTCTAAAAAATAGATGACCAATGATATAAAATATTTAATCAGTGTTCTCCTTATCAGGCGGTAACCGGTAAAATTTACCACTTGTAGCACCGCTTGTTACCGGTTAGAACCACATGCTAAGGCCTGGATTACAAATATCCAAAATATTTGATATAGATATACTATTGGATTGAATTGTGAAAGGATTTCTCGACATTTCTCCGTACGTTTCTACGTTTATAAGATGTTAATCCTATCTTTTCATTTTTTCTCCGTATTTTAGTACGTTCCTAAGGTATTAGTCTTCTGGGCGTTTCCGTACGTTAGTACGTTCATCAGATGTTAGCCTTTTCTTCTCGACGTTTCTCTGTACGTTAAAATCAGTTCCAAAAGTATTAGTGTTATCTTTTCGCCGTTTGTCGGAAGGCGTTGTTAGTTTTATCTCCTTGACATTTCTCTGTAAGTTAGCACGTTCGTACGGTATTAGTGTTATCTTCTCGACTTTTATCCGTAAGTTGGTATGTTCGTAAGTGCTGATATAGCATTATCTCCTCCCCGGAGATCTTCGTTGGTGCCTTTCGTGAGATGTTTACTTCTCTTCTTGGCGTTTCTGTGTACGTTAGTACATTCATAAGTTGTTCAGTGTTAAGCGTTTTCTTCTCGACGTTTATCTGTACGGTTTTTGAAACCTGTTTGAGCGGCTAGTTTCACGGGTAACATTCTGGCTCTTATGACGGCACTTCGACTTCGGTGTGGAAAAGAATTTTCAAACGGGCTGCTTTACCGGTCTGGAAAACTGATTTACCTGTTGCCCTGAAAATTGGGGAGAACACTGTTTAATGTACATAACAAAAAGTGACCTTTCAAAATGCCAAGCCTAGGTAGTTGCTTACAAGAGATGGTCACTCAGGTTATCCAAATTTTAAGTAATTAGACAATTGTAGTTTCAGTGCTTAATGCGTGGACAAATGCGTACCAAAGTGCATCTAGCATCATAAAGGCCCGTTTACACATGCGATTTTTTGTGCAATTTTTGTCGCGCTCGAGCTCGCAATAAAAATGGCAAGCGTAAACTAGCGGCGATTTCTGTGCGATTTGTCGCCGCAATATCGCAGAGGTTTTTTCGGAAATGTTCGAAACTTGATGCAACTTGGCGGAGATTTGGGGGAAATTGTAGCAACTACAGCAGTGAAATCACCGCTAGTTTACACTTGCGACAAAAGTTGCATTGGAGAGCACGACAAAAATTGCACCAAAAATCGCGTGTAAACGGGCCTTAAGTAAGTTCTGATACATGCATATTAAGGGACGAAACCTCTCGTAAGCGACCAGCTCTAGATACGACCAACATTGTAAAAGCCCGTTTGAACTCACTTAAACTCTTAAATTAATAGCTCTCGTAAGCGACCGCTCCCGTAAATGACCGCGACCACTTTAATTTGGGAATTACCGATAGGTCTTTTTCTTTGTTTCTAACTTCTCGTAAGCGACCCCTTAGTCAACACTTTGATAAAAGCACTCACTCCTTGATCACATTCAGAGTAATACATAGCACAAGCGCTAATGGTTCGTCGACTTGTACATACAGGATCCTCTTCCGTAACAGGCAATAAAAAATTATTTAATATTTTTGCTACAGTACTATTAGCGACCATCAACATATGCCAGGCTTTGTGCTAAAAGCTCTCGTAAGCGACCACCCTCTATTGTTTTACCACGTGGTCGCTTACGAGAGCCCATGAATTCTCGTAAGCGACCAGCTTTAGAAGCGACAATGTGGTGACATTGACGGACGTTTCAACAACCTTAACGGAAGTCATCATCAGAGTCAAGTGAATTGTGAATCGTCAGTAGATGTTGTAAGTCTCTGGTCGTTGTCCTGATTGGTCGACGAACTCGTGATGTTATTGGTCGTCTGTGAGTAAAGCCGTGATGTTATTGGTTGCAAAGACTGTAAAATGTGATTGAGGTGGTTGCTTGAAGAGAGGTTCCAATTATAGTGATTTGACTGGAAAAGTTCTCTGTAATATTTCTGGAAAAGGGTCTCTTATGGGAGTTGGTTGCTTACAAGAAGTGCTCACACTTTTCACTCAATGTTTACTGGCCAACAAGCAATAACAAAGAGAATTAAGCATCTGCTTCCTGTTTATGCAAGGAAGATCTATGTCACGACAATGGTCATCCCCATACTTGAATATGCAAGTACCGTATGGGGCGACAAAAACAACAAAGTTTTAATGGATTCTATCCAAGTTCTCCGAAACAGAGCAGCCAAGATGGTCCTGGAGAGGGCGCCACATTTGTCTTCAACTAAAGCACTTGCAGATCTGAACTGGGTGAATCTACCAACCAGAAAACAAATGCAATGCTGCCTTTATATGTATAATTTAATAAATGAAAACAACAGAAACAACATGATCATCCGAGGTTTAGAACATCACAGTCATAACACACGCTCAAAGGACACTATTCGAATTATAAAATCAAATACTAACTGGGGACTGCTTAGTTCCCTAAATAGTGCTTTACTTGACTGGAATGCCCTGCCTATGGAGATGAGAAACCTATCTTATATTATAATGCTTTTAGAACTTTGTTACATAATAGGTTTAAATTTTAAAGTAGCTCTCTATTCCTTCAATTTGTAAGTAGAACTTAGGCGTCAACCCCCTCTTAATTCATTTCAATATTTGAATATTAGCATTTTAGTATTTTTAGTTAAATTTTATCTTTTATTCTACAGTGCCCTATTAAAAACCACTTTGCGTGATATAAGCCATCTGTATAAAGAATTGCATTATTATTATTATTATTATTATTATTATTATTATTATTATTAGTATTAAATGCTGATCATCACAGTGAAACAAATTTAATTTGAAACAGTCTTAATGTCACAGTTCCAATTTCAATTAGCAAATTTGTTTCTTTGAAACCAAGTTAAAGTATCCACATTGACCTAAGTAAAGTAAAGACCACTGCACACATTTGGCGTTAAATAGGGGGAACTGCTCCGCGATTGGCGTGACAGGTGACTTAAATTGCGTGACCTTTTAGAGCCTTACCTCTCCTACCACTACGAGCTGAAACCTTGGGAACATAACAGAAACAACACAGCGCAGTGGCAGCATGCCTAGGCCAGCAACGCACCACAGCGGCAGCACTATGAGCTGAAACTTAAGGCCAGCGACATGCAAACCTGAGAAACTAAATCATCTATAGCACCTCACCAGTCTCAACGGGTCTGACCGGAATGTTGGCAGGTCAATAATGCAAAAACCGGCAAAATGAATTAGTGAACTACGCCAAGCTAAGTTACGAGTCTAAAGTACAGTACAAAAATAGCTGCCCCACGGGGTCAAAGATCGTCACGTTCCATTAAACTGCGTTTTACAATATCTTTCTTTACGCTTTTATAAGGAGACATAAACTACAGGTACAGTGAATAAAATATACCGGTATTATAATGCAGCTACACAGTACATGTATGCAGCGAAAATACATGAATGAATGGCACATTTACAGGTTTCAGCCAACCAAAACAGAAACAACAAAGTTAACTAGACAGGAAAGGTAAGTGCGTAAAATGTACGTTTAACATTAGCTCCTTTTATTCTATGTACATTTGTTTGTTATTTCAATAAACAAACAACCATTCTTCTTAATAACCACTGCATTGCCATCACTCCAGTGTCCAGCATTTATAAGTGATTAGCTTGAAAACCAACTGAGAATTTCAGAGGGTGCAGGACCTTCCTTTTTAAAGATAGACCATTTGGCAGTCCAGTTAAGTTATCAAGTCCATTTGGACTGGGGTGACTGAAATTAACTCACCCCCACCCCCACCCCCCAAATTATTGGATAACAAACCTGTTTTTGAAACCAGTCCTGGTACCTTTTCTGTTGGCCAAACCGGACCTAAGAAACAATCAAACAATATAAGACGTTAAAATTGAAACTGCAGCCATTAAAACATGCCCCAGCGAGGTAACAGTCATTCTTCATTCCATGGTAAAGAATCATTTTCATTCCATCTTTATAGCATGGAATCATTAGCAAACATTTATAGTAACTCTTCATTCCATCTCAGTAGTACAGAATCATCAACAAAACACTTATAGTAACTTCATTCCATCTTTAAAGCAAGGAATCATCAACAAAACATTTATCGTAACTCTTCATTCCATCACAGTAGTACAGAAGCATCAACAAAACATTTATAGTAACTCTTCATTCCATCTTCATAGCAAGGAATCATCAACAAAACATTTATAGTAACCCTTCATTCCATCTTTATAGCAAGGAATTATCACCAAAACTGTTATTATAGTAACTCTTCATTCCATCTCAGCAGTACAGAATCACCAACAAAACATTTATAGTAACCCTTCATTCCATCTTTATAGCAAGGAATCATCACCAAAACATTTATAGTAACTCTTCATTCCATCTCAGCAGTACAGAATCATCAACAAAACATAAATGAAACATACCAAAAATAAGACTGGTTTGAAAAACGAGACAACATTTGGACAGAAACAACCTATCCCACAAAACACTAATCTTTCTGATAACAACAATGTTAATCCTGCAAAACTCCAAATAACTAATAGCAGATTACAAAGTTAATTAAAATACTTAGAAAAGTTCTTGCAGATGACAGAGAACAATTTTCCCAACATATGTTACAAGCTGGTATGCCACATTAGTCAGGCCAGCCTGTAGATTAATGGCTAGAGCATGTGCTCATTGTACAGAAGGCTACTAGTTAGACTCCTGTCCCTTGTTAGCGACAAACACATAGTAATGCACTTTTAATTAGTTGTTATACCTTAGATGTCAAGAACAAAATCTTATTTTCCATCTCTGGATGAAGTCTGCATGCTAAGAACTTCCTTGATGTTCTAGTGTGGAGAAGCTGAGAGATACCTTCAATCAAAATAATCATTACGTTAAACCCAAAGAGCCCTGTGATTCCCAAAAAAAAAAAAAACAAACAAACAAAAAATGCTCCAAAAAGGCAAATGTTAAAGAATGTTACATAATATGTAATGTTTAAGCTTACATGTTTTTTAAAAGAATTAATTCAAAAGAGCACTACTTGTTATGAGATCTCTACAGCATGGCAACAGCAAACCTGTAAACTGTGGACAAAGTGACTGAGGTTTGTATAGAATGTCCTTCCATAATGCAGTGAATTCAGGTATTCTGCAAAAGCAGCACAAAACAATTACTTTATAACGATTACAAGCTTTTAGTAAAGAACAACAGTTATTCTTAATCAAGGCTATATCAGTAGAGCTTGATTTATTAATAACTAACATAAGTGGAAATGTGGAAGTATTAATTCATAAAATATGAACATATTGTATATTTAGAGGCTCTGGTGTAAAAGAACGAACTGTAACTTCTCACGGTGTTCAAGTTATATATGTGCCATAATATAATAAGCTCAATTACGCATGCATTTTGATTGTTCTCATTTATGATTTATTAGAGGACAGACGCATAGATGATGTCATCATTAAAAACTTTTTCCCTCTGGTTTTTAAAATGGCGGAAAGTTTTGAAAATTTAGACAATACTTTACCTGTCCTTTACCTGTGCAAAACACATTTGCCAAACTTAGTGAATTTCACCTATTCGGCAATGAAATGAAATTTTTGCTTCAAACCAAATGTTGTTTTTTGTTCACGTTTCAGTGAAATTTTGCATAGCCTGGCAAAAACGTTTTGTGAAAGTACGCAGTTGTGAACAAAATATCACACAAACTTTCTTTTGCCCAAGACGAACATTTGTTTGCACAACAAAGTTTCACGTGTGCTAAAAGAAAGTGTGTCCGTTGTTTCTTTTCCCAAGCTATTGTTGGTGCAGTGTATTTGTTAAGAAAATCTTGGTTGGTGCAAACACTTTGAAAAACAGGAGGAATTACTCTTGGAAAATAGTACTTACACATAAAGAAATAATATACACCATTAGGCACAGCTGAGAAAAATATGTTTGGTGCTGGCAGTCTTGAAAACTATTCATTGTGTTGCGAAAAACAATCTGTGCATGCCAAATTTGAATATTCTTGTTTAAAAAGATTAATGTCTGATTACAAATTCACCATTCGTCATGAATATTACTGTTTGTGTTTTCTGTAGAGACAAAAATTGTTTCAATCCGTTTCTTATTAATGTATAGTTCAGTGCATCAAGCAACATAAATCTAACACAACAATTCTGTAATAAATTTATTGTGCAAACATGCTGGTGGTGCATGCAAATTTGGAAATTTCATCCATTCTGGCGGATTACATAAGGGGTGGCGAATGGTAAATTCGAGACTTAGTGAACGGCGAGGCAAACGTTGTCTTGTGCCAGCTATAGAATTCAATTTTTAATTGGGAGACTGAGCTTTTAGAGTTTTCTAAAGGCAAGCCCAAAACTTTTTAGGACATAAAAATTCGAACCCGGGGCTTTCAGATAAGTTTCGGGCAACTAAAGATGTTACCATAGCTTACCAGAACTTCGAGGTTCATTTAATAGCCTAGCTTCTACAAAGTGAAAGGTCTAGACAGTTTTGCAAAAAGAGGGAAAAAGTTCAAGATCATGAGACAGTGAGGTCAAAAAAAATTGAGTCTCCAAGAATGTTTTGCCAAAAATTTGTGACTCCAAGAAGAAAAGAACTGCTCCACAACTGAGACCGCAAGGGGCTTACAATTCAGATGAAATTTTGCAAAAACCCTAATTTTTGGTAAGACCACTCATCACCCCTTACAAACAAACAACAATAGTTGTCAAGAGAATCACTTGTCATGTCAGAACATTAACTGTGCTGGAAGGCAAAACTTTTTTCCCAGTGTAATTTTTGTCAAAGACTTAATCAAAGTACTCGGTGTTTACATGTGTACATTAAATCTGTGAGATTTTGCCAAAGTTTGCCTCACAACAGCAAAAAAGTCCATGAGCAAATTTGAGCCACTGTGAACTTTATTTAGCAAAATGTTGCCAATATTTCACCGAAATTTCATTTGACACGTCAAAACATAGGCACGCATTGCGTGCTTGACCTATGTTGAAATGACAAGTCTCATCCTCGCTATTTGCGATTTTTAAGACATACTCTGAGGACAAACCAATACATGCGATCATTCTTGTAAATACTTCCCCCTCCACTATAGCACACTGAGTGCATAAGGCCCAGTTCAGACAGCGTACCTCTCATGTGCCGTACCAAGTAGTACATTGTTTTTTGGCAGTTGTACGGTGTTCAAATGAGTTTTTTCGACAGATTTCAATTAGGCAAGCCAAAATCTCAGGGTATGGCAAAGCTTGCCACTTAAATACGACCTAGGAGCCGAAATGCATTTGGTACGGCACGTGAGAGGTACGGTGTCTGAACTGGGCCTAAAACAGCTTTTTCGTTTACTCAGCAATACCCTTGGAATGCAAAACAAAATCCCGCTAAAAAAAATTGGAGATAGAGCAACTATCAGGCTAAAACGGCTACAGGCTAAAACGTCAAACTGACACTATGACAAAACAACTGCATAAAACATTTCAAATTAAATCTAAAAGCGAAACCTCAGTTACATGTAAGGTCAACTAATAATTGTCTGCATATTTCTGAATGATATAAATCGAGGTCACATCAAGAGGTGAAAGAAACAAGTGTATTAGGTAATAATTTGAGGAGAGGACAACCATCGGCACTCCCAGTTGCACAAATGTGTTTATGAAAATTGAAGACCGAAAGAAGGCAAGGGTCATTTTTCAAACAAATTTTCTTGCCATATGTTCCTGTATATGACTAAACCAAGAAAGAAATCGTTTCTGTTGGCTGGAAAATCTGTGGATATGACTAATATAAATCAAGGACACAACATCGTAAACTAAAACTTAACCGTATTATGGGAAGAGAAAACAGGTTAAAAACTTACCGACACGCTTGAATGACCAACCTAATTTATGCAAATTGCAATCTTATTCCAAAAACCATATGTTCCCGTATATGATAAAACCAAGAAAGAAATCATTTCACACTATGTTGGCTGGAAAATCTGTGGATATGACTGATATAAATCATGGACACAACATCGTAAACTAAAACTTAACCGCATTATGGGAAGAGAAAACAGGTTTAAAAACCAACAGACACGCTTTAATAAACAAACTAATTTATGCAAATTGCAATCTTAAACACGTCGCTACATTAAATTTCAAATTACCAAACAAAGCTGTTTCAAAAACCTTGCAAAGTACAGTCAAAATTATCCATATCCAGCACAGATACAATCTTTTCAACCAACATCTTGCTCAAAGATACATGACCAAAACAGCTGTTTCATAACACAAATCATAAAAGAACAAATTAAATTACAGTTTCTCGTCAACAAGTCTATTTTTGGAACGACAAGGTTGTTTTTGTCACGTTCCACCGTTGGCCATGACAAAGTTCAATTTTATCTGCCCAAACAATAGCTTTAGGAAATTACCATCAATTCCACCACACCAAGCCTTTACTGAAAATATAATATTCGAGAGGAAAAAGTAGAAAAGCACATTTGTGCTGATCGTTTCCGTCCCCATATGTACATTCAACATGGCCGGTAAGCTTAACTTTGTCTGATCTCCAGCTTCAGTAAGCGGATTCTAACCAGCTCTTTCATTGGAAGAATGTACTCTTAGCTTAGTAGCCTCAATCTGAACTGGTGCCACATAGTGCCACATAAATTCCGGGGGGGGGGGGGGGGTGTTGACTTGCGTTTTCCATCCGTTTTTTTAGAATGGCTTTTATTCAAATTTTCCGATGAGCATTCCCACCCATCTTACATGGGACTCCCCCACCCCGGATCAAAAATACCTACCTACCTACCTACCTACCTACCTACCTACCTACATACATACATACATACATACATACATACATACATACATACATAGAAACAGACAAACTTCACGCTGGCTAAGACTTATCTTTTCAACATAGGTCAAAAATTGCTGCAATTTTGCCGAAAAATCATTTTCTAGCAACGTGAAATGTTGGCAAAATTTGTTTGCATATCTTTTTACAAAGTAAACTGTGGAGAGAGTACAGAGTGAATGTAATAGTAAAATATCAGTGACAAACCTTGCAACATTCTGTAGAAGTCGCACAAGATCTCTTCCAATGGGAATGCAGTCTGCAAACTGTCAAAGATCTAACATTCATTTTAAGAAAAATAAGATGTACAATAGAACCCCGATAACTTGAACTCCCAAGGGAAGTGTAAATAGTTTAAGTTAGCAGGGTTAAAGATAGCCTGTTTGGTGTTGCATTTTAAGTGCTCTGTTGATAATTAAATAAAATATTGAGGATTATTACAATAAATGTGCTGATTGACTCTTGGTTATTGTCTGAGTGAGACTGTGTCAACGAAAACTACAATGACATCACACGTAATGAAGGCCCGTCTTGGCCCAAACGATATATATAAATTTTGTCAAATTGTTTTGCAGCACTGGTTCTCCAGATTGACAGCCTAAAAATTTAACTTTAACAATTGATGAACATGCATGATATCATTTGCAAGTCAAAAGGAAAAATCATTTGTCATGGTTTAAAAGTGACAATTTTTTAATGGCAGGTGCCAGTAGCTGACCCTCTGCTACGAAGCAAATAAAAATGACTTTGTGCAAAGTTAAACCACTGAGTCAGGATTTGAGGAAAATAAAGCATGCTGTGGATCCACTCATAATTAATTCTCAATCATGTGTCATTTTGGTTTACTTTCAAGAGCTTACAAGACTTTGAACTTACTGTTACTTTTAATAATAAAGTTTTTGCTGCTTGCTGACAAGTTGAGGTTTACTGGCAGGGCAGTGAGATGGTGTAGGGAGGATGCATGTGTCAAAGGCATGATGAGTCACCAAAAGTAAAATAGTCTTTCTCAGGTAGGATCATACGTTGCATCATGCTAACATTTTCTAACTGGCACAATGGTTAATTGAAATGTTCACTAGCCATTCTTGTTTACAGTATTTGGGCACAGCAGTAAATTTTTCATCCTCTTGCTGTTAAGATTTTGTTTTGTGGAAGAATTTATAATGACGCTTAGCACATGCGCAAATTAGTGAATTTGATTCTTGTCAACAATATTAAATACTCAAAGGTAGAAGGCAAAAGCTAAGACATCAGTTCTTTAAAGATTACAAAATCGAGTCATGCTGTAGTCAAAATATTACATCATGCAGTCACAATGTTCACGACTGTTGGTCACATAGGTTTGTATGTTGGGGCACATAAAAATTTAAGGGCAGGGTGGGTTTTTTCATTTTCGACAAGAAAAAACATAAATTTGAATTTATGTTGACAGTGGCGTGAGGATTTGAATTAGGTTGTTGTGGTGACATATTTCTGTCTATCCAACCAAAGCTGTTGTTACATTGTTAACCCTCGGTACAGTCTGAAAACGAGTAGGAGTAACCAATCAGCCAATCAGCGACCTAATTCAAATCCTGAATTAATTTCTCCCATAGAAATAAGCTTTTAAAACTGTGAAGGCAGTTTATTTCGCTCGGGATTTTTAGATAACGGACCTAGTACCTCTGGAGCCAGGGTAATCACTGGGAGAAGGTGTACAGAGACAACGCTGTGATGAGTCACCTACTTTAAAATACCAAGTCACACAGGTTCATATGTGAAGTCAGGTTTACCTGGGGGGTAAGGTGGGACACAACAGCCAGTTAAAACACCCTTTGGACATTCTTTTTTCTTTGCAAGGGAAGGGAGAGGCTTACATTTAGAGTTTTGTGGTAAGTTGTTTGAAATTGATGGACCTCAACATTCCTTCACTTGACCTTACCCTTTCCCTAAGAAGTGATAAACAGAACTCTATTTCCATTTGTCGTAAATTTTTGAAAGGTGCAGCTTCATGGTCCTCCAACAATCGAAGGAATGTGTAAACAGCAGTTGCGAGGAGCATAGGATTCTTTTCTAACCAAGATCTGAAAGCATTAAACACAGATCACAACTGAAAACAACTTTCCAAGGCATTCAAGGAATAGCTACATGCAGCTTCCAAGTTTTACCTGTACTAATGGTTTCCAACACTTAGCTCTCCATGGGACCTCTACTCTCACAATAATGTAGTAAATATTATGATAAAGATACTATGTGCATATTCAGCACATCACAGACATGGACAAAGGAAAATATCTGTATCCCTTGTGGGAATCAACTTCAATTAAAAAGATTAGTGTTTAAAGTTCAAATCTAGTCCATTGTTACAAAAAAACAGAGTTGGTCATAATTTGACTTCACGAGGAAAGGAAATCTTAGCAGAGAATTTTTTTGTAAGAAATTTGCCTTGCAGGACCATTTTTTGGTGGATTGAGGGCAAAAGTGTGAAATGTTAGATCCAGGAGCACACTCAGTACTAGTTTGCCTTTATTTTTGTGCTGTACAGTCATTCTTTTCGTAGAGACAAGTAACATCACTGGTTAATACAGGTTAATGCAGTTAAGTAGGTAAAAGTTACTGTTGGTAAATCTGACATAGGTTACTGAGAATCTCCCAGTCACTTAGTATGAGGGAATGGACACAATATTTTTGTACGTAATACAGACTTGACAGATGTTGCATTACTGAACTTGAAGATTATCAAAGTCAATGAAAAGTCTCTTTAAGGACGGTGCCTCCTAATACAGATGTATTTTTGCAAAGGTTACGACTATGGGGGAAAATATACGACTATGGGGGAATCCAAAAAGAAAAATGTGGGTCGCCACGCACTTTTCAGAGATAGTTAATCAACCATAATTCTAAAAAAGCGTTAATATACAAAGAATGTATGGCAGATTCTTTCCAAATTGAAGCTCAATTATCTCTGAAAAATGCATGGTTACCCCAATTTTCTTTTTGGATCTGAATATCCTGAGATGCGCAGAACGTATGCGCAGTAACAAAAGGAGGCACCGTCCTTAATTTACGCATCATCATGGCGTAACCACAAATAGCAAGCAATGCAGTTGACAAGACCATGTTTCCTCTCTTTTCAACATTCTGCTGTTTGACAAATTGGAAAATTATCACAAAAATTAGTTCCCAACAGACAATGTCAGTCATCGCAAATCATAATTTTTTTTCCCACCAAGAAATATTGTTAATCCACAAAATAAAAATTTCACAAAAATTTTGTTCTACACACAGTAAAGTTGGGTAGGGATAACTTATCTGTAATGGAAGTGAATACATAACAGTCCACACATTTTGAGATGACTTCCCTTCTTTAGTGGTTGTGAAGTGAGTAGTACCCTGTATGGAAAGCACTCTCCCTAGGCAGAGGGATTCCAATTCAACTGTGATATACACTGTAATAATCGCAAACCTGTTGCTGTTTAATAATCCCAAAACATTCTCTGCAAGCCAGACATTTGAAGGTGAGTTATCCCCTCCAGAAATTTGTCTAAGAAGAGCTTGACACAGGCCTTCCACCCCCGAGCTGGAGTTCTTCACCAGTTCGGCAGAAAGCCACAACACCTACAGTGTAACCACAGCAATCAGCTATCCATGTTGGTTTATATGAAGGCAATAGTGGAAACGAATCCACAAGAAAACAGGGAAACAAAGTCCACTGAAAAGAGTGGGGGAGGGGTGGGGATTCTGAAGGTGGTGGAAAGTGGGAGAAATCGGTGGTTCCAGAAAATATCCATACCTATACCACGGGCGGCATCTCGGAATTCCGAAGGGGAGGGAGGTTACGTCGACTGGAATTCCGAGGACATGGGGGGGGGTTCATTGGACTGGAATTCCAAAGGCATGGGGGGATTTTCAGGACAGTAACTTCCAGTTTGGTGTAGTTAAGTTTCTTCAAGAAAAACTCGTCAAAAACGACTTATCTAAGGACGATCATTCACTCGTAAACATGAGACACGTTCAACTCAATCAACATGCCGGAGACACATTTCAATGGTCATGGTCAATATGTTTATGCTAACATGACGGCTGAAAGCTGTTCACTTGCCAGTAGATCGGTCACAAAAGCGATCGTAGGCTTTTCTTCGATTGTTTTGCTCGACTACAATACTGTAGATCCCAGCAAAGGGTTTTCAGCCCCTATATTAAAGCAGATATCATCGAGACACTTGTGAAATTGTTGCATTACATACCATGCGATGTTCATTGAAAAGGTCAGATTTCATGCGTTATGCAAATTTGATGCACTTTTGATCACACTACATTCACTATTTTGTACAAATTCTTTTAAAGTTGTCATTGCCTTTGAATTTCAATGTGAGTTTTATTTACTATTTTAATTTTAATCGAAGGATAAAGTGCGGGGAAAAAGTTGGATTTGTTCTCGCGCAATTTATTTGAGGCCGCAGTACAGTATGCAAATTGCGTTCACTGTGAACTAAAAATATCTATTCTCGGCAACCCTTGACACCAAAAATTATAGACACACGTTTAAACATTGGACCAAGCATTGGAATGACTTCAAAGCCGTTTGAGTTTTCTAATGTTTTAATGGATTATCGGTAGTGTACGTTTTGCCGTAAAAGGTTACAATGTAAAATATCACTCAGTTGGTCGCTGTTTGTCATCACGCAACGTTGATTGTTTGCTGTGCTGAATGTACGTTTTTTTCTTTTGGAGGGAGCGAAAGGATTAATTTCCGTTTAATAAAGGTGTTTGGAATATAGGGAGGGCTTTTCAAATCAGTTGGAAGAAAAAGCGGTAATTCCAAAGGGGGGTTTGAATGATTACGGAATTCCGAAGGCATGGCGGGTAGAATGGTTTGGAAATCTGAGGGCAAGGGGGGGTTGAGCATTTTGGAATTTCCTAAGGCAAGGGGGGGTCTAGATGAAGATGCCGCCCGTGGTAGGGTATGGATATTTTCTGGAATCACCCAATAGCATTATGTGTTATGCAATAGAAAAAGCACTAAGAGGCAGAAGCTTTTGAACTTTTTTTTAGTTTTCTTAGGTGCACTATTCACTGTAAGCACCTCCATTTGTTTCTACTTGTCTCGCAACAAAACTACTTGTTATCTAAAGTATATAATTATATTGCTAGCCTGAAATCCCATTCAAGCAACCAAAGGATTATTTCCTAATTTCTCACCTATCCAAATTAACAGTTACTACATTGTATTAATTTGGACAGCTAATAGAATACTCTTTTTGCAATAGAAAATCTTGGCTGCCCAAGTTACTAACTTATCTGGATAGCCTGTTCTCAGCCAACGAGATTGAAAATTTAACCAATCAGAACACTGCACCTGTCCACAGTATGCAGCAGCGCGAAAGTTCCGGAGGGAAGGTGTAAACAGCCAGCAGAACATCATAGGATTTGAGCATTTTGTTTGTGTTATTTCAGGCTATTTGACCAGCATTTTCTCCAAAAAAAAAAGAAACAAATTGGAACAAATGAACAAACAAATACAAAGAGGATTTCAACAAATCAGACTCGGAAACAAGAACAGAAACAAGAAGAAAAGTACATCAACATGGCTCATTGTGTTCAATGCATGAAGAGTCAATCCCTCGAGGAAAGAAAGAATTCTGGCAGACATTCCAATTGAAGAACATGTTTGCAAAATTTTTGCTAAAGTTAGAAAAAAAGATGGGGAAGAATGTCAACCGGACAGTTTGGCTGTTATTCCTATATTTGATTGTATATATTTATAAATCGTACATATTATGTAACTTAGATAGGTATTCATATTTTTATTAGTTAGATACTCTGTAATGCGCTCTTGATCATATTTATGTTAAATAGCGCAATATAAATTAATAATTTATTATTAATTATTATTATTATTATACATGTAGCCTCGCTCCACTGAAGTGGTGCAAAAGATGTGGGAAAGTTTGATGAATGGGAAGTGATTTTCAGTGTTTATGGTTTGAGTTCATATTTCACAACCATACTCATTTTCATTTGGTTTCAATTGGTTGTATCCAGATATTTTCATGAAATATTATTTGACATAACAAAATCGCAGTTTTGAGCCCATTTTCGTCTTTGCAATGATGTCCCTACAATAAAACGGTGCTTCCTGGCAAAGTCATCATTGGTTTTTCACTCTTTATAATATGCACAATATAATTAGTAGGTAATAGGACTACATGCTTGTCCAATTTGGAGATAACTGGATTCAAAATATTCCTCTGACTTCCAAATTGGATTCGGCCTTCGGCCTTGTCCGATTTGACAGTCCTAGAATTTTTCTTATCCAACTATTTTTGGACAGCGTGTAGTCCTATTACACACCTAATTATACAAACTGAATTCAAAATTGACATTAGTCCTGGTTTAGCTTGATTAATACTTCTTTAAACAACCATGCCCAGGGGAAGAAGTAACACTCCTAGATGCCTCAGGGTACAAAAACAACTGTATAACTCCAGCTTGTAAGGGCCAGTCTTTGATAAACCACAGGGTTTCTTGTTATTTTAACTGTACAGTACCTGTGTCCTAACAGAGTCCAGTAGTTTGTTAAGCTTGTCTGTAACGATACCAATCAATCGTGTGATAACCAAACTCAGACCATCTCTGGTGATGTACGTCAGGTCTCGAAAAGCCTTAAAGGATAATTAAAAGTTCGATATGTAGAACTTAATAATGCTTAACCAAACTTGTAATCTGATTAGCTATTTGAGCTTGGTTTGTTATCTGACAGACCTACGAGTGTGACAGGGTTCACACAGAAACTGGGAAAGAAAATTCCATGTCTTTTCCATGGATTTTTTTTAAAAATCCAATTCAATAACCTCAAAATTGACAAGGCAACTGGTGGGAACAATGAGTGAAATACAAAGTTTCCCAAATTTCTTTCCTTTTAACCCTCAGCTAAAAACAGTTTGGGGAAAAAATAAACTGAAATTCCACCATTTTCCCATGACCCAAACAATATTTTTTTTATTGATTTCCATGACTTTTCCAGGCCTGGAATGCACATTCTAAATTCAGTGATTTTCCATGACCTTTCCATGACTGTGTGAACCCTGTGTGACCTTCAGAACAGGCATTTTCACACATGAACAAATCATTTTTAATAACTATATATGCTGTAAGCTTACAGTTTATTTTTAATAGATTAAAAGTAATTAAAAGTTATATTTCAAAACATTAGCCAAAACTATTTATCACTACTAATGATTTTTCCCAACTTCGATCATTAACTTGGCTGGTTACTAATGTAGAGACTGCAAGCAGTCTCTTTGTCTTCAAAAATAAAAGGGTGGTTTCTGGGTCAGTATAGGTATAAAATTTATGCAACAGTTTAGATGGATACAAGAGAGGTCCAGATTATCATGTAACTTACCTTAAAATCAACATAAAAATACCAACTCCAATAATTTAATAGCTTAAATATAATTATAATAATTTAATAGCTTATATAGTGCTATTTACATATCATGATCAATTATAGTGTTTTACAAGAATAACAAAATTTAAAAATTATTTTACTATATTACATATGTACAAAAATACCTAACTAAAAAACTAAATAGAAAAATGTATTAAAATTGTTAATAAATAGAAAATACATTAAAATGCTAAACTAAATAAAAATGTCTTAAGTTTATTTTTAAAAACACTAGTGTCGTAGGAGCATGCAGGTCAGCCGGCAGGCTGTTCCATAAAGCTGGTGCAGCAGAAGAGAAAGACCTGCCGCCAAGTGTTGGGCGCATTGTCTCTCGTGGAACTTCTAACAATAGGCCATCAGTAGAGCGTAATGAATATGAGCTCTTTTGCTTGACTTTTATCAAGTCACTAAGATAAGATGGTGCCAGTCCATAAATTGATTTAATTTGGTTATTTAATTGATTACTCCAACCAGCAATATAATTCACATTTAGTTATCTTTGCTAACCTTTGCTGCAGCTGCTGGTTCAACCAGTATGATATATAGAAGACCAAGTGTTGCCTCCTCGTGCTGCTGGGGGCCTTTACACACCTGCCACAATGAAGAAACAATTACTGTTTTCTCTTGAATGTTATAATAACCACAGTCCAATCAATAACAAAATTATTTCATATGGTCTGATTGGATGTTATATAATTGGATTTTGTAGCACTGTGATGATTACCTAATTACAGCCATCCTAATTTTAAAATTTTTTTGTAATTGAATCTCTGTAACTGAATACAGGTCTGCACTGTCTTCACATCAATCAAATGCACTGAAATGGTTTCTTAAATGCAGCTGTTTCTCCACTGCTTTGAAAACTCAACTGACAAAATGCATCACTGACTTTATAAAAGGAGTAACTGCTGAGAATTGTTCTGAGAATTGAATTCTGAGAATTGTTCTGAGAATTGTTCTGAGAATTGCTTACTAAAACAGAGTACAGTGGAACCCCGATTTAACAAAGTCCCCAGTAAAACGAACGATATCCTTCAGCCTGGCCAAACTTACAGTAAAATGTATGGAGCAATACCCTGATACAAAAAACCCTGGTATAACAAAATCCCTGATATAACAAACACAAACCAAAAGCCCAAACCAAAACTCTACCCCAATATAACAAACAAAAGTGATCACATGACTGTAATTGAAGTCAAAACAGATAAACAGAAGTAGAAATTCTTTAATCCTATTGTACTGTATTGCAAAATACTGTATGTTTCTGGCAGCAGTTCATTATGTGCTTTCGGAGGGCATTATGGAGTGATGTCTGCACCGCTTTGTCCTTTGTTTCTTATCAGTTCTAATACCGGTAACTTTTTACTTTTAATGGCTTATTGACGTGTTCAAAGGTATAAGTATTAAGTGCCTTGGCTAGTACATTTGTACCAATTCAAAATTTAGCTATGCAGGTGTACATGCATGCAGACAAAAAATAATGAATGTTATTGGGTGATTCCAGAAAATATCCATACCCTACCACGGGCGGCATCTTCATCTATACCCCCCTTGCCTTAGGAAATTCCAAAATGCTCAACCCCCCCTTGCCCTCGGAATTCCAAACCGTTCTACCCCCCCCCCCCATGCCTTTGGAATTCCATAATCATTCAAACCCCCCTTAGGAATTGCTGCTTTTTTCTTCCAACTGATTTGAAAAGCCCTCTCTATATTCCAAACACCTTTATTAAACGGAAATTAATCCTTTCGCTCCCTCCGAAAGAAAAAAACGTACATTCAGCACAGCAAACAATCAACGTTGCGTGATGACAAACAGCAGCCGACGAGCGATATTTTACATTGTAACCTTCCATGGCAAAACGTACACTACCGATAATCCGTTAAACATTAGAAAACTCAAACGGCTTTGAAGTCATTCCAACACTTGGTCCAATGTTTAAATGTGTGTCTATAATTTTTGGTGTCGAGGGTTGCCATGAATAATTTGCGTGCCGAATGCGACGTAAAATTTTAACAACAAAGCTAAAATTTTCAGAATTGAAATTGGAAATTCATAATTGCGTTTGCCAGACTCAAACCTGCCGTCAAAAGCGAAATTGTTGAATGCAATCTATTCTAAAAATCGAAGGTTATGGTGTTAGGAACAGAATTAGAGTAAAATAGGAAGCTTTTTCCTGCAATTATTTTTAGTTCACAGTGATCGTAATTTGCATACTGTACTGCGGCCTCAAATAAATTGCGCGCGAACAAATCAAACTTTTTCTCCGCACTTTATCCTTCGATTAAAATTAAAATAGTAAATGAAACTCACATTGAAATTCAAAGTCAATGACAACTTTAAAAGAATTTGTACATAATAGTGAATGTAGTGTGATCAAAAGTGCATCAAATTTGCATAACGCATGAAATCTGACCTTTTCAATGAATGTCGCATGGTATGTAACGCAACAATTTCACGTGTCTCGATGACATCTGCTTTAATATACTCAGGGCTGAAAACCCTTTGCTGGGATCTACAGTATTGCATTCGAGCAAAACAATTGAAGAAAAGCCTACGATCACTTTTGTGACCGATCTACTGGCAAGTGAACAGCTTTCAGCCGTCATGTTAGCATAAACATTTTATTGACCATGACCATTGAAATGTGTCTCCGGCATGTTGATTGAGTTGAACGTGTCTCATGTTTACGAGTGAATGATCGTCCTTAGATAAGTCGTTTTTGACGAGTTTTTCTTGAAGAAACTTAACTACACCAAACTGGAAGTTACTGTCCTGAAAATCCCCCCATGCCTTCAGAATTCCAGTCCAATGAACCCCCCCATGTCCTCGGAATTCCAGTAGTCGATGTAACCCCCCCCCTTCGGAATTCCAAGATGCCGCCCGTGGTATGGGTATGGAAATTTTCTGGAACCACCCATTTGATCATTAAACCCAGATACATTGTGTACACTGACTGTAATTAAATGACCCTGATAAGACAAAGCTTTTTGTTGGTTTTCCACAAATTCGTTATATTGAGATATCATTTATATAAATAACGAACCCCCGATTTTTCCAGTCCCTTGCACTTTGTTAAATCGGGCTTCCACGGTACTCCACTCAGAGTGCATTGTACTCCACTCAGTAATTCCTGTGACTTTTAAAGCAAAGGAATCCACTGGAGATAACCATTCCACTAGTTTACTTGGTACAGAATATAATCTTAATATATCAGGCGCCCATCCAAACCATTTATCGCAAAAATATACAAATTCTGCAAGCATAATTGGTCTTTATGCAATCAAATTTCACTCAGTTATTGCTCAATAAATGTACAGGTGTAGATGCAGGTTGAGGTGCGATAAACCTGCCATGACCTTCCACCAAAATGACCACCCAATCTGCCTTCAATCCTGAAAACTCCTGTTCAATTCCTCTGTTACAGTTAGCTTAATGCTATTCTTCCACTGGGCTGCTAATTCATTGGACTTCCATAACTGGTCCGAGTGTTTGCTGTCTGGACTATTGAGCCTTTTTCCAAGGCTTCCCAGCTTGGGGATTCCCTTGCAATCCAGCCAGTCTGTTGTCTATTCAAGACAGTAACTGTTTCCTATTTTGGTGATAGCCTACTTTCTGGACCCTCCCTCCCTTCCACAAAATCCTGATCGGCTCATACCAGGAGGCAACATTCCTGTTGACAGGTACTTAACTTTTTTTGTTATTTCTTCTCTGTGAAAACCTTCATTGCAGGTTAGCCCCTTCCCTCCCCTTTTGCCTGTTTGACGGCTGCCTGGAGCTGTGGAATTTGGGGGTTGCAGGGATTTGTAAGCCAAGGGTGGAGTATTCAATAACACATCAGAGGCTGGCTGCCAAGAGTTAATTAAAAGCCTTTGGATGTATTAGGCACCAATCCTCAACTAAGCAAGGTTACAGTACTGTAATGTTTTCAAACAATGAATGTGTAATTTTTATTTCTGAAAGACTCCTGCAATGGATCAACCTTTATTTTTACTTTACCATTTGATTAAGCGCATCATGAGCTTCGTTTTCGGAAAGATTTGAAATCACTGATGTGAGCACTCCATGACACTTCTCTAGCCTCTAAAACAAAATGCAGAAAAACAAGTTAATGAAAAAATAATCAATATTAATCAAACAAACCCCCTTCCTTCTTGTTCAGGCTACTATTGTTGGATCTTCAAAAATAAATATGCAGCACAAACTCAATGTGATATACATGTAGTGGGCTGCTTGATGTGTCTTTTACACTGGTGCACATTTATGAATTTTGTAAAACAACACAAAGGACATATTGCACGCAATGTACATTAAGGCCTACACATGAGTTACATTGCATTCAAACTCAAGCCAAGTACACTGTGTAATACTTGTCATATTACAGTTAGAGGCCCATGCAGCTGAAAAAAAATTGCATACTTAATTTTTTGGGCTGGCTGTTGAATGTTGTTTGTCTTTTGTCTGTGAGGCCGGGGAATGTATTTTGTGAGCTGCTGGGTGGGGATGTGCCACCGAGACACCAAAACCCTTACCTTAACAGTGGGGCCACATACCCATTCAGCTTATACTATGGGAGTACAACCCCCGGGTTTTGGAGTGTTTTGCATTCGTGAGTCTGGAGCGCTGTTTTGTACACTTGAGGTATCAGAGTATCTGATACCTCAAGAGTATACTTGAGTATCAGAGTATACAGAGTATCAGAAGTAGTTTTCTTTTAATGCAAAAACTTAAAGACCAATAAAATGATTGATTTTATGAGGTTGTTTGTTTTCTACAACACATATAAATGCTGGCGTGAAAAATTTCCCCATTCGTCCTGGTTGTTTATGAATAACTACGTGTCACATGCAAATTACGATTTGTTTTTCAGTGTTCGCAGATTCGCAAGCGAACATTTGTCTCAAAAATCGATTTTGTGCAATGGTAAACATCTGATTCTTGCAAAACCATACTTTCATCTGTTGCAAGTTTCATTTAAGATTTTTCAGTTTAGTGGAAGTAATGAGTAGGAGAGAAGATTGTTTAGTTTCACTGGCGAGCAAGCATGTTGTCTTCACAAGTTGATTTCATTCAGTGATACACTTCTGCATGTGATCCTGTCCCAACGTTTACATCCTTTTATTGGTTTCTTAGGTCTGCATTTACAAAACTCGTTTCCCAAGTATGCATAATCGAGAATGTTCCGCTTGGGCGAATCTCGTGAGAAATGAGTACGGAGAATCAAGAATCGAGCATGGAGAATCGAGTCTCGATTCTCGATTCTCGCGAGGATCGAGTATGGAGTGTCAACTTACATTTGAGCGGTACTGTAAATGTGTAGATTTTAAAGTCAAGGTGACTGTTTTTGTCAGTCATAAATCCCGGCATACTCAATCGAACTAAGTTTGACTGAGTTTGATTGCACTCGCTTGAACAAAGGTAATGCATGTTATGTGGTCTGACTGCCCCCTTCGTCACTGTATGCAAACTCTGGTAAACCTTACACACAAAGGAAGCCAATCGAAAACAAGTTTTTCTTGTTCTTTTTGACTGATTATTCAATAAGAAAAGTTAACTGTCCATGGCAGTAAAAAGAACAAATTAGAACAAAGCTATCATTATTGCCGTGTATTAATGTATTTCGCAACCAGTTCACGTTGAAGGTGACCTACTGAATTGTCAACGCTCATTTACAACACAAAAACCACGGCTTTCCTCGCCTATTTTCTTTTAAACTTTGAAGATACAGGGCTTGAAATAACGGCCGGTCAATGGACAATGTCCAGTCAAAAATAGGTTTTCTCCAGTCAAATCCTTGGAAGGGCGGACAATTTGTGCGGTTGTTTATGCTTGTAAAGAAAAATTTAATGCAGAGCTTCAGGTTTAAAATTTTTAAAGGTTCAACATTATTGGCGTTCGTGAATAAAAAGGGGAAAAGACAGAATGACCAGATTCATAACAGTGGTTGTAAAATTTCCGGTGGTTGCAAATTTCTGCTTTCAAGTATTCTCAATGAAAAAAGAGAGTTGCCTGTTAGTGTCATTTCCCCGGCCCCTTTTAATAAGATACAGTAAAAACCCGCGTATAAGAACATGTGGATTAAGAACACCCAGGCCTGATTTTAGGAAATAAAGTACCATTTATATAAGAACACATTCAGCCTGAAAAATGAAAGTTAAGGATGAAATCGCCTAGACAGCAGGATTCACAAGGACTTCTTCAAAAATGACCAGACCTAAATACATCTTCCTTTCTTTCTAATTGTATAAGGGAGGGGGGAAGGGGTGCTATTTAATTCTGTGTGACTATACATGGAATCATAATTCTTTGTTTCCCATGTCACCGAAATAAAGTACCATTTATATAAGAACACATTCAGCCTGAAAAATGAAAGTTGTTCTTATATGGAAAAATATCAAAGATCAACACTACTTTTCATTGCACACATAATAGTTCCACCCCAATTACAGTACAGTATTGCCTTGATTTATCAATTTTATTAAAATTAAAATACAATTGTGTGCATATATATTGATTTCATCTATTGATAGCCTAGTATGTTCCTTATTTTAAGAAACTTTTTTTAAGAACACTTAAGAACACTTACAGGCTGATTTTGCAGATTATAACCCTTTATATAAGAACCAAATCAGCCTGAACTGCCAAAATAGGTGTTCTTATACGCGGGTTTTTACTGTATAGTACTCAAACATTTTTAGATTTAAGCTTATTCGTTCTAAGCTCACATTTTATGAAATCAGTGGATATGGATTCTACTTGTAAGTGTTTCTTGTTGCATATTCACAGCAGTTAGCTTGTATTATTATGAGAATCAACTAGATTGCAAGCTTCAACTTCATCAACTTCATAACTTTAGTAGGTATTAAAATTTAACCGTATAGAAAACATAGAACTCAAGTGATAGTTGTAGTCACAAAATTAACGTAATATTGATTTTGCTGAACGTTGCGGCTGTACCGTGTGTTCCACTTTTCCTGCATTGAGTTTGAGGCTGCATGCACAATAATGTAGAAAATGTACTTGTTTGATATGTAAACATCATGCTGGGGGGGGAGGGGGGATTTTATAGAGATATGACGTAATGGATACTTGTCCGGCCAAAAATGGGTTGTGTCCAAACAAAAATAGGTTTGATTGGATAACTTGACCGGCGCCACCCGGGAAATTATTTCAAGCCCTGAATCTTCACCTCCTTCAAGTCAAAGCGGCACCCTTAGTAGTCTTTTACTACGCATTTTGTAAAGCTAAAAACCCATAGTGCATGGTTCATAACAGTGGTTGTAAAATTTCCGGTGGTTGCAAATTTTTGCTTTCAAGTATTCTCAATGAAAAAAGAGAGTTGCCTGTTAGTGTCATTTCCCCAGCCCCTTTTAATAAGATATAGTACTCAAACATTTTTAGATTTAAGCTTAGTCGTTCTAAGCTCACATTTTATGAAATCAGTGGATATGGATTCTACTTGTAAGTGTTTCTTGTTGCATATTCACATCAGTTAGCTTGTATTATTATGAGAATCAACTAGATTGCAAGCTTCAACTTCATCAACTTCATAACTTTAGTAGGTATTAAAATTTAACCGTATAGAAAACATAGAACTCACGCGATAGTTGTATTCACAAAATTAATGTAATATTGATTTTGCTGAACGTTGCGGCTGTATCGTGTGTTCCACTTTTCCTGCATTGAGTTTGAGGCTGCATGTACAATAATGAAGAAAATGTACTTGTTTGATATGTAAACATCATGCTGGGGGGGGGGGGGGGAATTTTATAGAGATATGACGTAATGGATATAAAAATGGGTTGTGTCCGAGCAAAAATAGGTTTGACCGGATAACTTGACCGGCGCCAGCCGGGAAATTATTTCAAGCCCTGAATCTTCACCTCTTTCAAGTCAAAGCGGCACCCTTAGTAGTCTTTTACTACGCATTTTGTAAAGCTAACAACCCATAGTGCATCTGAAGCCATTTCTCCGGGATTTCTGCAGTTACGATAAACACACGTTATACTGAAGTAACTTGAGCCTCCAAAAACTTGTTATTGATTTTCAACACAAAAAATCAAGAGCTCGGAAATCAAACATTCGATTGAGGTCAATTGTCCAATTTTTTGTACGAGTTCGATTGCCAAACTCAATCTATGGATTGAGTTCGATCATTGAACATGGAAAGAAAAGACACTGTAAAATGAACAACAACCTCTCTCATACAATAAATAGCATTTGCAGTCAGTTGCTAAATGCATTTAGTATAAATTTTCACAACGTGGAATGTAAAAACATTATTTTGTTCTTTGTGAGGGGCATTCGACAATCAAATCCGACACTTAGGGCTAGGGCATTTGAACACAATAGTGGCCCAGGGAGGCGGGAATTTGAATGAGCCAACCTATCTTCAAAAGTTCAAATGCACGGGGGGGGTTGCCTGGGGGGTGGATGTTGAAGTTTTGAATTGATCGGCGCATAATCTAGACTACAGCTAAACTTTATTACTATATATATATATATATATATATATATATATATATATATTATATATATACCTTTATACTTTCTAGATACTTTATTGCCCAATATTGTATGTAAGGTTACAATTTTTCTTTGATAGTACTTAAAACGTTAACAATATTGAGTAGGAAGTTTCAGAAGCCTTTCTGGGCTTATTGAGGAGACCCCTTGTCAATTTACACCAATGGTTAATCATTTGATGGCATGGACGATTTTGGCTCTAGGAAATGAGCTTTTACATCATCAGTACTATATAGGTGCTTACATAGAATATATCAATAAAATATTACAA
Source organism: Siderastrea radians (assembly GCA_964017195.1). Classification (NCBI taxonomy): domain Eukaryota; kingdom Metazoa; phylum Cnidaria; class Anthozoa; order Scleractinia; family Rhizangiidae; genus Siderastrea; species Siderastrea radians. Next base: position 33,258,696 of record OZ024889.1, on the reverse strand, counting down.
GTGTGCAATCTCTGTTTCATTCTACCTCTTCTCTCATAATGAATATTCTCAATTTACGTTTAATAGAACAACTTGTCTAATGACCCACTATCTCTTATGGCTGCTTTAATGATAATCCCTACAGAACTTACCTCTTCAAGTTCATCTTTCTGTAAAAGAACATTTGAGGTGAAAATTCTGGACTTAAATGTTTTGCTGTTAACCCCCTCCATCATATAAGTGCAACTTCCTGCAGCTATCGCTGTCGCTATCGCTATAAACTAATCCGCCATGCAGAGCCCGCGCGCGGTTAAGGTCAGCGGGTAGTGAAACGTCACGGGTAGGTATTTCATATATGATACATTATAGTGTACCGGATACATTATAGCGGAGCCAGCGCGCTAGCGCGTCAGCGGAGCTCCATTGCTAAGGAAATTTGGTAATCTATCAAGCCAAGAAATTTTGGTAGTGACGTAATGGTCACATGACCGTCCGTCCGTACGTCCGTACATCCGTACATCCGTACGTCCGTCCGTCCGCAACATGGGGTTACCAATACACTTCATACACTTGATATAACCCTGCTCCTGTGCTGAATCCCGTGTGTTTTTGGCGCGAAATCGCATGTTGACCTGCGTTGTAGCAAAAGTCAAAAACAAATTTGTTAATGGGAAAAAAAAAGTTCAAAAGAATACTCAGTTGTCTTTTTGATGGAAGGGGAAAAGTTCAATTTAAGCGAAAAAATTAGGCGATAAAGTTCAGGCGAAAAGTTCAAATTTTCCTCGTCGGTTCTGTTCGAACTCGGTCGGCACACCGCTTGAGTTCGCAGCTTTACAGACCTGCCAACTCTCACGGTTTCACCGTGAGACTCAAGGTTTGGGGTACCAACTCACGGTCTCACGATTTGGCCTCCAAATCTCACGGTGAATCAGAAAATCTTAAAATTGCCAAACAATTCAGGTAGTATGAAGCAATATTGAAAAACCGTGTTGAAAATGGCCAAATTTGTCACATCTAATGTTTGAGGGAAAGCTGGGTACAATTCCGACCTCATTCCCGTGAAACCATAGGTCAATATAGGTGTGCTTAGGTCTCTGGGGAAGCTAGAGCTGTGAATAGTTAACTCAAACTGGCGCCTCGCGTCGACAGCGAAACAGAAACTGACTTCAAAAAATGCGGCAAAAGAATACAATAGGTAGCACAAATAAGGTAAAGAATACCTTGAAACAAGAAATCTACCATTTTTATTTTCATTTTACACATATTTTGGAAATCTCCAGGTTTGAGGTCCCAATCTCCAGGTTTTTCTGGGCTTTTTTGCAAGGTCTCCAGATTTGCACGTTTTGGAGGTTGGCAGGTCTGAGCTTTTCGCAATGGTTTAGACGCCAAATATAGCAGATCTAGTGGTTTTTGGTTTTTTCTGTCCACAGCCATGGTTTTTACGGCGTTCCGAACACAGTTTGCCAGGAAAAACACCAGCATTTTCATGCTGATAGGCAGCTTGTCACGAAGAAAGAAATAAGTATTAAAATTAACTTCCAAAATGACAGTCAGCGCTCATGGCCTAGTGGACCGATCTCTGGCTTCACACGCTTCGGGGCAGGAAATTATTCTTCTTTTTTTCTTTTCTTTTTTTTTTAATTTAACGACTTGAATGAGAATATTTTCACAAATTTATAACTGCCAGCAAAAAAAAAAAAAAAAATGAAAATAGAATGATGTGTGGAGAGAGAGGAAACTCACAAAAAATTCTGAGTTCCAGATGGAAAAAAAACAAACAAAACAAAAAGGGAGGGCTCCGCTTTTAGGGTTGGCTAAATATATATATTAGTGTACCAGAGCATTATCAGTCGGGGGAACAAGTACATCTTTTGGGCAATTTTCGTATCTATGCCCGAAGAAGCCCGAAGGGGTCCGAAGAAGCTGCGATTTATATTGTCCAATCAGAAAGAACTACGAACTCGCGCAGAAAAATGAAACGGAATATGCTTTGGCAGTATCAGCGAGAAGTTTGGCTATATTTTATGCGTTACTGTTGAAAAATGGTTAAAGATAGTCTATTGAAGCTTAATTGGTTACATATTCAGATTGTTCTTCATTAATCTCGCCAGGGCGCAACACTGAATTGCAAAACCATTTTGTTTTCACTTCTTTCCAAGGCTGAAATATAGCGTTGTTCAAAGCACGTTAAAAGATCCGATAGAAAAGAAGATTACCTGATCTTAAGTAAGGCAGTCAAGCTCGGGTTAAACGCGGTTCACTCGGGTTTTGACATGATTCAAGACAGCTTTCCACGAAGACGCGAGAAAAAATAATTAAGCTTATATTAAAAGTGCCTCGAACTCTGATTTACACCTCGCTGATTACTGTGATGAAGCGAGTATTCTTGACGAAAGAGAAGAGAGTATCCTGGGCTAGTTAAATATTTTCGGCGTCCTTATTCACACTCATGCATAACCTGAAGAAACAGTTGACATACGGAGCAGAAAACAACTGATTGCATGACAGTCTTATTCCAGGGGCACCCAACGAGAAAATTTTAGCAAAACACTTGAAATATTATTTTCTGCTTTCTTAGATTGTTTCAGAGCTTTTTAAAAGCATATTTGTGTAAGCTGATACAGATTGATCTGTTCGGATTTCTTAGCTCAAAATTTAGGCCGCAGAAAATTTTAGGAAACAGAATCCAATCAGCCGAATTTCCGAGCTGCTGATGGCTCTCCGAAAATGCTAGCTGACCTTATTTTGCGCTCTAAACGACATATTTTTCCCTCCGAAATCAATAGGAACTAATAAGTCCTCTTGTTACGAAAGTCCGACGTGATGTTTTGCGGAAGAAATCTCTAGCTTTCCCTGCAATTAAATCCGAAAATCTCAGACGATTTTAGGCTTTCCGAACAGATATTCCTCGAAACGAACCGTTGGGTGCCCCTTGCCGGCATTTTCAAAGCCTTATTAACATCGTGTTATTCCCAATGACCATTGTTCTGATCCAGGTTAATTTTGTACTACAATAAAACTGCTGAAATAACGCGCTTCTTTAATTTGAACAAAAAACGAGAGCTAAACTTACTGTTTCCTCAGCGGTCCGCATGTCGTCAATAATTCTCAACTGTTTTTAGTATTACTGGCTTCGTTTATGACCCACAGAGAAACGCCTTCCAAGACAAACACGTCTGTAATTCTTTATTATTCAAGCTCAGAAGGAATTCACATTGAAGAACCACAAGAAATCCACAAATTCTGACCTGAAACTAGAGTATTATTATGCTGTTCCGAGCGCTCATAATTCTTCCTTTCAAGTCGAACTACTTCTCATTTGCTCAAGCATTTTGCCATAAAAACAAAAATTAAAGCAAGACCAGACAACGTTTTAATGTCGCTGACATCATTATCAAGACTGAAATGGTGATAAAGTGGAAAATTGAAAAGAATAAGAATAAGAATCTGAATCCATAAGCATATCAATCAGTCGGGTCCAAACAACAGACTACTGACAGATTTAGTAATAGCACGGCGGCGAAATCGTTGTCGTTGGTAGCAATCAGTGTTTGTTGAGAAGTAGTTTTGTTTCATGCTCAAGATATTTGAGAGACCACTCGTCCAGCCGACTTCATTACTGGCCCTTACCTGTGCTATGCGACCCGTCACAAACAATTCTGTAAATAGGTGTTACCCAAATTTAATAGCGAGCACGTAGTTTGTCCTGATAAATATTTTCAAACGGTCTGCTTTTTTTTCCAAGTTGAGAGTTAGCCACTTTTCGAAGCAACAGAATAAACTGGTCCTAACGTTAAATAGTTTTAAAAATGGAGCCCTTTTTTGTATTTCACTCGCTCCTGACTCGAGGTGATCGAGATTCATATCTGAGTAGCCCACTGGCCAAATGCCGAAAATCGTGGGCTCAGTCTTTTCTCAAAGAAAAGATTTCGCCATCAGACGGCACTTGTTTCCTCGACTGTTATAGTGTACTAATACGTACTTGGCTTCCTTGAGTTGCTTGGCTTACTTGAGTTACTTGGCCTGCTGGAGTTGCTCGGCCTGCTTGAGTTGCTTGGCTTACTTGAGTTGCTTGCCTTACTTGAGGTGCTTGGCCTGCTTGAGCTGCTTGCCTTACTTGAGATGCTTGGCCTGCTTGAGGTGCTTGCCTTACTTGAGTTGCTTCGCCTTCTTGAGTTGCTTGGCTTACTTGAGTAGCTTGGCTTACGTAAGGTTGCCTGGCCGGCTTGAGCTGCTTGGCTTACTTGAGTTGCTTGGCCTGCTTGAGTTGCTTGGCTTACTTGAGTTGCTTGGCTTACTTGAGCTGCTTGGCCTGCTTGAGGTGCTTGGCTTACTTGAGTTATAATAATAATAATAATAATAATAATAATAATAATAATAATAATAATAATAATAATAATAATATTTAACCAGGGAGCCCATTCGCCTTGGCGGTTTTCAGTGGGGCCCTGCAAATTATAATAAAAATAAAAACTTAAAAACTAAGAAAAGAGATAAAAATAGATATTACAATATAAAACTAATTTAAAATACTTTAACAATTAGCATAATTTAAAACGTTTTAAGTTTTGCCTTTTTTCTGACCCGAAATGCAGTGGACCGCTCTTACAGACATTGCCACTTAAGTTGCTTGGCCTGCTTGAGTTGCTTGGTTTACTTGAGTTGCTTGCCTTACTTGAGTTGCTTGCCTTACTTGAGTTGCTTGGCTTACTTGAGTTGCTTGGCCTGCTTGAGGTGCTTGGCTTACTTGAGTTATAATAATAATAATAATAATAATAATAATAATAATAATAATAATAATAATAATAATAATATTTAACCAGGGAGCCCATTCGCCTTGGCGGTTTTCAGTGGGGCCCTGCAAATTATAATAAAAATAAAAACTTAAAAACTAAGAAAAGAGATAAAAATAGATATTACAATATAAAACTAATTTAAAATACTTTAACAATTAGCATAATTTAACACGTTTTAAGTTTTGCCTTTTTTCTGACCCGAAATGCAGTGGACCGCTCTTACAGACATTGCCACTTAAGTTGCTTGGCCTGCTTGAGTTGCTTGGTTTACTTGAGTTGCTTGCCTTACTTGAGTTGCTTGGCTTACTTGAGCTGCTTGGCCTTCTTGAGTTGCTTGGCTTACTTGAGTTGCTTGGCCTGCTTGAGTTGCTTGGCTTACTCGAGTTGCTTCGCCTGCTTGAGTTGCTTGGTTTACTTGAGTTGCTTGCCTTACTTGAGTTGCTTGGCTTACTTGAGCTGCTTGGCCTTCTTGAGTTGCTTGGCCTTCTTGAGTTGCTTGGCTTAGTTGAGTTGTTTGGCTTACTAAAGGTTGCCTGGCCGGCTTGAGCTGCTTGGCTTACTTAAGGAGGCTCGCAACAGTTTTTTTGGCCTTGGAGTGTATCTTTTGAAGTCAAAATTTCGCATAGAAGGTAAACTTCGATTTCCTTGATACTACACCACCTTTTCAACATATGATCAAAGTTTATTTTCTGACTTGTTTCCTAGCAACAGCTGTCACCATAGCAACGGTAATGGCCAACCCCTCATTTTAAATAATGTCGAATATCTCGAAAACTAGTCAGACACTTTATGACGAAACTTGAACTATTTGAACTACTCAACCTACACAACTTGCACGCGAAATTAGGGAAAAATCTGTAAGAGCGTTTTCATGTAAATCGTGATTCATTTTTTACGGGCTGATTTTGTTCATTCCTGCAACTTTCTCCAATATTTCAAGAAAGATAAAACTTAACACTTTCTCTTTTCAGTTGAAGGATCTTTTATGATATCAAAACATTCTTAATGTACATTGAGCTTTCTAGGTGGCTGCGATTTTAAGATATTTATATTTAAAAACTGCTAAAATGCAGCACAAATCAGCCAAAAAGTTCGTAATTTGCATAAATAGAAATATTTCTAAATTGCCCTTACAGTTTTCTCTCTTAAACTGATTGCCGTTAGAATAATAATTCTTTTTGATGTTCCAGTGAGTTTTAGGCTGAATAAACATTTCTGTTATTAGATAAGAAGGCTGAATCTCGGTCAAGTTTCAGTCGTTATTAACTTTCAACGAGCAACAGTCTTATTTTGTTTTTCCTGGTCTATTTCACGGTTATTCACGTGCAATGAATATTTATACACGCTGCGCTTGTGCCCTCTCGTGCATTTATAATTTCTTCTCATAATAATAAAACATTTTCGTCTTCTGAGCTTCTTCCTGGAGACTCTTTTTCATTATTCTTTAAATACTGACTGGCGTTTCAGCATTTTTAATTACGGATTTAATTACACTGGGGCCGAAAAATGAAGAGAAACAAGCTCAGAAGACGAATATATTTTTTTTGATTATGAGAAGGAATTATAAGCGCATGAGAGGACACAAGCGCAGTGTGTATAATTATTCATTGCACGTGAATAACTGTGAAATAGACCAGGAAAAACAAAATAAGACTGTTGCTCGTTAAAAGTTAATAACGACTGAAACTCGACCGAGACTCAGCCTTCTTATCTAATAACAGAAATGTTTATTCAGCCTAAAACTCACTGGAACATCAAAAAGAATTACTATTCTAACGGCAATCAATTTAAGAGAAAAATCTGTAAAGGCAGTTTAGAAATATTTCTATTTATGCAAATTACGAACTTTTTGGCTGATTTGTGCTGCACTTTAGCAGTTTTTAAATATAAATATGTTAAAATCGCAGCCACCTAGAAAGCTCAATGTACATTAAGAATGTTTTGATATCATAAAAGATCCTTCAACTGAAAAGAGAAAGTGTTAAGTTTTATCTTTCTTGAAATATTGGAGAAAGTTGCAGGAATGAACAAAATCAGCCCGTAAAAAATGAATTATGATTTACATGAAAACGCTCTTACAGATTTTTCCCTAATTTCGCATACAAGTTGTGTAGGTTGAGTAGTTCAAATAGTTCAAGTTTCGTCATAAAGTGTCTGACTAGTTTTCGAGATATTCGACATTATTTAAAATGAGGGGTTGGCCATTAACGTTGCTATGGTGACAGCTGTTGCTAGGAAACCAGTGAGAAAATAAACTTTGATCATATGTTGAAAAGGTGGTGTAGTATCAAGGAAATCGAAGTTTACCTTCTATGCGAAAATTTGACTTCAAAAGATACACTCCAAGGCCAAAAAAACTGTTGCGAGCCTCCTTAAGTTGCTTGGCCTGCTTGAGTTGCTTGGTTTACTTGACTTGCTTGCCTTACTTGAGTTGCTTGGCTTACTTGAGCTGCTTGGCCTGCTTGAGTTGCTTGGCTTACTTGAGTTGCTTGGCCTGCTTGAGTTGCGTGGTTCACTTGAGTTGCTTGCCTTACTTGAGTTGCTCGGCTTACGTGAGCTGCTTGGCCTGCTTGAGTTGCTTGGCTTACTTGAGTTGCTTGGCCTGCTTGAGTTGCTTGCCTTACTTGAGTTGCTTGGCTTACTTGATTTGCTTGGCCTGCTTGAGTTGCTTGGCTTACTTCAGCTGCTTAACCTGTTTGAGTTGCTTGGTTTACTTGAGTTGCTTGCGTTATTTGAGTTGCTTGGTTTACTTGCGCTGCTTGGCCTGCTTGAGGTGCTTGGCTTACTTGAGCTGCTTGGCTTTCTTGAGCTGTTTGGCTTACTTGAACTGCTTGGCTTACTTGAGTTGCCTGGCCTGCTTGAGCTGCTTGGCCTGCTTGAGTTGCTTGCCTTACTTGAGTTGCTTGCCTTACTTGAGGTACTTGGCTTACTTGAAGTGCTTGTCTTACTTGAGTTGCTTGGCTTACTTGAGTAGCGTGGCCTGCTTGAGTTGCTTGGCTTACTTGAGCTGCTTGGCCTACTTGAGTTGCTTGGCTTACTTGAGTTGCTTGGTTTACTTGAGTTGCTTGGCCTGCTTGATTTGCCTGGCCTGCTTGAATTGCTTGTGTTACTTGAGTTGCTTGCCTTACTTGAGTAGCTTGGCCTGCTTGAGTTGCTTGGCTTACTTGAGCTGCTTGGCCTGCTTGAGGTGCTTGGCTTACTTGAGCTGCTTGGTTTACTTGAGTTGCTTGGCCTGCTTGATTTGCCTGGCCTGCTTGAGTTGCTTGGCTTATTTGAGTTGCTTGGCTTACCCTGTATACCGTTGTATGCCCTGCATACCTAGAACACCCTGTATACCCTTATACACCCTGTAATTACCCTTGTACATCGTGTTTAACCTTGTATACCGTGTTTACCCTTGTATACCCTGTATACTCTTGTTCACCCATTTAAGAGGCATTCCGTGTAAAAACCGACCGGTCGATTTTCGATGAAAATAGATTTCTTTCATTTTCTGTCCAGAAGTACAACATTATAAGTAAAGTATAAAAATCGCATTTGTTTGGCTTCATTTGATTTTCTACCTGTTTTAGGCCGATAGTTCCGATGCGACCTCTGAACAAGGAAATCCTTCGACCGGAACCCCGATTTTAACACTAAACTCGAGATAGCATAAAACAACACAGAGTTGCCAAAAGCAGCTTATATTTACTCCAGACCTTAAATAGGCCATGTTTATTATTTTCACTGCTAAAGTAACTTGTTCTGTCTTATAGGAATTTTGCTAGAATTTTTTTAGTACACCGACCTACAGACATCACGAACGCCATTGATAAGGTGCCTCCATTAAAATCAAGATTTCTTAAAAGTGGGACCTGACCTACAGCTCATTCTCTGATCAGACAATAGATCAAGGACTGATCTAAAAGTAACTATAATAAAATTTGTCGGCACTCATCATATGGCTATGGAAAAACCTAAACAAAATTAACAAAAACTGCAACATTCACAACTTGACTTAATATAACTCCGTCAATTCAAAGACATTTTGATTTACCTACATTACAACTGAAAGCATTCTAAACCCAAGGCGTATTCAAAAATAGACCATAAAACAGTTTTCGAGCATAACTGGATCAATTTTACCTGAATTACCTCGGAATTCTTCCGAGCTTTTCGAAGTTCACATCGATGAGCGTTAACGGCCAGTTTGTTGTCACGCAATACTCTACATGTGGTACAGCAGCATACGGACTGCCGCTTGAAAAGGCCGAAAGTTCATTGACATGGAGTCATGGAAGACATAAATACAATAACCTTGTCTTCACCAGCTTTTTTTCCAGACTACTGTGTTCAGTAAGTGAGGTCCAAGATGACTGCTGTGTACGGAAGCCAAAGTACTCCTCGAGTGTTGATGGTTGTTTCGACACTTAAAGCAGAACACCAAACGCTATTCTTCCTTCAGTGGCTGTTACAACGGTCTACAAAAAAAGAAAACCATTCTAACAATACAAAAAAGTTAAGTACTTTGAACAAATTGGCCACTTTACCTTCGTGCAATCGGTGAAAATCCCTCACGTGCAACGACTGTTTCAAGTGAGAAAAGCAAGTATGTTCATGTTATGTATAGACCGCTGACCATAAGTACTGAGATAGAATTGGCAGCCGCATTTTGGGCGGGATTTGGACGCAGTAAAATCCTACTTTTGGCCTATTGTCCAAAGTTAAACATGTTAACAAGGTTATTCCATTTCTTATTGCTGCAAAACCAGTCCGGCCTGTCGAATTTCTTCGGGGATAAAGACGTAAGACGTTTATAATAATTACACAGGGAAACAAAAGTTTTGTAAATATGTTGTGTACTCTTCTCTACTGTGAACCACTAAACCTCAGCGGTGTTTCTCGCAAAGCGGCGTGCTCCAACTTAACTTACAAGTAGACATCTGCTCCCCAAACTGTAATGAGCCTGCATGAGCAGGAGCACTAGCCTCATGGGGTAGTAGTGGAGATCAGACTATGCACATAGATGTTTCTTGAATTAAAATCGTGGCCAGAACGTTTGGTACACTAAGGATTAAATCTATTACAACGCCAACAAAATATACTGCCTCCCCTCTCCTTGAACAAGGAATCCAACACATCTCGGATAACTTGTACAGTTTCGTACTTCAGCATTGTTCAGGAGGTGCGGGGGAAAGGCTTCTCTTAGTTCCTTTGGGGGTGCTATGTTATAACCTATTTTTACATTGATTACGAAGAGGATACCAAAAAGTGAAGTTTCTCTAAACTAATTGGCCACGGTCAGTGACGGTTGTACCTTTGTAGTGGGAATCCCTTTTTTTTCGGTGGTAGTTTTGGAAGATGGCAGATGGGATCTTGACGACAAGAGATGACCTATTAAGTAAACAGTTTTGCTGGAAGCTGCTATGGCATAATGTTCATGCAGCTAGATTTTGTTTGCAATGATAAGGTCTTTAACCAGGTCGGTCAAGTCCTCCCCTTTCGCCTTATCTTAACGAGAACAAAGAGTTTCTTCCATCACCCAAATCAATAAGGAGGGCCACCCAACACTGGGGACAGTGGCATCGTCCCGTGGCTGACGGCAGTTTTGCGGTCGGCTGAGTAGCAGTAGACAGGTTTGAGGCCCAACGCTCCACGAAAGTGCGCGAGAGAAATCGAAAGCTGACTTGATAGTCAGGGCACCTCTTCTTTCGCCTAGCGCGTATTTGAGGGAGATTTCATTTCCGAATCCCGCGTCTACGCCTCTCTGCCGTCAAGTGAGAGAAATATCATCGCCCTTGACCCTTTGAGACCGGTTGCAAAAAATGCATAAGTAGTCGCAATGTATTCCACGAACGAATTTGTCATAGCGTTAAGTAGTCTCAGTGTATTCCACGAACGAATTTGTCATAGCGCAAATTTGTCTTAAATCAACTGCCTCCCTTTTATGGATACAAACATGGTTATTTTAACAGCCTGGACTCAGCTACTGAGAGTGCAGGCAAAGTTTCTCGAGCGGCCACTTTATAAATAATTGATATCGCTGCGAAACCTCTGCATGGTTTCATTCTTGTTTAAGCTAGCTAATAGAACAGCTCAGCGTTTTTGGTGCTCGTTTCCTTATTCACTTTTCCTGCTCTCTCGTAGCCTGGAACAGGCCACGAACAGTGCAGTTTGTTGACTGTCTTCCATCGGTACCACCATTAATGACCAGCTAATAATAACTCATTGCGTTCGTTTTAGTACCTTTGAATTGCAGATCCTACTAGGCAAAAGATTGTACCCTATGGCTCCGAAAGGTCACAGTTCAGAACTTTATTCCGGTTCTTCTGAAGCTCTGACTGATGTGTCTACTACCTACTTCATCTTATCTAAGGAAAACTCTTGTTTATTGGGTTTCTGGCAGATACCACGCAGCTCTTAACAACCTCTAATTTCATTGGTCCTTGGTATCACGCAGCTCTATTGTTTTCAGGGTTAGGGTCCATTGTTGTTTCTGATGAAGCCTAACAGAAAAACCAGGGAAGAACTGCTACTCAGACAGGAAGGTAGTAGATAGGGAGGGGGGGCATGCCACAAAACGTGGCCTCAAGGGGGATGTTCATATGACAAACAAGTGAACACAGCTATGGGCATCTGAAATACTTGAATAAAGCAGTTTGATGGACAAATGTTCTTTCCGAAAAAATGGCAGCCATCCTGCTAGCCTGCGAGCAAGCTCTCGCAGGCTAACATCCCGCTTATGCCAATTTGTTTATTAAAAAGGGGGCTGGGGCTGACCAAAATAATCCTGTTTCCCCACTTCCCCTTTAAGATATAAAATGTCCCCTGAACTTTATTAGGGGTAAATGCGTCCGCGCGCCCTACTAATGTCTGGACAGCGGACTTAACAATAACATTACTCGCTTGAGTATCTACCAGGAGGGAGTGATGAACTCGCCGCTCGGCTGGTTCGAGGTGTCTGGCCATCGTGACGTCACGACGTGAAAAGCGCGCGAGTTTGCCGAGTCTTCAAAAATGGCGCTGGCAACTATGTTAGAGTTCGGGCTACAAACGTATTTTTTTGTGCTATTAAGCTTTCAGCTAAGCTTGTTTTCTTGGGTAATGGAATTTTAGTCATCCCTTTTTTCGATATAGGTAAGTGGCTCTTTGTCTTAACGTTAAAATCACACTTAAATAATGTTTTAAGAGTCATGTTTACTCTCTGCGATCGAAGAATTATGCGGGAAAATTGTTATTGTCCGCGTCCCAAAAAGTGTGTTTATTTCAGTTATATACCACAGGGAAACTTGAAACTTGGCTACGGACTAGCCTATAGTTTAACAAAAGTACCCAAGTTGAAAAAAGTGGTATAGTATTTGCCAAAAAAATGATCAGTCCGTTTGTTTAGCTGAGTATAATAGAAGGCGAACCTATAAGGGTATGTTTAGCGCTTAAAAGTTAACTTTTCTTTCAGTATTTGCTTCCATCTTCTGTATAAGGAAAGAATAGTGATATTTAATTGCTAGGGAAAGAGTAATCGAACTTCGTAAATTTTTGCCACCTCATTTAACCTGTGTAATCTACACTTTTGCAGAACAACATAAAAATCTGAATCAGCTCGCAAATTATGCGGGCGCCTGAGGAAACAAGTCTTCGCTGATCTGGTTCTGTACTTTTTTATGAAAACTAATAGATATATTTGAGTACCATTTGGATCAGTGATTCAGTGATTTATTCTCAATACCTCCAGTTTCGTTTAGATTCAGTTGCTGTCCAGGTTGCATAGTGTTTTAGAAAGAGTTTGACCGTCTACTTGATCCACAACTAGCTACAACTGACGATGACCGTTTCGCAAATAAATTGAATTGGTCCTGTCATTTGATTTTCAAAGATTAATTACTTTTAAAACAGTCAAACTGAGGACCATTCTAGTAAAGAGAGAGCCTTGTTAACCCTTAACATCAGTAACCTGAGAAAGTTGGCGTTTTAGATAAACTGTGGTTTTTTATAATTATTCGATAAGAGATCAGCAGAAATTTGGCCGGAAAGCCGGCGTGTCAGCTGTTTTGCCTCGCCTCCAGCAAATGTTGTCGTCTTTGTCATTTTTTACAAGATAGTTTAGCAAAGGAAGGAATTACTGTGGTCCATTATTAACTTCGAACCAAGCAGATGAATTCACAGTAAACGTTTCTTTGTATTGGAGTATTCTTCTCCACATTTTAATGATGTTTAAAGCCACTGATCATTTTAACGAAATTGTTACGCAATTTTGTTTTCCTAAAATTGGAAAGAGTTTATACATATAAAAGTTATGTTTTTGTCTCCAAGCGACACATCTTAGGGTTCGTGAGATACAGCTTCTGAAACGTGATCTTGATCACGATTTCAATCGATCGACCAAAGCGTTCGTGAAATTGTTTCAGTCTTATCGCCAATTTGTTATTTTGTTTTGAGGACCAAATTGCATTAAGAATACTTTTTATGTTATAGCATGCAGCATACCTTTTGTTCTTTCATCGTTTTGATCTGTTCTTTTTGAGAAACTGGACGGTAAAAATTTGCAAGGAAGCCATTTGTTAACTTTCCTTTGAATTTCCCGGACTGACTTATTTGTGACGTCACGATGGCCCGACACCTCGGATTTTCATTCGCCAATACCGGCGCTTGTGCCCAGGCCCAAGCCTGAGTATCTACAGTCGTTCGTTGCGCACATGGTGGATTTTCGCCGATTGCACGAAGGTAAAGTGGCCAATTTGTTCAAAGTACTTAACTTTCTGTATTGTTAGAATGGTTCTCTTTTTTTGTAGACCGTTGTAACAGCCACTGAAGGAAGAATAGCGTTTGGTGTTTTGCTTTAAGTGTCGAAACAACCATCAACACTCGAGGAGTATTTTGGCTTCCGTACGCAGCAGTCATCTTGGACCTCACTTACTGAACGCAGTACTCTGGAAAAAAAGCTGGTGAAGACAAGTTTATTGTATTTATGCCTTCCATGACTCCATGTCAATGAACTTTCGGCCTTTTCAAGCGGCAATCCGTATGCTGCTGTACCACATGTAGAGTATTGCGTGACAACAAACTGGCCGTTAACGCTCATCGATGTGAACTTCGAAAAGCTCGGAAGAATTCCGAGGTAATTCAGGTAAAATTGATCCAGTTATGTTCGAAAACTGTTTTATGGTCTATTTTTGAATACGCCTTGGGTTTAGAATGCTTTCAGTTGTAATGTAGTTAAATCAAAATGTCTTTGAATTGACGGAGTTATATTAAGTCAAGTTGTGAATGTTGCAGTTTTTGTTAACTTTGTTTAGGTTTTTCCATAACCATATGATGAGTGCCGACAAATTTTACTACAGTTACTTTTAGACCGGACCTTGATCTATTGTCTGATCAGAGAATGAGCTGTAGGTCAGGTCCCACTTTTAAGAAATCTTGATTTTAATGGAGGCACCTTATCAATGGCGTTCGTGATGTCTGTAGGTCGGTGTACTAAAAAAATTCTAGCAAAATTCCTATAAGACAGAACAAGTCACTTTAACAGTGAAAATAATAGACATGGCCTATTTAAGGTATGGAGTAAATATAAGCCGCTTTTGGCAACTCTGTGTTGTTTTATGCCATCTCGAGTTTAGTGTTAAAATCGGGGTTCCGGTCGAAGGATTTCCTTGTTCAGAGGTCGCATCGGAACTATCGGCCAAAAACAGGTAGAAAATCAAATGAAGCCAAACAAATGCGATTTTTGTACTTTACTTATAATGTTGTACTTCTGGACAGAAAATGAAAGAAATCTATTTTCCATCGAAAATCGACCGGTCGGTTTTTACACGGAATGCCTCTTAAAATACCTTTGTACACCCCGTATACATTTGTAAACGGCATATGCTATTGTACATCCTGAACATCCTTGTACTCCCTGTATACCTTGAGCACCTTGTATTAACCCTTGCAAGCCCTGTGTACTACTGTACACATGGTATACCCTTGTATACCTCCATGGTGTACCTTTTACACCCTATATAAACTGGTACACCCTGTATACTCTGGTACACCCTGTATACTCTCCTTCACCCTTTATACCTTTGTACACGTTGTATGCTGTTGTAAACCCTGCATACTACTGACACCCTGTATACCTTTTTGTCACCCTGTATAGCCTTGAACAACCTGTATATTCTTGTACACCTTGAATATATACAAATTGTATACCTTGTACACAGTACACTCTGTATACCTTTTTATTCCCTGTATACCATGTGCACCCTGTTTACCCTGGTATAACCTCTATACTCTCTGTCTTAACCCTTGAACACTTTGGATATATTGTACACCCTGTATACCCTTGTAAACCACGTGTACAAATACATTTGTTCATCCTGTATACCATTGAACATCCAATACCCTATATCCCGTGTACCTGTATACCCTATTTGCCTCACGTGCCCTGTGTATTGTGTAGCACTAAATTTTTGCAGGAGTTGAAGTGTTTTCTTTTTCCAGGAACTATCCATACTCCCCCCACGTAGGGTCTTTTTGGTTTGAACCCCCACCTCTGTGGAAATTCCAGTTTAGGCTCAAATATGCCTTTAAGACCCCCTCCCCCTCAGAATTTCCACTGACCCTCTGTGGTAGGGAATGGATATTTTCTGGAGCACACGACACACGTTTTGTGTTGGATGAGTTTTTGTGTTTTGTAGGAACTAATTTTTGGAAGGTTTTTTTGCTGGTGATAATCGGTTTTGCAATTTTTCAGGAAGATTTATAACACTCAGTCTTTGAGTACAAGCAATCAAAATACACCCAGGTGAACAACATGCTGATGTAAAACACGTCAATTATCGGTTAATCAATGGAGTATGGTTAGACAATTGAAGTGAATGAGCACCAACGCAATTTTACGTTCAATTTTACACATAAAAGGTGATTTTTGTGTAGACAGTATTTTTGCGCAGAAATTTTTGCAGTGACTTTTTTTGCGGGAACTTTTTTTTGCAGAACTCTAAAAAAACCCACAATGCATGAAAAAAGTAAACCTCCTCGAAAAATAGTAATCATAATTAATTTAAGACCTACAATAGCCCCGTTTTCTTTTGCCTTTATTAATTATATTAGTTGCCCTATCATTTTTTCATGTTCTCTTGATGCCGAAGTTGCAGTTACATGAGCTGTAAATCTGCATAAGGGGTTCCAAACCATGCACGGCACACCAATCATAGAGTCTAGACAGCTATCTAGAACCCCATTTACGCTACAGAAAAAATGGCTAGGTAAGATCGGCAAGGGCAATTTTCATTTCCAACAAGGCCGTTATGAATTGTGTAAGCGGTGTGAGCCTGCCTTGCCTTTTTCAGGTATTTTTTTTATTTTGGGACCACGTCCGGACGATGTCCTTTTTTCCAAACAATTGGCGAAGCAAGGATGAAAAGCTGCAAATAGCCCTTTTTTTGGTGAAGTGTGTCAACGCTCATGCTTGCCTCTGAGATGTTTTTTGGTGTTTGCATGCATACCCTAGAGATGAAGCACTTGCTTTAAACTGGTTTGCAGTTTCAAAAATGACGACTGAGAACGGGAAGGCAACGTGAAAAACAGAGAAAGTCAATATATGACTCGGTTTGTGGACAGAAAAAAAAAACCTAGTATATTATTGGATGGTGGAGGGTTTAATATTTCTATCTTTATCTTTAACTAATTTTTTTTCTTTGATGAAGAGAGCCGTAACTTTCTTCCTGCGCTTAACTGACTCTCCAGTGCGTTACATTTTGCCTCGATCACTTTCTTCCTAAGATGCTGTACGTTACTTTTCATGGAAAGGGTTGAAAAAGGGTTGTGATGCTAAGGCCATATTGCCTCTGTTATAAATTACACACGCTCCATTTCATCATTTGCATCCTTGCCTAGTACAAAACCGGTAAGCATAAAAAGTTACGCGTGTAAACTATCCTTGCCGATATATTCATCCTTGCCGTGTGTAAACAGGATTAGGTCACCCTTAATTGTAGTTGATTGTTGCCACATGATGAACCTATATGAACAAACATTCCCAGGAGTAAAATTACGGCTTATAAGACTTATTTCATGCTTGCATGAGAGTTGTACAAACCGTACCTAAAAGCGAAGCTTATAGTAAACAATTTGTAAATGCATTTTCCTTAATTTTTTGTCAAAATGGAGACCTTGGTAGCGAAAGAACAAGGTCTACACCTTGTCCGGAGAAATAGCGTCTAATCTTGAACGCCTTTTATTTGCTTGGAGAGAAAAACTGAAAAAGGAAACTCTTGTTCAAATTGAAAACTTGCGCAAGCACATAAAGAAAGGATGTCTCTCAGATATACCTGTTGGATGTGGGATAGAAAAAAACGAGCCACTTCACAGACACCTTAATCGATCATTACTGTGCGGGGTATCAATAATTGGACCTAAACTAGCTGTAGCGGTGATGGCATGTGCGTTGTATGCATGGAATTGTAAACGCAGAGGCAAAACGTTACTCAACAAAAGAACAATTCCAGTCTCGCCAATCGAATTAGAGACATCAGAGTCTTCAACCCAAGGGATACCTTCATTCCAGTCTCACATGACGGCTGTAGATTCTACGTCAAAGTTACCAGGCTCCATATCTGGAACTGCCTCGGAAACTATCGTCCATGCTAGTAGAACGCAGAGTACATCATCAGTTGCCGCCCTAGGAAATTCCGTGGAAGAACTTGAAAAGGATTCTATCTTAATATACATTTTGCAAAGAGTGTTACACATACAAGACTTTATTAATAGTTGGACAACAAAATGTAGAAACAAAACCTTGGATCTGATTGACCTACTCTGGACGACAGACTTATCGGCAACTAACCTTTGTGAACAGGAATCAAAGTTAAACACTATGGAATTAAATCTGACCGCACAGCACAGCGATAACTTGATAAGAAATCTGTCGGGATTTAATCTTCAGTTGGATCTAATTCAAAAAGATGGAAACTGTTTCTTCAGAGCAACGGCCCGACAGTTACATAAACACTTCCAAAGCTCCGACCTACTAAATCGACAACATATTATTTTCTTCATTGGGGCTTGAAGACAATGAAGAACGCGACACGAAGAACCTAAGGCTTCTTTTCGTAAGTGAAGTCACTTAAAACATTGAAGAATACCATGAATGGATGTCCAGCACCTCAGTTGCACTGGAAATTGAACGTTTTAAAAATGATGGTCATTTCGCTAGTGAAATTGGTGACCTATGTGCAAAGACCTGTGCTAATCTTCTCCCTATCCCGATTGTTGTCAGTACAGCTTTACCAACTGTCCCTTCCATTCCATTCTTACCAAAATATTTTGTCACTGCTGCACCTATGTATTTGGCGTACGACCATTCAGGTCCAGGGCATTATGACGTTACAAAAGGTATGAAAGCGTATGTTAAGTCCCCTCTAAGCCTAGTTTAAACTGAGCAAGTTTTCCTGGATAATTATTTCCATGAAAAGGAAAACTTGTTCCTTTATATCTTGACAAGTTTTATCCTTTTCAAGGAACAATTTGGCTTTATGGCTTTAACAATTATTTTAAAAGGTCATGTGACTTTTAAGCCCCACTTACACTACCAAGTTTTCCTTGACAACAACAATAATGACAATACTAACAACTTTTGATACACATCTCTACTGATTAAAATGAAAAACACAATGGACATATTTTCGTCATAGAATGTCGTTTTACCTCCTATCACTTTTCTCCAGTATATTAAACGCCATTTCCCCCTGTACATTTCCCAAATGGCTATTAATCCCGCAAACAAGTAGGTACAGCGTCTTAGGTGGGTAGCGTTCCCCGGTTTGCTTTGCCACTTCACAAATGAATTTGCAGAGCCAGAAGTTTAAACTGTTTGCTGACATGTGCTCGAGGGGGACTGACAGGTCCTCGACATTAGTTGACTCAAGTCCGCTGTGTCCAACTGTTTCCAACTGCGCTTTTTTGTTCATTCTCGTATTCTGCTAGGCAGTAAAAACGTTCACCGCCCATTTTGTATTGTACGTGGTATTTTTAGGTACTGTTTCAGACAGTAAGGAAATTTCTTCCTCTTCAGTTTTCGGAGGACGAAAACGAGCTGTTGCCATACTCACGGTTTGGCAGTGACTGAAAATTATTAATAGTTCTATTATTGTCTCATGCACTCTCTCCTGTGGGGCGTACAGCATTTTGGCATGCATGTCCAATTACCAAATCGCATAACAATACTTTGCATTCAATTTATTGTTTTCATTTCACAAGTAGGATAAAATATTCGCGGCCGATCTGTATGGGCGTTTACAATGGCTCGCCTATCGGCTCGCCATTGTAAACACCCATACAGATCTCCCGCTCATATTTTATCTACTACTAATAATTTATTAAGAAAACTATTTTATTTATAATTAATATTATGACTCAGTGAATATTTACAGATTGGGTTCACATTCAATTAAAATAAAAAAAGCCTACAATAGTTTAAAAAAAAGATGATAAAAATATGTCAAGAAAAGTTTTATTGCACAGTACAAGTCCATGGTCTGTTACTACTACTACTACTACTACTACTACTACTACTACTACTACTACTACTACTACTACTACTACTACTACTACTAATAATAATAATAATAATAACAATAACTTGATGATAATAATAATGAGTTGCAATCCCTACTACAGTTTTTACTAACATTTTGTTTTCTCCCTCTCTATGATTCCAGAATTGCTTAATTTAACTGATGATGCCAAACGAAACGACAGTGTCAAAAGACGATGTACCTGTGGTAAGAATGTTAAAGACCCTTCTGGAATTGCTTGCACATCTTCTAAGTGCCCACGTAACAGGCAAAGTCAAGCGTGTTGGGCAAAATGCCGCTGCTACAATTGCAAGAACGAAAACATTCCTGCCCGCACTGAGGGAGAAAGACCATCATGTGAAACCCACAATCCAACCGCGGATGTACTGCGGTGATACCGTAAACAAAGGAGAAAAAAATCGTGTGTCATGCAGAGATGGCCGGCGCAGGAAAAACAAAGTGTCCATGTGTTGCTGAAGGAGTCGGATGCACCGAGGCATGCAATTGCCACAACTGCGGAAATATTTTTCAAACTGGGGGTGTTTCCGCTACACTAAGTACAGGGAGAAAACGAAGAAGGGAAACAATATCCAGCTACAAGAGAAAACGAGGAAGTGAATTTACGGCAAGTCAAAACGATCCAGTGACGTCAGGACCTTGGAGACTGCTGGAAACATTGTGTTTAGTCGTTTGTAAAGAACTTCTCGTAATTAACGAGCTTCCAAGGAGTTCATTAAACTTTTCGAACTTGTACAACGTTATAGCAGAATCTGATAAGGTCAAGGAACTGTCTTTGACAATCGCAAGAAAAACTACGGCACAAGTAGCTGCGAAGATCGCACACTTGTCAGAACAGAACAATTACTGAGCTACCATTCTCAACTTCAAGTTCCTTTAATTGTTTCATGTCCTTTTGTAGGCGTAGAAGACAGAAATTTAACACGAGTGTGTGCGTAAGGGACAAACGCTAATGATGAAGATGGCAAATTAGGGACTAGTACAGCTTGTGATGGTGATTGGGCAGTGATAGTTGTTCACTGGCTTATGACTCTGACTGGCCTATAGTGCACCTAGTGGCCTATATTTACACCGCGTTGCTGTAGTCGTTCTTTTAATAACAGTTTCCAATTTTATATAGAACACTCACTTATAAGGATAGAGACTCCTCATTAAATAATAATGATAATGATGATGATGATGATGATGATGATGATGATGATGATGATGATGATGATGATGATGATGATGATGATGATGATGATGATTCACGTGTTACTGGCATAAAACGTACCCAGTTACTGGCTCAAGAGTAGAGTGAATTCAAAATTCTTCATAAGCCGCACTCCATTAAAGCTCTTACTATGAATTATACAGCTATCGAATGCGTTTGTACAGTTTGTATACAATTAAATCACTCGTATCAAACACCGATGACTTTAGCTAAAATTAAAATAATAAAATAATACAATGACTGGTGGCATTTGCAAAGGCAAAAGTGAGAAAATGTGCTTTCCTATATATAGAGAACAGAAAGGCGATTACAAAGTATTTTGTCAAAAAAGGATTTTTTCAAACTACGTTTGTTACCCCTTTTTAGTTTAAGACAACGTGTTAACAAAACTCTAAAAAATTTACGAACATTTTTATTGGTTTAAGATAGATTAGGTTATCTAACAAGTATTATGTCAGTACTCAGTATCACTGTTGCCGTTCCATGATGATTTTGGTTACTTTTGGTGAAGTGTTCTCCATTTGGCTAAATTTGGTTATCGGTAGTAATTGAGGATTACACAACTCTACACGGGAAACATCAGTTTATTTTTCCAATTTTCTTTAAACAAAGAAACTATTCTAATAAAAAACAAAGTAAAAGATTATTTGTATTATTAGAACCTGACATTTTTAATCTTTTAGCTCATCTGGATTGTCTCATTGTAATTATTATTTGTACACAAGTTTTATTTTTTTAACTCTTTATCATGTATTTATATTGTACTTTTGACATTGTACTTAATGTCGATGCAGGTACACGTGAGCCATTTGGCTGCCTCCTTATAAACCTGCCTTGTCAAATAAAGAATGATGAAACGGAGTAAAGCGCACAGCATTGGCGTGGGATCAACTTGTGATGTAATGAATCATAATGATACCTTATTCTTACTAATTTTCGGGAGCTTCGCAAGTATTAATATAATGATTCCTGGAAAAAGGTGAGCAAAATTGTATTTAATTTCGCGGTTTTTTCATTGTTTAGTCTCCTAAACCCCGATCTTAGGGTCCCGTTTCACAAGAAGTAACTTTTTTTTAAATGAAACCCAGTACACAGAATAAGAAGTTACTCTTTAAAGGTACTGGCTTCTACAAATTACAACGAACTATAGTAACAATAAAAAGCCCGGATATACATTTTTAAATGTATAACAGTGAATCGGAAGAAGAGTGCCAGTCGAAAACAGACCAGAAAGATATATTTTTTTTAGTAAACGACAGTTTTAGTTTGGAAATATTACCAACAAGCCCGTGGCTCACAACATTAAAATTCGTGTAATGCTTGCTTTTATAAAATGGTACTAAATTTCGCGTGCTAAATTTTCGTGCACTGTTTTTTCACGAGTATTAATTTTTCGCGATTTTTGTTTTCAAAACATGAAAATTGCGAAATTAAGTACCCGCGAAAATTAGTGAGAATAAGGCAGAAGAAAGAATACACTTAAACAACTTCAACCTTATTCAAACTAATGTAACCATAGCCTAAGAAAACAGCCGACGTTTCCCGAGGTCGCCAATTGAGCCCTCGCAAAACTACGTCTGAGTAACGAGCGCAGAAATTCCATACTTTTTTGTTGTATTTTAATAATTTTTATTGATTTCAAGAGCTACATACAATGTTTTTCTTATACATTAATAATTACAAACAATCAGACACACACTGCGCACACCTACATTTACATACACACACCCCAGTACATGTTACCTTTATTTCCATCTAGAGTTGATAATGCTAACGGTGAAGATCATATATTAATCTGTTTTGTACTTGCCCCATTATATCTTTGTCAGAAAGGTGTTGAATCTTAACTTCATGATAATCAAACCATTTTATAACCTCAGCCCAAAAATTGGGGTATAGAATGGTCTATCCAAAATGATACGTCTCGGAAAATATCAGCCGAGTCTCGAAATCTCGGCATTCAAAATAAGAGTCTCGGAATCTCGGGCTCGCTACACCTTGACCCGTCTCGAAGTCTCGAATTTTTATAATTTGGATCTCAGAATCTTGAAAATTGCACCCGATATTAAGCTATATTAGCACGGAGTTCACAGTTCAAGGAGCAAGCAAAGCAAGTGCTAAGTCTATTTCTGTTTGCAGCGACACATAACCAACCCGTAATGAATGAGAACATCCGTACATATTTAAGCTAAATCAGCTATTAGGAAGAACTACATTGCCCTTTTTATTACACATGATTTACTTAGTTCAAGGCTTTGCTGACAACGTTGCAGACTACTCATCATCGTTCAGACCTTCGGCGCTAAGCACTGGTGTGTCCCATTTGTTTTAAACATCGAGCTAAACATGCTTCTAACTGAGCGATTCATATACTGCCTTTTAAACAACTGACGTTTCCTTTGGTGTATTTTTGTACAATTAAATACAAGATAACTGCTAATAGATAAATTAGACGCAAGTTGGGAAATTTAGCTGAACTTTTATCCACAAACAATTTTCTCCGGGCTCAGCTTCTTTGAATCTTTGAGCTCTACTGACGTTTGCACAAACCAAGCTATCTCACGCTGTTAAAGACCAACAAAATAGTTACATACCGTTCTCACTTTTGTAAGTAAATTCCACCACCTCTGCCCTTTTTCACTGAGTTTTGATTGGTGATCACCTATCCCTCCCCTGGCGCTGCCTCTTGACCTTAGCTGAGAAACCATGCTCCTTGTTGTCTCTCCACCCAAGTGTACATTTTGTACCAACGAATGTTTAGAGAAAGATTTAATCACGGATAGCCTCGACTGTCATCCTTCTAGTAACAGTACAGGCACCTACAGCTGCTTCATGTCATGGAAACATTTATGTGAAAGCACGATGGCATAGTACGTACTTAGTAAGTCATAAGTCCCCCCTTTTGTTATACAGCCTTAGATGACACACTTTGTTCCACTTTGGCTGTATATCGTTTGTCTCACGAGATGTAGTCACGAAGGTGACTGCTTAGTCTGTATAGCTAGTCGACTGTCTATAAATGTGTGACCACATATAGCACGTTACCTGGTTGCCATTGCGGAATCTTTTTACTGTTAGGACCTATTTCTTCATACGTCTGCCGTAGTACCGACGCTGACCGTAGGTTATGTGCGTTGAAGGTATTTCAAATTCATTACCAGAGCGTTATCCCTCTTGATTAAATAGTCTTATGTCACTAGAACGGGTAAAAAGTTGCAAATGTTCATTGTTTTACTCCCGGAATCTGTGAGAGAGTGGAACAGTGCGGCCTTTATCAGTTTTCCTTGTGGGAACCAGGCAAACGTTTCGGTGTTTGCAGTACCTTTGTCGCAAACAGGAGCCTGGCAATGATGATATAATTCATCGCTTCAACGTGAAAATCATCATTCAAATGAGACCACATGTCACTTCTCATGGCTACCTCCTGTACAATTTTCTCTTTCCTAACCAGGCCACGCAGGCCATGAGACGTCCTGAGACGTCTCGCTACTCTCGCTGACTCCGACATGTTTTACTGTCTTTTTTTTTTCCATTTCTTTTGGTCTTTCTTTTTCTCTTTCCTGTAGCCAACGAATTCATTTCTTTTTAATACACGCTTTCGAGACAGAATTTGTAAGGCCTTTGTGCAAAATATTGAGTGACTTAACTTAAAATACAGTATTTGCCGGTTAATACACACACTTCTCTCTGACTCAAGTGACACGCTCATATACAAAGTTAAGTAGCTTTATGCACACTGGTTATCTTCACACGGTACGTTTTCATTTTTTTTAAATTGATTACATGGAGACTATTGAGCCGAGTTGTGCACGTTTCAAAATGAACATATGGTTTAGAGCAAGTAATTGGATGTGTTGACCGAGAGTTGAACTTCTCCTTAGTTAAGAACGAATGATACGGGCACTAAAGCGACGCGCTTTAGTGGGTTCCACTGTGCCATTTTAAAGCAGCAAAAAGTATTCATATTCTTTTATTAATAAAGCTTTCTATGCGGGGTAGAATGATTACGTCTACATTCACGCGCAATTAAACTTACCCTCTGCACGCTGCTCTTTCCGAGAAATAGAACATAGTCAAATTATTCTTTACTGCTGTCTAGCTTTTTGAGGTTATGCACCTTTCCCTCAGGTCTAGTAAGTCATTTTCCCGCCAATGTTGTTTCGCATGATATTTGCCAACCCTTATACCACCCCCTCCCGCTTATATTTAGCTTTACGTAAGTTCTGAGAGATTACCGTATTAGCCTGTATAACAATAAATAAACGCCTGCTTTGTAGGCTAGAGCTTATAACCTTCTATGCTAGTGCCAAAATTACTATACTCCCAAGAATACGCCAAATCATCTATTTCAGATCCTGAACTTTGTCAGCGTTGTAGGTCCTCTAAAACACTTCATATGATTACACAATTATTCTTTTTGTTCTCTTTGAATGATAAAACCCCACGTGATTCCTGATTTTCAATGGCATCATTTGCGGCGCAGAATCATTTCCGGAGATGCCATTTATTTACAGCTTCACTCGCACAGTTCCACGTGTGCATGTTGCTCTTTTCACAGATCATTGAGCCGCACAGTATAAAGCTATAAAAGGTCATAAAGGTATAACTGTATAGCTAGCCGTTTATTTTTTCAGTTATAAGACTCATGCAATCACAATCTTCGAGTACATGATGCTTACAAACAGAGTCAACTTGGAACTTTTTTAGTACAAACGCTAAACTAACATCAATGTGTAACATTCCTCGCTATTCCTGTGGCTTGTCGCCAAATTTCCTGTTGAGTGTTAGGCCAGGTCTTCTCTTTAGTTGACCTTAGTTTTGTTCATAGCTTTCCAACCTTCCAATTTATCGATCATTTCAACATACAAACAGAAAAACGATGTGACCAATATTGCAATACCTAAAATAACTATCAATAATTAAATAATAAAACAGAAAAGCTAGCGGCTATAATTACACTGCAGTAATAAGCTACAATAGATTTACTCACCGTATTTGCGTTTTCGCCGCTTTGACTAAGCACCACTTTCTTCTTCCATTGTAACCCCCTCGCGTGTTCCTTGGACCGAAGCTCACCGTCTCTTTCACAAAAAAACCACAAAAGCAGAACGCCAAACTTCCTAAGCTTTCTTTATGTTTCCCACCGGAGTTATAAGAAACAGACCAGACAGACCAGACAAGACAATCGAATCATTAGTTTATTAGTAACTAGCTGCTAATAAGTAGTGGTACGTTATCCAATAATTGCGACCGGTTGGGTACTTCGCTTTACGATAAGTTAATAACTTTAATAAAACACCAGGTTCGAGCTTCTGTGAGTTCCGAAAGCTTGAAAGCGCGTGATAGCCGCTTTTATTGCTTTCTATCAGATTATCGAGCTCGGATTTTGGATTCAGCGTGTCTCGGGCTCGTATTTTCGGAGGACCCAGTCTCGGGCTCGGATTTTACAAACAGACGGAAGTCTCGGGCTCGCATTTTAAAACATGGGTCTCGGCGAGTCTCGGATTTTACCATTCTATACAAGTTGTCCATTTCAGAGTTATACAAGTCAGTACTGTAACTAGCTGAATTCATCATCAAGGTTTTCCACCTAAAGTGCATGTAGTCTTAACATTTCTTTAATGTTCAATTAAAAGAACAGAGGGATCCAAAAAATTAGAAAGGTTTTTGCGACGGTTACAAGAACGGACCAAGTTTAGCAGACAGCCTCATTTGCATGATGCAAGTCACGCAATTCTCCGGAAGCATCCAAAGATCAGGACTCGGTAAGGGAAGGTACGTTTTTTCTTGGGAGGGGAGGGCTGGGGCCTCAGAGGGGAGGGTCAACAGTGAAAGTGAGCACCAAAAGGGGAGGGCCATACTTCATGTGAGCTATTCAAGGGAGGGTCACACATCTTTTCCAGAATTTTTTAATGAAAATTTTTGTGATGTTGCTTTCCATTTTTCTTACAGATTAAGTTTTTCTTTTCACCAACTTTGATTTAATTTGGTGTTTTATTATAGGTACTAGGTTACATTTCTACATGTATATTATGCCATGGCACATAGTTTTTCTCGGAGGGCTCGTGTCCTTTTCCATCCGTATCGAGAAGTACTTGACTCAGGTATCGTTTCTTCAGCCTCTTGCTGTTGGCTATCCGCTGCCTGATCTCCTGAGTCGTTTAGTTCTAAAGAGTTACTAGTAGATCCAACAATGCGCTCTACCCAGTGTCGGAAATGTAGGAAATATTTGTTTTTGAGAGGCAGATTTCGCATGCTAAACAAATAAACCTTTCTGTTAGAATAACCAACAGCAATGCCGGCTAGTCAGAGAAAGAAGCGCGTGTATTTTCCCTTAGATATTTTATGTTTAAAACTTAATTCATAACACTCAAATACTTCCATATTCAAACTTCAGCTATAAAACGTAAATATCCCACACTGATTGTTCGCATTTTCCTTGTTTCAGCGCGCACACGTTCAGTATCGAGGTATATTCATATTCAAACACTTTGCGTTCACAAACGAAACGTTCTGAGGTTTCTACAGCATGGAACATACCATGTAGTAGTGAGGGGAGGGTCGCACTTTTGTCAGTCACCTAAAGGTGGGGGGTCAGGAGTTTTTTAATTAAAACGCAAGGGAGGGCCAACACTTTTTTGGGAAAAAATACCACAATTCCCCAGCCCTCCCCCCCCCCAAGAAAAAACGTACCTTCCCTAATTCGCTTATTTTATCAATTTGAACAGTTCGAAACTTGTATTTGTGTATGCTTTCCTGTATTTATGACATGAAATGGAGAAATCTTAAAATCTAGAACCTATTTATGTCACACAATCTGAATTTGCTCAACAACCTAATTTGCATAATGCATCATATTCGACAAAAATCACCAGAAGTTCGAAGTCACTGTGGTAAAGGAAGATTAAAAGCGCAAGGTATTTTTATATTTCTGTGCTCTCTCACATCTCATTAACAGGATTCAATAGGAATTTAGAGCGACTCGGTCTGGACTTGTGAAATAAATGCCGGAGAAGACAGGGTACTTTTGGGAGTTTTCAGAGAGCGCTCAGACGTGAGTTAATATGTTAATTATCACGAGCTTCCAGTTTAAAACAAATGAAATATAACATGCGCTTTACACCCTTGAAGGACCTCTTAACTTGAAAATAATAACACTTTTTTCCTGCCTGTTTTGGTTTTTAGGTAGTGAGGTCACCAACTTACGCAATTTGTTTGTCTGGTCTGGCGTTACTGATTTACGCCTTTTGCCGCTCTCACTGTTGTGGGCTCTAAAAAAAGTATTTTAACGTATTTCCCAAAACGAAACCCGTTTCAATTACTTCTGACCCAAGATGGTTTACAGGGCAAAGTTTGAGAGAAAACTTTTTTCTGACCCGAAATGCAGTGGACCGCTCTTACAGACATTGCCACTTAAGTAAGGCAAGCAACTCAAGCAGGCTAAGTACCTCAAGTACGCCGAGCAACTCAAGTAAGCCAAGTAACTCAAGTAAGCCAAGCACCTCAAGCAGGCCAAGCACCTCAAATAAGGCAAGCAACTCAAGTATGCCACGCAACTCAAGTAAGGCAAGCAACTCAAGCAGGCCAAGCACCTCAAGTAAGGCAAGCAACTCAAGTAATAGTCAGTCGGTTATGTGAAAAAATTGTGCACTTTTGGTTAAAGGCATGAAATTTTGCATGGAGAGGCCTTTTTATGTAGTTAACGGATGTAGATATGGAGCCACCGAAAAAAAACCGTTTTTTTCCGAGTTATGATGATTTTTAAAAAAGGCCGCCAGTTTGAACCGGAAGTAGAATTTATTTTTAATGTTAGTTCCATTAAATGTTGTTTTCTTGACCTTACAATACTAAATTTTATCGGTAACAATGATTTCAGTCTTTAAAAGGAAAATTTCATTTTTTAAATTTAAAAAAGATCGATATGGTTAGAAATGCAACGCAAATTTTCAAAATGGCCGCCATTTTGAACCGGAAGTGACAAATGACTACTGTAAGTACTTGTTTAAGTTGTTTGATTCAGTTGGAACAGCTACAAATAGCGTAAACTATGATTTATAGTAATAGAAACAAACTACTCACAGAACTGTATTGCCTTTTATTGGCTTGAAGTAGTCTCAGCTAATACACTGAACTAATACACTTGTTCACATTTGTTCCTTTGAGTACAGACCTCAGTAACAACTATGCTTTACACAATCAATCATTGTTTTCACAAAACTTGTTCGACTTTACTGTTATCATCACTATTTCAGTGCTGTTATTACAGAACTCAGTATCAACTATGCCTTACGCAAGCAATCGTCGTGTTCCTAAAACTTGTTCGACTTAACTGTCGCCATCACACGATCACACGTTCGAAGTTGTTAGTACACAACCTGTCTTTCTAGACATTCAATGTTGACCCTTACTATGTAATCACCGGTTATTGCATTCGTCACAGCAACTGCAAAGAGCAGTGCATTTCAGGGCCGCTGTAGCACAGCAACATCTTCCTCTGCACCCAAGCTTGCATCCACAGCAGAGAAGTTCTCTGCATGACTTTGTAACGTCTGGAAGAGTCGTCCAGAAAGGCTGCCATTCTCCTTCCTTGAAAATCCAGCCCCAATCGCCTCGTGAAGGTAGATCAGGGTTTGGTGTAAGTGCTTGGCCCCAACAGTTACCACCTTGGTAAGCAGCTCTCTTTGTATGCTGTAACAAGGCCGCCCGAGTTGGTGGAATTGCATCATACGCTCTGCCTTTTTGTGCAAACAGCTGCTTCCTGGCTTCATTGACATTTGCCTTGTTGCTTGTTCTGTCGTACAAGAGAATAACGAACCGTTCTAGATATATCATACAAGCTTCACTGACTAGAGGAGTAGGTGTTGTCGCCAGCTGCAAGAAGGCGTCAGTGACGGCTGGGTAGCTCTTCCATACTGTAAAAGCGGTCTTCTTGCCTCTCCCAGCGAAGCAGGACACCGTATCGCATCCAGTGAATGCGTGGAACACTGGTAGGGACTTGGACATCTCTGATCCCAGGCTGTTTGATATCTCGTGTGCTGCAATGTAACGCAGATGAGAGCCAGTTCCCATCGCAACCCAGAGTTCAACTTGTTGCTCCTGGAGCCTCCCGGCAAGTGCTATCGCTAAAACAAGGACGTCGGTGTCAACTGTCCGTAGCACAATCTTGCGATGACCCTCTTGGACTGCGTCTGCGGCACTGCAAAATCATCCTGGTATCCGCTTCTCCATGCGTACGTGGAGCCAGATTCGCAGTGTTGTTACGAGCAAGAGTACAAAGGATCTCCTTGCCTTTAGTTGTGATGACTTGTTTCTCCTCCTGCAATGATACCACACGCTGAGCCAGAAATTGGAAGAGTTCTCGCCTGTTTTCATCATTCCTCAGGAACTGCTGCCAGTTTCGTGGTATTTGGCTGTTTGCCTGTACGTGCCTCCTGGCACCCTGCCCTCGTTTGCTTCTAGTCGTGACCTTTAAACTATTGGCAATGTATTCATCCCACACTATATATATATATATATATATATATATATATATATATATATATATATATATATATATATATATATATATACATATATATATACATATATAGACAATAATAAGGTTCACGTAAACGATAGACTCACAGTAAAAGGATCCGACTTCTGACTGGTCCTGTAGTGTAATAACGTTTCGGCTTTCAGCCTTCTTCAGATTACAACACGTACGGTTAAAAATTAAAAACTAAAATATGTACAATGGTTGTGCAACTTTAGGTACTACCTTATATACTTTACATACACACAAAAGAAAAAGAATGAAATGAAGTTACAGTGTGTTGCCCAGTTTTCGTACACTTTAGTTTGTAATCGCTATATCTTTTCGTCTGTGAGACGAAAATTTCTGAAATTTCTTTTAAAGATAGCCCATTTACTTACCTTCAATATATAAAACGATTGGCCGCTTGATCGACGTATGTTCAAAATTATGCCATTTTTCCCAAAACTCCTAAGTTGCCCAGTCTTCGTACACCTGGCCCAGTTTTCGTACATCGACGAAACAACATTTCTCCACGAAAACGCTCGACGCAAACTGATGTGTCAGCCACCCTGCTGAGTGCTTATCGTGTTTTTTCTTCGATTTGTGAATAAATATCGGCTTAGCGACCAATCATTTGGTGTACAAAGCAAATGGTTATTCGGGGGGTGGATGTTTAATCGATTCTGCGGTGTTGGTTTTTTTTGTCCCTCACTTTTGGGCGGCTTTTCTTACGTTCAATCCACTGTCTCGTACGTCATTTACTGCCTTAGTAAAGGTAGTTGACAGGTTGCTATTCTGTGTATTACAACTGTTAAGAAAAGTCCTCTATAAGATTCGACGTTTTCCTTCCGTTTCCGCTTACGCTTGCTTTTCTTACCTACTTTTGTACTTAGAATCGCAACGGAGTGAAAAAAATCGGTAAAACCGGTAAAGTAACGATATTTCAAGGTGTATGTCAACATTCTATGCGTAGACATCTACCTTAGTTAATTATTTGACGATTTAGATTGTTTGCGTGGGATTAAGTTTATTAAATATTCGTAAACTTTGCATGACCTGGATGTAAAGCGTCGCTGTTATACCACAACAAATACGTGTAGTGTATCATACTTTGCAAGGATTGTTGTGTAATCTTTGCTGCACTTGCGACTTATTAGTTTTCGAACAGTAAAGTTTAAAATTCAGTTCTTAACTTATTTAAAAATAGGTTTTGAGAAAGGCGCAGCTAAGTGTACGAAAACTGGCACAGTAGGTCGAAATGTATGCGAAGATTCTTACCACTAAAATTCAGGAGCAGTTCATTTTAAGCTGGCGTTGAAAGTTTCTCCATTCACTTTCATCTTTTATCTATCATCTATCCAAAAATCATGAAGTTCCTTGCAAAATTACCAACAAAACGGGCTATTTGTTCATTTACAATACCTTTACTGTGCAGTGAAAAGTGCAAATATTAGCCGCTAAACGTTTACTCACCTCGAAAGAAATTGTCCGCACTGACCTGCTTCTTCGTCAAAAAGCCCGGCAAAACCGGCAATTTATAGCTGAAATGTTCCTTTTACTTTTGGAATTTTTCGGTTGACGAAGATTTAAATGACCGACGAAAATAATCAAATAAAGTTCTTTTTGTACGAAAACTGGGCCCGTACGAAAACTGGGCAACATACTGTACGTAACAAAACAAAAGATCGATTACAAACAAAAGAAAACTAAAAAAGTGTCAATCACAATACAAAGATAGATACAGAAAACAAACTAAAGTGATAATTGTTACGTAACGCTCCGTCGTAAGAAACTCCCTGAAGAGGGCCCATTAATAATCTCATGGAAAAGCCGCCATAACAGAGACGCTGAACAGGGCCCTTAAACAATTATAGTAATAAAATCCCTGTACAGGGTCCCTGAACGACAGCTACCCAAAGAAAAGAAAATAACAGATTCCCACAGTGGGGCTTTTGAACGCGAAAACAAATGTAACAATTGATAGTAACAACTAAGCTAAAAACAAAAAACAAAACAAAACCAGATGAGCGACAGTCGTATTAACGAGCAAGGTACGTGAAACGGTTTGATTAGCTATTGTAATTAATGCGGTTCTTAGACCGAAGGCCATGCGGATTCAGCGTGAACAATTGTGAGGTCCAATAGGCTTCCCTTGTCAGTTGTCAATTGCTCTAATTGTAAATGATTTTGAAATGTGGAGATTTGTTCAATGACAATGAAACTGATTTGAGAAATATCATGTTCGGAGCTATTGTAATGCACTGCCAATTCATTTGTTCTCCTATTGTTGAGCATACTTGATTTATGATTGCGGAATCTGACCTTGAATTCGGTTGATGTAGAATCTACATACTGTAAATTGCATTTATTGCACGTCGATTAGGATATTGGCGACCCGTGGCTGAGCTTTTGAATTTGGAAGTTTGAAGTAAAATTTTTTTACAAAGGTCACACCTTTTGCCACATTTAGAACAAACCAAAACAATTAGATCAACCTGGTATTAAGTTGAATCTAAGCCTGCAAAATAATTTATAAATGTCTTAAATTGTGAGTTCTTTAAAAAAGTTTGAAATTTCCTGGGCGGTAAACAGTATACTGTTTAACAATTAGTCTTAAAGGAACAATTGACTACGACTCCGAACTTCAACAAATGAATGCTCGTTTACAGCCTACCTTTTTTATAACCATTTTCAATGAAGGGCCTACACACGTCCAGTTTTGTTTTCATTAAAGAAAATAAGTTGCGTTACCCATTTTTTCACTGTTTTCATCTTTAAACCTTTAGACAACAAGTTCATTTACCTTCGAGAACACAAGATGTCACTCAAAAGGCATTTACACCAACTTCTTCTCACTTCCAGTAATTAAATATTCTACTTCCGGTCAAGATGGCGGTCATTTTAAAACCCCCTTTAACTTCTCTCTGATTGACTTTTCACAGTGGCTCCATATCAGATGTTTATAAGCATAAGAAAACCTTTATGTACACCAAATTTCATGCTTTTAACCCAAAGTGCACAATTCATCTCACATTCTGCACATAACCGCCTGACTATAAGCCAAGCAACTCAAGCAGGCCAAGCAACTCAAGTAACTGAGCCAAGCAACTCAAGCAGGCCAAGCAGCTCAAGTAAACCAAGCAACTCAAGTAAACCAAGCAACTCAAGTAAGCCAAGCAACTGAAGTAAGGCAAGCAACTCAAGCAAGGCAAGCAACTCAAGTAAGCCAAGCAACTCAAGCAGGCCAAGCACCTCAAGTAAGGCAAGCAACTCAAGTAACCACACAACTCAAGTAAGGCAAGCAACTCAAGCAGGCCAAGCACCTCAAGTAAGGCAAGCAACTCAAGTAAGCCAAGCAACTCAAGCAGGCCAAGCA
Source organism: Siderastrea radians (assembly GCA_964017195.1). Lineage (NCBI taxonomy): Eukaryota > Metazoa > Cnidaria > Anthozoa > Scleractinia > Rhizangiidae > Siderastrea > Siderastrea radians. The sequence goes on along the minus strand of OZ024889.1, from coordinate 33,225,263 downwards.
ACTCAAGTAAGACAAGCAACTCAAGCAGGCCAAGCAGCTCAAGTAAGCCAAGTAACTCAAGTAAGCGAAGCAACTCTAGCAGGACAAGCAACTCAAGTAAGCCAAGCAGCTTAAGTAAACCAAGCATCTCAAATAAGGCAAGGAACTCAAGCAGGCCAAGCAGCTCAAGTAAGCCAAGCAACTCAAGTAAGCCAAGAAACTCAAGCAGGGCAAGCAGGTCAAGCAGGCCAAGCAACTCAAGTAAACCAAGCAACTCAAGTAAGCCAAGCAGCTTAAGTAAACCAAGCATCTCAAGTAAGGCAAGCAACTCAAGCAGGCCAAGCAACTCAAGTAAGCCAAGTAACTCAAGCAGGCCAAGCAACTCAAGCAGGCCAAGCAACTCAAGCAGGCCAAGCAGCTCAAGTAAACCAAGCAACTCAAGTAAGCGAAGCAACTCAAGGAGGCCAAGCAACTCAAGTAAGCCAAGCAACTCAAGCAGGCCAAGCCACTCAAGTAAGTCAAGCAACTCAAGCAGGCCAAGCAACTCGAGTAAGGCAAGCAACTCAAGTAAGCCAAATAACTCAAGTACTGAAGGCAAGCAACTCAAGTAAGCCAAGCAGCTCAAGCAGGCCAAGCAACTCAAGTAAGCCAAGCAACTCAAGTAAGCCAAGCAACTCAAGTAAGCCAAGCAACTCAAGTAAGCCAAACAACTCAAGTAAGCCAAGCAACTCAAGTAAGCCAAGCAACACAAGTAAGCCAAGAACCTCAAGTAAACCGGCCAAGCAACTCAAGCAAGTACGTGGAGTTCATGTATCCAGTACACTATAATGTATCATATATGAAGTAACTACCTCGTCGCGTCGGAAGTTTTGGCGGGAAATCGGGAATCGAGCGAAATCTGCGCTTCAGCGCTGGGCTTCCTCGCCTTCTTTGCGCCGAAAGAAAAGTGATTTTCTACCGAAGGGTGCTCAAACGGTTCTTCATACTTGCGGGAGCTAACAAATGTCATTTTATCCCAGCAAAGACTCTGCTTCACGAAATGGACCCCCGATTAACAACCTCGCTCAACAGCTAGGCAAATTCAGGAAGGAAAAGTCCAAAACAACCACCAATACTTCGAGCTCCGGATTGTTTTCAGCGAAACGCAAGCTTCAAACTCAAAGCCAAGGGTGAGAGCAAAATTAAAATTTAATCTTATTTTTTTCCTCTCGGGATACCGGTTTTCAAAAAACAGTTAACACTAGTCCAGGATAAAAAGACAAAATTAATCGTTTCTTATATTTAACAGCGTCTGTGTTTCACCGAGGTAAACCCCTATTTATTAATTTTATAAGCTTTTTCAAGTTAAGGTTAACATAGTGAGGTGAATAATTAAATAATTAATTTAAATAATTGCTAAAAGACGTTTCGGTCAGTGCTAAAGCCTTCATCAGTTATGAAGGCTTAAGCTTCATTAAAGGCTTCTCCTTTGTCAAAACTAAAGCCCCAGCTAAACGTACGATCAAACATTTGTTCTAAAGGCAAAATGTTGGGTAAAAATGTTTGCCCCCGATCAAACGTGGAAAACCATTTAAATGCAAAGTTGAGAGAGGTGGCTTAACAGTCAGGGGCTGTTCATATGATACCAGAATGAGTTTCTTTCCGGAATGAGTTTCATTCAAGAATGAACTTTGTATACATGTACTTGCCAACTTTTTGTGATTCATAGGCGTGACATTTTTTATCCTGAGAGTGTCAAGATTTTTCGTAGGGGACCGATAATATCCGAAGATGTCTGACGATTTCCAAAGACGTCCGAAGATTTCCAAAGACGTTCCGAAGACGTTCCGATTTATGGCCAGTAAACCGATGCTTTGATCATTTAAACGAGTATGACCATGTATCCAGTGGCTTTCCCTACTAAAATCTGAGATTTCGCGAAAGTATGATCATTATTTTCTCGCATTAGTTCGAGTTTATTTAAATACTTTATAATTTGTTTTCAAAATAAGTCGGTTAAGGCTGTAAAGGCTCAAACTTTTCCACCAGGCATGAGAAATGGGAACGCAGGCCTGAGTAGGCGTGAGATTGCAGTTTTCGATCCGCAGGCGTGACACTTGGCAGGTATAACTTTGTACTGCATTCACGTGACAAAATCGACCAGCTCAGCCTAAGGTGTTCTCATGTGCGCGGTTTTCGCTCCAGATGAAAAGTAAAGATGGCACAAATTTCGCACCAGTTGTTATGCCTGCGCCACTCATCCCAGACTACACGGTCTGCGGTTTCATCTTAGAATGGAGTTCGTTTTCAGTTTATATGATACCAGAATGAATTTATTCCGGAATGACTTGTGTGGGAACGAAATTTCGCCTCGGTATCATGTAAAGAGAAATTATATGGGGATGGAATGAACTCATTCTGGAATAAAAGTCATTCCGGCATCATGTGAACAGCCCCTAAAACATGATCTTCTAACATGATGTTGGACCGTTTAGCCAGGGCTTAATGTAGGGTTGACAAGACTAATTGACACATCAAGGGTGCTGTACTCTGGAGTAGGTATAAATGGAGTAACTCTGAATATCCATTTGATCGAGTCGCTATTTTGAGTTTGGAAGATGTGGAATGTATCCAAGTATTCTGAATACTAGGAATAAACCAGAATAATGATGTCATTCCTATTTGCACTGCAGCCTTTTCAAAACAACAAACATAAACAGTCCGCATGCATGCAGAATGGATTGAGTGCAAACTTGTGTGGCTTTAAATAAGATCTGACAATATTATAGATACAACTACATTGTTGTTGCTGAAAAACAAGTCATTGTCATGTAGCATAGCAAAAACAAAAAATACTTTCACTGCATTTTTAGGCTTGTGTTAGCAGTGGCGGATAGTTTCACTTTGGTTTCTTAACTTTCGCTACATTTTTGAACATTTGTAGCTCATACTTGTATTTTTTCGAAAAAGTGAAAATGATGGATGATGCCTCAGCTCATTTGGGCGATTCCACAACTTCCATCTAACTCTAACCAAATGGCAGTCACGGGGAAGATATAATCATGGCTCACTTAGAACTATTTATTTATTAATTTGTCGATGATTCTTTCCTCTGCCTTATTTTTATTATTTTTTTTAACTAACCCACAGTTTTGAGAGAGAGAGTGTTTGGAAATGAAACATTTTATAGAGATTGGCCTAAGTGAAAATTACAGGACATGCTTTTTACATACGTATAGCACGTATGTTTGTGGATATGTGGTTCAGATTGGTCCACAAGACTAGACTACTTTTCCATTCTCAACTGACTACTTTTCCATTCTCAACTTCAACATTATCTGTTTTTTAGTACATAACTTTAGTCCAAACTTTGAAGATTATGAGAAATAAGAGTTATTTCTCTGCAGAGATATTCCAGTGCGAAACAACTAGCAATACATTGATCATTTTTTGGTTCATAAAATGTCCTTAATTCATTTCAAATTTTATCTCTGGGTCTTCAAAATTCCTGAGTTTTAACACTCCTCACTGCTTGTAGATTATGGTTTGAATCTTTTTGCAGGACAAAAATAGTTGCAATTCTCCAAAAGCAATGTTGTCAGTCACCAATGTTGTTAGGTACTAAGCCCAAAACATAAATTTTAAAGTTATTCTGAGGAAACTGGCGGTCAGTTTGAAATTTGCATCTGAACCTTTGACAACCTGTTAAACACTGTGTTTGTTTTTATTGATAATCCACTGCAATTTGTTCATTTAAATCTGGAATTTATTCACTCACATTTAAATCTCTTGATAAGTTGTATTGTCGCTGATGTGTGCTTGTAGTGTACCAACAAAGCAAAGAGAGAATTGAGAACTGTAAATAAAACTATTTTCCCTGCAAAATTCCAAAATAACATGTCAAATATGCCAGTGTACCTACAGGGTAAGTTTTTCCATCTTACTCTCTTATGTTAAAAAGCAGTAAATCAATTCTAGCAAGTGTCATTTTTCATTGGACAAAATTCTAAAAAATACATTAATCACAATGGCTTTCGATGAATCAGTCGTCTACACAAGTTATTTACTGGATGCCTTGAAAAAATACTTTTAATTACCATGTTGTTCAAACATGTTTTCTAGCCATGGTTCCACATGTAACAAGAACTGAAGTTTTGCTTTGATTGAGTTGACTTTGCAACATGAGCTGCAATTCAGTTGCAATGAGAAGTACTTGAACAACAGATGAGTTGAAATATTCCCAGCATTTGTATCTGTCCAACGAAGACCGAAGCACCCAAAAACTCGAAAACAAAGCACCCAAACTCGAAAAGGAAGCACTCAAAGACGAAAACGAAGCAGCCAAAGTCAGAAACGAAGCACCCTGAACTGAATGGACATAGGTTATGAAAATAGGAAATAGACCTTATCACGTTTTTTTTTTCACATTTTTAACGCCTCGCATTTCCTTTGCTACGAGACATCTGTGCGCAGGCTACTATACGGTTTTATCGCTAGAGTTAAAAATGCTATTTGCATGATTCTGACGTCTTTAAAAATTATTTTAAAAAATAGTTAGAATTATTCTTTTCTAAAGAAATCATTTGAGATTAATAAATACAGGAATGCTTCAAACAGCAGAGTTAACATTTCTTTAGTTTAATTTAATTTTAGCACCCTTGGGATGAGATGCTATTTCACTCTGAGAATTCCTTCAGGATCATTTCCGTATCGGCATGAAAAAATTTGGGTTTCATTTGGAGTCGGGATCATTTTGGGAGCTGTATGAGCACTTGAGTTCATTAATATATTAGACAAAAATTTGGTCAAATTTTGCCCACAAAAGGGGCACTAAAGCAAAACAACAGCGGAGTTTTTTGGTTTGAAAAAATGTTCACAACTTTCGCACGTCATTAGAGCTGTTATCAATACGGTTATGCCATCGATCATTGAAACAACACAGCACAAAGACTGTCTGCAGAGCTGAGTTATTTCTACCGATAGACTGTGAAACGACTTCAAGCTCATTTCTCACATCCCACAGTGATGTCAATGTTGTTTGTTTGTTTGTTTGTTTTTTCAAGTAAGGGTGATAAGTAAATGGCCAAGTTTGAGGGTCACATCTTGTGGAATAGGGGATTAAAGGTCTGTAAATTCAGGAAATTTTGTAAAATGCCTGCTGGTACTGGCAAAAAGTTTCTTGTGGTCACATAAATTTTTTTGCACCTCAGAGTGCCGCTTCATTTTCGACTTCGAGTGCTTCACTTTCGAGCTCAGGGTGCTTCATTTTTTACTTCGAGTGCTTCGTTTTGGAGTTTGGGTGCTCTGTTTTCGACTTTGATTGCTTCGTTTTCGGGTGCTTCGTGCTTCGGTCTTCGTTTTCATGTGCTTCATTTCCAATACTACCACGAAGAAGCCCATGATGCCTACATTTGAGTGACGGCCAAAGAGTAATAGTCAGCTCATGATCTTCCCCCTGGATTCTGACTATATACAGCTGTATGACAACCTTTTGATTGTGTAATGCAAAGGATTCTGTCATTGATTTCCAGTGGTATACCGGCATGACCTGTTCCCACATTGACAAATGTTGGTATACTCAATTTTCACTACACATACTGGGCTTAAAGGGAAAGAATATTCTTATTTATCAGGAATCTTATTTATCAGGAAGGTCTTAATAATCTCAAAACCAAGTTGGCATCCTGGGGAGTTTTGATGTCAGAGGCTCCAATAAAAAGCATTTGTGAATTCACCAATTGTTATTTACTTCATGTAATTGGTAATTCACACATATCTAGAATTCTTCTATAGAAAATTGCAAAAAGCATGAAAAAGTCCTTGGCTGAAAAACTGACAATATTATTGGTTTGGCAACCTCTATCATAGCATGCCTTGCAACCTTTTGGCTACTCAAACTTTAGACTTGGATATCTCAATAACTAGATAAGAGATAAGATAAGATAAGATAACTTTATTTAGACACGGTAAAATATCCTTCAGCATACAGTTAAAATAAATAAATAGATAAAATAAAGATCTATTATACCTAACTAAACTAACTAATAATTAAGCAAAATTACAACTCATTACATACTAAAGCTGCTTTTCAAGGATGCCGTATGGAGCGTATTGAACTCGTTCAAAACTGTGGTGACGCAGTTTACGTTTAAAATCATTTAAAGACGCTGCAGATCGTAGATCATGCGATAGGCTGTTCCACAACTTAGCTCCACTATAAGAGAAGCTTTTCTTTAAATAATTGGTACAGGGCTGTGGAAGAGCCAATTTATTTTCAGTATTCCTTAATCGATAAGAAGTGATGTTGTCTTGAGACACAAATCTCAGCTACTTGGGAGTCATCCCGTGTACAGTTTTGTACATCATAATAGATGTCGATACTAATCTTTGGTGCTTAAGCTAGTTTAGGCCAACCCAGTGCCCGGAACAAATAATTGACATTACATTCGTAACTGGTGGACATTAAAATACGGACTGCATGATTTTGGAGCTTCTGCAGTTTTTCAGAAAGACCGATGCCGTAGTTGCCCCAAACAACATTACAGTAATCAAAATGTGGTTGAACTAAGCTGTTATATACATCTATTAATACATTAAAAGGAATAAGATGTCGTATTTGTTTAATTGCACCTAAAGCAGAAGCAATCTTTTTGCAAATACTCTGTACGTGACATTCCCAGTTTAAGTTTTGGTCAATATGCACCCCTAGAGATTTCGCAGATGACACTTGCAACACTGGATGCTCGTTTATACTGAAAGAAGGAGTTCCAGAAAGCGTTGATAGCTTCTGCCTCGACGCAATTAACATAAACTCAGTTTTAGTCAAGTTAAGGGTCAGTTTATTGGCTGATTAAGCCATATAAACACCCTGTCTAAATCATAGTTAAGACGATCACTTATGCGATTTAAATCTGCACTGGCAAAGGTTAAACTGGTGTCGTCTGCATACATTCTAGGTTGTGAAAACAAGCAATTTGGCAGGTCGTTAATATACAAAAGAAACAATAAAGGTCCTAGAATTGTTCCCTGGGGGACATCACATTTAACTAATTTTAGGTTGACACAGTGCAATTAATTTGGCAAGTTTGGGTATGACTGTTTAGATACGAAGTAAACCATTCGTGACAGGAACCGCGTATTCCATAATATTGCAGTTTCTTTAATAAGATATTATGATTGACAGTATCGAAAGCTTTTTTTAAGTCTAAGAAAACAACAGCATTGATGAGACCACGATCAATGTTCATTGCCCAGCTGTCAGTAGCTTCAAGTAATGCGGTTACTGTAGAATGTAAAGAACGAAAATCAGATTGGTAACGAGAAAGAATACGATTCTCAGTAAGATAGTGGTATACCTGGTCATAAACTACCCGTTCAAATACTTTGGCCACGACTGGGATTACCAATATTGGTCGATAATTTGTGGGATCATTTCGTTTTCCAGAATGTTTGTACAATGGAGTAACCCTTGCAGACTTCCAGTCATAGGGAAAAATGCAAGTTAATAAGGATTGGTTAAATATTAAAGTAAGAGACGCAGCGATTAAATCAGGGCACTCCCTTAACAATTTAGCTGAGATTTTATCCAGTCCAGTGGCCTTTGACTTACAAAGTTTTGAAAGGAGAGACAAAATAATGATGTTATCTCCTCAAAGATGAACTGCTTGGCAGTTGCACAAAGGAACTCTTCATAGGTGGTATCAACATTCGCAACATTTCGTCTAAGGCTTGGTCCAATCTCAATGAAGGAATTATTCAACAATTCAGAAATTTCTACTTGATTCCTCGATTTTTGTCCTTGGTATTGAATTTCATTTATTACTGTTATATTCGACTTACGGGATGTCAATTCATTTATACATGTAGTTTTCCAGGTCTTGCGTTGATCACCGGCATAATTATTAAAAGCATTATAATTATAATAAGCCTTTTTAGGAGACTTGATTTCCTGATTTACTTGATTTTTGACTTTCCGAAATTGATTCCAAATGAATGCATCCTTAGTTTTAATAGCTTTATTTTTAAGCCGGTCTCTGAAATTCATTTGCTTTTTCAAATTAGTGGTTATCCATGGGGATTTGGTGGGACGTGTGCGTTTAGTTTTCACTGGAGCGTGTTTGTCACAAACGCTTAAAAATAAATCTTTCCATTTTTTCCACATGTCATTGGGGTCGTACAGTTCTTTGATATTCTCCCACGGTTGTGTCGAAATATCACTACGAAAATTAGTGCTGTTAAAATGTTTAAATTTTCTATAGCTGAACAAATTGATTCCTTTTGAAGCAGGGGGAATTGATTTTTACAGTATGCATTAACAAGACTATGATCGCTTATACCAACGTGAGACACCCCAGAACAAAGAATATTGTCTTGATGAGAAGTGAAAATAAGATCAATTAATGTGCTGGTTGAAGGTGTGATTCGAGTTGGCTGGTCAATTAACTGTTTTAAACCATAAATGTCTGTAACATTCAAGAGAGCCCTTGCATAAATGTTATCGCTGGATAGCAAAATTATCACAATTCATGTTGCCCGTAATATAATGTTCAACATTTTCAGAATCTAGTCTTCCTAGCAAGGAGTCAATATTCGAGAGAAGCTCAATAGGTGAGTTTGGCAGTCTGTACCAGGAGGTAGCAACGAACAGTTTTGAATTCGGTTTACAAATTTCAATCGATAACATTTCCAGGAGCTCGTTATCTAAATTAATCCTCACGGACTACATAATTTATGTTGGAACGAATATAGAAGCAAACACCCCTGCTGAATCTCCCATTAACAGTCCTGTCGCGACGGATCACATCGTAACCCACAACGTTTACGTCCTGGTCTGATATGCTCCTGTCGAGTCTTTTCTCGTTAATAGCCAGTATATCAATATGTTGACCGTCTAAAAGAAGGCGAAGTTCATCTATATGTTTCAACAAACTAGTAATATTAGGCTAGCCATTTTAAACCGGCGCGGCCCTTAGGAATTATATAATCAGGATTACACCGGGCACCAGGTGGAGTTAATGTAAAATCACGAGTCGCCGTGGCTAATGAATGAGATTCGGTACATCAATGGGCAATATGGGCAACCAAGTTACTCGCTAAAATGGCAATGCCCTTTTTGTTAAGTTGAAGTTTCTGATTATTTACGCATGTTTCATCAATGTTCGGGTGCATTACAAAACCCCATCCATTTTGATTACAAAAGGTTTTGATGACTTTGTTGCATTCTTTTACCTTGTTACTGAGAGACTCCTCGTCATATCGTTGTGTCAAAGCCGAGATAGTCACTTGATGTCAGGAGACGAAGAGGAAACAAGGTTTCCTAGGTCTATGATCTGTTCAGCGACAACGCATGGAGAATGATGTTTCAGGTCATTAGTACCGATGTGAAGTATAATCTCTCTAGGCTTAATTTGAAGGGAAGGCTGCAAATAGTGTTTCATATCATCAATTCTAGCCCCAGGAAAGCTTCGAACAGTCACCCGTCACTTCGTCGCACGGCTCAGCAGGTCTCTTCGCAGACCCTTGATAATGGAATCTCCAATAATAATGGTCGTATCACTTGGAGTAGAAGACTCGGGCGCTTGATGGCGATCTCTGAAATTGCAGCTGCACCTTCATCTTTGATCTGACACGATCCTTTGTTCTTTTTCTTTTTCCAGACGATGAAAAAGCCTTACACCAATTTGTTGATTGATGCTTAGGGTTTTACAGTTTGCAGTTGCTTTGCATCAGTGCCTACGTTCAATACACAAATTAACTCAAATGAGCCACTGTGATTACTGGCTCCTGCCACTCTCAAAAGGCGAAATATCGAGAACATCATAATTTTGCCGAATACTGCGTTTATTAAGCTTTCTGTTGATATATAGTTTGATAAAGTTTCTTGTAAACCAGCACTTTCCAAAGTATGTTGTAACGTTGAGCCGAAATTCAGCCTATAGGCAAATGAATACAGCAATTAAATTATAAAAATATTTTTTAAATCGTGTTTAGTGCTGGTGGTTTTCCAATGTCAAGTGAAAGTTTTGTGGTGTTCCCATCAGGTAGCCCAGATAAATCAGAACAATGGCTTGTCCTTTGGTCAAATTTTTGTTACATACATTTTTTACTTTTCCTGTACATATTTCGTCTTCTGTGTCTTTCTTTAACTGCCATAAGGATCAGTCGTTCCGTATATTTTTTGCTTGTCCTTTCCTCTATATACTTACCAAAACAACAAAAGCTGAAACTATGCAAAGCAAAATTACAGCAAAAAAGGGGCTAAGTATAAAAGCAGACTACACTAGGGTAATAAGAAAAAGCTGATACCAAATACATGTCTGAGCAATACTTCATTTCAATGTACATTTCATGAAAGACTCCCGTTTTTACAAAAACCTAATAGTTGCAATATGAAGGTCTTTGTGAATATATGAAAACTAGTGGAAGCCAGTATATTCAGACTCTAGGTTTGACAAAAGAAGACATCATGCAAATCCGGTAAATACTACAAAACCCTATTGGAAGTCCAAAGAATGCTGTCACTATTGGGGATTTACAGGTAGAAGAAACAAATTAAAAGCTCAACTGCAGCTTTAAATTTCATTTTGTTCTAGTTGTTCTGATCTCCACCTAAATTACGAATGCATTTTTTACACCACTGATTGTTTTTGAGATTCCCAAGTTTTCATTTTGGGCCTTTAAAGTACTTGTTTCCGTTTTAGCGGAACCCGCATGCGTAGTGCGGAACACCATTGCTAAGCAAATTTGGTAACCTATCGATGCGAGAAAATTTGGTTCTGATATGAGCATGCGCCTGTACATACATCTGTCCGTATGGACTGTGGAGGAGGTGAGGGTAGTCCCAAGGTAACCCAACCCGGGGAGGATGGTGTCATCTTTTCGTGGCAGGAAATCATGCAGTGCTTTTGGCAACCAGTGCAGCAAAATGATCGTTCAACAGTGTAAATATAGCAAGGCTAGTGCCGACTGGTTTTTTCTGTCTATGACCATGGCTTTTGCGGTGGTCCAAACACATTTTCCCAGGAAAAACACCAGCATGTTCATGTTGACAGGCAGGTTGCCACGGGAAAAGAAATAAGTAGTAAAATTAACCTGAAGAAATTGAGTCAGCATTTGCAGCCTAGCGGAAAGATGCCGATCTGTACTGCCGGCGAGGTCGAGTTCGATACTCAGCAAGGACATGATTTTTTTTTTAATTTAACGACTTGGAGCTCCGCTTTTAGGCTTGGCAAAATCTAGCTATATAGTTACTATTTTTTTTCTCAGTTGAAGAACAGGTGAATTGTGAAGTGAAGTATTTACACTAAACTTAAAAAAAGACCAGTAAATTGGTGGCTTTCTTTTCTGGCAACCCCAGCTTAATGAGAAAAAAATTAATAGTGAAATAAGGTGATGGTTATTGGGGAGTTTATGTGAATAAGTAATAACTAGCCACAGTATAAGGTACATGTACTGTAATTTTTTTCTTTATAAATGTATAACCATGGATCATGTGTATCTATTTGTTTGCAGTAAATTGTTCAATTTCTTTTCAAAGAAGGACCCAAAGAAAGAGGTGAGAAATTTAGTAGTTTTATCCTATACTGTAAATGAATACTAAGGATAGTTAAAGGATGTTAATTAAAAAAAAAAACAAATAGAAATGTGGGGCAAATTACACATACATGGCTGGACTGGTCCATGATGAAAAGGAGTGAGGTGGCCCAGTTCCCCCCTATTACTCGAAAGTGCCTTTGTGCCAAGCTTGATAAGACTCAAAGCTTTCAATAACATGTATTGGCAGGCGGTTACAGATTTGAACAGGTTGCAAGTGGTTGCTAGGTCTCAAGATCAACCAAGAAATAAGTTTTGCTGCACATGCGGATAAACTTTGCAACAAGTTAGCATGTGACACATCGCAGTTCTTTATAAAAGTAAATATTGTTTACCTATTAAGTTAGCTGTGGGTGCACGGTGGTGTTTTTAGTAGTGGTTAGAACGTTGAACTTCAGAACTGAAGGTCAGTGGTTCGAGGCCCGGTTCCTACCATCGTGTTGTTTCCTTAGACAAGAAACTCTAACCCATATTGTCTCTCTCCACCCAGATGTATAAAATGGGTAACATTTTATTAGATTATGTAGCTCCGGATGTTCAAGGATTGATTTTGGCAGAATTTTATTTGTTATGCCAAACGAATGTTATTCAACTGATCTTTCTTAGTTTTGTGAAGCGCCTTGAGCAAGTAGTGGATGTGTGCACTATATAAATGCACTATTACTATATTTAAAAAATCAGATTCTGAAAAAAAATGCACGCGCTTTAGTGAAAAATGTTTTTTTGAATAAAAGTTAATAAGAGAGAAAGGAGTTGTAATCTCTAATGGCGTGACTCCCTGCTGCAATGTTTGGCGTAAAAGGTCAATCATGGTTCTTATTTCAACTCATTAGCATCTTGTCATTAACACCGCAAGTGATCTGAGCTTGTACTTTACTCATTGGTGTCGAGAATTTAAGTTGAAAAGCAGGATTGTACCGTTGTGGATAGAGGTCAAAGCATAACAAAGATATTTGGATGATGAATAAAGAGAAACCACGGCCAAAGAAGAGGACCGAATCTAAGTTTTGCGAAGAAAAAATTTATTCCTCATACATTTCACCAATCTAGCAGCAAAAGATGCTGCAAAACAGCGCATGACAAAACACCATCCATAAAAATCTCTTAGCAACAACACTAGATCTGTAGTTAAGGGTCTCCCTCCTTAACATGAGAAAGTTGTCAACTGTAAATTCTTGAAAGTATTAGTGATTATGTAAGACACTTGTTAGTAGTCAACAACTTTCCCTGATCAAAATCATTTTCAGCCTGCCATAGTTTTATCTTACATTTTAGTTTCCAGTTTTGTTAGCATATTCTTCTACTCACTACTAGTTTTTAGCATGAAGCATTTTTACTTTTACTGGGGGGTTACGAGTTCATTAGTGTGTCATACACTTTTAGGTACTACCCTTGTTAAATAAAGGCATTATGATTATTATTATTATCATTATTATTATTATTATTATTATTATTATTATTACTATTATTATTATTATTATTATTATTATTATTAAGTAACACAGCTTCAGGGAATCACGGGAGTTGTATGCCAAATCACATGTAACAGGCCATTTTCTATTATTCAAATGAAGTGTTTTAGGAGAGAAGACATCATTAGAACAACCATTTTATAAGACATAATTATGTATAAACTCATTTTGGACCTATGATGTTGCATACAACTACCATGTTTCCTTGCAGGCAATATGTTACACAGTCAGGGGAACTGGGTGTTTGTCTCATGGCAAGAACTGCTTAAAATGTAAATTGTTTTGTGTTGCGTATAATGTTGAAACCTTTCCCTGGACGGACCTACAATTCTGGTGGAACTTTCTTGGAACTGCAATAATATTGAGATAGGCCACACCATGTAAATAGCCATGCCCACCTGGTCATAGGCCTGCCAGTTGGGTTTATGTACAGCTGTATATATATATGTTATTCACCAACCTAGGCTGGTGAATAATGTGTTTATTTTTTTCTGCTTTTTTTGGAGGTGGAACAAGGTGAATTGGTTTGAGAATTGTTTGTAAACAGTCCTTCTACGTGCGCTAGTTCCCACAATCAAAATTATGAGAAAGAGCCGCTAGCAAACGTAGGGATAAAGGATAGATTAACGATAAAACAGAACTTAAAATATATCATTTAAAAATAAGCGTTAAGAACAAACCCGGACGTCTCATAGCAAGAACAAAGAAATAAGCTTTGTCTTGCTCAAAATGAAATCACCTTACCGGTAAGTTTAAATTTGGTTTATAGTACCCAAAGATTTTTAAGACAAGTAAGACTTTATGTGTAAACTAATGCTTACACTCCTCAAACTCTACTGCATATCTTAGTATTTTAAACTTTTTTGTTCATTCTTGCTCAAGATTTTTGCAAATCGATACTTTGAGAAAACTAAACTGTAAAAATTTGTTGACATGCAGCAGTTCTTGTCGAAGACACAGCGTTGCGAGATTTTTTGTTTGACAATGTTAGCTAACAGTCATTAATAATCATATTGTTTTGAATGAAGCTAAATGGGACAGGATTACAAAAGAGATCTCCAAGGAAAAGAACGACATTTCAACTGAGAAACGGAGGTCAAAAGACTAACTTGCAGTTAACCCGTGTTAAATCAAATGGCGTGTTAATTAATAAGAAAACCACAACTCGAATAAAAAACACAGAAAAACTCGCCTTTTTTGTAGAATAACCAGGCCTATTATTCCATTGCTGATTTCTTCTTTCACTTTACAACGGATAGTGAGAGAAAAGTTCCATTTTAAGAAGAAAAATCCAACGTTTCGTTGTGCAGGAGTGAAATGATTTCACTTCGATCAAGTTTTCCTGCGGATTGGAGCGGTCAGTGCACGTGGTCTGTATGGGAAAATCCTGACTGCTGGTGTGCGCATCATTAGCCAATCAGATTCAAGGATTTAGGATTCCGGGCTTATTGTTTTTCTGAAGCATCTCAGCGGTACATGTACATTTGTAGCAGGCTGCTAATCTTTATTTGAACACTGGTCGATCAGTTATGTTTAATTTTAGCATTTTAAAAGCTCTCTCCTCTCGATGAGAAAAAGACCAAGACCTTGCAAAGAGCAGGAAAGTGTTTTTCTCCTAAGAGGACTGTATACCTGCTGTTACTTCTTATGAGTTCTTGTCATTCATTGTTTCTGCTGCCAGCGTTTACGTGTAGGCCTTCAAATTGATGACTAACTTCTGTCGATTTTGGGCGCACCAATAATGCGGGGAAATATTTTACGGACAATCACTTGAATTACTCAATCACTTCATTACAGGAGTCCAAGACCACATCGTAAGCTGAATTAAACAATAGAATGAAAAAACTAAGCTAAAACCTATATATAAATCTCTAACATTTCCTTGATTCCATTGTAAAGTAGCAAGTTCTATTAAAAGCAATTCTAGCACAAAATCAGCAAAGTATCACATGACTAGAAAATTGCTGACTAGAAAAACAAGATACTAAACCTAGAAACACATGAAGAATGACTGATCTGCAAGAAAATCCAACTGGCAGCCATTGAAAACTGACAATAGTACAAAAGTTACTGTTCTAAAAACTTCACAAACGTACAATCAGAAACATACATGTAAAGGAGCTAGACTGTACTTAACAGCTGTTTTGCTGATTCCAGACCAAATTAAACCTTCAAATTATGTTCTTCTATGAGAAATGTCTAAAGAAACTCTTGATCTGTTTGTTAACATGCTCAAAGCTAACTTACTCAATTTCAGTTTTGGGTGGTCACTATAACTACTCCAGATGTCAGAATGTCTGGGGATTAGGCATACAGTGCTGTTAAATGGCTCCCCAAAAAGTTTCAATTTCACAGTCTAATGAGCATTGAGCACTTTTAATCATTATTATTAAAAGTGCTCATACAAATTAGAAGCTATAAGTAAATTCTACTTAATATGGTACTGGTGATTAAGGCACCTCAAAAGGTATGAACGTCAGGTCTCTGACTGCTGCAGTAACACTGACTTCTGTACAGGATGCTCTGAGAACTTGGCAGGATTGGTCCTCATAGCCTTGTTATCATGGCTGTGATCTGCTAGCACAACATCTGCTAGCCTATCTGTCATGCAGTATAAATTAAAGCAATACTACTTTATTTGCACCAGGTTTTAATGAAACAGGGACCCTTAAACGTTGTAAAAGTTGCACTATGATGTTATTCAATGAAAAAGAAAGATGCCAATGTGGGATAGCCTACGTGGTTTTATAATTAAAGAGAATGGAAAACCCAACTGTTGAATTTAATAGCAATGGATTGAACTATGTAAATTTAAACAGTTTGATTATTTAGGAAAGTAAGCTTCTAAGTAAGCCAAAGTAAGCTCAGTCAGACAGGAACTCCTTAACGACATTTTTAGCTTCTCCAACAAAACTTCTGGGGTTCAAAAGATCTCTTAAGGTGGCTTACGACAGTTTTTCTGAGACACAATTGTGCACACTGAGAAATTCTCTCTGACCAGTATAACATACATGTATCTGTAAAACCTTGACAAAAACCTTGAGAAGTTGTTGTAAAAATTCTCATGTTTATCGCACGCACCATATCGTGTTATTTCAGCACGCGCTTAAAGGAGCTACGTCACGGACAACGCATCTTGAAAAAACTGGCAAGTTTTTTCAAGTTTGTCATTCGTAATCCATCTTAATCTCCCTCAGTCGTAACCATCCTTGTTTAGTTTTGGTTTGTTATTACTTCTTTGGTGTTTTTCTACCTTAGGAAACTATCATTGTGAGGTTTCCTTCAATGAGACAACAATTTTGTCAGATCATAAAAGTGAATGAAAATGCCGTGACATAGTTCCTTTAAGTTGCATGCATGCTCAGTTTTGCTCACCAAGGAGGTCGCAAAAAAATCGCAAATCAACTTTTTGACCCCAATCTACTCGAAAACTGACCGTAAAACCCACAGTAAAAATTCAGAATCAATTAACTGTCAGTAGTAAGCTTCACCTGTAGACAAAATATTAGCAAAATCTGTAAGAGGGATTTTTAGAAATTCTCAACAAAACTCATTAGCAAAAATTCTGCCTTACAGATTTTCATTTTCTTTAGCATAGTTGTTTATTTATAACCACTTTCCAAATCCTGAAGAATTAAGGTAGGGTCGTACGGCCAGATTTTGCGAAAAAAAGCTCTAAAAAAAGTCTAGTTTCCAGTTCCCTCCTAGCACTCGGTCTGCTATATTTGATATTTTCCAAGCTTCCCGTATTTCTTTTCCAGGATAATGAGGGTTAATATCATTTCTTTAAACGGTTGTAGCAACAAAATAATGACCCAGAAGAAAACTCCAGTTGGCTTCAAACGAAAGTCTTAAAAAGGTTATCTATCTCATCTGAAAACTGCAGTAAGCCACCTTTGTCTGTTGCAGATGTAAACAATGAAAGAGTTTCATAACCAATTCCTTCAACTTGCTGAATGCCAAATATCAGTGGATCATATTCATTGTCAATTGGTGAGCCCCCCAAAGACAAAAATAGGAAACAGGCTCTCTGTTTTCTAGACTCTGCAGCATGAATCTTGTGCCTATTGGCTTTGGCACTGCTTTCTTTTCTCTTCCTAGATTCTGAAGATTTCACTGAAGACAATATTGGGAATGTGGCAGAAAATTTTGTCGTCACTCTCTCCATATCTTGAACAGGATTGTCAATGTTCTCCTCTATTCCTGTAGTTATAAAGTGACGAGTGTCTGTATTAAATTTGTGATGGCATGTTAGCGCTGCTTGCAGTTTGCCAGTTGTTTTCGTGAATAGGCTATTGTCATGCTCAGCTGTCTTACCGGTAACTAAATTGCCTTGCTCTTGCACCTCAATATATTTCTATTGTCACATGGCTGTAGCGTGCACTCCTCAGATAAAAATCTTCCACCACAAGCACTTCCTTGAGTTCCTCAACCTCCGATGAATGCAATAATGAAGGTTGGACAAGAGGTGTTCCTGTCAAACGTTCTCCAGTTCCAGCCCTAGATACTATAAATTTCCCTGGAGTGCTTATCGTTCACTATGGCAACGTCCAGTGGAGACGACATCGACAAACTTCTCCCGAGTGTCCAGATAAAGAAATTGTTCAATGAGGGAAAATTTTCCTCCTCTGAAGAAAGGTCTTTGCAAGAGTTCTGTTCCCAGTATAATGAGGACAAGACTGTGTGTAAAAGTTATGTAGTCAGAGTACCTTGAGTTCTTGGATGCAAAGGTGAAAAAAAGAGTAGGAGAAAGGAACACTCTTCCATCTAATATTTCTTGGAAAAATGAAAAAGATGTGGAAGTGCTTACTAGGAACAACCAGCTGAAAATGCATTTGAAACAACATGGTCTCAAGTTAAGTGGAAGTAAGGCTGATTTAACTATTAAACGAGTTCTCAGCCACGCACATGGAAATACTGTCAGAGATGTTCTGGAAGGTGAAGAATTTAATAACTCGTGTGAAGATGACACAACTTCAGAATCAGAGTCAAGTAATTCTGATGGAGAGAGCACATACGTTGAAGAGTCATTTGAAGTACTTTTTGTGCCTGAGGAAGACATCCAACACGTAAATTAGGTATAAGGGAACCATTGGTGGAGGAAGCAGGGGAGGGGGGGTTTGACCTTAATATTATCAGTAGGTGAGGGGAGGTTAAAGTTAATTTTTGCTTAGTGAGAGGGGGGTTGCGACTTAATTTTGAGCTGCATTTTACCCATTTCCCAACCCCCCTCCAGGTAATATTGCACAGTCCCTAAAAATAGAAAACAAAAAGTAAGCTAAACTTAAAGTATAAATCTCTAACATAAGTCCGATATTCCATCGTAAAGTAGCAAGTTCTAAAGGGATCCTAGCATACAAAATCAGCAAGTGTAACCACAGTACTACAAGACAAGAGAATTGCTAACTAGAAAACAAGATAGTAAACCTAGAAAAAAAAAAAAGGATGACTGATTCCAAAGAAACTTCAACTGGCAGGCACCAAAAACTGGCAATAGAGTGCCATGCCCCATGGTCAAAAGTAGAAAAATTGCAGTTTTAAAAAACTTAGCAAAAATACAATCAGAAACGTAAAGAAGCTAGACTGTAGTAAGGAAACACGTCACTTACTTAACAGTCGTGCTGTGTCAATTTCAGACAACAACCTTCAATCATTTCTTTTGTAAAAGACTCCTGAAGAAACTCTTGATCTTTTGCTAACACAATCTTAAGTGCAAACTTAAGTGCAGTTTGGGTGGAACTATAACTACTCCACATCACGTGTAAAGTTGCCTGCTAACAATTCATAAAATAAAATTAACAAACTTAATCAGAATGTCTGGGGATTAGCCATACAATGCTGTTACAATCCAATTTATGTAAAGGTATTGGATTGTGTTGGAAATGTTGCTATAAAAGTGTAGTGAAAATGGCAGACGTAATGCACTTTTAAACTCTTTTAGTAAAACGAACCATCACAACGATACAATACGTGCAAAACTGATATCTTTACACCAAAACTACTGGTCACTTGACCCTAGCTCCTACACCATACCCCCCCACCCACAGGAAAGTGGGAGTCTGCATGTGTTTGGGTTTTAACTAAGAGAAAATATAAATACAAAAAAAGGAATAACAAGAAAACAAAATGTCATAGTTTGTGTTCAACACCAATGTTCAACAGAGTTTTTTCCTTTCCACCACTCCCCTTTTTTCTTTAGGTGGGTAACTTTTTGCGTACAATCTTCTTTGAGGTGGAGCACTCGATCCTTCTGTGCCTGGGTGACCCTTTGGAAACTCCCAATTGAAATTTTATTCCAAGAAGCGATGGCAAATCTGAAGACATTATAGCATTGAACTCCCACTGTCCGTAATGATCTGGAGGACGCATCATTCTCTTTGGGCAAGTTATGGGGTACGTGTAGTATCTGAACTGCCGCTTTCGTCATGCTCAGTGGCCACACTGGTTCCAACCGCTTTCTCTTGTACTTGTCCCACATCTTTGCCAGGCATGAGTGTAAAGTCTAAGCCGCCATGCCGGACCTTATGTCCAATTTGTGCTTGCGGAGTTGTTTCCTCAGGGGTGGTCTCTTCAATTCCACTTGCAGGGTGGTCTCTTCAATTGGTGCTTCTGAGGTGGTGTCTTCAGGTGAAGACACCACCATGGAATTTTGTGGGAAGGAGAAAAGATCTGCAGGTAATTCGTCACTTTCCTCCCCATCAGTCCGACTGTCCATGGCAACGGTGCCACATCCTTCACTATCTTTCTCCTGTCCCCATGTAGATTTGCCTTGTTTGCGCCAGTACAGCTTTAAATTGTTAAAATGCACAACTTTCAAACAACTTCTGGGATCACTTACCGGTAGCTCACTTGTGTGATAGTCGGCCCCTTTCATTTGCGGTGAAACTTCGCAACCTCGCCTGTCTTCACCTGAGGATTGAACAGGAAAACCAAGTCACCATCAAGTTTCCACAGCTTTGTCAAAGTATTCTTTCTGTCGGTGTGGGGCCTTTTAAGCTGTTTGCGGACATCTCGAAGTGCTTTGCTGAGCTGGTTCTTGAACCCGGAAACATAGTCCTCATGGTTGTCTGTGTTTGTCACTGAGTCACCCATCATCACATCTAGTGGCAACCGTACCTCTCTCCCAAACATAAGTGAGTAGGGGGTGTATCCTGTTGAGGAATGTTCAAAACTTCTATATGCCATCAAACAGGGTCCCAGGTGCTGATCCCAAGTTTCCGGCTCACTGTCAACTTTTGCCATTAGCAGAATTTTGACTGTCTTGTTAGCATTCTCCACCTGTCCATTACCAGCTGGGTGATATGCTGTTGTGCTGGATTTCTTGATTTCCAGCATTTGGCATGGGCACGGAACAGCTGTGATTCGAAATTGTGGCCTTGGTCAAAGTGGATGGTATCAGGCATGCCCTATCGGTAAACCCAGTTGTCTACTAGTGCCTTTGCGCAAGTCTTGGCTCTCTGATTAGGCAAGGCGTACACTTCTGCCCATTTGGTAAATGAGCACTGAACGGTCATGATGTAACGACTACCATGCTTGGTTCTAGGCAGGGGACCAATGACGTCAATGTGCACTCGTTGCATAGGGTAGATTGAAGGAATGGGGTGAAGCGGTGCCTTCGGAGTCTTCCTTGGTGGCTTACACTCAGCACACGTCAAACAGGCTGCGCAGTAATCCTTCACAGCACTAGCGAGGCCCGGTCTCCAGAATCTTGCCTGCACCCTGGGTAAAGTCTTGAGGCACCCAAGGTGACTACCTTCTATCCCATCATGCAGTCGTTTCAGAGCAGGTTGCACCAGGTACGCCGGGAGGATGACTCGGGGCTTCTGCTCGTCCTTAGGCTTCAGCTTCAATATACCTTCCTCCAGTTCTAGTAACGGATACTGCGTGTATATTGCTCTGGTAAGGGGACTGTGGGACTGCAGTTCTTTTGTTGTGAGTGGGGATCATCCTTCCTTTATTTGTGTAATGACTGGGTGGATATTGGGGTTATTACGTTGTGTCTTTGCAATCTCTTTGCCGACCATGAAAATTAGCTTTCCTGGGACTCGGGTGTCTCTCCCGTACGCTTGTCTTCAAGCAAGGTTGCCGCCGCAACAAATTCAGTGTCGCCGCAAGTCGGACAACTTCCATGTTTCCGCTTGGGTTTGTAAGAGAGCGCATCTGCATTGGAGTGACTCTTTCCCAGATGGTGTTCAATGTCAAAATCGTACTCTTGGAGTCTCTCCAACCAGCGGGCTACTTGTCCTTCAGGTTGTTTAAAGGACATCAGCCACTTTAAGGCCTGGTGGTCTCTTTGGATGTGGAACTTACGCCCAAGCACATAGTAACGAAAATGGTAAAAAAATTCCACTAACGCAAGCTTCTCGAGGCGAGTTGCACAGTAGTTCCTTTCATGGTGGTGTAATGCGCGACTTCCATAGGCCTCAACACGCTCAGTACTATCTGCCTGCTTCTGAGACAGCACAGTTCCATTGCCATGGCCACCACTCACATCAGTATCTACAACAAATTGGCTGCTAGATGCGCTGAAGTCAGGACATGCGAGGACAGGTGGTTGAACTAGGCACTGCTTGAGTTCACAAAAGGCTTGCTTCTGTTTGAGCCCACAGCTGAACTCTGTTCCCTTTCTTGTCAAGCAGTTCAAAGGTTCAGCCTTTTCTGAAAAGCAAGGAATAAATTGGCGATAGTATGTTACAAAGCCGAGGAAGCCTTTCAGTTCAGTCGGGGTTGGCCAGTCACAGATAGCACTTGTCTTCTCTGGGTCAGTATGGATGCCCTCAGCTGATACCACGTGACCAAGAAAGGAGACCTTTTGCTGAAGGAAGGCACATTTCTGCGGTTTCAACTTCAACCCTGCCTCTCGTAATCTCTCATGGAGCCGCGATAAGTGTTCTCAAAGGTGCTGGACATGACAATTATATTGTCTAAGTAAACTAAGCAGTGCTTCCAGGTAAGGCCCCTCAACACTAAGTTCATTAGCCACGTTAAGGTTCCAGGTCCATTAGTCACCCCAAACGATGAGCAGGTCCACTGGAACTGACCTTGATGCATGAGGAATGCAGTTTTGGGCCGGTCTTTCTTGGCGACGGGAGCCTGCCATTACCCTGAGGCCAGGTCGAGGCAGCTGAACCACTTTGCCCCACCCAAGGATTCCGGAATATCATCTGTCCTTGGAAGGGGTTGAGCATCCTTTACAGTGACTGCATTAAATCTTCTGTAATCTATGCGTAGGTGGTAGCTACCATCATGCTTCCTGCCCAAAACAATGGGACTGCTCCAGGGGCTATTGGATGGTTCGATTGTCATGAGCTCGGAGAGTTGTCGGTCAATTTCATCCTTCTTAAGTGGTGGTAAACGACGGGGTGCTTGTTTAATGGATGTGGCTGAGCCAGTGTCAATAGTGTGTTCTATTAAATGAGTTCTACCCAGCTCACCATCTCCGGTAGCAAACAAGTCCCAGTATTCTTCTAGTAAATCAGCAAATGAAGTTTGTTGCTCTACCGAGAGGGCTGAGTAGTCAGCACAAATACCTGTCTTCCACACAAATTCATCAAGGGAAGCCTTTGGTCCCTGATTACTTTGGTTTGCCTTAAAAGATGTACTGTTCTCACTGGCATTTGAATCCACTTGGAACGAGTTCACAGAGGCATAAACGTGATCGAGAGGGTGAAACTGTCCTACTGTTTTCCCAGGCTTTAGAGTGACGGTCTTCTCTGAGAAATTTGCTAGTTAAAGAGCCGTCTTACCCTTTGGAATAGTTTATGTGCGTGTGCTACACAAAATCTGTCAACAAACTTGTCCACTGTATCTTTCCTGAGCCCTTCCAAAATTCCAGGTGCCCCGTTGTTCCTTTCAAATCCAGGTTCTAATTTTCCGCATAAAACCACTTCCATTCCTGGTTGCAACTCAACTTGTTCTGTAAGGACAATATGGCAAACGCTCGGTGCCTTCTTCTGATAAAAGATCGGCAGCTCTTCGCCCTTGGCCAGGAATGTTCCATGTCATACAAAATTTGACACAACTCTTTTTTGAAGAAATCTGATCCAAGAATGCACGGGTGAGTAATGTCGTGAACAATCAACATCAGCACCTTGAAGGTAGAATTTCCAAGGCGTAATGATATTATGGTTCTTCCCTGAACAGGTAAAACTTCACCATTAGCCTCTGTGAGAGTCGTGTTGATCTTTTAAAGCTTATCTGGAGGATAATGTCCACTTTTCAGTTTTCCAAGTTTCTTCATTGAGTACATACACTCGAGGTTGTGCCAGTATCTAGTAGAATTGAGATCCGAGTGTGATTGATCAGATCAGAAATATAAACACCACATCCACTCAAAACAAATTGTCTCTCCTCGACGCTTCTCCCGTAGAAATACTTTGGGCCCTTGGTCCAAGGGGACTGATTGACTCGTAGCAGTCCCCTCTGTCCTTTTCCCAAAGCAATAGGGCAATCTCGGGCATAATGGCCATAATTTTGACAACAATAACATTGAACTCCGTCAAGTACCCGTGAGGAATGTTGGCTGCATTGAGGTCATTGTTGTTCCAGCCTTTCAAGCCTTGAGTTGATAGAGACCATCAGGTTTCTAAGCTCTGCTACATCAGAAGTTCAAATGTGGCCATGCCGGTTTAGACGGGGTCGAATTACATGAAGCAGTGCGAGCGCTTTTCATTTATTCATAAATCAATGATTTTATACATGTACCCTCACTTATTTTGTGCCACAGAGACATGAAGGATATAACACTCTTGTTAATTTTACAGGGAAGTATTTTACAAAGGGATAAAGACGAATCAACAGGATGTTTTGAAAGGTAGCTGATAGAAATTAATTAAAAATGCTTTCAGCCAGTAATGAAAAATATGTTTATCAGGAAGAGGCTATGTTTGAAATGTTTGGATTTCAATGTAGGTAATGGTATTTTAAACTCGGCCTTGTTGATTTCATCCTTGGCAGTAATGCTACTAAGTAATAAATCAGTTAATATAAGATAACCTCATTACAAATACAAAATGTTGTTCTATTATTTTATAAGCTGATAACAAGTAGACTACTGGCAATCAGCTCTTGCTTAATTTATGGTAAAACCATTCACCTTTCCTTTCTAGGACCTTGACATGTGTATGATGTGATTGCATTTTAGAGAACATGAAACTTTTAACTAACATCTTTCTTTTAATTTAAAGGAAGCATGCTCTCAGTGTAGAAGAGAATACAGAAGGACCAGGGTTGCGGCAGATTGCACGTGTAACACCTTTTTTATCCACAAGGTGCATTATTTTACATTATATTGAATTATGTATTATATTGTATTTTAAGAGTACATTCAGTGCATCCCCAAACTCATTTGGTTACAAATATTCGTCTCGTTACTTTTTTTGTTGTGAATGATTGCATCTCAGGGACAGAGACACAGTTTGTACTGACTCAGATCTCACTATTTCAGAACATTGTAATGAGACCGGGTTGTCTGCAAGGCAAGAGTTGACTGTAATTTGAAATGGCTAACCTCCAGTTAGGTTTCAGAGATCTTAGGGAGACCAAGTGTGGCAAAGTTTTCGGGTTAGCCTCACTTGCTCAGGAAGGCACTAAGAATTCTTGGCCCTACCTTTATTTGCCAGACCTCTTTGGCCCCTCAGGGAATAAGGACAACAGTTGTTGTTTGCGGCCTTATTTAAAGTGAGGCAAAGCAATGTTGATTTATGACCTGGTAAGGTTACAGGGTTTTCAATAATGGCTGGCAACCGGCGAAACTCGCTGGCTATTCCTCATGAACTCGCTGCCTATTTGATTGAGAAATGACCCCATATTTTGTGACTAACATGAGAAACATTCGCCTTGGATCGGCCAAGAATTATTCATGAAAATCAAAAGAATCTTGCCTGAATTCTGAGTAATTTCAGCGGCAATTTGTGTTTCCTGTTCTGTTCAAATACCCTAGTTCTTGCTCTAGAATGCAGGAAATGCATTCTAAGAGGCCCAAAGTTTCAAAATTTTCTGGGGGAGCATGCCCCCGGCACCCCCTAGAATGGTGCACCTTCATTCTCCACCTACTCCTAAAATTTTGCCACCTACTCTGATTGCTATTGAAAACCCTGAGGTTTCCTACAAGTGACAAAGAACCACAACAGGTGGCTTAGTCCTTGTGCATGGGAGGTGAGGACTGAAGAATCTGAGGAACAGAAGTTTGGACAGAGACAGAATGTCTTGAGGCTTGACTTCATGCTGGCAAATAAATGCTAAATGGTGGCTGGGAGATTTTGGATTGGCATTGTAGAGCTACATGTGCATAAGCTATCCATGACACCATTTACAGGTTGATTTTATGGCAACAACAGCAACAATACTTCATGGGGTAGGCCTCTGTTCCAGCAAAGGTGTAGATTGGTGTTACCTCTAGGCACAGGGTAGGGATATATTAGTGGGGACCTTGTTCATCTTTCTCAGAAAACTGACATCAAGTTGTCCACTGCAAACCTGTGGGTAGTGTGTGACACCCAACATGGTACCTTCTACAAAGTGGAAGAGACTGGCAAAGAAACAAAGGATGCTGAAATGACAGACCACCCAACTGACTTCTATGAAAGGTCAATTAGCCTTGATGGGCAGGGCCAAACAGAGCTGCTAGAAAGGGTTGTTAGCCTGCAAGCAGGCTCGCTTAGTGTGTTATTTGTATGAGTATCTTGGCGGTGGAGCCACAATTTGTGAGCTGGCGAGAAGAATGGAGCGAGGAAAAGTGAGCCTGCTTGAAAGCCATTGAATTGTGAATTCTGCTTCTTGCGAGGTGACAACTCTTCACTACCCACTACCCTGTAGCAAATGTCTAGCCAATACAACTGAAGCAAAATATAAACAAACACGACAGCAGATTTTCGCACTCGAGAGGAGTTCTTTATGAATGTGCCGGAGTAGTGCACAAGAAAATTATAAACACAGCTGACGATTGTTGCCACATTTGAATGTGCTCATTTCAAACTCAGTTTGAAACTGAGACATCTGGCTGATGTTCTCGAGAAGTCAACTCACGAAGGCATCTGTGCTGATGTCTTGGTACCAATGTGCTGGAACGCATAACGAATTAAAAATATCGAACTCCAGGGACGTGAAACTTGCAGTTGCAAGGAGCACCGAGTCAGTGGTAAGAACATAGCCACAACCGCTACAGATTCCACCCTTCATTATGCATTGCAAACTTCTGTAATCAAGAACAAGCCATACCGTCTCACCAAATAGCCAATACCCGTGTAACAAAAACTGCAAGATAATGCTCACTGTAAAGTCTGTTATCACGTGTCATTTGAAACCAATCAGAATGCTGCATTCCTGGACAAACACGGAGAACTCAAAACTTAATGGCTGTCAAGCAGGTTCGCTTTTCCTCCCCCCCCCCCCATTCTTCTCACTGGCCTGCAAATTGTGGCTCTGCCACCAAGATACTTCCCCGAATAACACATTAAGTGAGCCTTCTTGCAGGCTAGTAGGGTTCTAGCATGTCTTTTCTGAGGGACTCCATGACCTTGACTGCACCAACATTGTTCAGTATATAATCAACACAGGTGATGCACTACCACTCTTGCAACCTCCAAGGAGATTACCCAGCTCAAAGAGAGGAGAGGTATTTAATAAAGTCATCCAGGACATACACTGAGAAGGAAAAGTGTGGTCTTCTTCAAGCCCATGGGCTTGGCCCATTGTCTTTGTAAAAAAGAAAGATTGAGCCAGTAGGTTCTGTGTGACTATGGAAACCTAAACATTGAAACCAGAAAGAGTGCTCATTTCATGCAATGCACCGTTGACAGACAGGACTGACTGCCTGGCTACAAATGGTCTTCAATGTTTTCCTTGACAGGGAAGGGAGCAAACAGCATTCAAAGCTGCTGACAGGTTGTGGCAGTAAGTGGATATGCCATTCGGATCGTGTAACACACCTGCAACCTTTAAGCAACTGATGTATGGAGTTTTCTGGAACAAACTGTCACCAGTTTACCTTGATACTAATGGAATTGCACATGCAGACACATTTGCAGGCATGAGATATGTTACTACTCACTCAGCACAAGGCAAACCTGGAATTAAACCCTAACCAATTTTCATCATTCCAGCATCATTTCAGGTTTCTGGGCTGTGAAGTTTATTAAAAGTGAATGTAATTTAAGCTGATCCACACAATACTGAAGCTGTCGAAGCCGCTAGCCAATCTCAAGGTTTACTGAGCGTAGTGGGATTTACTACTAGTGCTTACCAAAACCTCGCCCCCAGACATATTGCTGCAACTCTGTGGCAGCATAATATGTGAATACCTTGAATTAATAAGACCCTGAGGAAGTTTGATCCAGAGCTTACTGACTAAACTGCAGGTGGCATGTGGAAGAGTAGTGTACATCATGAAATGAACACAACCAGACAGGGGCAGCAACAGAAACGTCAAGCATTGTTGTTCTTGTGGGTGCCTCATTGGAATGTGGTAAACAGCTAAAAATGATTGCCCAAATCTAATGATAGCAGTAAGTACTTGCTGTTCATAGCAATAGTCAGATTACTTTACAAAGTGGCCAGAAGGGCACCCTCTTTTGAACGAGGAGGCGGTTTACAGAGAAGACTGAGTATGGCAACATTCTGGAAAAAAGTAAAAGACTGAAATAGTTATATATTGAACATTGAACATTAACTGAACATTAACCAACTTCTTTGTTTACTGAGCAGTTTGCTTGAAGAACATGCTGCATCATCCTCAGTCATAGATGGAGAAGAAAGATTATTTGTGCCCCCTTTTGAACACAAACCTGTTGTCATTGATGATGATGATGTCGATGATGATGATGAAAACACCTTGGAGGTGCCAGCAGGTGATTTTTTTCGGTATTGTAGCCTGATAAGCGTTATGCATAAGACCTGTTTCAAATAGCAAGTGCATAGGCAAGTTGCAGATCTCTCTTTCAGCAGTTTCATCTTACGTGCTTGCTTTGCACTCCAAAACTTTGTATGAACCATCATGACAGTAGCCTCAGCAGAGCCAAATTCACATCACCTTGCCTCAATTCACAGAGCCATTAATGAAGAGTCAACCATTTAGTCTTCTTGCTGGTCCCTTTCTTGACCAAGAAAAGATACTTCTTGTACACCACATTCTGATGAGGACATCCTTACACTTTACCTAGCTCTCTCTGTGTCGAAAATGGAAAGTGACAAAAGTCATTTTAGCTTGAGATCTAGCTGTGTAAAGCAACAGTGAATCTTGAAGGCTTTGAAAGCTGTGCACTAGTACATATCATAAGTCATTTCCCATTTTGTTCATGCTTCCACTGCACCGAGAACATCAAAATTCACTGAGATGGTGAGGGGAACCCATTACAACTCACAAATTACATCTGTTCAGAACACCTACAGTGTACGCAAACAGTCAAATAGGTCAATTTCTATTCCCATCTCTTCTTTCAAGGAGGAGACATCATCAAAGTCCTTGAGAGTCCATAACTTTCCTTTAGGGCTTATCAAGAGTTGTAATTGCTTTTGCCAAGCTCCTTGTTGCTTCTTAATGAAAAAACGACGTAATGCATTGTGTGTTCCTACCATTTGGCAGAGTTGTCTCCAAAAAAGAATGTTTAAGGTTTAATGGACAAACATTTCACCTGTTGGGCTTCTTCGTGTGCCTTGAGCATTGTTACTTGAGGTACTGTCATAGATCTGGTCCCTGCAAATTATATGAATTTTGTTGTACACAACAGAAGTGAATGTAGGTCTAGATTTGGAAGTGCAGGGCCCCACTGAAGAGCACCTTTTGGTGAAGTGGGCCCCCTGCTAAAATATTATTATTATTATTATTATTATTATTATTACTATTATCATTATTATTATTATTATTATTATTATTATTATTATTATTATTATTATTATTATTATTATTATAAATTTCAATGAATGAAGTAAGATAGTTACGTTTTTGTACAGGATCTCCTTTGTCAAAGAAACCAAAACTGCTGACAGATTTTTCAACTGGATGCCAACAGAATGCTGCATTGAGCCAGGTAGGAAGGCTTACAGGCACACATTAAATAGTGAGCATCCTGGAGGCATGTTGCCTCATAAAAATCTAACACAGTAGGTGCATTTTCATGAATGTTTTCTAACAGTTATGGTCCATATGGCACCCAAAAGGCAACTCGTCATGCAGCTTACTTGTAAAGGGTGAAATGCATTATTTTGTCATACCACCACATGGCCCTGCTAACACAATACTAGAAAACAAAGTCCCAAGCTGACGTGTCCCGAAGGGCTAGACGAAAAAGGCAGTCTGGCTCCGTACACATTCATTCACCAAACATGTGCACAATTCAACAGTTATCAAGACAGTATTACTTACTCGAGATATTTTTGTATAGTTTTTTACAGTGCAACTTAGTCAAGCATTTGCTACCTAGAATAAAATTTGAAGTTGGTTATTGCATTATTGATTTCATTATTTGATTCAATAATTTCAAAATGAAACTCAATCCAGTAGCCGAATATTGATTCAATGATTGGACAAATGCAAGACATCATGCCTCCAAACCATATCAGTCACTGATTTTTTTTTTCTCTTCCTTTCTCTCCATTAACAGCTTTTTTAAACAAATCAGAACACCAGAAAAAAAAGAACATTTCAAATTCCAATGTGCCTGCCACACAGATTAGTTGAATCAATTATGGAGTATCAGATCAAATTTCAGTTGGAATATTTTGACCTCATTTGAAAAGGGGATAATTGAAAACAATATTGCAACAATCAACTTCAAATTTTATTGGGATCTGGGCATACGCTCTGTCAAGTGAGGATGTGTCATTCCGTGCTCTGCTCCTTCAAATGTAAAAATGTTTGTCAGTAAAGAAATTATTGAGAGGGAGGAGCGGCGCAGCTGGGGGAGACGAGTGGATATCAAAGGGTCAGTCAGTGTAAGCCTTGAAAAAATGTTGTTTTTAATTTAATTTTCTGGCAAAATCGACAACATTTGTGTGTATCTGTTTATGTGTTTGTTGTGTCATTGTGTGTATTGCAGGTCTTAGGATGCAAGAGGTTTGAGTAATTTTAAGAAGCAATGATGTAGAAAGCAAAATGCAAATCTGATTTTTCTTTAAGAAACACACTCAAAGAGTAATAAAGAAAAACAATGGAAAGCTGAATGGGGCGCCTCTTTAAAGGTTGCCCATGGGAGCAGTAATTCAAGAGGTGTCGCCATGTTATTGTAAAATGGTTTTGACTTTCAAATTGAACGAAAATTGATTGATCTTGCTGGGAGATACATTGGCATTGAAGCGCAAAATTAATTATTGTTAAATGTTTACGGACCCAACAGTGATGACCAAGCTGCTCAGTTTTACGGTCATGTTCTCTCCGTATTAAGAAAGGTTGATTCTATTGAACATACTTTCCTTGAGTGTCAGCCATTCCTGAATTTATGTGAGAAACCCATTCAATGGTTTAATGATTGGCACCAAACTTATACCGACGACAACAACAAGTCAGACAAACAATAGACAAACCAAGTAATTCTTACTAACAATAGACCAACAGACATTTGACTAACAAAAGATGCATGGAAATGCACCAATCACATTTTACAGTCTTTGTAGCCAATAACATCGCCGCTTAACTGACAGACAACCAATAACATCGCGAGGTCCTCGACCAATCAGAACAACGGACGGAGAGTTATGACATGTACTGACCATTCACAATTCACTTGACTCTGATGGTGACTTCCGCTCAGGTTGTCAAAACGTCAGTCAGTGTCATCTCAGGACTACAATCACCCAGTCGATCATACATTTGTACTTTACCGACTTATGACATGACTTCTGGTTCAAACCATTTACAGCGTAAGGGTGTTATAGTAACCCATTTTTGGTTGGGAAGTTTTATTACTTTAAATTTCTGACGTCTTGACTAGAACTGGACATTTCTTTTATCAGAAGTTATTTTGATCATTTGTTGTTCGAGCAAAAACCAGAAGTTTGGGGTAAGTAACCTACAAAAACGACAATCACTGGAAAAATGGGTATTTATTATTAGCAGATCCAGTCGTCTCTGTGTAGGCGACGGCCCGCTTAAAATTTTTCCCATTGATTAAAGTGGCCAGTTTCTTCCTCCTTTTATTAGCGTTTAATCCTAACAAAGTTACATAGTTTTGACCAAGTATGGGGTCCAACGAGCCTGAATGTTTCCCAATTCTGACAGTATTAAACCTATAAATAAAAAAGCCTGAGTTTATCAAGTTGATACTAGACGGTGATTATTAATAGTTAGAAAGCACTAAGGAGATATGTAAGTAATAACAATACTTAGTATTTTCCAACTTCACCGAATGGCAACTCTATTTCTACTACTCGATGGGGGCTATAAAATGACATCTGTTCATTAAAAGTAGAAATAAAGTATATCAATGTGTTCTTTTTAAGGCAAGCAAAGAGAGGTCAAGCAATTGTGATATCAACAAAAATCCTTTGGACAGCACCATGTTACCTCTTAAAAACTGCCAGGAATCAAAAAGTTTATCCCATACCAAGAACTTTCCATCATTCAACAGCCCAATACCCCAAGAAGACATGCTTTTCCAGAATAGTCAAGATGTCTACTCACCACCAAAAAGTCCACCACCCCCAGAGTACTTCTCACCACCTCCATCACCTGGTGTAACTTTGTCACCAGCAAGCAGGCCTGACCAAGACATGCCTTGTGAGCACCTAAAAGATGTATCTTCTTGTAGGTGAGTCACTTCGTTACATGTTATGTGACTACTCTCCAATCCAATTTAAACAATTAAACTGTCACCAAATACATGTATACTGTTACCACCTATTCTTTGTTGGATGAGCAATGTTATCTTCATCTGGTTGAAAATATTGGCATTTTTAATAAGGCATATGACATACGGTATTTATTTATAACATAACATTCTATAAGTGCTAATAAAACAGTTAAAGATCAAAATGAGCCATGTCTGAAGAGGCAGAGTATTTTAATAACTGACTTTTTCTTTCAGGTATGAACAAGTGGAACCTATTACTGCAATGCAACAAGTCACAAATAGTGTAAGTATGATATCATCAACGCTATTCAGTCCAGGTTGATAGGTGAGTCAGAGAAGTGTCATACAGAGTCCAAACATTTTTCAACAACCTGAGATTTCTCCGAGAACAGTTTGATGTGATAATTATGTTTTCCGTGAAGTTGATGTTCCCATGGCAGGATGTCTGGGCATGCATGTTGTCGAAATCCTGGATTCTCTTGTTAAATTCCTTGTTTTAGAAATATTTTTTGTATTTAATAGGTTTTTTTTAATAGGTTCTGCAATTTTAGATCACCAAATTCTGTTCTTAATGAATTTCCTGGATTAATTTTTGTACAGTGAGGGCTCAGTTTTTAAATGCTGCATGTGGACAGTTCTCACGAATTTATGATGGCAGATCTTTGAACTTCATGACAGTCGTGATGTCCATGTCATTTGATGTCATAATTGATACTTTACTGCCATCAATGTAAACATGTTTGAGTGCACTACATAGTCCAAGTTTCAGCCACGTTTCACAACTCATTCAGTCAGTAAATTAGTAGGAGCTAGTACTTAATTTGATTCTGATTTAATCAGTCTCATCTGCTATCTTTGTTTGATTTAGGGTGTTGAAGATGACAATGATTTCTCTGAAAGTCCTCCACCATGCGACCTTTTCTCTCCTCCTGCTTCACCTGGGCTGCCAACATCATCTCTGGGGCTCTCTCTCAATACATTCAAAACTGAGTTGGATGAAAGGTCACAACTGCCTTTGTAAGGCTTATCAGGGTGTCTTAAACTTTGTAGTCCTTCTTTAGATGGAATTTTTAAGTTAATTATCAGCAGTCTAGCCCTAGAAGAATTCACAGTTGAAGAAACATGTTTAAGCCCGACCTGGGCAATCGATAAAAATCGATATCGGAAAACCGATCGATAAATCGATAACTATCGATGTCAGTCACTTGATCGTTATCGATTGTATCGATCAATCGATAAAAATCGATACTCACAACTCTTCTGGTAATTGCTGTTATCGATTTTATTGATTTTATTGATGGACAGCGATCGTACATGTCTTTAATCTCTGGCATTGATTTTGTTTTTAAAAGACGTTTAATCGCAGAAAAATGATAGCGGTGTCTTTGTTCACAAGTAAAACTGTATTCGTATTTCAGTAAATGTGGTTTATTGAGTTGGCAGGATATCTGTGCTGAATGGACCCGAGTATTTGCGAAAATGACCTCTCGGCTATCTAAGCAACCGCCAAGGAAAGCATTTTGACTGGAAGCGCCGGCAATCTTTTGTTTATCATATACTTAATATTTATCATTTATAAGAAGGTTCTACAATTTTTGCATCAGCTGAAGTTTCACTGATGGACAGCATAGTGGAAACCCTAAACAAGGTAAATGCAAACTGGGGCACACGTGCGTAATGCTTAACTGAGCTGAACCCGCAGTTGCATTGTAACATATTACAGAGCTTAAGGGCATTTGTGAGCAACGGACCTCTATACTTACAAGTTCCATTTTTTCTATTGTTCCTGTTAAGAATTCAAATGCTTCGGTTGTTTGTTTGATATAAACCCTGAATGGAGAGAAATGTCAGTTCAGACTGCATAAGTTGACTTTCTTTGGACGTGACCTCAGTAGTGAAGGAGTCGCACCAAGTGAAGAGAAGATTGCTGCAGTTGTGAATGCTCAGGCTCCTAAGAATGTGTCAGAAGTACGGTCATTTGTACAGCTTGTACATGTGCAGTATTCGTCAAAGTTCATTCCCAACTTTTCACAAGTGGCAGAGCCTCTACGGAAATTGCTTAGGAAGGGACAGCCCTTTGTCTGGGGCACTGAGCAACAACTTGCATTTGAACAGCTCGAATGGCCGATGACTACAGTAAATGCGCTTGCCTACTTTAGGAGTGACTGCAAGACGAGAATTGCAGCAGATGCGGTTCCAGATGGACTGGGAGCGGTATTGCTGCAACTAAATGGCGGGGAGTGGAGAGCTGTGTCGTATGCTTCTAGAAATCTTACAGAGGTCGAAAGGTGTTATGCGCAGATGGAAAAGGAGGCACTCGACCTTGTTTGGGCTTGCAAAAGGTTTAATCTCTATGTGTATGGGTGTGAGTTTGAACTAGAGACAGACCATAAACCTCTGGAGTGTATCTTCAGCAGAACGACAAAGCCATCAGTGAGGATAGAGCGATGGGTACTTCGCTTACAGTGTCACAACTATCGGGTAGTGTACCGCCCCGGGAAAACAAACATTGCAGATGCTTTCTCCAGGTTGAATCAGACCAATCCGAAGGATACTAGCAGTGAGAAAGATTATCTGGTCAGATTCGTTGCTCAGGGAAGCACACCAGTTTTCTTGACCCCGAGAGAGATTGAAAGGGAGTCTGAGAATGACCCAGAATTAGTAAGTGTGCGTCAGTGCATCCACACAGGAGATTGGTCACAATGCAAGATGCCCGGCTCTTTGCCTGTGAAGAATGAACTGTGTACCATAGGAAAGCTAGTATTGCAAGGGGATCAGATTGTGATACCTCAGAGCCTCAGGAGATTGGTGGTAGAATCAGCCCATGCGGGACACTAGGGCATTGTCAAGACAAAAAGCAGACTGAGAACCAAGGTGTGGTGGCCTAAAATGGATGCAGATGCAGAACGAATGTGCAAAGGCTGCCATGGGTGTCAGGTTGTGGGACAGTATTCACCCCCTGAACCAACGCAGAGGACTGAGCCACCTACAGGGCCTTGGCAGGATCTTGCTGCTGACCTAATGGGACCAATGCCCAGCAGAGAGAACTTGATAGTTGTAGTTGATTATTATAGCCGTTATTATGAAGTTGTAGACATGCGGTCATCTACCTCACCCAAGATAATTGCAGCCTTGACAGAAATCTTTGCAAGATTTGGATATCCTTGTTCGCTCAAGACAGGTCCCAGTTTGACAGTAGGGAGTTCGAGGAGTTCTTACGTGAGTGCGGAATTGAGCATAGAAGATTACCACCACTATGGCCACACAAGCCAATGGCGAGGTTGAAAGGTAAAACAGGACCTTCATAAAGGCCATGAAGGTTGCAGAAGCAGAAGGGAAGAGGTGGACAGAAGAACTGCTAAAGTTCCTCTTGGCATACAGGTCAAAACTTCAAGTCTCCACAGGTGCCACGTCTGCCTATATGATGTTTGGAAGGGAAATCAAGACCAAACTCCCAGAGTTGAGACCAGACAAGTCAGTGATTAATGAGAGCACGAGGGACAGGGACAGGGACTGGAGTCAAAAGTTGACACACAAGGCATATGCAGATAACAAGCGTGGTGCTACATGGAGCCCAATAGTTCCAGGAGATCAGGTGCTGTTAAAGAACACTAAGACCACTGGAAACCTAGCACCAACTTTTGATCCAGAACCCTACACTGTGGTAGCAAAGGAGGGACATCAAGTAACCATGAAATCCAGTGAAGGAGCTGTTTACAGGAGAGACAGTTCGTTTGTTAAGCCATATATTTCATCCGATGATGCAGAAGTAGTCCCAGAAGACATTAAGGTTAAGGATACTGACTCTTCGAACCCAAAGCCAGTTGAATTAGATTGTTCAAGACCGAAGCAAAGCATCAAACAACCGGAGAGATTTCAAGATTATGTTCTCGGAAAACCCTAATGGACTACAGAATGTGTCCGTGAGAGACTCTTGTAGTTGACATTTGAACATTTTAGTCATTTAGCAAAGCATTTTAAATCGCCGTAGTACCTAGAACATTTATACTGTTATAGCGGAAAGGAAGGGATGTAGTGTTCTTGCAATAAGTACCTCATGAAAGAGAATCGTGTAAACCGCAAGGTACTATGGGTTTTAGTTGTTTTTGGCGGCCATCTTGGACAGCATGGTGAATGTGATTAAAACACGTTGAGTTCGGGATAAATCAAGTGGTGTTGTGTGTCCATCTACCCACGAACAGCACAACTGGCATCAATTTAAGTTGCATTTATTTCAAATACCGGTACCTTAATAAACACGTGTTAATTTCCTACAATAAGGCAACATATTCCATGAGTAACTAGTATTTACTACACTTATACCTTCTCATGATGGAGGTTCAGACACAAAGTAAATCACCACTTTGCGATTCGCTTCACGTCCAGACCTATTGAGGTTGTTGCAATGAGTCAGTCAACAAAAGTATTTTAATATGAAACTAAGATGTGAACTATTATTTCAGCTGTGATTTGCCTTCACATTTCTTTGTTTTATTCACATTGAAGGGTTTAGGCCCAATGCTATCAGATAATATCATTTCATACATTTTCGTGCACAGGTGCATATGTAATTATCATGGCACTTGTTTCACACTTACATGGTCAACAAATAAATAAATGCCATAAACACTGATGTATAAGCTGCACTGGTAGATAAGACACACCCTAAGCTTTCAAGTTCAACCTTTGGGGAAAAATCTTTTACAGAAAGATTTACAGTAAAGCTGCCAGAAATTTATTAAATTCCCTTCAGTGATTTAAGCAAAAAGCCTGTTTAGATCCTTTCACGAAACACAGGTGTATAAAGCCCGAATAAAGTCTCTGAGCTAAAAGTGTGCAAACAGCTAATTAAAAACGGCTTTAGGAGATAATTATATAAAACTGCTTATAAGGAGCCACTAAGCTTGTAGAAACAGTTACTACTTCCTATTCTCTTACAATATACATACTTTCATCTGTTATTAAGTAGTAATTTGAAATGGGGTCTTTGTGACGATTTGCAAAAATCTCTCCTCTTCTGGGCTGGCTTTTACATGCTTAATTTATGATTTTTTTTCCCATGCAGTCACTTTAAATGCAAAAAACAACTAACACACCTAACTTAATGTAATTTAATTTAGTAACACAACCATAATTGTCTTTAGTTCGTGGTTGGCATTACACAACTAGGAACAAATTTGTAACATCCTTTCTGGCTTTTTTGCTAATGGTCCTCTTCTCCTATTATATTTTTAGTTATTTCTTTACATATTATTTTTTCAATTTAATTGTTTCTTGTACATATTATTTTTTCAGTATAGGAACTTCTTACTTGTGTAGACTGAATTCCTTGTCTAGGTATTAATTTTCTTGGTTTTTCTTCTTTTTTTAGGAGCAATAAGATTTCCCACTTGCTGGTTCAACCGGTTTCTAAAGATGTAAGTTTTAACCAATAGCATACTAAACACCAGCCATTTCAGCTCACACGTGCATGAGTGAAACAAGCATGTGAGAGCACAGAGCATGACAAAGTCCCCTCCCCCTTGTAATCCATTTATCATTGTCAAGTCTGCCCTGATATTTTTCAATTTGACCAATGAAATATGAGAGATTTATTGCTGATGTTATTTGGCTTAACTTCTAAAGGAGTAAAATACAAAAGAACAATCATATATGTTGCATAAAAAAGATAGCAACAAAGTTTTGTTGGATGTGCAGCTGTTCACTGTCTATCCGTCTGAGTAATTTGAGTGACCCTCACATACTGGGTATTTCAAAGGAAAAATTATTTCTCAAAGGTATCAGTGTGTACATGTGTCCTTTGCATAAAATAGCATCTTTTGTTCCCCTACAGTGCCAATATGTTGAACAGTTTTTCAACATACTTGCAAACGTTCCTTGATGAAAGAACAGGACTGTGATTACAAAATAAATGCTCGTATTCCAAATAAATAAATCTTTTGATTTATGAGAACACATTCATAATTTCTTAAGGGTTAAGATGGGTTAAGATGTTTTTTTTACAGCTAGTCCTGCAAAGTAATTTAGGTTACCTATTAAATTTAATTTCTGTATTAAGTTAGTATGAAATGCTCAACTGATCATAGCAGAGCTCGCGGAGCACCATGGGTAAACAAATCTGGCAACCTATCGATCCAATAGTTTTTGGTTGACGTCAGTGTACGTCCATTCATACAGACTCTGGGAGAGGGGGAGGGGGAGAATGCCATCTTTTCTTGACAGGAAATCGCGCGGTGCTTTTGGGCAACTGGCGTTTGTCTTGGCGGGAAATCACATGACCATTG
Organism: Siderastrea radians; assembly: GCA_964017195.1. NCBI lineage: Eukaryota > Metazoa > Cnidaria > Anthozoa > Scleractinia > Rhizangiidae > Siderastrea > Siderastrea radians. The sequence goes on along the minus strand of OZ024889.1, from coordinate 33,187,175 downwards.
TCGCTTTTGAAAAAGAGGTTTCTGAAGTTTCAAACTTGAGAAAAAACGCCTAATATCTATAAATGGAATGAAAAAGTTCAAAAGAATAGTGGTGGAAGGCGAAAAGTTCAAGTTACGAAAGCTGCCTTCAAAGGATTTCATTTTTGTTTTCTTCACGGCGGAGAGCTTGTCCTGTTCTGAAACACAGCCAAATAAGTGAAGTTTTAAAAGGGTTTAAGGTACATGATTTTGAGCATTATGCCCACGTTTTGAAGTGAAAATTTAAATTTATGTCATAAGAAATGTGTCATTTACTTATTATATATGTTGGCGTTGACTTAAAAAAACGTATAAGAAAACGTGCTCAGATATGGGACAGCAGTAGTCTTGAATATTTTGCCATCACGATGCAGGAAGTGTTACACGAATTTCATTTAAGGTGGCCCGATACTATTTATTTGCGTGATGGGCAACTGTTTTGAAATCAAATTTTTAGCTCCTCAACAGCATTCGATTTTTGAGATATTTTAGATGTTTAAAAAAGAATGCTAGAAGTTTATCAATAACGTACTTTTGATGAGATCTACACGAATATACGAAAATTTTCAGCATTTATCTTAAAAGTGGCTTTCAAAGAAAATGCATATTATCGGGAAAATGAAAAGACATTTTTCCTTCATATTACATTGAACAGGTGCTCGAACCTCAAAGATTTCAAGGACCAAGTTTCAGATAAATCGGCACCAAACAGCCTTTATAGCAAACGGTGATTAAAATTGTCACCAGACTATTATGTACACGCATTTAGGGATAATAACTCCGAAAAGGATTGACGCAACAAAGAATTGCACTTACTAGAACAAAGGTAAATATGTCTTGCAACTATAAGGAATGGTTTTTCTGACATTATACGGTGAAGCGAGAGCACGCCTTGCCAGTAAAAATTATGGCAACCACGTTGTTTCCAGGTTTTGCTCAATTTTTTGCTCTTTTTGTCTTATTTTGTAAAACCGTCATGAGCACCCATAAAACAGTCAATAACAAAGCTCCTGACCTGATTTTGCCAAATTCTGACAACACGCTTTTCAGAAATAAGGCAGGAAATTTGGGTCACTCGCGAGCAGAGACATTTCTTTGATAATTTTAATGCAGGTGCTCGGAAGCTCCCATAACCCTTTCTTTCGAGTAATCTCAGTAAAATGCCAGAGTAAATTTTTGACTAGACTAATAGTGGCAGTTCATGTAATTTGTTAACATCCGAACACGATGAAAACCCAAAAAGATGACCCATTTACTTCAGGGTAAGTTATAGCTTGTTGTTGTAAATGAGCACCGTTTCAAGTTCATTCAAGCGAACGGCCAATAATCCAAGGAGATTTGACAAGCCTTGACGATTAAATGACAGGATATGGAAACACCAAGCAAGACAGCTTGTGAGTGAAATATGTGTTAATTTAGTTTGATGGCCGAAAAAATATTAAATCAAGGGGTGCTCAGCCTCTAGAATGACCCTTCGAGCTCGGATTCACAGAACAGATCCCCAAAATATTGAAGGACAATTTGGAACACTTATGGGCTTTTTGAGAAACACTTTTTGAAAGAGAACGAGCCAGAAAAAGCCCCAAAATTTGTAATGCTGAGCTTCTGAATCTCTAACTGGGTTTCTTGAGGCATAGTCAGCCGGATTAGAAGGACCAGGACAACACTCCACAGTGAATTGATACTGCTGTGGCTCCACAAGCTTGCACTTTATTCTGGCTGATGACGTAGAGGACCGATTGTTGAAAAATGTCATCAACGCCTGTAACTTTGGATAATCTGATGTTTGATTTCCACCTCAGGGTTAATGATTTCACATTTACACGCAAGCAGCTGCCGATGAGCATAAAACTTGGTAATTTTATCACCGGCCTTTTTTGTCTCCTTGCAAAAGACATAAACGTGATGATCAACACACTTCTGCGGCCCAAAGTGATCGGTCAGAGCTTTGAAGGCAGCATTAAACACAGTGATAGCACTAGGTGGGTCACGTACAGTTAGTTTCTTCTCCAACAAAGTGCAGCAAAATAGGCTTCTGGTCAGTGTCGGTTATGTTCATGGCTACAGACAGATTGCTCAGACGTTTGACATACCTCCAAAGCGGATAGGTGCTGTTTCTCAAGGATGAAGCTCAAATTCGGAAAATTAGGTAGATTCACTGGCGTAGCCATGGTACAAGTTGAAGATGCTGCCGGAGTGTAATTAACAATTAAAACACGATCAACAATTGGACGTTAAGGTCAGACTTAACAGTATACTCAAATGAAGTTATTTCTCGGGCATTTGCAGTTGGAGCAACTGATCCCGTCACTCGTGGCCATTTGTGATGTCTTTGATCAAAACAAAATGGATAATGGCTCAGATAAAGAACGATTTTAATGAGGAATTAGAACCTCATGGTTTGCGACCAGTGTGATACAGTAATAGGTAACCATTCAATTTTCAAGAATATGACGTAAACATTTCAGAGGGGAATAAAGACAAACACTGCATGCATCAAATGCGAGTGCTGCAGGCACTCACTTTCTAAGAAGGACTAGAGGCATGCACCCTTGAAAATTTTTTGAAAGGAAAGCTTCAGAAGTGGTTGAAAATGCATTGACATACATGTATGCCACACAGAGAACCATAATCATTGTCTTGGTTTTATTGTAGCAAAGGTCTGACCCAATAAAATTACCACTGTGGTACGTGCGGTTTCTCTCTCCCTGGACAATTTCATTCATCACATAGTAAAGTTGAAGCCTGTCAGTTCTTTCAAAAGTATTCTCCCTTAGTTGTTGATAACAAGCATGGCAGTTTTATTAATAGACAACTTGTTTTGCTTTTCTTTTAGTCTGGGACAGTTGTTGTTGACTGTAGCACTTGGCTGACCCAGCCAAGCCTTGAATCATGTTGAATAATGACCAATAATCGTGAATCATCAACAAAATAGCATCTAGAGTCCTATACTTCACAAATAAATGTCAGATATGTGCTTGAGCAACTTGTTACCTTGTTATGTGCACAGTCATACTATTTCACACTCACCACACTACCCCATCCTCAGAATTAGGTGTGTCCTCATGCCAGCTGCAGGTATAAAATACCATGCTATAAAACAGCAACGAAGCAAGCCTTTTTGCTTAGAAAATCAGCTTGTGGAAAGCAACCATGATAAAATTAATCTAGAATACTGTCTCTCATCCATGCTTTGGTTTGACGTTCCCTTCTTCCTTTGTCTTGTTTGGGTGGTTCTGCATTAGCCATGGGAACCTTTGCAGTGTCTTCTGCTTGTCGAATGTGGAACATAAACAACAACAGGTTGATTTGTAAGGTACTGAAGCTTCGTCGTATTAGGAGCGTAATGGCATTTCATGCTTTTTTGCAATGTGCAAGTCATTTGCTCGGAGACTAAAACATGGCTGAGACAATGAAATAAACGATCTGTCATTTACTAGCAGGACTATTTTCAGGCTGAATGTGGTAGGGTTATGTCCGAAATTCGATCTGTAACAATGAACAGTCCATTCCATGAGGAGGGCAGCTTCATGGTCCAACCTCTCCTAAGGACTGGATGGTAGAGTCACACCTGATGACAAACAGTGTACGGCTGCCCAGCAGCCATGCAGTCACAACACTCTTTCTGACAGTGCTGTGCAGCTCCACTTCTTGCAGTGCATCTCTCAGCTCCTCGACGTACATGTACTCTGAACAGATATCAACATTACCTGGAATTCGGCCAAACATGACATCAGTGAGTAAATGTATGTCTTACCCAAGCATCAAGCGAAATGGCAGAAGCTTGGTTAATTCGTGCACACTGGAATAGCATCACTTTTGGAAGGGGAACATCCAGTCTCTGCTGCTGACTGATGTATTTGGTTGTCCATGACGTTTCCATTCCCACGAGATCGATAGCTCCTTTAAAAGGTAAGACTCGAAGTTGTGGCCCTGATCTGTATGGATCCTTTCTGGTACACCAAACTGGCAGATGAATTCATCAACAAGCTTCTGAGTCACAGTATACACCTCCTGTTTTGGCAGGGGGTAACTCTTCTTGCTTTTTGTAAAGTGATCTGCAACTATCATGGTGTACTTATTTTGGATTCTGTCTCAGGCAGGGGACCAATGATATCGATAGCCACCCTCTCCAGCAGTTAACCAGTTAAACTTAAACAGGTAAGGAGCACAGGTTGTCCAGGTACCTGGAGATCCGGATACAGAGGTGAGCATGAGATCCCTTCTTTTGCTGCTTTACCACTGGGGCACTTTGCGCAGTGTGAAGCCAATCTTCAATGTCTGCTTGCTTGTTGGGCTAGTAAAAATACTTGTGACCATTTCCCATGGTTTTGGTTGTGCCCATGTGACCCATGCTTGGACTGTGGTGAAGTGTGGACTTCAGATGCATTGCATCCCAATGGGCACCATGGGAATTGCCTGCTGTAGCTTGCTTTAGGAAGGTGGTTCAGCCTTCTGGTCTTTCCATACCAAAACATGACCAAAGGTTGAATCTTCCCTCTGTTCTTTGTGGATCACAGCTTGCGTTGGTTGGTTGAATCTTCCCTCTGTTCTTTGTGGATCACAGCTTGTGTCATCTAAGGCACCAGCTGAGGAAATTATCGTTGGCAATGGCACTGACCACAGAGATTACAGGCAACACACTGACTGGCTCTATGGGTTCTTGATGTTTCATCCACATTCCCATGACACTTGCCGGGATGGAACTTGATCTTGAAGTTGAATTCCACAAGTCCCACTAACCAACACCATAACTGCCCTGTCGGCTCCTTGAAGTCTGTCAGCCATTGAAGTGCAGCATGGTCAGTTTTTACCACAAATTTCTGCTATGGAAGCTGGAATGCTAGGTGACAGGCCACAGGCCATGCAGTGTTTCTCATTTCCAACTGTCAATAGCTGGTGTTAGCGCACTGCTACTGAGGCGAAGTTCTGAAAAGAAACTCCGATTTGGTTACAGGTACCGTCCATTGGGATATTGCTTTGGCCTAAGCTCGGTCAGGAGATTCCCTCTCCTTAGAGGTCAAATCTTCCAGAAAGAGCATGTCCACACCTAGGAGTTGGGAGTGGGCATTTCTGGGTTTCAGCTTCAGGCCAGCTTCTTTGGAGGTTTGTGGAGACTTCTTGTAGTCAACTTAGTGCACTTCAAAGGTGGAACTGAAAATGATGATACCATTAAGGTACACAAGGCAGGTACAATGTAGGCCATTGTAAGCCTGCTAGTACAGATTCCATCAAGCACTGAATTGTTCCCAGGGAATCTGTCAACCCAAAGCTTATCATGCAATACTTGAACAGGGCCTGAGGGATGACAACAGCATTTTCTCTGTCTTGGGGGTTGACTTCCACCTGCCAGGTCAATCATGGAGAAGTACTTGGCTCCACCCAGTGCATCCAAGCTTGAATCCACTCAAGGCAGGGGTATGCATCTTTCTGTGTGATGTAATTGAGTCTTGTGTAGTCCTTGCATATACTCTGTTGCCACCGTCATTTTTACAGACCAGGATAATCGGGCTTGCCCACAGACTTGTCGGACCCTCAATGATTCTGTTGTCATGCATTTCCTCAAGATTTTTCTTCAATTCCCCTTGTGAGTTGGCTGCTACTCTTGCCACCATCACTGAATGTTTTGTTGGTAGGTCCAGGACTGGGCTCAATAATGCCACTGACTAACCACTAATACCCCTATCCTAGCTGGCATCAATCTTTAGCCAAACTAATTCTTCCACATTGAACACGGCCTTCAATTAAGCACTTGTGTTTTGCAAGTAACTCAGTGCCAACTAGACAATCCTGTGTGATGCCACTAGCAGCAAACACCAAATGCAGAACATTAATCCAGCCTATACATATCTTTAAGTTACATGTCACCAGGACCTCTAGCAGCTGACCATTATCAGTAGCAGATACCAAAAATCCTTAGTATTTTCCATTGGTAATCTGCCCCTACCAACCTTATCCAACATATGCCTATGAATGAGAGTTCTGCAGATCTTGTGTCTGCTCAAACCCTCTACCTGCTTGGGTGCATACACTACTAGTTGTGCTTCATGAACCCAAAGCCTTTATTTGAGCGAGTCCAAAGTCTAGTTAAAAGTTCCCAGTTTGGATCAACGAAGCTTCGAATTCCCTGGATCAGCTGTTTAGCCGTACCTTGCACCAGTGTCCTGCAAAATTTGCCGTTTTTCTTCCCCTTTTGGATTGCTTTTCCCTCCAGCAGTGCAAAGTACATTGAAGCAGTGTTAACAAATTTCCATTTAAAATATTTGTTTTCAAATTCAGCAAGGTATACTAGTAATGGAGGACAGAAATGATTTGCGTTCACACTTTTGCAGAGCCATTTACCAACTTTGTGGCTTAAAGGTTCAAGAATGATCAAAGTCAATGAGCAGTTGATGTTTTTTTGTAAAATTTAACCAACAATTCAAATGGAACTAACTAATTTAGAGGCGAATTAGTACAGTGACACAGAATAACAGAGGATTTGTCCGGTTATAAAGGGATTTGTGATCATTAATGTTCATTTCCAAGTGTCTTAGGTCAGAAAATTTGTGATTAATGTTGTTGAAATATTTCCAATCAACACTAAAATTAGAAAGCATTTATATCAGCTGGCATACTCGCAGAATGTGTTGGTATTTGTATTAAAGATTGCATGTTGAACCATAGCTGTGACTCTAAATTTACTTTTGAGATTACAGAAGCACATTCTGCAGTAGTCACTGATATCAATTTGGTAATTAATTATTTCACTCTTCTACCTCACAACAATTCTAGCAGCACACAATAGCAATAGCAACAGCAACACGTTATTTGTTTTTATTATTGTTTGTTTTTTATTATCATGATTATTTTTTCTTTATCTCGAAGACATTAGCATGTCCCACCACTGCCAAGGTTGTATTTGGCCGATCCATGCATGGTTAAATCATGGTCAGGGCTAACTCATTTGCAGAGAACACAACAACTTCCACTGGAACTTTTAACTACTACTTTAGTGGAATCACCACGGTATTTATGTGTTAAAGGTGTATTTATGTAAATGACTTCACGGAGAAACGTTGCAGGAAAGATGTGTGTACATAGCTACCGGTAGGTCTTGACTTTTGCTGAATAATGATGAATACACCTGACTGGGAAAAGAAGAGATAACAAGGTTAAACCATAAAAGATATGACACCATGATTTTCAGAGAAGCAGGAGAATTTGCCTCTATTCTTAGACACTGTATACTTTTAAATGACAGAGCATGCCTAAAACTACAGCAACAATGTTCTGGAAACATTAGAATATTGGAAACAGTGTTGTCTACCTTGATTTCTACTCTGACACCATTATTTTATGGTTTATACTTTTTACCCGACAACGTTTGTAATCTGGTAGAATAGTTAATCATTGACAAAATAGCATCTGGAATCCTATGCTTTGCAAATGAACATCAGCGATATGTGCACAAATAACTTGATACCTTGTTACTCACATGTCAGCTAGCCTGTACATGTACAGTCATACTATGTCATGCTTGCTACAAAGTATTCCATTTTTACAGTCTGGTTTAGCTGTTTGTAACATCTCTTAAGCATGTATTCCTTTGCGTGCTTATAAATGGCCATTTGTGCCTTGTTCAACATGATTTCAACAATCAGACATGTTAAGTCTCTTTTTTCCTTCACCAAATACCGTAGGTCTTCTGTATGACGTTACATCCCCCTGTCTCTCCTCTTTGTACTTACATTTGTGTGTATAGAGTTCTAATCATAGGAACATGTTCAAGTGTCACTCCATATGGAACTGTGCGCATAGATAGGAAGTTTTATGAAAATCGATGTTAAAACCTTTGTGCAGACATAAATTTTTCCTTTCCTTGCAGAAAAAAAAAACATTCGCATTATGCCGGGGTCTATGTGCTGATTTACTCGAATTAAATGCTGACATTTTCAATTGTTTTAGGCTTTTGTTCTTGGCAAATACTAGTTAAGAGTGAACATCACCTGAAACTCACACGTATGCAATCTTTGCAACAAGGGAAGGGAAAATTGGTGTCTGCCCTCGGCCCAAGATATACGTAAACAGAAAGAAATTAAGAACATCAATTTTTAATATTTTCATTTCTTTCTGATTTGCATCAACAGACTCCAACTTCCAAGATAAAAGACAACTTGGAGCAGGCACATTCCCTTCATTACGAGACAATGGAAAGCATTTGTACCATATTAGATAAAGCTGAACCAGCCATCATCAGTAGCCTGCCTTGGCATCTTACTGACATGCAAAGCCTAAGGTTTTTGCTAAACTGTATAGTGTATCTGTTAAAACAATGCTCGCATACTGTAATTTCACTGGTCACATCCTCAACTGACTCACCCTCTTTCCTTTGCTTAGGGGAAATTTAATCATAATATTGCTTTGTCTCTGTGCATGCATACTCAACTATTGCTCCCTCACTGACATGCACACTACTTCACTAGAAGGAAATACTGTTGTTTCTCAAATCTTTGCTCTGTTTCTGTCATTCCAAAAAAGAAATAGGTATGTAGATAATAACAATGAGGATCATAATGATAATATGGCAGGTTCAAAATTGGACCTCACCACCAGTTAAGACTTCCCATTGATTCATCACTGCTTAGCATGACCACCAATAGAAAATGTAGAATATATGTCACTATCTTACAGTGGCCCACAACTCACATCAAAAGAAAATGCTCACATCAAATTCAAATCACTCACAGCAAATTAAAAATCACTCACAGCAAATTACAAATCCACCACAGTAAATACAAATACGGTCAGCGTAAAACGAAGACTGCAGACTGCAGACCAGGGGTAAAATGCAGACTGCAGACTGGTAAAATGAAGAATGGAGTCCGCAGACTAGGGGTAAAATGCAGAATGAAGACTGCAGACTGCAGACCAGGGGGAAAATGAGAGAAAAAACAGCCGGAACTATGTCTGCACTCATAGAAGTTTATAGCAATCTACTAAAGTCTATTTAATATGGTCAAAATGTTTGCAATTTGTTTACTAATTAAGGAGTAAGTTCAGTCCGGGAATACATTGTTCGTGAAAGAATTTTGCTTCAAATTCAGGCAGCAGATTGTTCAGAATTTGATCAGACTACGCAAAACAACCTGTGTGTAATAAGCGAATAAGCTCGGACGGGAGTGAATGTAGAGCTAATTATTTCATTAACAGGAACCCGTATAGTCTCCTACGCAGCCGTTTTTAGTGGCGTCACGCAATGGGGGGAACGTTGCGTGACGCCACTAAAAACGGCTGCGTAGGAGACTAGAAGCTGTAGTGTTCCAAAGGATAGCTTTTTACCAATGAACTTTATTTGCGAACTAGCTGGGGTTGCCGGCTACATGTAGTTCCCGGTCGGTCACCTATCCAAGTAATCTTCACTCATTGTAAGGACAGAAAAACTTATGGTACCTTGATGATGGACTGGTATCCAAGAATTCAATTAGTTAAAATGTTTACCTTTTCATTTCCATTTTTGTCTTTTTCCTGATTTTTTAAAATGCATATTGTACTGAAAAAAATTTGTGTGGGAGATTACGGAATGAAACGTCTACCATAATGAAAACTTTCTTCCAATTGGCGAAGTTAAGCTCTGTTCGGCGGGATTAGCACTTGGATGGGTGACCGCTCGGGAACTATATTTATCAGGCGGAGTTTGACTTTTACCTCAGCTAGTTTGCAAATAAGGTTCATTCATAGAAAAGCGATCTCTTGGAACACTACAGGTTCCGATTTAGCTCTACTTTTCTTCCCGTCCGAGTTTATTCGCTTACTTCACACAGGTCGTTTTGCGCAATGGATCAATCTCAACTTGAAGTTGAAGGAAAACTCTTTTATGAACAATGTATTCCGGAGAATCATTGGTGGAAAAACTATTCTACTTCTCAAGTAGTAAACAGACTTTCCTATCAGAACACAAAAAAGAATTGCAAACATTTTGACCAGATTTTAATGGATTTCTACGAACTTCTACAAGCACAGATGTATTTCCAGCTGTCTTTTCTCTCATTTTGCCCCCTGGTCTGCAATCTGCAGTCTTCATTATGCATTTTACCCCTAGTCTGCGATCTCCATTCTGCATTTTACCCTTAGTCTGCAGTCTGCATTTTACCGTCAGTCTGCATTTTACCCCTAGTCCGCAGTCTGCAGTCCGCAGTATCAGTCCGCAGTCCTCACTCATCATTTTGTAAGGACCATATTTGTATTTGCTATGAGCAATTTGAATTTGATGTGAATGATTTGTAATTTGCTGTGGTGGATTAATTTTTGTAATTTGCTGTGAGCACGTTGAATATGCTGTGAGTGATTTTTAAGTTGCTGTGAGTGATTTGAATTTGATGTGAGCATTTTGTTATGATGTGACAGTTGTGGGCCACTGTACTATCATTGTTATGGAAACAGGAAATAAGTGACAAGGTTTCTCATTGAGCTTTGGAAATGTCAGCTGTCAGGGAAAGTTAATGTAAAGTCTCCCTCGTGCTTTAACTTTTTAATTGACCTGTGGATAAAATAATTTTAAATACAGGAAAAGAATCAGGTCCAAAGTTAGGCAGCTTGAAGCCATACTAAAACAACGTGGAGAAAGCACAGATTGCACTTTCAGGAGTGGTAAGTACAAACAAACGAGAAGTGCTGCTGGTAGTGATAATTGTCTTTCTTTGATTATCCAGACTTAGTGGGACCTCCTCAAGTAGTCTGAATAGTTAGGAAGAACGAATATTTTCTTAAGGTAACTCCAGACTGAATTCATTATCAAAAAAGATCTTGGTTATTTTTAGAGGAAACCGTGTTCACTAACAGCTAATAAGTACAAATATGGTAAAAATAGATCAAAGGTCCTTAAAATATATATACATATATTGCTAAAACTATTGAATCATATAATTTGATTTGATAAAAAGATGTTCAAGAGCCTTTTAAATGTATTGCATGGCATGGGCCTCCTCAAGTCCATGGGAAGAGCCATCCAGTCGTTAAAGGCTTGGAATGAGGTGACGCGTCTACCCCAATCAGACTTAACTTTAGGTAATCTGGGCAGATAGCCATTCCTGGTATTATAGCCGTGAGAAGAGTTGAGTGGCGATCGAAAGTTGTCAAAATGTTCAGGGATATTTCCCTTAATAGCATTTTGAACTAATTCACAACGATGCCCACGTCGACGACATTCCAGTGGCAACCACTTTAGAGTTTTTAAAGCTTCTTTGGAAGAAACGTTCTTCCTTAAAACCTTTTTGGCAAACTTATTTTGAAAGCCCTGTAATTTTGAAAACTCTCCTACATGTATCATGAAAACTCTCCTACATTTTGAAAACTCTCCTACATGTATCATGGATGTTGTTGAGGTCAGAAAGATTGAAGCGTTCAGCCACAGGAAAAGCACCTCCATGATTGAGGGGATTCTGATTGTATCCTTCCACTGAGTGAAGGTGTTCACCAAAAGGGTCGGAGAGTCTATGACCGGTTTAGCCAATGTACATCATGTGGCATCGCTGGCACAGGGTGGCATTTCACAACTGTCAATCGCAGGATGCGTGCGCAGTTATTGCCATAATTTTACAAAGGAAAATACAGACAACTGTTGAAATACAGACAGACAACGATGCCCACGTCGACGACATTCCAGTGGCAACCACTTTAGAGTTTTTAAAGCTTCTTTGGAAGAAACGTTCTTCCTTAAAACCTTTTTGGCAAACTTATTTTGAAAGCCCTGTAATTTTGAAAACTCTCCTACATGTATCATGAAAACTCTCCTACATTTTGAAAACTCTCCTACATGTATCATGGATGTTGTTGAGGTCAGAAAGATTGAAGCGTTCAGCCACGGGAAAAGCACCTCCATGATTGAGGGGATTCTGATTGTATCCTTCCACTGAGTGAAGGTGTTCACCAAAAGGGTCGGAGAGTCTATGACCGGTTTAGCCAATGTACATCATGTGGCATCGCTGGCACAGGGTGGCATTTCACAACTGTCAATCGCAGGATGCGTGCGCAGTTATTGCCATAATTTTACAAAGGAAAATACAGACAACTGTTGAAAGTTTCACTTTAACCATTAAACGTAACGCCGTTTCTGAAAACTTAAGCTTTTTACGTTGAGTGTGTGTTGCAAATGAAGTAACTGACATCCACAAGTTTTGTCGGCGCGGAGTTTGATTTATCGGGACATTTTATGTATAGTTTTCATACAAACTTCATACTCGTAATAGTCTGAACTGGTTCAAACTTCAAGGCCCTGAAAAACTGGAAGTGACATTGTTTTTTGCGTTTGACCGCTGTGAAGGGTGGCATAGACTACACCAGCGATCGAAGTGCTTGTTGACGTGGACGCTCCCACCTGTGGAAGTGACCGTAGCTGTCCTTCTCGTAAAGTCACAGGTGCGACACCTGGGTCTGTGGCAAGGGAAAGTCCCTCTGGAAAGTGCCTCAGGTTTTTCTTAGTCTGGGACGAACAGGTACTGTTAACAAGGATGTCTCAAAGATTATTATCCTGCCGATAGACTCACAAAGGTGTGGTGTTAAAGATATGACCAGTGGTGGGGTCTTCAGTCCAGATACAGAAAATTTTCAGAAGGATTTTCTTGACTTCCTGGTGCTTGGGATGAGTGCCAGGGGCACTTTTTCCGATCGTTCAATACTATGTGCCCAGTCACCCTTGCCACAGAACCAGGTAGTGCACCTGTGACTTTACGGGAAGGACAGCAACGGTTACTTCCACAGATGGGAGTGTCCACCTCAAAGAGTGCTTCAATTGTACTGCAACTGGCATAGTCTGTGCCATCCTGTGCCAGCGATGCCACATGATGAATCTTGACAAAAGCGGTTGTAGACTGTTGGACCGTTTTGGTGAGCACCTTTGCTCAGTGGAAGGATACAATCAGAATCCCAACTATCATGGAGGTGCTTTTCCCATGGCTGAACACTTCAATCTTCCTGACCACAACAACATCCATGATATGAGAGTGTCAGTGTTTAGGCAGGTGAAGGGTGGTACAGGAACTTGACAATGGGAAGAAAGGAGGTTGATTTTCAAATTCAAAACACTTCCCCCAGCGGCATAAATAGATTTTAAGTTTATTTAAATTCTTGCGCGATGGCACTAACTAACTTTTGATTCTGGCCTAACGGCTGTAATATTTGCCATGACCGATGAAGGGGTCATTCCAGAAACGTCTCGTCATAATGTGTCATGTTCAAGTGAAAATCGTGGTCGTCACTACTGGCCTTGTGCAGACTGAAAATTAGTGACTGTCGTAGTCACTTCCCATCATCCTTTAGAATCATTTTCAAGTTTTCAGCATGATGAAAGGGTATTAATCATCAAACTTGAAACAATGTTTTTAGTAGTAGTAGGTTGATGTAAATACTAATCTTCTGACCTACCTAGATTAATTAGCTTTTGTACTTGCAGGACAGTCCATTTTATTGTTTTCTACCATATGATATGATAAAAGTTGTTGTTGTTGTTGTTGCTGCGAGCATAAATGTAAGAAAGTCTACTCTATGTAACCTCATTTGGTGTACCAGCCAATCTATTTAACAAATTTTCTTCTTGGTATGTTCACAGTCCCACAGCTAGCAGCTGGCAGTGGTAGTCCTTCCTTGAGCAAACTGAATCTAACACCTTGCGGAGAAAGTTTTTTTGAAAGAGATATTGGCACAACATCATCATACCAAAGTGCAAATAAGGAAACTAATGATTCTGCAACCTTCGGGAACATCAGAAAACAGTCCAAAGGAAATAATGCTCTTCAAGTTGCAAAAGTTCACTGCTCATCTGTTAGTAAAGATTCTGTGACCCCAGTAAGCATGTTGGATGATCATACGAGTAAAGATTCTCTTTTACTAACTGAGTTGCTGGATAGCAGTGATGACGAATGGGCAAACACTTCTGCTCTTAGCACTGATTGTGGCAAAAAGGTGTCTTCTGCATCTACAGGTCTTGATTCTTTTGACAACAGATTTAACTTGGTGGAATCCATACCTTGTAACCAACAAGGATTTACTGGCTCATCATTTCAAGACAAATCTACTGCTCACAACCAAAATTGTAATAGCCTTAAATCTGGCTTTTCTCCTCAGAGAATCAATACAATTCCCAACAGTGGCAATGACAGTAAGTCAGCAAATTGGCCAAATGTTGTGTTATTAATTTCAACTCGTGTCTATGTATGACATGCCAGTGGAAGGGTTTTGATGAGTGCAATTCATCACTCATATTGGCATAAATGGAAGGAAATGTGGTCTTAAAAGGGCTACAAAAAAGAAAACATTCAGGAATTTCTAATGTCCACACGTATTAGATATCCATAGACGATGCAATAGCTAATTTGTGCAGCGCACAGATTCTTGAGCGACTAAAAATATCCCGTCAGTCATGGGAACAGTAAAGTCGCACATAAAATCAATAAAATTCTACGAAATTAACAGTGCTTCTTTGTTTATATCTTAATTACTTTCTATCTGGGGCAAAGGTTTGCTTTCCGAACGAGAATTAGTGTCTTTCTAATTTGTCCTCCCAATGAGTATTATAATTATGAAAGGTGATACACAATACATACACAGGATTTGTTCTGGTTTGAGGAAATTATGAGTGGAAATGGCAAATATCAAGAAACATAGCTCATTTAATGAACAGAGGTATACTCGATGCGAGTGAATTGTGTATCACCTTTCATAATCATAATACTCATTGGGAAGATAAATTAGAAAGACACTTATTCTCGCTCGGAGAGCAAACTTGTGCCCAGATAGCAAGTAAGTAAGATATAAACAAAGAAGTACCATTAATTTCACAGAATTTTATTGATTTTCAGCCATAACTAAGGCTTTGGCTACCTGTGGTTTCTGTAAGAATTTGAAGCTCTCGGGGGTATCACTACCCTCCCCTGACTGGGACGCTAGTCCATTGAAAGGTTACTCCCAGCAGTACATTGGTGGAGAAAGATCATGTGGAGTAAGGTCTCTTTGCTGAGGAAACATGAGAGCAGGGACCAGGCCTTCAACCACTGACATTGAGACATAAAGTCCAATGTACTAACCACTACACCACTGCACCCCCACTATAACAATCCATTCGTTCGTTCGTTCGTTCGTTCGTTCTTTCGTTCGTTCGTTCGTTCGTTCGTTCGTTCGTTCCTTCGTTCCTTCGTTCCTTCGTTCGTTCATTCAGTTTTAGATTCATATTATATTTGTAGGATTCTATCAATCAGTCTTTCCAATAGGAGATAACCCTGCAATGGACTAGTATCCTGTCTCGGGGGAAAAGTAGTCCTTCTGGTCACCTTATGCTGTGGAGACTTTGTTAAGCTCTGGCAGTAGTGAGCCACTTGGGGTTGGTCTGCTATTTTCCTATGTTTTGGCTTTGAGGGTAACACTGTCGACAGTGATGAGGGAAAGAGAGCATGAAGAAAACATGTATGCAATGTATCTCTGTTAACTCTGAGTGAAAAACAGAAATAAGGTTCATTTGCTTCTCAAGCAGGCAAATTGGAGTGTAGACGTACCATACTGATCAACACTCTAAAAGAACCATAGTACCATTTGTGAACATGAAAGAAAAGTTACTTTTCATTTTTGTTGGAAACCTGTTTTCATCTCCAGGCAATTTTCTGACAAAAAAGAAAGTTATGATGTCTGTTGTCTTTTGACTAAACTAAGTAGCTGATTATACTCGGAGCTGAAGCTCACTGACAAACAAACCAGCTAACATTGATTATACTACAGTAACCAAATAGTGTTTGTACAACTAGAACTTGAGGATGTGCTACATCCAACAAAGACAATTATGTCATTATCATGTCCCCTCAACATTGGGACTCAGTCATTGCCATTACTTAACTAGATAAGTGAAAATCAATGGTTACGTTAGTAGACCTGTCTATCAGTAAATGCTTTAGCCATCCCCTTAACCCCTTAAATGATTATTTTCTACACTTCAGTAGACGAAAGCAAGGATTTAACCACTGTCAAGTTGTTTGTACTAAAGAGTGTGAATTGTGAGGAGATCGGTTTGAACAAAATTGGTGGTTGTATGGACTTAGAGTGAAACTTTTCCTGGGCTACATCCAGAGTCAATTTTTCAGCCAGTATAATGAAACTAAACCGAAACTTTACAGCTGCTATTATCAACTACTGTTCAGGCACAACTTCATGCAGCAAAGAGGAACTTATCCTGTTTGTAGCTTTGGCCAATTTTTTTCACCCAGCTTTAATGCACGTGGAATATTTCAGAAAATCAGTTGCCTGTCTATATCTGTAAATTTTAACCATTTGCAAGGGCCTTTAAACTAGTCTGCATCTACGTGCTCCCACAGTAATTTGATAGATCAATCTTCTCGTCTGTTGCATGTGGAAAATTGCGTTTCGCGTTTTCAACACCTGAGATTTTTTAAAATTAAATCACAAGAAATGTGCCAGCTTATTAACAAATGTGGTTATCCCAACTCTTTAGTCAACTCAGGTGGATAGCTCACTGAACATTTTGATCAAGAGGTAGTATTGCAAATGTCATAAAAGGAAAAGCAAGAGAGAATTCCATTCACCCTCGCTTTTCGCCCTTCCATATTCCATATTTTCATGCCTTCTTTCCATACACATACAACAACAGCCTGTGATTCCTTGAATAGCGTTGACGAAGGTATAATGCTTGAAATTTCAGCTTTCCAATCTCTTTACACTGGCCGATCTACCTTTTACCAACTCAGTTGATACCAAATTGAAGTGTTTTACTGAGACAAGTTTGACTGCAGCAAGAGATTGATGACACCTGACACATTTCAAGAAACTTTAGTTGGTGCAATCATCAGTGGTCACAGTTGTTAGCAAAATCCTGCTAAGTAAAGGTTGTCCGCAGATTTAACGTGTGATTTATCCTTGGGAGAAAAGAACCATAGGAATCACTACCAGATCGTGGAGAGGAGGAAAGAAGTTAAGCAAATGCTCTTGGCTCCTTTCCACGATCCTTGATCTTCCGAGAAAACAGACAGGCTATGAGAATTGCATTTTTTAAATGTAAAGCCCTGGCGTGATCTTAAAATGTCTTTTTTGGTTTTGTAGGTGATTTGAAACGGCGGGATTTGCCATACCACAGGGAAATGTGGAAAATATTAAAAAATGTATACAACATCCGTTCTCTGAGGACAAATCAGCTGGAAGCCATAAATGCCGCCATGATGAAACATGACTGTTTTGTTCTAATGCCAACTGGTGGAGGAAAGAGCTTGTGCTTTCAGTTGACTGCATTGATGGGCTCTGGTGCCAGTTTTGTTATTTCCCCTTTGAGATCCCTTATTCAAGATCAAGTTCAGCGACTTCAGTCACTCAAGGTGAAACACATTACTTTCTCAAGATCTAAGAACTAAGATCTTTAAAAGTATGTTGCCCACCAAGAGTGTTCAAAGATGTTGACTTAAAGTAATATAAAACATTTTAGTCAACAATGTTGTTCAGTTCAGTTCTCTTTCAGTTTTCTTTAATTCTTTTTTCTGGATCAAATCTGAGAAAGAACATCAGAACGTGCAGACCTTGTAGATATGACATATGTAAGTTTGGCGTATAAGACCCAGAACGAAAAATGCGTCGTTTACATAATAGTGTTGTGTTTTGATGTCTTTTAGCTACCTGCTGTGCATTTACTGGGCGACACAGGACCTGGTTCAACTAAGCACCTGAACTCTGTCTATCAGGACTTATCTCTCAGGAATCCAACCATTAAACTTGTGTATGTGACACCAGAGAAACTCTCAGCCAGTGACAAGCTCCTCTCTGTCATGAGCAGTCTCTATAACCGTGGGCTTCTTGAAAGGTAAGCTATCGTACATCTTTATTAAACAAAGATGTAAACGAAGGGTTTTTCACCTGGAGCGAGGGGGTGCGTGATATATTCACCTGGTATATTTACCTTTCCCCCATGGGACAGGTAAATAACATGCTGTTTTTCAGTTGCCAAGGTTTTCTAATGCAAGTAGTGGTAGTCTCGGGAGTAAAAATTCCTATGTATGTGAATCACAGCCAGGTCATTCTTCAAGGCCTGTGGGATTCGCACATGGTGACGTCGAATGGTAAAACATGTTTTGCTTAGTTTCAAAACTTGCATTATATGCTTTGCCTCTCTGCGAAAAGCAGTACAGAGAGGTGAAAATGTACAAAGAGTAGCATTCATGAACTTGTCATGGAGTAACTTGGTCGTCATATCTCAAAGAATGAAGCGGATGAAAGTGTGTTGCAGGGGGGGGGGGGCGAAAAAACATCAAGTTCGATAGTGAGGTGAGACGTATTATATAATTGAAGACTAGAAATGCTATTTGCTATAGTTGTTGCGACCAATTTAGTTCTTTAAGAATGCGATTGGTAAAATTGTCCCATTTCAGTAACCTTTCTGTATTCATTGATAAAACGATAAGCATTAATTTTCCCGTCTAGGTTTTTTTTGGGGTGGTGGGGGGTGGGGCTATGTCGAGAGGAGTATTTTGAGGGGAATATGTAGCATTGTTTTGCTACTGTTATCAGCTATTGTTTCAGCGTCGCACTCCCTTGTTACAGTCAAAGCTGCCACCACTTTTTCAGCCAGTGAATGAAAATCGGTGGTTATGAAGAACAGAGAAAACTGAGCCAACTGAAAAACAAGTTGGGTTTTGATCTTACCTAAAGTAAGAGATTGTATATGAACACAACGAAGACGAAGAGGTAAAATTCAATGACAGGTATGCATGCCTAAGTTTTTTTTATATTATCATCATCCTCACACACACTGTATGTATCCACTACACTGGAAGCCAGAAATGTAAGCCCAAATATAATTTATGAAAAGTACAAGAGACCTGATTTATAGTTTCTTGCAAACTGTTTTTGTTACAGGATTGTAATTGATGAGGCTCACTGTGTCAGTCAGTGGGGCCATGATTTTCGTCCAGACTACAAGAAGCTGTCCTCTTTAAGAACCAAGTTTCCTAAGGTCCCCTTTATGGCTCTCACTGCCACTGCCACACCTCGTGTTCAAAAGGATGTGCTGCATCAACTGAAGATGACAAAACCAAAATGGTTAGAAAAATTACACCTTAAGTAGTTAACTTTAATGCACTAGATAACGAGTAACACGTTCTGTTTAACTGTTGGAAACATAAGGTTGCATTGCTGTGACAGTCTTAGATCAATGAGTATTGCTGGCCATGGTAACAATTTTTGTGTGTGTGTAAGCTGCAATTATGTTGTAAGTGAATTCTGCACGTTCAACAGACATCTTCTACAGCTTAACATTTTACCAAGATTTCATCCACATAATTACATCACATCAAGGTTATCAAAAGAAGGTTGACCGTCTGGACTTTTTCTAAATCCCTTAATGTATAGTGGTTTGCAATTTTCAGCCACAACATTCTCAGTTCTTAGTGATTTTGGTGAAGTCCTTTAAGGTTCACATCTGAAATCAGCAACTCTCATCACCTATGGCGCCTTCCTTAGTTCACTTGTAACGGAGGCAGTGAGTACTAGCATGATCCAATTTTTATCTGGAGTTTCTCTGGTTGAAGTGTAAAGTTACCCTTGCATGGGATCTCTCTCAATTGGAAGCGCCACTAATTTCTACTTAAGGCCTGTTTACACATGCGATTTTTGATGCAATTTTTGTCGCGCTCTCCGATGCAACTTTTGGCGCAAGTGTGAACTAGATGCGATTTCAACGTGATTTGTTTGGGATTCAAGTGCAATATTTGCTGCAATTTCCCACAAAACACCGCCAAGTTGCATCAACTTTCAAACATGTTAGAAACCTCTGCGATTTCGCTGCGATAAATCGCAAAGAAATTGCATTGAAACCGTAGCTAGCTTGCACGTAAGATTTTATCGTGAGCTCGAGCGCGAGAAAAATTGCATTGAGAAGTACGTTTAAAATGGCACAAGAAATCGTCTGTATAAACTGGCCGTTAGGGATACAACCGTGTCTTTCCTTTCTTGATACATCCTTCCAATTGACCTTCAATTGCTTCAAGCTCTGGAGTGCTCTTGAACTTTCCAACCCTAACACCACTTGCAGTGTTCATTATGGGGAAATAGGTGAACAGGATCTGATTGAGAAGAAAATACTATACAAATACAACAATAACCAGCAGCTTGCAGTCACACTGTCAGTCGGTTTCTCCATGGGATAGTCCAGTGCAACCTCATCTAATGCGAAACGACCATAACTACTTGGATAAACTAAACCTGGATAATCATTACAGTTTTCCAGGTGCATACAGGCTATTGTGTCCAAAGAAACTTTGCCTTAGCCTTTGTTAAACTGGAGGCAAGGCCAGGGAAACTTTTTACTTTGTTGAAATTTTTAGAACAGTAGCAGACAGAACTTGTCTCCACTTCTTTTGTCCTTTTGTTTTTCAGTGACAGTATAACAAACTAAAGAAAGTTTAAATGAATGAAAGAACATAGGAGTAATGAAAGAAACTTTTAAAAGCAGTTGCAACGGGACTCAAACCCACTTGAACGGGACTCGAACCCGTGACCCTGACATTTCCAGTGCATTGTTCTACCGACTGAGGTGATCAATATGTGTATTCATAATATACCTATGAAGGATGTATAGATGGAAATCATTCCATGTATTCACCCTCCACAGTTAAACTGCAACCTGGAGACCGGGGGGGATTTGTATCTACTGCATTCAGAAACTGCGCACCCTACATGACATGCACGTTACTTATCCACAGTGCTGAAAGACAAGTGAACCAAAATTTTCAGACATACAGTGTCTGTGGACGAACAGTGAAACACACAAAGTTTTCTCATGATGATACTTTCACCCTGGTAACCCAGTCTTGCTCAGCGTAAAGCATCTTCTTGCTAGGTATCGAAAACGCCAAGGAATGCCCTTGACTGTTCTGTTGCCAAACTCCTCATTATAGTGATGATGTCTCGCCAAGGGCGTTGGTACTGTTTACTTAAAGTGCCCATGAAGTGAAAACCAAATGAAGCTTATTTTCAAGTCCTTTAAAATTAGGAGTGATTGATCCTGCTTACTTTTTGACCATAACTTATTTCGTTTCAGAGATATTTTAGTTTTTGTGTTATCCATATTAGAAGACTTGTGACGTCAAATTGTGGACACAGTACGGAGACAAAACACAAAATGAAGAATAACTGCAGAAATATTTGTCTTAAGTAACTGAAACTGAAACTTTGCGTGAGCATTGTACTGAAGGAAAGACATGTACCATATTTTCTCAATTAAACGGATCAATTTCAAATAAATGCGGGGTCTATAAGGCCGAGTTTTAAATAAACGCCCCCAACGCTATTCGGGTTCCTGGCGTTTATTTGACTCTGAGATCGCAGCGTTTATTCAAGATGGATACGTTAAATCAGGGTCGTGTATCGTAACTCACACCAGTTCTCTTTCTACTGTTTTATTTGAATTTATCCACTGATGATCAGAGGTAACTTCTAAAAACTACCATTAACAATTGTACTTTTAACTAAAACAGGTGAAATAAACGGCATATCAGGTAACATATAAGCAAGAATTATTAGTCATGTCTATCTCTCTCAAATCATGGTAACTTTTCTGCGGGCCTTTCCATCAAGTGAGCTTCTTTCTAGTAATGTAACGAGTGTTGTCTTTTTCATCTCGAGGGTATCTCTGGCGTTCCTTCAGTAGTTCCTTGAGTTGTTTTCCAATTTTGCCTTTCTCAGAACTGACTGAGCAAAGGACAGTAACAGGAACCTCGAGATCACCTTGTTCTAAATTGCTTGCACGGTACGTTTCCTTTCGTACAGTTGCCCATACACTCCCTCCACGTTTCACGAAGAAACGTAACATTGAGGCGAGTTCAACCACTTTTCCTCTCAGTGCCTTTTTTTTTTTTGCTAAATGACTTACCAGATTCACTGAGATACAATGTTGGAGACTTTTTTCCGTTTTTTAAAAGTTTTGTTGAAACTGTGTTCTTAATTCAATAAACCTTCAGTTCCGGTGGCCAAACGTAAATGGCTACCAAAAATAGTGCCAAATTAGGCTAAATAAACGCTGGGCCCCGAATAAACGCCAGGTTCAAATAAACGCCTGAACTACGAGGCCGAGTTTTAAATAAACGTCCCTGCCAATTAATCGAGAAAATACAGTAACTGCACATACCATCATGTTGCCATGGACATGCACGTAGGTTGCAGACTTTTTTGAGTTTCATACATAAATTGCTATGTCTGGCTTCATTACCCAAATGAACTGTGCTATGCGACTCACAATCTTAATTCCTGCCTTGGCCTGGGTCGCCTGATCCACCCACACGAGAAAGTGATATTTGGTAAGGAACGAAAGCAGGAAAGCTCATTCCTCTCTAAGAGAGATCTGGGGTGGACAATGTTGCCATGACAATATCACCATAGTCGTGTAGTAATGTGCCCTTAAATTAAAGGTTCAATAACCATGCAAAGTTTCAGTTACTACAATCCAATATTTCTTTGTAAATTCTCCATCTTGTGAGTCCACAATATGACGTCACACATCTACTTTGCATAATTCAAAAACTTGAATATTTCTGCAATGAGCAAAAAGTAAGCACAATCATTCTTCATTTTCAATGGGCTTCAAATAAGCGTGACTCGTTTTTAACTTCAAAGGCTCTTTAATTCTAAATTCATAGGCCTTAAAGCAGTAGTTTTTGGTTCGGATTCTGTATCTGTTGAATTAACTGTTGGAACTGGGCTTCTTCATTCCTTCAGTTGTTGTTGCAAAAGAATTAACTGACCCAGGGCTTCCAACTCAACATCTACTAGTCCAGGTTCTGGTTCTGGTATCCACAGGGGAACATTCAGCTTGTCTTTTTGATAGCATTTGCTCTGACGGAGAGAACAACCAGAACAACCATTGCCCACAACCTTTGTAAGGCTTCATTTCTTGTGTGAATCCACGCCATAGCTCTTTTTTTTCCTGTCAATCACCATCCAAGTTCCACTGAACAAATTGTGTGCTCTGTAAAGCGTTCGTATCATGACAGCTGACATGTTCATCTCTCCCGTTGTTTACATGAAAACAATGCTCACAAGGGTTGCCTCTTAGAAGCTGTCAGACATCACTGAATATTGGGAGAAAATTGACAGGTTTTGTGTTCCTGTCAAGCCTGTGTCAACACATTTGTTTCTCTGTTTGGCATAAACGAATTTGCAAGACTAAAATGCTGTTGAAGAGTTCCACGAGTTCTCAGATGAATTTTGCAATCGTGAACGTGAAATAGGGGTGGTAAGAGGGGTGTGGATTAATGCGTTCCTTGGAATCAAGGGAAATAGTACATGAGTTTGAAGCTGTTTTTTCCAATTCCAAAAATACGTTATAGAGAAATTCTACGGTGCAAATTTTTGAGAAAAAAAAACTGAAAGCACTGTTTAAGATCTTTGTTTTGAATGGCCAGGCCCACTTAAATAGTAACAACCAATTTACACCACAATTTTTTGTTGAGTAAACTGAAATATCTCACCACTGAAATTCCTAACTCATCAGGGATGTTAGTAATATACCATGGCAGTATGGCACAGAAATTGTTAAGACATCAAGTCCTGTTCACTTTTATTTTTTATCTTGCAAACGTATTGCATGGGACATCTTATCCTTGTCACAAGTTATTTTGCTGCATGAATCTACACCTGTTGTAAAGGCCATCTGTCAATAGTTGTATACTTACCTCCTTTTGATGCAACTAATTGCAGGTTCACCCAGAGCTTCAATCGACCCAATCTGCGTTTCATTGTTAAACCAAAGAAAAAAGTTATGGAAGAGATACTGCAATACATCAAGACAAAGCATCCTGTTTCTTCTGGCATCATATACTGTCTGTCCAGGTTGGTTGTTAATGCTCATGAATTTACTATATCGCATATTTTGTATCATATACTGTCTGTCATTCCAGTCGTGCTTTATATTGGCTTTGGCACAAGTAGCCTGCCTAGGTAGCTGGCGGGATTTTAGTGTGAAGGCGAAGTTTGAGCGGTGGAACCGCGAGTACAAGCGACCATGCCGCGAGTGGGGAGGAGGCAATTTTAAATCCCGCCTGCTGGAACACTCAACACTATGGTTCTTTGATTAGTTCGTTCACCAGCGCACGGGAAATTCAGATTGGTTGAGAGCTGTAAACACATTAATCAAATGTTAGATGATCTTCCAAGGGAAAACGTTGCTCAGATTATTTCGTCCAAAACATTTCTTCCAAGGGAAAACGTTCCTCAGATTATGAACAAGAATTGCGGCCTCTACAGAAGAGAGCCTCGTTAATTAGCTTTCAATCGTATTGGCGTGAACAGACAAAAGCGAAACATTATTCCAAAGAGAGAGCAAGAGGGGGCTGTGAAAGAACTGCTTGCTGGAAGAGATATGGTGGCAATTATGCCGACATATTTTGGGAAACGTTGAATATTTACAGATAATTTACAGTCCTACCATTGCAAAAGGACAAACGCTCACGGGGCGAACATAGCGAGACGCCCGTATTTCTTTCCAGACAGGAGCGAGTGAAATTAAAAATCTCGTCAACCTTCCGTATTTTCCTTCGATCCACGGGATTGACAAACTTCATTCGAACGAGTACTCGATTCGACAATTAATATTTGTGGAATCGAACTTGTGACCAGGTGGTCGCCAATGCGACTAAAAATTGAGAACTGTTTACATTCTTCATGTTCACGAATTGATTTTGTATTTTTAATATCCCAGTTTCTCACAATGACTTGGATATGCTTTTTCACGTTCTGAGAACCTTATTAGCGATTTTGTAGCAATTAGTTCCATTATTTCTGGGCTCATCAAGTCCGACTATACGTTCAACAAGTCCAATGTGTACACACGAGGTCTTTTCAATCGGCAAGTTGAACTTTTTTTTCAAACTTCTTAAATGTGCAACTAAAGTCCATGCTGTTCTTTTTTCCTAGAGATTTTTTAACTGTGGCATTATTAAACATTTGAAAAAGAGAGCCCTGCTCTATGCATTGAAGAGCAAAATATGTTGTCAAAAAGCTTTAGTTGCCTAGTATCTTATAGAGCTATCTCGTGTATTTATCTACAAGAAATGACTGTGAGCATGTGGCAAACTCTTTAAATGAAGCTGGTATAAGTGCAGTGGCATATCATGCTGGCCTGTCAGACGTACAGAGGACACAGTGTCAAGAGGCATGGATCAATAATCGCTATAAGGTTAGGCATTATGTAGCACCCTCTTCTGTCGATGTTGGCATAGAAAGTGGTAATTTATTAATGAGCATTTAATTTACCCATTGGCCACTTCTTCATTTGGAGGAATGTTTGCCTTTTATCAGGTGGTTTGTGCTACAATTGCCTTTGGGATGGGGATTGATAAAGGTTCAGTCAGGTACGTCATTCACCACTCGATGCCGAAGTCACTGGAAGGATATTATCAGGAATGTGGACGGGCAGGACGAGACGGCGGACTTGCTGAGTGCATTCTGTTCTACTTATATAGTGATACAAGCAGGATAAGAAGGTAACTTGTTTTGAGTACTTTATTTCTTAGAACCTTTACTCTGACAACAAATCTATGTTTATGGTAAGTTAAATGACAGATACACCGTTGAACGAAAAGTCTCAGTAGTAAAGCTTTAATATTCTGTGGCAAACACTAGTGTAAAGATGTAAGTTGTTTGCCTGGCTTCTTCATCTGAGCCAGATATGTTCTGTTATGTAATTTGAAATTAGGTCACTTTCGCTCTCTGTAATGAACCTCTAAAATTGTTTCCTTGTTATGTAGAATGATCCAAAACAGCCCAGACAGGAATGCAGACGCCAAGCAAGTGGACATGGACAATTTGTTTCGTGTGGTGCAGTACTGTGAAAATGTCACAGAGTGCAGGAGAGTTCAGCTGCTGCATTACTTTGGTGAGATGGACTTTGACCCATCCCAGTGCCATAGTAGGTCTGACAGCATGTGTGACACCTGTGCTGCCTCTGTGTCATTTGTTTATAAAGACATCACATCTGATGCTAAGGCATTTGTGGGAAGTGTCAACTCCATCGTTCATAATGGAAACAGAAACTGGAGAAAACCTGTGAAGAGTTTTACTCTGAATCATTTTATTGACATTTTCAAGGTAAAGTGTACATATATGATGAACATTAAATGTAATTTAAGTATATTGGTAGTGGTGTGTTGGTTAAAGTGCTTCACTTGAGCTCTGAAGGGCAATAATTTAGGTCTTGTTCTCGGCCATTGTGATGGGTCACTTTGTACCACATTGTCTCTCTCTATCGAGGTGAACAACTGGGCCTACGCTGACTGTAGTCCCTTAGGAAACTAGTCTCCTTAGGAGGTAAAGTGGAATGGCGACTTGAAAGCAATGAAATAAATGAAGAATCGTTCTTAAGTCGAACCTTCTAATTCGATCTGAGAACTCTTCTTTATTTATTTCGTTCCATCCAAGTCGCCATCCACTTATCATTAAAATAAACGTAACGTCTGTTTCACAAAGAGATTGCTTTTTTCCCCGTGTCGTTTCACGTTAGTATAGAACACAAATGGTATGTATGAGTCTGTCCTTGTCTATGTGATGGGCAAGGATCAATCACCTTCAGAGCTGCAAATAACTCTCGGTCATCGGACAATGTCCGACTAAAATCGCCCTATGTCCGACGAAATCTTAACTTTGGTCGGATATCATGTCCCCACAATTTTTTTTCACCAAATAATAAGTAAACAATGATAAAAAATAATGTTTCAAAAAGACTTTCACTTAAAAATAATTAAAAAACGTGCGACCTCATTTTTGTTTTGTCCGACCAAAATGGATATTTGGTCGGACATATGTCCTTTCAAGAAAGAAAAATTATTTGCAGCCCTGCACCTTCGTTACAGTATGCCTTCGAATTTTTCCCAACAGAGGATTAGAGAGTTCACATGGTCATGGAAAAGTCATGGAATTTGAAATTTGCATTCTAGGCCTGGAAAAGTCAAGGAAACTAGAACAATTTGTTTGGGTCATGGAAAAGTCGTGGAATTTCAGTAAAGACATTTAGGAAAATTTTTGTCAAGCAATAAAACGTTCAGCCAGCGGGGCATTTCAGTCATTCTTTTCACTAGTCCTCTTGTCAATTTTGAGGTCACGAAATTGGATTGAAAGTCAGGAAAGCGTCATGCAAAAGTCGTGGAATTTTTGCAACCTGGATTTACGTTACAGTTCCCCGGGACAAACTGTGCAACATTGCATGCAATAAATTTGACGTTGTGCCCACCCCAGAGAATGTTTCTGACGTAACATTGTACGATGGAGTAGTACCAGGAATTGACACATGCTGCAAATTTGTGGCATGCAGTGTTGCACCGTTCATCTTGGTCTGAAATCTCAGATGCAAGTGTACTTGGGTCAAGTCAGCAAGAACCTTTTTATTGATAGAATTCAGTTAGAAATTTCTAAGCGTGCTTTTTTATTAAAACGTTGCTGTTATTTTTAACTTATAATTTTAAGCATTTTTAGCCTTTTGTAGCTTCCTACTGTTTTAAGAATCTACCACATCTATGTCAGTTTTCTATTTTTATATCTTATTATGTTCTTATTAGTTCATTTATTATTTCACATGGCCCACACTGATAACAGTTGCAAAACTGAAGTGGTTACCGTGTATATACGTTTTTAAAAAATGATGCTAGGGAAGTGATCGTTCATGTTATTGGTCTCCAAGGATAGTGACTGTAATTTTCTGATGTTATCGTTTATTTGCATTTAATGCAGTTTTTTTAATTTCCAATACAATGCAGGGTTCAGGAGGTGCTCGAGTGGCATCTGAAGGGCATGACAGGTGTTCCCTATATGGCTTGGGAAAGTCCTACCACAGAAATGACGCGGAAAGACTTGGCCATCTGCTGGTTTTAAAGCATGTTTTGGCTGAGCACCTGGTGATTGGAAACCATGACAATGTCATCAGCTATGTTAAGTTAGGCCCCAAAGCTTTGGATTTTCTTCAGTCTCGGGTCAAGGTACGGTCTCTTAGGATAATGATATTGTGTTGCAACCGACAGATATGCTTTTTCTTTACAAAAAAATTAAAAAGGTAAAATGTTATTCCTTTGCAGCTAACAGATTTTCAAATAGCAGTTTGTTGCATGTCAAAGGAGGGTTCTTCAGTGCAAACCACCTTCGTACAGTTGTCTACTGATCAGCTAAATCTAGATCTCAATCGCTCTGAAAATATGGTCACCATATCGTTACTAAGTTAGTGAAGAAGGTTTTTCAAATAAGTGGGAACAAAAGAGAATATTTTTACACTGGTAGTACATTTTCACTGTAGGCACTTACTGTGTTACTGATGGTTTTACCCTGACCTGGTTCTTGTCTTGGCCACTGTGTGTCGGGCATAGTTTTACTGAGCTTACAGTTCATAGTGTCATAAATAACGATTGTTTCATTTGTTTTTCTCGTCTATAGCTTCCTAAGTTGCCAGTGAGAGAAAGAAATGCTGGTGGTAAATCAAAAGCCAAAGCTGATGTAGTGTCAGATAACTACTGTACATCCTCTGATTACACAACCGACCTGGGTGACTCCACTGAGGACGGTGACCACTCACATTATTGGCATCAACAAGAGACGGCACCCTTGGGTCGAAAGAGGAAGAGAAAGCCCGCGGGTTCAGCGGCAAGGTAATAAACAGAAAGTAGTTTTGCATAGGTTGAGAAAAGGGAAGATGTCGTGAAACATCATCTGTTACTTCGGGTTAGCGTTTGCACATTTTACCCATTACCCGATGTTAACTGCCTTTCCAAAGCTACGCATTATCGTTCATTTCCCTTAGATGAACACTGTTAAAATTATTAACTAAGTATTGCAACTTTTTTTGCCTCAGATCGAGCTCTACTTCAAGTAACAACTGGAGCACTGGTGGTCCTGCTGCACAAAAGGTGAAGAAAACCTTGCAAAAGTATCGCCGTAACAAACAGCAGAGAACTGGGACAGCGCTCAGTGGAAGAGGCACAGTTACTCACGGAAAAAGTGTTGCTTTAATGGCGCCACCAAAACCAGTGAAACGATTTTCCCAATGAGCAGACACTACTTAGCTCTGAAAGGGAACTATCTTTCAGGTAATCATTGATTGTTTGCAATCAATGCTTGGCGTCAGAGATTTGGAGAAGATATATCTCCTTTTCCATAGGATTAAAGAAGCCTTATTTTCACTATGATTTTTGTTTTGTTCCTGGCTCAGTGTTAAATTCTACAAGTGAGACCACAGGCTTGGTTTGGGTTTTAATTTTGAGAAGGAAAGGCTTGTATTGTAATATGCCAACCCTGAGACAGTTCATTAACGTAACAAGTGGGACAAAACCAGTCATGAAAACATATTGCTATGATATAGAATAAAGAGGCAAGGCCTACCGCGATTGGCTTATACTTTGAGGACGTCTGTTTTTTGAAGTATAGTGTAGACGAAAGGTATTTGAAATATTGCTCTTCTTATTTGGTTGTTCCTTTCATTGGTTTTTCTAATTCTCTAAGTGGGGAAAGGGTACTAGTTTCCTCCGCTTTCCGTGTTTGAGAATCTTTGTTTTTGAACTAGAGTGGCAGCTAGTCCGGGAAGATGACGGAGAACTAAAGGCAAATAAAACATCTCATGACCTTTGAATGTGCAAGATGCAAAATTTCTCCCCCCTCCCCCAACCAATTGTTTTTATTTATATTTATTTTTCTTTCAAAAATCCTTACAAAAGTTCAATATTGAAGTGTTCTCTTGCCTGACCTCCATGTGCTCAGAGAGCCTGTGTAAAATTGTTAGGGAAGACATGTTTCAGTCCTGAATGTCAGCATATTCCAAACGAAACAAAAAAGGTAGCATGGTTGACTCCCAATAATTCGAACCCCCGATTACTCAAGCTTTGCGTTTAACCCGAACCCGAACCAAAATACTATAATGTCACCTGGATTTGCTTCATGCATTTACTTTAATTTTTATCTCGATAGCATGAACCCCCAACCAACTCGACCTAAATTTGTCTTTCCTGCAGGTCATTTCTCACTAATTTTTAAACAATAGAGTGCCTCTTTTGAGGGACTATCAGTTGTCAGTGGAAATTTGATGTTCTTAAGGGGCCTCTGCCATGGAGATTTTTATGTTTTTGGTGAAGACTGTGTTGAAATCAAAAGTAAGTACCTTTGATCGGGATTAAAATGCTCCTACAACATCAAGACGGAGGTACCAAGAGATTTTCTCCCGAAGAGAACAAACCTTTTTAGCTATTTTTCCACAACACTAAAAGAGAACTTGAAAAGCTGGCCCAGTTTTTCCAAGCTGCAATCTATTTCTATCCTAGCCATTCGTAGCAAACACACTTATTTACAGCTTATAGTCCGGCTGCATAGCTGGAAAATTGTGTCATTTTTGTTACTCATGTCATATTTTGCAGATGTATAGAAATACGCAAGGTGACTCCCTTCTGCTATAGAACCGCTCTCAGTTCTCACCGTATGGCCCATAAACGGCTTTGAAGTTTTGTCCCGTTGAAACCCCCCGCGAAGATAGATGGTCCTCTTTCAGTAACTCAGAAATGACAAATGACACCATAGTTTTCACGAAAAAAGTATAATGTTCGTAATAGTTAAAACATTTACTTCTAACAATGATAAATTCTGTTGCGTTAATGAGCCATTCATACAGGGCAATACTTAAAAATTAGTGGTCTAATTAAGTGAGCCCAATTTGAATAGAAACTTTTTGCTTGTGTGCACAGTGTTATTGTCTTCCATTGCGCGTGTTTCGGCAGTGTTATTTTCAAAAAAGAAAATAGTTAACCGCCTTTTTAGTGACTATCTGGTATTACTGGACCGTGATGTAGGCCAAATTTGGAGGAATCAAGCCGAAATGCATCAGTGTCCAGCAGCGTTGACTGGAGAAAATGCGTATTTTGCCAAGAAAATACAAGCGAGGAGAGGGAATGCCCAGCAAACTCAGGACAGAGCAACCGTGGTGCTCGATACAACACACTTCAAAAGGAATTGGAGAGTTTTATGAAGCTGGAGAACTCCACCTTGGCTTAGCGGAGGTCGATGAAGAGGAGGGGATTGCTGAGACGCGTTAAGTACAACGCAACCAAGTTAGAGAGGCTGGAGAGGAAAAGAAAGCCAACTGAAGTAAAAGTATCGCAGCCACCTAATGATAGTGGAAAGCGCACAAGATTTCTTTCTTTTGTCGGGGACCAGCCTCATGAGGGGAACCCATTATCTCCGGCAAGCACAAGGGAGGTAGATTCTTGTATTCGAGCTGTTGCCATGGAGGTAAACGATTTAAATCTTTTAGGGACACTTACTGCTGGGATTTGGTAGCACTGAAAAGACAGTACCATAGACAGTGTTTAGTTGCACTATGTGCGCGTACTAGACAACAGTCCGTCATGAACCACGTAGCGAAACCAACGCTGCAAAGAGTAGCCTGGTCTGAGATCGTACGTAAGTTACAGGACTGCAAAATGAGTACCTCTGACTGTAAGGTGTTAAAACTGTCCGATGTCAAGAAGGAATATCTGAGAAGGTTACAGGAACTAAGCGCACCAACACAGTAGGATCAGTCTGTACACTCAACGCGGTTTGAAGACATTCTACTCTCTAGCAGGACTGAGTGCATATGCAAAGTGAAGGGAGGTGTTGCTGGTATTTGAAAACGGTATCGCGCAAGTACTGGCAGTAAGTGTTGAAAGAGAGCAGGATTGTTTAATTATGTCTCTGGCACGGGCGGGTGAAATTGCGCGGGAAGATATGTTCAACAATGGTGCCCTCTTCAATGGGACATTTTCCCAAGCATGCTAACAACGCTCTGTATCGCTGTCCTTGCTAACATTAGTCGATCAATATGATTCTCGTAGGCACCAATGAGCAATCTCATGAGCAAGAGAATCAGAAAGCTGCTTTCTTTATAGTGCAGCTTCTAAAATTCAACAGTATAGAGCATGGGCGGAGATTTACTGATGGATCTGTTAGGCATGATAGAAGCCAGGAAACACCCTTACCTTTATACTTAGGCGTATTGATGCACGTTAAAACAAGAAGAAAGGAATTAATGGCGAAACTTTGCGCGTTAGGTTTATCTGTGTCATATGACATGGTACTGCACCTGTCATCAGACCTTGCCAATGCTGTGTGTGAACGTTCGTCCACAACAGCAATAGGATCTTTCCATGGAAGAAGTATTTCTGTCATTTAACATCCAAGTACCAATGAGGAAGGCTATGATATGGGGAAAATTATCTTGCGGCAGTTGTCGCCTAAAAAGTGCATCAATCCTTTGCCTGCGAGCTACACCAACGAGCGGCAAGACTACTGTAAGCCGCCCAGTCTCAGAGTTCATGATGGTCCGTAATCAGAGTACCACTGCTGATGCAATCAGCAAAGAATTCGAATGGTTAGAGGATATTAACAAGACCTACACAGCTGGAAAGACCGAGACGGAGGCTCAGAAGTCTGAAAGCGTCTATAGTTTGAGACAAGAAATTAAAGATCCAAGCAAAGTTCGAAATAAAACAGCTGAAGCAATTTCGTGGTCTGTGTTTCAAACTGAGAGACAGACGCAAGTAGCCCTAAAGCTCTTTACTGCCTTTTTTTTCGGATTGTACTCATTCCCTGTAGGCAGCAAGAGGCAAGAAAAGATTGAGGATACTGATGGAGGATGTAAGCTAAATATGTTAGATTCTGGACCAAGCGAGAGCATCATGGACGAACAAACATGGGTTTGGACGAAGTGAAACAAAGTGAAGTGCAAATTGGCTCGTTTGGACGAGAACTTCTACACGTATGCATCATGGACACCCCTGGATGTAACAGGAACATTCCCTAGAGAAATGTCCGTAGGAAGAAACACTGTAAGCGCCGAGTTCTTTGCAACCGACTGCTAGGAAGGACCCCTTCTGGAGAAGGACACTGCAACAAATCCTCGAGCGCTGAAGGTGGGAGTAGACATCGCAGCCAGCGACATAGATTCAAAGCATATCTTGGTGGTTATCTTCATATTTCTACCAGTTAAAATGTATAGGATAGCAAGACCATAATATGTTTTCTTCAAGGGATAGCAGACCATAATATGTGTTTAAGGACGCTCGTGCTAATTTTTTCTGCGAAGCCTTACTGTGCACACAAATCACGTAGCGATGTCATGCCACAAAGCGCTGGAGGGCATTTTAATCTCTATTTAACAATTAGATTATGAGCTCGAGATTTCTATCGCGTGATAGTTGATGAGGCCTAAGGCCGAATCAACTATCACGCATAGAAATCGAGAGCGAATAATCTAATTGTTTTAGTATAAATCTCGATTAATATACCACGAAAGTGAAAAGTTTTACTTAATTGCATTGTTATTTTGAAGTATAAGACTGCGCCTGCCACTCACCTTTTCGCTACTCACTATCTATCACGGAATAGATAGCGAGTAGGATAGCCAATCAGATTGCAGCATTTATGATAGAACGCTATTAGATTTATACTAATCACGGGTTTAACTCTCTTAAAAGTTCGGTAACCCCAGATTTTCTTTTGATAGATTACTTTCTTTATCGATTATCTACCTTTTTCTGAAAAATTGAAGAAAATTTGTGTTGTGGAAGTTTGATTTTTTTTTTCAACTCTTCTGCCGACCCCGAATTCCGCGATTATTTTAGCTGCACAGCGTTGGCAAAAGCCCATCTTAAAGGTTGAGTTTAACTGAAAGGATGACACCGATTCAAGCTATTTACTTGACAGACCCACTTAAATGAAATTTGACTTAGAAAGTGGGTCTACAGCGAATAATTTTTAATAAATTTTCAACTAACAACCACTGAGGCCATGTCGAGTTACAAGGACCGATTTGCCAAAATTAGGCTAGTTTTTCATGCGCATTATTTCGAAAACGAAGTCGGTGACCCCCCAGTTTTTTGCATTTCTGACACAGGTAAGTCATTACCTGACTGTAGCAAAAGTATGAAAAAATTCTGTGTTGTACAGTGGAACCTCGATTTGACGAACCTCTATGTAACGAAGTCCTCGGTATAACGAACGATATTTTTCAGCCCAGTAATAGCGTAATGTATGGAAAAGAACCTCGATATAACGAACCCTCGATATAACGAACCAATTTCCCCAGTCCCTTGGCACCTCGTTAAATCGAGGTTCCACTGTAGAAGATTTTCGCGCGAACGTCCTTAGGCGCTTTTCGTCAAGTGGTACTGGGAGCTTGCTTGGGACAACCCAAGCACCTCAAGTTGTAATCCATTTCCGTCCTGGCCATCTCACGCGAGAGACACTCCTTGGAAGTTCAAGTGGAGAAATACACCAATATGAAAGCAATCTGGGTGGTTAGTTTGAAGTTTCCAATGCAAGAAGTATGTCTTAAAAATTTTAAGCCCACTTTTCTGAAGTGTCTAAGGAGCTTGATCAAATGATCCCAAGTATCTCAAGTTGCAATCGCTGGCCATCCGCACCGAAAGACACTTCCTTAAACTTTTCGTGCACTAATTTGCAACTAATCGTAGTGGTTATTTCTTAGGTTTCTCCTAGTAAAATTGTATCTTTGAGGCAAACCATAATGTGTTTTTAGGCGCTTTTCTTTCGGTCGCACTGGCCCCCTTTTCTGGAAAGCGGACCAGCGGTAATCGAGGATTAATTTCGCTCATCACGAAGCAAAATAAACAAAACGGCGGATTTAAATTTCCAATATCCTTAGTTTAGTTGAGTCAGGAGAAAGAAAGAAGGCAATTTATTCTGGAAAAATTACTCTTGGCAAGTTAAACTGCTAATAGTTTTTTCCGCACAGATTTGAGTGGGAATCGACGATTTTGGGGCGGAAAAATCTGCAGCGAAGGATTACGGAGTAGAAAATACTACAAATCGTGAGGGTCAAGTTTTCGATTTCATCATTAAGACAACCCGTATAGCGGCGCCGTCTTATAGTATTACCAATTTAATTTCTTTTCGTCGTAGTAGGTTCTCCAAGGTCACGGACGATTGATTGGCACGGGAGGGATGGCAGAGGGAAATATTTTGACCGTGGTATTCTTGGGGACACGGGATGGTTTATGCAATTGACGATTGATTGGTATGTTGATGAAGAAATGCAAGGAATTTCGTTGAAGTGGGTTGTTCGAGGTCATTGGAGATAAGAGAAATACTTGGCGTGTTTCAATGTGGTTTGATGTGGCTTCTGTTTTCTAGAAACGTCTGGTTTGGTTATGAAAAGTCTGTCGTTAACTCAGACTAATTATTTCAATCCACGCATTTGAAATCTTGCTTATATAAAGAGGGAACAAAAACGCTAGAATCGACACTGGGTTAATTTTGTCGCATCAAACTATTTAGCGCTGAAAACAAGCTTACACTTCAACTGAGTTAGTTAGGGATCACCTTTCCACAAGTAGTTATGTAAACGGGAGGAGGTGATACAGGTAACGCAATTTTAAAACATAGGCACGCATTGCGTGCTTGACCTATGTTGAAATGACAAGTCTTATCCTCGCTTATTTGCGATTTTTAAGACATACTCTGAGGACAAAACAACACGCGATTATTCTTGCAAATACTTCCCCCCTCCACTATTGCACCTGAGTGCATAAAGCCCAGTTCAGACGCCGCACCTCCCATGTGTCCTACCAAGTAGTACGTAGTGTTTTGGCAGTTGTACGTCTGAAGTGGGCCTCAAACAGCTTTTTTGTTTACTCAGCAATACCCTTGGAATGCAAAACAACATCCCGCTAAAAGCCCAGTTGGACCAAAATTGGAGATAGAGCAACCATCGGGCTAGTAGGCTACAAACTAAAAAGTCAAACTGACACCAGAACAAAACGACTGCATAAAAACTTCAAATTAAATTTAAAACTGAAACCTCATTTAAGGTCAACTAATGATTGTCTGCATATTACTGAAGAATATAAATCGAGCTCACAACAAGATGTGAAAGAAACAAGTGTAGTAGATAATAATTTGAGGAGAGGAAAGTCATTGCGGTCATGTTAAAACGTAGCCTGCAGACTGTGCAGACTGTAGACCATGCAGACTACGCAGACTGGTATTTTGTTTTCTTTAAGTAAACTGTGATTTGTTGTACTTTTTAGGACTTTTCACTTTTTGTCGTGTTAAGATGACATGGCCAGCAGCTTGCCGAGTTCTCCAAAAAATGCCCCGCTGTAAGGAATTCTCGAACAATTTCGACAGAAAGATTCGCACCTTCTGGGAGTATTTCATATTCCTTTGCCAGACGATTCAAAAGTACATTTTGGTTTTGCAGTTAACGAAGTTTCAGAGCTCGAGCGTACCGTGAACTCGCTATGTTACCGTATACACTACAGGTTTATAAACCTACAGACACGCTTGAACAAGTTAATCTATGCAAATTGCTATCTTAAACACGTCGCTAAAAAATTTCAAAAACCATATGTTCCCGTATATGATAAAACCAAGAAAGAAATCATTTCTATGTCGGCTGGAAAATCTGTGGATATGACTGATATAAATCATGGACACAACATCGTAAACTAAAACTAAACCGCATTTTGGGAAGAGAAAACAGGTTTAAAAACCTACTGACACGCTTGAATAAACAAGCTAATTTATGCAAATTGCAATCTTATAAACACGTCGCTATAAATTTCAAATTACCAAACAAAGCTGTTTCAAAAACCTTGCAAAGTACAGTCAAAATTATCCGTATCAAGCACAGATACAATCTTTTCAACCAACATCTTGCTAAAAGATACATAACCAAAACAGCTGTTTCATAACACAAATCATAAAAGAGCAAATTAAATTACAGTTTCTCGTCAACAAGTCTATTTTTGGAACGATGTTTAAAATTATTTTTGTCAAGCACTCACATTCCACCGTTGGCCACGACAAAGTTCAATTTTACCTGCCCTTACAATAGCTTTAGGAAATTACCATCAATTTCACCACACCAAGCCTTCACTGAAAATATAACATTCGAGAGGAAAAAGTAGAAAAGCACATTTCAGCTGATCGTTTCCGTCCCCATATGTACATTCGACATGGCCGGTAAGCTTAACCTTGTCTGACCTTCAGCTTCAGTAAGGGGATTCTAACCAGCTCTTTCATTGGTAGAATGTACTCTTAGATTAGTAGCCTCAATCTGATTGGTGCCACATAGTGCCACATAAATTCCCCCGGGGGTGTACTCCCATGTGAAAGGTGCATGGATGCACGTCGTCTCGCGTTCTCCGTCTGTTTTAGCATAGCTTTAATTTAAATTTTCCGACGAGCGTTCCCGCCCGTCTCACATGAGATTTCCCCCCCGGATCAAAAATACATACATACATACATACAGACATACAGACAAACAAACAAACATAGAAAGCGAAAAACTTCACGCTGGCTAAGACCCTATGTTTTCAACATAGGGTCAAAAAGGAAGGCATCTTTAACTTGTGAATTGCGCTTGCGCAATGAACGGGTTATCGGGATGGATGGCAATCTCGACCCCGGAGCCCGCGCGCATTTAGGGTCAGCGGGATCGAAATGCCACGGGCTGTGGGATAATCAGGGGGGGGTGGTGAACTTGTCAATCGCTCCTTAGGAATTGCGCGGCGGATGATCATGGCCATCGTGACGTCACAGGCAGGTCAAGTCTGGAAGTTAAAATGGCTGACAAACAATGACATCGCCAGAAGTCTTTCTCGGGTGATCATTCAAAGAATTTGACACAAAGCAATGGAAAGAACCCAGACATGTAGTAACCTGTTAATGTAATTTCTGAAAATGCAGCATCTTTCAAAAAACAACCTGTTCAAGGCACCAAAATATGCAAAACTTGGAGATCGATGAATTACGCACGCCATTGAAAACTAAAAGCTTGCACCCTTGCACCCCTTTCATAGACGATAACGAGAAAACCCAACGATATGTGACTCCAAGAAAAAAATAAGACCTTGATATGATTTAAAAGTTTCGAATGGCCGTTAAAATGAATCATTTTACCTGCGCTAAAAATGATCAGTGGGTTTAAAGGCATTTTTTTAAGTTGACTACGTAGTATGTTTCCTTGCAAAAAGAAAGCTAACATCTTTAAAGGCCCACCTTCACCCAAAGGGCCTTGCGACCGTTGGTTATTGTTTTCTTATGGTTCTATTGTTTTTCTCGCGATCTGATTGGTTGCCAGAATATTCCTGCGAGCGAGAAAATTGTCACGTAAATTCAAAACAAATCGGAGGAGCCATGTCGCATCGATTTACTTTGCGAAGTTGCCCCAATCTACGGCCTCAATTTACACATCTTTAGACTTTTATGAAAGGCATTTACTCCCCCAAAACGTTGGAATTATCTGATGTTCGCCATGTGAAAGCTTCAATGACATAGAAAGCGAGAAGTCAGTTTATGTTCGCATTTCTAAGCGCCAGCAAGCGATCTCGGCAGAAGACTCAAACAGTTACTTGGACATTCGATTGTTTTAGTCTGCAAATTGCATTCTCATTGTCTTGTAAGGTAACAGTGATTCTAAAGGCCCCTCCTAGTCATTATAGCGGTTGGTCTGAAGGGAAATAAACAGCGTATACGACTAAATAGCAACTCACTGATTATTGCTCGCAAAATAGCACTTGTCCGGTGACTCCCGCATTACAATTTTAACCTTTGAAAGCCAGCCGTACGTGTGTACTAATCGCTCAAATCTCCCTGAACCTATGGTTAACTAAGAAACTAACTATTTTAATTCAATCTTACGACGATAGAAAACAGTCCTGCAAAACCATTCATTTATTACACACTCGCGAGCCGCTCTGTTTACATCGCGCGAATAAAATCAAATCAAACGAATCAAACTTGCCAAGGTCCCGCATCCAATACAATCAGGAATTTAAACGACATCACTACAAGAGATTCATAAAATATCTGTTTCTTTGCTTCATAACACAAGCTCCTCTGAGACGAATACTGCCAATATTTTCCTTCGGCATAACCGTGCAGTATCTTTAACCGCGAGGTATCATTTGGCAGGAAACATATTGGACGAAGTAAGAGCGAAAAAAATACGTTTGGCCGGCTCAGTCACAAAATAATTCCAGAAAACAACAGCCTGTTAATTGAAGAATAAATTCCTGCATGCTTTTGGACGATTTTCGACAAGATGGCTCCGGAGGAAACGGATTATGAAAGACACCCCGCTCAGAAACAATTTCGTGTTACACGAAATTCATAAAACAGCAAGCGCGGCGCGCAAGGCCCTTTGGGTGAAGGTGGGCCTTTAAGACAAAGTTTAAAAGGTCGGCAATTTGTGTAGGTGTAAGGTTTGTGCGGTCGGCAAGAGCGGGATCGTTCTCTAGTTTGCATGACGCGGCCTTTACGGCACCTTCGATCGGCACGTTCGTAAACAACGATTCTACGTAAAACGATACCATGACTTCGTTCTCTTGTATTTGCTCATGGCTGATGGTAGACACAAAGTGAGTAGAGTTGGTAACAGTGTAGTCTGATTTGCCTGTCAACGGGGACAGGATGTCAGCTAAGTGAGCCGACAAGTCGTAAGCGAAGGTGTTTACGCACGATACAATGGGTCTAATGGTATCTCGGGCTTGTGTATCTTAGGTAGACCATATATCCTAGGTGGCTGTTTGTTGTTTTCGGCTAAGTCAGTCCGTTGGGTCCTTATTAAGGAATTGATATGGACTTGTTTCAATGAGTGTTTTCACTTTATCATGGTATGTGTCGGTGTTCAAGACTACACTGGCGCGACCTTTGTCCGCTGGTAGAATCATAAGAGTCGTCTTGTTCTTAAGGGCTTCTTGCATTTCCTTCGTGATGTTACGCTTGGGCGGTTCAGCCTGTTGAAGGATGTTGTTAACAGTTCTCCTTATGGTGTCTGCTTGTTCTGAGTCAAGCGTTCTTATGGCCGATTCAACTTTGGCGACTATTTCAGTGGCTGGAGTGTTAGTTGGTGTTACTGCGAAATTCAACCCTTTCTCTAGTAATGATACCTCAGCATCGCTGAGGGGCCGTGACGATAAGTTAATAACCCACTTATTTTTGTCGAGTCGAGGTGTTTGGTCAACGTGAGGTGTTTTAGAAAGAGAAGCCTGTTCTCTTTTACAAGTTTCAGAAACTTGCGTTGTTGCCGATCTTTTCTGGCAGTAAATACTCTTTAGCTATTAACTCTGATCTTTTCAAGTATTTCGCTGGCCTCGTCTGCCATGAGGGCGGCTGTTATGCCCCTGGCAGTGGATTCGGTTTCTCTTTTCTCATCTCTCTTAGCTCTCTGAGTGAGTCGTATTCTCTCCCTTAGGAACCTCATAGAGGCTAGTTCGGCTACTCTGCGAGCGCCTCTAGTTGGAACTGGTGGTTCGACCCGAAGGTCTCGTGGAATAATGTGGCTCTTAATACACCTTGTAAGAAAGGTGAGATGGTTGTTGTAGCGAGCGAGCTTACGTGAGCGACGCTCGTGGCGACCCATATTTCAGTTCAATGTCGTTAAAGATGTGCTTATTGTTCATCGTGGTGTAAGATAGGCAAGATGAATGTTTATTCGTTTGTCTCACGATGGGATCGCTTTGAGTTGTTGATCGCGACGTTTCGACTGCAATACTGCTATAGACTACTAGTCTTCATCAGGCGATGAGGTCGATTGTTTACCTGTCGCTATTTGTAGCATGTTGGTTCGCTGCTATTGGTGCATTTCGATCCTCATTATTATTCCGACTATTAGATGTTGTTCCCGCACAGGTCCGCTTTGTGGTTGATCGGCTGTTGTGCTTTTTGATCGTAGGTATCCAAGCTTCAGGAATTTCGATTCCACTATCTCTATTGATGTTATTAGGATGAAGTCTTATATGTATAGCCTCTTTGACCCTACGTGTGTACCAGTGAGTGTCACGATCAATAAACTTAACTTCTTTCCAAATAGGAATATGCCCCGTTTCGTTAGCGTGTTCCGAAACTGCGGAGGTTTGCTTACGAGCAAGCTGTATATCCCTGTCGTGTTCTTTTATCCTTTCTTGCATCGCTCTCCCTGTTTCCCCGATGTATACTTTGCCGCACTCACATGGAATCTTATAGACGACACCGTCTTGTTTAGTTGGTTCAAGGGCGTCTTTCGGTCGCACTAAGTGAGACCTAAGAGTTGTGCCTAAGAGTTGTGTTGTAGGCAGCGGCGAAGAACCTCTGATACACCCTTTATGTAGGGTAGAACCGCAGTAGATTTAAGGTCCTGCGTAGGTTCTTTGTTGACTGTTGGTCTTATTGTCTTTGTAAGCTTTCGTACAAATGAAGAAGGATATCCGTTTGAGACAAGTACCGATGATAAATGTTTCTTTTCTTCAGAGATAACTGATGGTTTTGTTGTGAGGTGTTTGGCTCGGTCGTATAGACACCTAACAATACCACGTTTCACTGACTGAGGATGGCGTGAATCATAGGCTAGGTATTGGTCAGTGTCGGTCACTTGGGATCATTCTTTCAATCTCCCAGGATGCTACAGAGAAGAACGCTTAAAAGCTTGAAGACACACATGTCGTATTAGAATCTTCAATATAACCACCCAGACTGGTTCCAAACTGCTGGGTATGTTGGTCTCTGAGAAGTGCCTTTCGCTTCAGATGGCCAGGATGGAAGCGGATTCTAACTTGAAATGACCACCATGATTTCTTACAAATTGGTCTATTAGTGCACTGAAACTCTGAGGAAGTATCCTTTGGTTCGGATGGCCGATATGGAAAAGGATTGCATCTTTAGATACTTGCTTTATAAGACGAATCGGATAAGAGCACTTACAATCTTAGAGAGACACTCGTTGTATTAAAATTTCAGAATAACCACCCAGATTAGTTCCAAATTGCTTTGGATGACCGGGATGGAAACGGATTGCAACTTGCGATGCTTGGGATTTCCTCTCCGGGTGCACATCATCCACCGAACAAAGACGCCGAGGTCAACGTTTGTGAACGATGGACTCGTGTCTGTTTTGTCTGCCAGTGGGTCCGCTACTAACTGGTTGAACATTCTTTCTTCAACGTTCTGCAGATAACGCATGAGCTAACCACCTTCGAAACCGTACCATGGCCCCTGATAACCCAGTAACCTGCTCTCCGGACGGCCCCATTGTTTATCTGACGGCTTTGGTGATGCACTTTCTCATGGTAGTGCCTGATTAGCAGTGTGGAGAAATGATATCCTTGGGTCACGGGATGCTTTTCATCGATACTGGCTTGAGCAGCGAAGGCGACCACTGGGTACCCGAACAACCCTCCCCCGGGACAACTTTACCTAGCGTTTATATGATAAGAAGTTGGCCCGGCTGACCGAGTTAAAGTTGACCCTGATTAATTATTTCGAAATGTTACTTTGATATTCATGACCTCAGGACGCCCTTTTCCTTCGGATATTTTCGTTGATTCGATCATTGTAGCCTCTTTTAGAGCCACGTTCTTATGAACGTGGATTGAGACCATTTGTAGTTACGGCACATGTTTAATTATTTCATCGAAGTTGACTTCCTAATCAATGTCTGTGTGACCATCAAAACCTGCCTGTTCCTGTTCTTTTTGTTCTTGTTCGTATAACTACGCTACTGCTGTTTAGATAATGTCTAGTTGATGAAGGTAAAGAAGAGTTGGTCTGTTGAAAGAAATTTTCTACCCTGTGCATTTGTTCACCAGCGCGATGCACGTTTTTAGTACTGATTTTCAAGATTAAATTCCTGTGACTTTGACCAGAACAGAATATGACGTTCCTTATTTTTCAGTCATAAAAC
The DNA here is from genome assembly GCA_964017195.1 of Siderastrea radians. Lineage (NCBI taxonomy): Eukaryota > Metazoa > Cnidaria > Anthozoa > Scleractinia > Rhizangiidae > Siderastrea > Siderastrea radians. Next base: position 33,144,460 of record OZ024889.1, on the reverse strand, counting down.
AGAGGTAACAATTCAAGAGCTATTAGTCGTTCCCTGCAAGAGGAGTCGTCTACCCTAGTGTTCAAGATCCCTGTGGTGGCCCGCTTCTGTATGCGCTTAATTTTGGACTTCTGCGAATCATAGAGCGGACACCAAACCTCACTGTTATAGCAAAGGTGTGATTTTACAACTACAGTTTTCGCTGAACCGTAGCAGCGCTCAAAGAGGGGCGGCTTCTCCCTCGAAATAACTCCACTGAACGTTTGAAAGCCACACGAATCTGTCCTGGTTTCCTAGGGTGATAAGGTCCAACGTAAGAAAGATACCACACTAGTCCGAGAAGAGCGACATCGTCTTGAGATCTTCCTCGATGATGAGGAGTCTTTGAAGCAGTATTTTCCAAATGGAAGGGAAAGTCGCTAGGAGGATTAGGGAAGCGTGTCCTTGGTCGATCATCTTCCCCAGGAACTCGCGGTAGACTTTCTCTGATCATCTACAATTGCGTAGATCCTGTGGGCTTTCTCCTCTCTGTCTTGAAGGAAGACATCCACCGGGCAATCTTGCTTCATGACATTCCACACTACGACCCCTGCAGACTGACGTGTACGTGGATTTCTAAAGTGATATGGGCGGTTTCCTTTTAAGCAGTCTTTCTTTTTTTTCTCCTTCTCCTCCTTAAGTACCCCACTCGCCAGTTCGTTTGGGTGATTCTTCTTTCTTGCTTTACCGATCAATAGAGGCGAAATTGTGGAACCTTGGGTAGGCATCTTTATGTTTATCGGCATCTTTGACAACTTTAATTTCCCATTTAGGAAAGTCGGAAGCGTTTCTACAATCGGGCGTAGGGCATTGGGGTAGCTGAGACATGCAACTCCCGGCAGATGCGTGAGTTTGGCTGTCCACATCGGTGCACAGATCTGCAAATGCTTGTAGTTTAATGTTGTCTTTCTCATTGAATCTTGCTGACCCTGTAAGGCGATCCAGGAGGGTATTCGTAATGGGTACTACATTACCAAGTCGTGCTACATTACTGTCTTACCATGATTGATTAAGCACCGTTGCTAGCGCCAAAACGTCGTCAAGAAATTCATCTCTTGTTCCGCAGGAAGTTCGACATCTGTAATTATGGCCTTGAAAGAGCAAGAAGTGTGTACCATTTCTCCCAAAGATATCTGACTGGCACTTAGGGAGACTTTGTTTTGCTAACCCAGCCACTAACTGTTCGCTTGCTGTAGTAAAAGACTCGATTAAAATGTTACTGATTTCCTGCTTTGGGTGGACAATATTATTGGTGGACTTTGATGACTGACGGTAGCATACCATTTATTGACAGGCTAAGTTAGCAGTTGTTCTTCTCCAGGAGGTGAAGCAAATTTTACCTTGAATGTGAGGAGCGGGTCCTTCTCTGGGGCGGGGTCCATTTGCCTGAAAACGATCGTCAAAGGGTGTGTCCATCTGACGACTCTGTTGGATGTGAACCATGCACTGGTTCGCTCTCCTTTATCCTCTCCAGGGGTAAACTCCCCCTTTATTCTCTCTTGGAGCATCTTCGATGACTCCAAGCGTTGCTCTCGCAACAGCTGCGTTATTTGCGGCCTAAATGGCCATGTCACGATCGTGTTGAGCTCTTTGCTGCTTTCGGCTATTTCCTCCTCTACTTCTTCTCGTCTTCTTAAATTTTCTCCCTCTGCCCTATACACTCCAATTCTTCTTTTTCTTTGGCGGCGGCGGCCCTTGGCAAGCCATCTCTCCTTGTGGGAAAAGATGATTTAGATGAACGTGACTCCGGACGAGCTGCGATGTAACATCACAGAAATTCGTGAATTGTTCTTTTCATAATTTTCGCGTTCACCGCGCTTCGCGTGCATGTTTTAGGAAGGAAACTCCCTGATCAGATTGGGATCTTTTTGTTAAGCCCCTCGGACGCTGTAGAGAGTGTTTAAAAGCTTAAAGAAACACTTGTTGCATTGGAAACTTCAAAGTAACCACCCAGATTGGTTCCAAATTAGTATATTACTCAATTTGAATTTCGAAGAAGTGTTTTTTGCTTCGTATGACCTAGATAAAAAGGGATTGCAACTTAGCAAGAACTTAGCCGGCAAGATCCCAGTACGTGTCTAAGAAAAAAAAGTTTTAAAACATGTTATGGTTTCCTTAAAGATACATTTGTGCCAGTAGAAACTTAAACATCACCACCGCGATTTCTTGCAAAAAGGTGTATTGGTGCACTAAAACTTTTTGAAAGCGCCTTTCTGTTCAGGCGGCCGAGATGGAAATAGATTGCAACTTGAGATACTTGGGATCATTTCATCGAGATCATGGGACGCTTCGGGGAAAAGGGCGTAAAATTTAAAAAAGATACTTCTTGTATTGCAGTAGTGTATTGCTCCAATTGATTTTATGAGAAATTTCTTTCGCTTCGGATGGAAACGGATAAAAACTTCACAGTACAGTAGGAGTATAAGAATATTGTTAAAAAACTTATTAAGGTACTACGATCAAAACATCACTTTTATTTTTGCTTCGGATTTCGAAACTATGTTTACAAAACACTCCCCAAGCGAAATTTCAAGCTTTAATTTTGAGAGGAAGACTGTTTATTTCAACTGCAACTTTTCCGATTTCATGGTCCGCCATTATTACCCCAGAAAGGATACAATGACGTCATTCACTCACGAGCTTTAGAATGTAGTGTGTATCAAAGTGGCTTATTTAGTACGCAGCACGGGAGTTTTGAGCTTTCCGACTCTCAAACTCGTGTTTTGCATAATTGATGAGCTGTGTAGACCCAGGGGCAGATAGTCGGGGCAAGGAAAAGTCAAAAGGGTAAGAAAAAAAATCGGCGGAGAAAAGCCAAGGGCAAACGAAACCCTCGACTTTTGTTCGCCCACGTTTTTTTTTTCGCCCGTTGCGACTTTCCCTCGCCCCACACTCTGCCCCTGTGTGTCCGAGGATGCGAAAGTCGAAACTTAAGAGCGACTTTCAGTAAACATCGAGCATTCGGTGGCAGAAGTTAAAAAATCGATTTCTTTCATATTTTGCACATAGATGGGTATTGGTAAAACTAGAAACCTGATGTGGCTCGTTTTCCCCAGAAACGAGGAAATCGATTCTCGGGTTCAGGAGGTCAAAATCACAGGAAATTAATCTTGAAAATCAGTACTATAAACTTGCATCGCGCCGGTAAACTAAAGCGCGGAGAAAACGATAGACACTTCTTATTAACAGAACAAGTCTTTTTCATTAACTAGCAGTTACAAAACAGCAGTAGCGAAATTTAATAAGCACAAACAATTCCAAACTAAAAGGTAGGTTCTGATGTTCACGTAGAAACTGATTTGGAACCTAACTTCTGTGAAATAATTTATCATGTGCCATAACCCCAAATGGTCTCAATCCTCGTTCAATAGACAGTAGAAACATTCAACGAAACTATACCTTGAAACTGGCTTGGGTTATCCATGCTGCTGCCTTTGAGAAAACTTCGAACACAGCGAATATTAATAAATGGGGCTTGATGAAGTCCAACTTAGTCGCATCCCGAAATACCAAAATTTCCGTGTTAAGCTACACAATCTCTCTTTTATTCGTTGTTGCTCGATGTTTGATGATGGCTTCAAACTAAAATGTTCGGTTGATTTCAAAAAAGGTATAGAGGAAAAAGAAAAAAATTGAACGATACTGGTGTTACTGTGCAAACCACGACAGAACGTGACATCTAAAATGGTTACACCTGTGACATCATATATCCATATTTGGTTAAACAATGCAGTCACGGTATTTGGTAACGCAATACAAACAAATGTACAACGAAAATTTGCACGCGAAGTAAGAGAAGTTTGGAAACTTGAAAATCGCCCATTTCGGGCTTTTTCTTCCTTTTTTGGAATGCAAAAGAATGTTAACGCTGGAAATTAACAAGAATGATGTAGGGCGAACCCGTTTGGTTAAAGAAACAAATTTTCCCGTGTTTTTGTGTACGGCAATATTCAACTTCACTCAGCCCCATTTGTTAAAACTTTGCTGAGTTCGAAGTGGTCCCAACCAAAATAGAATGGATAACCCCAGCCAGTTTCAAGGTATGGTTTATTTCAATGTTTGTGCTGTCTATTGAATCAAGATTGAGACCATTTAGAATTATGGCACAAGTTAAATTATTTCACAGAAGTTAGGTTCCAAATCAGTTTCTACGTGATCATCGAAACCTGTCTTTTAGTTTGGAATTGTTTGTGTTCAGTAAACTTCGCTACTGCTGTTTCACAACTGTCTAGTTAATGAAAAAGACTTGTTCTGTCGATAGAAAGTGCCTAACTTTTTCTTTGCGCTTTAGTTTACCAGGGCGATCCAAGTTTATAGTACTGATTTTCAAGATTAATTTCCTGTGATTTTCACCTCCAGAACCCGAGAATCGATTTGCTCGTTTTTTTTTCCTAGCTAATCGCTCCTGCGCATGTACAACGAGATAAGACGAATATTAAAGAAAACAGAGAAGGGAAGGGGAGCGCTGGCGGACGATTTTTTTGTGCGGTCGGCAAAAAGAAAGTAATACTTCCCGAATTCGATCGCGTTTGCTCCATGTTTGGTTAGTTGCACTGAGCGATTTCCTCTTGCAGTTCAGATTATTTTTTCAGAAGAAACAGTTGCTGCGAGCGTTAACATGAATTCTTGAAGTACAGAGAAACAGAGGAGTTGTGGTCAATTCAAAAACACTGGATACGGGAGCCGAGAGAAGGCTAAAGCTTGAGTAATTACGAGGACTAACTGCCAATTTTGTGGTATTTGCTGTTGAACAAAACATTTTTGTCAATCTTTTTTGTAACGCTGTAACTAAAAACCTAAATGCTTTTGGAATTTTACCAACTGGCAGTCTTCCAACTGCTTCTTTATAGGTTAGTTAAAGAAGAACATATATATATATATATATATATATATATATATATATATATATATATATATATATTATATGAAACTTTCAGCGGAACGTTATGCAGTTGTAATTGTTGTGCCTTTGCATCAGTAATGAAGGGCCTGGTTAAGGGCTATCGAACAGAGGCTTCACAATGTTTTCCATCGGCGTTGGAGACGAACGCGCATATTTAATGAGCTCTCTATAGTTTATTCGCTCACCTCTCGAAACTCGCAAAATTCGCATCCATACTATGTTGTTTCGAGAACTAAAAGTAAGGCAAAGAAAATTTAAATGCGCCAAAATATTGTCGAAAACTTCCGGGGAAAACTACTCCTTGAGCGAAGTGGCAGATGTTGTGCCAGGGTGTTGGCATATTTAATGAGTTTTCTCGCCTTCTTCTTTCTACCCTCGAAACTTGCCTAAATTCGTTTCAAAACTCTATTCCTTTTCTCTCTCGAAGAAATAAAACGAATGAAAGTGTAGACATGCCACAGACATTCCAATCCGCCCAGTTAATCTTGAACTAAACTTGAAAAGTTTTCCGAGTGTTGCCAACCTCACTCGCCACAAATATATTTTCAGTCGGGTAAAATCAATATCCTGCGCTCTGATGCGCTCTGATTGGTTTAGCGGGAGCATGCGCACACAATTGTCCCTGGACCCTCTCTCTGCGAGAGCAGAGCGTTGCGTGACAGAGAGAGGGGCCAGAACTGGACTAGGCGAAAACGAACCACGTCAGGTTTCTAGCTTTACCAGTACCTAATTATATGCGAAATACGAAAGAAATCGATTTTTCAACTACTGCCGCGATATTAAGATTTTGCTTGATTTTTACAGAAAGTCGCTCTTACGCTTAAACGTGAAAGATTTGCCTATCGAAAAACATTTTTTGAACAATAAAGTAGTTATTTTTGCGGATTATTGTTTTGTTACCTTCCTCTTTTACGAAATTTTGGTTAAGTTCATTGAATCAATAAGCAACGTCTTCATTGTTTTGGGACGACACTGTCTTCTCCTTCAATCGTCAACATCTTCGATCGTCTTATAGTTACGTTATTTCCCCCGCCTACTCTTTCAAAATTGCCGTAAATATTATGTTTCATTCAAAAATTAGCCTGAGGCCGGCAAAGTGTTGTGTGAAAAGGTCTTTATTCAGGCTATGGCTTGCGACGAGAGACGGCTTCGAAATGCATGGTTTTAGCTTACTAAAACCATATGTCCACCATGAATTACCGTTGAAAAGAATTTTATAGAGGTATTGCTGGAATTGTTTCCTATAGTATTACAATAACAAGAAAACCCGTGGTTTATCAACGGCGGCCCTTACAAGCCGGAGTTACTTTGTGAGCCACCACAGCCCTCATATTTTTAGTAGTAATCAAAGAGGCTGTGAGCCAGCTCGTGAATGAGAGTGCGAAATTTGAGGCACCAATTTTGTTCACGATGCCCTACACATCATTTTCAAGACCTTGAGTAGTTCATCATTTCGAGATTATCAGTGTCCTCTTTTTCGGCAGTAAAGTATTCTTTCCCATTTGCCTTACAGGTTATAATTGTAATACATGTACACCACAGTACTTTGCCTTTGATGGCAGATGTTTGTACGCAATGCTCTGAAAATAAAACTCTTATGTTACGCCTTTAGGTCACGAAATCTCGAAGCCAGTTAGTATCAGTTTTCGGATTAATCCTTTTCCTATGAAGTATACCATTTTTTTGGATACCAAAATCTGGTACTTAAAACTCGGAGTCAATAATCGGATGTAAGTTTCTTGTTTCGTTCATATTTGTCTTTGGTCTTCGTAATTATCTTCCTGTGCTTTTGAGAAGAAAATACAGTTCTTCACACGGCAGATTTTGTGACGTCACATTCATTCAAACCATTCAGTACTAAATTTGCAATACTCTTTTAGCAATTATTGCATGTATATTTCAATCGACTAGGCGCTGAACTTCGGATACAGAGAGGTTTTCAAATTAGTACGGGTTCGAGCCTAGATGCACGCATAATCTTCCTTTAAAGCACGAGGCCTAGCTCGAAAACAAGAAATAAAATTAACAAACTATAAATGATTCATGAATTCGATTAAATTCCGATTAAATTAATATAAAGTTTACAGAGCATCGACCAGCATCGACCGCCATCCACCCTCCCATCCATCCAATCTCGTTCCCAGAAGCCGCATTCCTTTTGGTCAGCACCAAGGATGCAAGACTTCTGGGATAATCAATGTCAAAATGCTGGTGAATCAAAATCTGATTGGCTACCATACTTTACCGGAAGTCTACGAGTAAGAAGTTTCAAAACAGGAAATGAAAATGCTTAGGATGGGCCCTTAGGATGTTTTTGCTGGACGTTTTCGATCACGTCAGAGACAGACAATGGGAAAGAAATCTGAAAATGGGCGATGCAAACTAACAAAGAATCGATAAATGCAGTAAAATTCACATTCATGTTAGACAAGACGTAAAAAGGGAACAAGTGTCGGTCGCATGATTAAAACGAAAAAGGCGCCAAAACCTTGTGATACGTTGCAGCGGTTCTTGACAAAGCTGAATGAATACCCGCTTCAAGATAAACGACGGTCGAATTAAGGAGCACAATTTTGGAATAATTCCTCTAATTTCCAGCTCTAAAGTATGGTTCATGGACACCGATGGCTTGAAAATTATTCTCGACATTGTCTAAAGCGGATGGAAGCTGACAGTCTTTCCAGTGCAGTCGTAGAAGTTAAAATAAGCGGCTTTGTGTTAAAAATCCGTTCACTCCGCGGAGCCATGTGCGAGTTTGATGGAACAGAAGACAGATTTAAGCTTATTTTGTTGAACTGGAGCAGATAATCTCACTGTAGCTGAAAAGTCAATGGCGGATTAGACAATTTTTGCCACCTCATTTAACCGCGTGTAAACTACGCTTTTGCATAACAACATAAAAAATGTGAATCAGCTCGCAAATTATGCGGACGCCCGAGGAAACAAATTTTCGCTGATATGGTTCTGTCCTTTTAAATGAAAACTATTAGATATATTTGAGTACCATCTGGATCAGTGACTGAAGGTATTGAGAAAAAATCACTGAATCACTGATCCAGATGGTACTCAAATATATCTATTAGTTTTCATAAAAAAGGACAGAACCAATATCAGCGAAAACTTGTTTCCTCGGGCGTCCGCATAATTTGCGAGCTGATTCAGATTTTTATGTTGTTCTGCAAAAGTGTAGTTTACAATCTTCTAAGACCGATTACTCTTTCCCTAGCAATTAAATATCCCTATTCTTTCTTTATACAGAAGATCCTGGAAGCAAATACTGTAAGAAAAATTTACGTTTAAGTGCTAAACACACCTTCTAGGTTCGCCTTCTATTACTCAGCTAAACAAACGGACTAATCATTTTTTAGGTAAACACTATACCACTTGTTTCAACTTGGGTACTTTTGCTAAGCTATAGGCTAGTCCGTAGTCAAGTTTCAAGTTTTCCTGTTGTATATAACTGAAATAAACACACTTTTTCGGACGCGGACAATAACAATTTTCCTGCATAATTCTTCGATCGCAAAGAGTAAACATTACTCTTAAAACATTATTTAAGTGTGATTTTAACGTTAGGACAAAGAGCCACTTGCCTATATCGAAAAAAGGAAGACTAAGATTCCATTACCCAAGAAAACAAGCTTAGCTGAAAGGTTAATAGCGCAAAAAATACGTTTGTAACCCGAAATCTAACATCAGTTTGCCAGCGCCATTTTTGAAGACTCGGCAAACTCGCGCGCTTTTCACGTCGTGACGTCACGATGGCCAGACACCTCGAACCAGCCTAGCTGTCGCCTAGCTGGCGAGTTCATCACTCCCTCCTGATAATGTCAGACGTCAGCACAAATTTTGCCGGAAAGCCGGCGCACCAGTTGTTAGGCTTTGCCGCGGGAAAATGTTGTCGGCTTTATCAGTTTTTACGAGATGGTTCAGTTAAAACAAGGAAGTCCTCTGGCCCATGACTAACTTCGAACCCAGCACATGACTTGAAAATAAAAGTTCGTTTACACTGGGGCATTTTTCTTCCACCACGTATCCGCGGTTACTGCTAACCTATACAGGGAAGAGTTTGAGGAACAGGCGATAGCAACAGCGACCTATAAACCTAAGATCTGGAAGCGATATGTAGATGACACTTTTATAATCTTAGGTAAAAAGTATGACGGCTTTTTACAACATCTAAACAGTCAACAGCCTACTATTCGTTTTACCATGGAAATCGAGAAAGATAACACTATCCCTTTTCTCGACACGTCAGTTTCAAGGGATTCAAACGGTGTTCTCACCACCAGTGTTTACAGAAAGCCCACCCACACTGACCAATGCCTAGCCTATGACTCACGCCATCCTCCGTCAGTGAAACGTGGTATCGCTAAGTGTCTATACGACCGAGCCAAACACCTCACAACAAAACCATCAGTTATCTCTATGGAGAAGAAACATTTATCATCGGTACTTGTTTCAAACGGACATCCTTCTTCATTTGTACGAAAGCTTACAAAGACAATAAGACCAACAGCCAACAAAGAACCTACGCAGGACTTTAAATCTACTGCGGTTCTACCCTACATAAAAGGTGTATCAGAGGTTCTTCGCCGCTGCCTACAACAACAAGGTGTACGCACCGTCTTCGATTCAGACACAACTCTTAGGTCTCACTTAGTGCGACCGAAAGACGCCCTTGAACCAACTAAACAAGACGGTGTCGTCTATAAGATTCCATGTGAGTGCGGCAAAGTATACATCGGGGAAACAGGGAGAGCGATGCAAGAAAGGATAAAAGAACACGACAGGGATATACAGCTTGCTCGTACGCAAACCTCCGCAGTTTCGGAACACGCTAACGAAACGGGGCATCTTCCTATTTGGAAAGAAGTTAAGCTTATTGATCGTGACACTCACTGGTACACACGTAGGGTCAAAGAGGCTATCCAAATAAGACTTCATCCTAATAACATCAATAGAGATAGTGGAATCGAAATTCGTGAAGCTTGGATACGTGAGGAGGTGAGGGGGTTGGAATAGCGTGCGAGTTTACGTGAGCATCGCTTATATGATCGCACCAAACTGATCTCATAACCAGACCATCGGTTATCTCTGAGGAGAAGAAGTACGGATCATCAGTTCTTGTTTCGAACGGATATCCGTATTCGTTTGTGCAAAGCGTCACAAAAACCAAGAGACAACCAACTGGCAAAGAACCTGCGTCTGAAATAAAATCTACCGCTTTTCTGCCATATATCAAAGGTGTATCAGAGGCTCTACGCCGTTGCTTAATACAACAAGGCATACGCACTATTTTCAAGTCCGACACAACGCTAAGACCATGCTTAGTGCGACCTAAGGACGCTGTCGAACCAACAAAACAAGTGGAGTAGTCTACAAGATTCCCTGCGAAGGTGGCAGTTGTCCCTGTGAATGTGGAAGTTTATATTGGAGAGACGGAAAGATCGATGCATGAACGGATCAGGGAACATGACAGAGATATACGGCTCGCACGGACTCAGACCTCAGCTGTCTCAGAACATGCTAATTACACCGCACACTATCCGCTGTGGGACAAGGTTAAGTTCATTGACCGCGCTGGTACACCCGTAGGGTTAAGGAGGCCATTCACAGAAGACTTCACCCAAACAACATCAATAGGGATAACGGAATTGAAATTCTAGAAGCGTGGATGCCCAGATCAACACAACAGCCGATCGGTACCACAGCGGACCTCTCAGGAAACAGCGTCTAATCAGAACAATGAGGATCGAAATGCACCATATCACAAACAACCAAGGTGCTACTTATAAAGATAACCCTTCTCTTTGAGGAAAATATTATATTCTGTCCAGGAACAACTAATTCGTTCCTTTGAGCAGCTTTGTGCATTTGAATCCATGAATCGAGACTTCCAGTGCTTTCCAATCTTTTCACTTTTTTTGGTCGCGCCACCATTTTTCGAATTCCTCCAAACAAACATGGTAGAGGCATTGTATTAACCTAGCCCTGCCCCCAAGAAAACCACGTACCCCCGTATGTGACCTTGAACAACCTACTACAACGAAATTCCTTTCTTTCTGCATTGCTATAACACGGTTCCCTAGATGCCCGTCTTCATAATAATAAATGGGTTACAACTGGGTTTCGCTAGTCTGGGCTGACAATGTGCTTATTCAAGCAGTTGCACATTCTCTAAATTTATCTATTCTTATATAAGTAGAATCGAATGAAATCGACGCTCCAAGCCTGTTGTCATTGTTGGTGTTTCGTAACAAGAACCTACTGTTAATTACACCTGCCAAATAGACGAAATTTATCATGTATCTCGGCTATTATTGTTTGATTGACCAGAAAATGGGTTCCAAGTTAAGAGAGAGTGGTAAAGAAAAAGGTGCTTTCAATTATCAAGCCAACTAGTAATGAAAAAAAAAAGATTTATGTGAAAAAAAAAGTCGTGCGAAGACAGAAGAAAAGAGAAAGAAAGTTAAAGAATCAGAACAAACTTCATTGGTGATTAAATGAAGTCTCCTCGCAGAAAAAAATTAAAACATTTTTTCCACTAAAAAAAGCAAGCAAAAAAGCATCAACAACCACGAGATTTCCGGTCCGTGGGAAGGTTATTTTAATATGTAACTTCACAAGGATCTTTCTACATTTATTAACTCACATCAGAACATGGAGTATTTCATTAACCTTAACTAAAATCCTTATTTACATTATTTAACAAACAAATGGATTCATTACTATGCCTTCCCGTGTTTAAAACATATATAGTTGCTTTGTGAATTTAAACTAATACAGGGCTACTATTCCAGTTGAAGCAAGAGTTCACGTTCACACAATTGAACAGTGGAGATGGTTTCTTCAAAACAAAAATATCAATTGCCTTGTAAACATCACAAGGTAACGGTTATTACGCCCTACTTGTTAAGCTTAATGTACATTCAATATATAGATATCCTCTTTTCTACATTTCTTACATTTAACAAAGAAATGAAGCAAATGATTAGCCGATTGAGTTCATATCTGGAAACTTTTGTTCATACTTGAATAAATAATTCAAAAGGTAATTACATTTCTCTTAGCGTTGAAACATACATTGATCTTTCACTTAATTGCTGTGCACACCTTACGCAAAACTGGGCCATAAAGGATGATGACGATGATGTTGATGATGATGACGACGACGACAATTTATAATTCATGATCAGGTCCGCTAATAAAGTGATGATTTTTTTGTGATTTACAAAATGTTAAGGCATTACGCCTAGAACCATTATTATTATCACATCTTAAATTCTTTGTCTACCGAAAGCGTACGGTAAGAATTCGAGGTTGATCTGGGATACTATCGGGAGCAAGTCTTCGCTCCTGCGACAGAGGTATAGATGACCAATCAAATGTAGAATACTGCATGACAGATCTTTGAAGGCCTCGTCTTTTAATGGCTTCCTCTACAACGCTCTCATTGTTACTGCAACAATAATAGAACCATGCATAACTATTTTCATCTGCAATTTCATCTTCTGACTGCAAATGTTCAATTTTAGACTAACCATTATGTTTTATTAAAGATTTGCAAGACCCAAACTAACAAAAAAGGAATTAACGGAATTAACCAAACTTAAGGAAAGTCAAGTCAAGTAACATTCTAATTAATATTCTATTCATCTCTTTGGTCCAAGGCTCCTGACATATTGAATATCACATGTTTGTAATATTCTAATGAAATAAGTTGGTGAAGTATGATGTAGTCCTGAGACGGACTGTTTGTGGTGACATTGACATTTCGACAAGCTGAGATGCTGGTATTGGTTTTTAAAAGTAAAAACTGGATCGCGCAAAATTGCAATTTTACTGTTTTTGAGGATTTTTGTTTATCGTTGTCATGGAACTATCGATTTGCACAAAGTGCTACCAGGGGCGTAGCTACCTGTACGCACGGACGCACGTGCTTACCAGAAAATTCGAAAATAAAAAAAATAAAGTAAAATAAAATAAAAAGAATAAAAAAGCAAATAAATAAAAGATAATTATTTTAAAAAGCACAATTTGCCCCAAGTCATTTTTCATCTCTTGTTGCTTTGAAATGTTGTTTACACCCGAATGTCGGTTTGCAAGGAGAAGCCACGTGATTCATTCTTGGACCGAATGGTCCAAGAAAGGCGAGCAGAAAGCAAGCGGGATGGTAAGGAGTGAACGCGTTGTGGTCACCTCGTTTCATAGCCTTGGATCGGCCTGTGTTCGCATGAGACTCTTGATTTGCTAGGTTTACCACGACCCAAAAAATTACAGATTATTACTTTGCCATCAGCACGGACAGAATGACAGAGCAGCGTAAAGAAACCGAAGAGCCATGTGAGTTCAAATTTTGTGTTATAATTACACTTTGCCATGTGTTTCTGATAGTTAGAATTTCAAGATGCTCATTTCATTTAAACTGCTGAATTGGATCTGGTGCAAGCGTCCAAGGAAGCAAAAGTCTGTCCATCAGTCCTTCAGGTGGAGAGGAATGACGATTCTGTCTGGGATGCGTTGCTAGACAAAGCAACAGACATTGCTGCTTTATACAAGAAAAATCCGAGCATCCCTCCAGCAGCAACACAGTGAAAACGTCGAGGCGGATACTCCTTCCGCCTATTGGAAGAGAGCAGTTTACTTTCCATTTCTGGATCACCTTATATCGGAAGTAAACGCCGGAGCTGTCAGCGAAACCCTAACCGGGCTTATTTCAAGCACAACATCTAATACCAGGTAGTTGCTTGTTGTCATTATGATACCGTTACATTTCCATTTTATATTTGTGTTAAATTTATCTTAAATATCAAATTTAAATTTCAGGAAATCTTCAAGACCTGACTTAAAAGGGTGTGGAAGACATGTATAACCACTACAGACTCACTATGGCGAAGACATGCACATGTTCCTTGATGAATTCAAACGAGAAGTGACTAGGTGGCGTCAAAGGTGGCTGTTGGTTGAAGGTGGCATTCCCCAGACCTTGGTAGAAACGCTGGACTTTGCCAACCTATAACGTTACCTTGGAATTTATGCAGCCGTCAAGACTGGCGCTTTTTACGTATCCTGTGTCAACGTTTGTTGCAGAGCAAAGCTTCAGTAGCATGAAGAGGATCACGACGCCACTTCGGAGCGCTATGTCGGATGCGCGGTTGACCTCGCTATCCGTGATACGTGTATATAAACAGTGAAGGAAATAGACTTAAGTCGGGTCATTTCTGAGTTTGCAGCTGGGAAGAAAGACAAACGTTAAGCCCTGTGTTTGTAATCGAAAACCATTATATCTTCTTATGAAAGCTATCCACTCTTATATTAATTTTACATGGTCTCAGGATTTCCATTTGGTTGTTTTTTTGTAGATTTGTAAGAAGCGTGGACCTAAATGAAACTTTACTGAGGCACAATGACGTCTATGTAGGTGCTTTTGGAGGGCAAACAATGCCGGCCAAAAATAACGTGGCACACAGCGGTAAAAAATCACTCATTTGTGAATAAAACTCTGAGATACCGCCGGCATGTTCGCTCTATTCGGATAGGCGATCGGAACGCTTCAATGATCCCAAAAAAGCAACTTACAAAGAATTTTACGACTTAGTTGTCATCTCACATCAAGTAAGAACGCTTACGATTAAAACGCAACTTCGCCATAGTGATGAAAAGAAAATTTAATCAAGGCTATTCAGAAAAAGTTAGGACTTGAGTGGGGGGGGGGGAGGGGGGTTGGCAAATTGTGCGTACCTCTGGAAAAATCCTGGCTACGCCCCTGGGCTACCCACACTGAAGTTCAATCCAAGACCAATAACTGGTGCAAATTTCACGTCGATCCGACAATGAGAAGACTGTCCAAGAGCCGATTGTAATAGTTTGATATGATCCCCAAAAAACCGTATCGAAACACATGAACGATGGTAAAAATGAGCCACTTCCGTTCTGAAAAATGATGTGACGAAACAACATACATAGTTATTACCTGCAAATATTATCGATCTTTTTAATGCATCATCGTCTAGTTACAACCTACGAAACTCAGACTTTTTTATTCCCAGGTTTAGCACTGTACGTTATGGCAAACACTCTCTTAGATACTTCCAAATTGTCTAACAAGGACAGGGGCCTAGCCTCATTATCTGCTTTTAAAACAAATATTAGGAAGAAGGACCTTTCCAGTCTTATAGATGACAACAAATGTGCAAACTGCCACTTGTGCAATACTTGAGGCCCTCTTTGCTGAATTAAAGCTTTTGCTTACTTGCAGATTGATCAGAGTAAATACTATTTTACTGTAACAATCATTCAACGTTTTCGTTACTATTTATGTAGCTGCATTTACATTTAAATTCTTATTTAATCTTTTACATAGTCTTTTATTATTGTTATTTAGGTAGGAGAATTGTAATAACTATTTTTAAATTACTGAATGTAATCTTGTACTTAATTAACTATTAGGTGTCCCCAATTAGTAGGCTACATATAGCCGGTTATAAGACTAGACACACTAATAAAGTTGTTCATTCATTCATTAATTCAATTCAGCCGCTCAGTTAAAACTAGGCGCACTTGACTTGACATCTCATTTCCAAGCTGGCAACTAGGATTCAAGTAAGAGACAAGCAACCTAAACACAATCTTTAGTATGGTCTACGGCCTCAGTCAAACAGATAGAACATCATTCAACAGAAGCCCTTTAAAGAGCGGGCAGTCCTAGGCTGACTAAATTGCAACGGTGTTAAAAAATTAACCCTCGGCCTTTAAGATCTTTTTACTGACTTGTGTAGCTACGACTACGCGTGCAGGTGATTGCCTGACAAGTTGCACGAGTTCACGCAGCTTCATATAAGCTAAGACGATGGAGATAATGGGTTTTGGCTGCTTATGCACGGTCAATACGCCACCGAAAGCCCAAGCTTGAAACCATTTTGTTCCTTGCGCTTATGCTTGCGTTTCTCCGAATTTGCTGCAATGAAAATCAGACCCACGTTTTATTTCAATCTTTTTATTATGCCGACTTAAGTGAGATGTTAAGTCAAGCATCCGTAGTTTTGGCTTTACACACAATTTCCGGCTAAGCATAAGTTAGTGGCTTCCAAGTCTTGTGTCTAGTGTAAAGTCAACCATTCAGAGAAAACATCTCTGAAAGACTGGATGCACGCACATTACGTTATCCATAAATAAACTGACAGTGAAGTTTTGTATGATCTGTTTTAGCTGTTTTCACATAGTTTTAGATGCCGGATTTGACAGTACAGGAGCTGGTAAGACCTGAGACTATTTTTTCTTAATAGAAATCTCAATTACCCTCATTTACAGCACACCCATGACACCTCAAATTCACTGCTCCAGAAGTGGCACATATTACAAAATTTCAGTGCTTCATTTAACCACCTAAAATCTATCTATAGTTAGACTAAGTGTACCAACCTTGTAGAACTCTCAGATATTTTACTATCCTGCTCTTCATTGTCATCTACATCGACAGAGAACAACGTTTAGTTAAAGAGATAAACAAAATATGGCATGAATTTTTGCAGGAGATTGATTTTGCGCGATGCGAGAATTCTTCGTGTGTGGCAGGAGCTAGCCTTTGCTATTTTAGAGATAGTGATGTTTCTGGTAGGGATCTCATTTGTACCCAGCAAGTTGAGAGCCAGCAAAGCCTTTGGGTGTCCAAGCATATAGTTTTGAACACTACCGCTGACAACTCTTAGAAACAAATATTGGAAACAGGTTGAACTTATTACATCAAAACGTATGATATGGTAGCTTCGGACGTTCCAGGATTGATTACGCCAAACGAAAGTTATGGAACTGCTCGTGTTTATCAACCATTATGTTTTGATTTTACTGCTATCCTCACTGTTTGTATTCATGGTCTAGGCATAACAGTAAATATTTTCTCGTCTCTGTGTAAGCATTTTCAGTTGTGGAAGAATTTATGCCGCCGTTCAACGTTTGAGTTAAATTTGCTTTTTTCAGCAGAATAAATAAAAAGCGATAACAAAGATAAGCTTAGTCGTCAGAATTAACACATTACGTCATCCAGTAACGCTATAGTCAAAATACTGTGTCCCACAGTCACAGTTTTCGTCAAATACGGAATCGCGCTAACATTTGTTAACCTGGAGGGGGTGGGTGGGGTGGGTCAGAACAGCCGGTTAAAATGCCCATTGGGCTTCCTTGTCCGTCATTCATTTGAGGATTGTGTAAGTCGGGACATGAACTTAACACTGAACGCGGTATAGGGTTATCTACGGCGGCCGTCAGAATGTTCAAAATAGACGTCGGCGGTTCTGCCGTTTGATTGGCTGGCGGTATCGCAATGTGACATAATCCCCTGAGGAGGCATGAGATATCTACCAAAGTTCACATTGCAAAATCTCCGACTTGGTTTTTGCGCGAGTATGCCAACTATAAATGAATAAATAGGGTATAAATATTTGGCACATTTCTCTGATTTCCTTAAAAATTGTGCAACAACAGTGTGTGCGGGATGTTTGATATTTAACCCTTTCACTGCTCATTTAAAAAATCGCACTTTTTTACCGTTAAAGCGGTTTTTTGAGTACTACGTTGCCAAATGCCACTTAACTTTGTTACAAAAGCATTTTTGTTTTACAATTTATTGCGGATTGAATGCGTAAACTTCAAATTTTTTTCTTGCTTCTTTTGCTTTCCTTTTTCTCTCCCTTTCTTTTCTATTTATCTTCTACCCTTTATCACCTTTCTATCCACTGGAAAAGTTTTAACCTCAGCCCTTCAAAAAACCTGGAAATGGAACATTGGTCAACTAGAGGTGACTTGGCCTATTTTACCACCAATTTCGCACGTTCTTCTGGAATGGCTCTGCCAGAATTTGGTCGATGTACAAAATGGATACACGTATGGATGGATCTGTCCTTGCTGTGTTAGCTGCTTATCAAACAAGAAATTCTGAATTTACAGGCGGCGGACAGTCACGCCCCCTCCCCTTTTCCTAAGGAAAAAAGGTTTCTTAAAAAAAACCTTTAGTAGTTCGTGGTTTCCGGTGACCTGTTATGGACAATTTGAACTTCCGGTATGTAAGGAATTAAATGTATGTAAACATATTATATTATGGACGTCCGATCGGCTCGGGGGTGGAAGCGGAATAATTGCGCCTCACTTATTCATTATTCCTTTCGCTTTTTTTTCTGGCTTATTCATTATTCACTTAACATTATTACGGATATTCCTTATTCATTATTGCGTCCTGCTGCTATTCAGATTTTGTTAGACAACTTCACGTACAATCAGGGGCACCCAACGAGAAAATTGTAGCAAAATAAAAAAAATCGCCGCCTAAAAAACTCTGGTGTCGTCAAAAATGATGACGTCACAAGTGGTTCAGTTCTACTCCTAAAAAGGGTGAGAAAAGTCGACTTTGGCAGCGAAAGGGTTAAAAAAAAATACTTCACCGGTGGCAATCTTCAACGATACGCGCATCGGGCACTGATTGCTACTCGAACTTGACAGATGAATTGCGGAATACAAACAACCGGCAATTTACAGTTTTTTCCAAAATCTACATTTATTAAGCTCTCCATTGACCAGTGATACATAGTTTACCTCGTCTTCCCTAAAAAGTGGCGTGCGTACGAATTTTTTCCCGAAGGAAACCTTACTGATTTTGTTCTCTCTGAAATCTATTTCCACATTGTCAGTCTATCAAAATATAGGTAGCTTTCAATTGTTCTCTTTCGAAAAACAAAAGATATCGGAAAAGCTCTACTTAGCTAGAGATTTGCAATGAGGCATCCAGCGACAAATATGATTGGAAGTGACTTTAAATAGGCTAAATAAGCCTGAATTTCTACTATGAGGCGAAAAGGTATAGACAGTTTCATAGAGATCCATCATGAATTGCAGGAAAATGAATCCATGTGATTATTGCTTTGGATCAGAAATTATCCGATTAAAGAAAACAAAACATGTGAGCAGATTTAAAATACAGAAAGTAAGAAACTCTTTCAATCCTCCTTCTCTTTGTCAATTGAGCCGTGTCCTGATAGTCACCAACCTCATTGCACCTATTCATTGCCGCGCTATACGTGTAAATGCACATTTTCAATGGCTCTACATACCTTGGTCAAACCCAAAGCTATCAAACGTTCCTGAAGGTGGAGGAGTGTAAACTTTCTTTGGGGGACCCTCTGCTCGCCGACCAAATGCTACACCCTCCTTCACCATCTCCCTGTGAGGTTCATATTTCTTTCGAGCTTTGTCTCTTTCTGCTTTAGTGATTTCTATGATCGAACAGATTCAAGCGTTAAGTTATGACTTCATTTTATATGCCCAGTCACAAGATCCAACCAGGTGCCTAAAAACACTTTGGACACGCAAAATGTAGTTTGTTGTTCAACCTTGGGCTTGTGTTAAGATGGCCAATTTGGTGCTGTGTTGATCCAAATCGAAGAATCCAAAATAAAAGAGACAAAAGTTATTTTAAGACCGTGGCCAAGGCTGGTTATTAAAAGAGGTTGATATTCACTTTGTATTGTAAAGAGCAACAAGACTGCATTAGCAGCCAAAACAGACTTGTTCACCTTATTAAATTTAGCATTTAAATAAACAGTCAAGATATTGTTTACCTTTTCTGTCCAGTAACTCAACAGAGGGTACATGATGTACTACATAAGATCTGTAATCATAATCTTGAGCCAGTGGATTAGCAAAGAGATCTATTAAAAAAAACACATACATTCAAACTTGTTAAAATACTGAGAACAAAATTAAGTTATTCAAATGATAAAAGCTACTTGGGGGCTTCACTTGCTATTTGAATTATAGTAAAAAGAAATTTACTGTCGAGAAAAGTAAAGACAACAGTCACAGAGTTTCTGTATCTTTGGATCAGATGTTTCCTGAAATATTTTATAATTATTGGTCGTTCAGTTTCTGCACAGCTCAGCTAGGGATCTTGGAAATACATTGTGTATGATACCACACCATTAAAAATCATAGTCATTACTAATTGAGAAAACTGAAACCTTGGAACACAAAACAAGGAGAAGGAAAAACAATTCAGGGTTTGAAGCCTTATAGCTCTGTGATCACTCAAAGAGTGGATAACTCTTATCCAGTAGATAGATTGATAGGAAGATTTACCAATGGATAGATACAGTTGCATCTTCTTGATTACTCAAAGTTACTATCCAGCTACTCTGAAATTTCTACCAGTGGAAATTATTCAGAAAAGAGAAAGATAAACAGTACAAACTGCAAGCTTAATCACGGAACGTTTACTAAACAGAAATTGAGTGTTGCTGTGGTCAGACTCAGTAACTATCTACAAGTTTTGACTTCGTAGAATATTGGACTTTGTAGAAGTTGAATTGGCTTAGTTAACTGTATTTTTCTATTTTCCAGAAAAACTCCATACCCATACAAATTAGGTGGCATATTGGTATCCTAATTATTTGGAATGGAATTCCAAAGGCATGAGCAGGATTTTCGGTGACATTTTAAAGTACTGGATTTATACGTGAAACAAGCAGTGGTGAGCACCGTAGACGCGAACATGAGTGCCAAAGGCACAAACTTGTCGAGGTTTCCAGGAGCATTCCCGCATTCCCTGAACCCGAAGTGGTTAACCCGGGTGGTCTTTTAAGGCATTTTAAAATTAATATTTGAACTGGCAATTATGATTATTATCATAAGTAAGCAAAAAAGGCTCAACTGCATCTTTGATAAGCAAACACAAATTAAATCATCCAATTTATTTACACTTCAGAAAATAATAATTTATTTCGCATGAAAGTACCGGACCTTACATGTCAAACAACTGGACGTTACATCCGGCCTCTGGCCTAAAAAAAAAACCCGCATGAGGTGTTTTTGACTGAAATTCTGAAGGCATGCTTGATTTCAGGATTTCTAGAGGGGGAAGAAATGGAAAGTTTTGCCAGTCCCCTAACTACATGTAAGAATCCACTAACAGATTTGCTTTTCAGCTGTCAGATTTCAATGTAATCAATTCCTAAAATATGTAATTAAAACTTGGCACTTCGTCACACGAAGGACTGTGCCGAGCTCATACTTGCTATCTCTAACTCTAAGAATGGCTTTCGAAAGAGGCAAACCAGAATGGAGCATTTGCACAAGCATGTAAAATTTGAGGTAAGCCGCAAGCTATAAGCTTGCTGGAAAAAGCAACTTTAAATGGCAAACAGCACAATTTGACACACAAAAAAAGAATCCTTTAATAAAACAACACAGCTGCAGCTCGTTAACCAACTCTATGAATTTGCGAATGGCTTTTGAAAGGAAAACAGAAAAGAAACAGAATGGAAAACAGAATGACACACTTGCACAAGTGAATTGAATTTTGATATAAACATGGTAAGGTTATAATAGCTGGGAATCAAAACTTTTTCCACTTTGACACACAAGCAAAATTCATAATTTTCTAGCTGTGAACTAGATTCCTGGTGTGCCCTCAAACAGCGGGTTAAGATTTTTCTGCTGGGACTGAGCCAACAATGATGAAGTCATGAAAAATTAAGTATCTGCTTGTTAATCTCAGGATCTTGTTTTCAGTGCATGACAAGTGCAGACTGTCCCAGGTCACAGTAAGATTGTTAAGGGAATTAAGTGTTAAGAAACCTGATTTGCACATTAACATATGGTTAAATTGCACATGCACGTGCCACTATGGAGAGTGTAAATACCAGCCTTACAGGTTAGCATATGGCATGGCTACCTGAAATATTGTTTCTTAATTTTTTTTTTTTGGGACTGGGTTACAAGTTAAGAACTAGCCTACATGTATTTTATGTATTACAAACATAAAATTTTAAAAATTCTTAGATTACAAAACAACATCTACAAAGAGTGAAGAACCATGGTTGGAAAAAAGCTATTCTTATAGCTATATATCTGTCCGGCATTTTGACACATGTAACCAGTGATGGTGCTGTTATGAAGATTAAATGATGAGCATAAAGGAGGTAGATGGTGGTGTAAACGTGATCCTGCCAATTCTATCTTTTAAAGGGTCTTAAGGCATACATAGTTTCATGCATCTGATCAGTACTTACTGAGTTTCTTGAGGCACTGCATGGCTCTCAGTTCATGAACAACATCAGTGAGTTTTAACAACTGATTTCCATTCAGTAATAACACCTCAAGACATGTCAGGTGTCGTAAACAACCATTCAGCTCTACCATCATGTTATCTTGAAGATACAGCTCTCTCAATTGATAGTTCGAACCAAAACAGTTCAACTTTCTTAGCTGCAACAAAAGGGCAGGATATTTTGCAACAAGACTGTAAAACTGTAACAAATAATCACATTATAAAAGCATTCATGACCCAGGAATTTTAGTATGTTAAAACATATAATGCAGAACTTGGATCAATTTCGTGTGAACCTATTTATCTCACCTTATTTCCATTCAACCAAACAATATGCAAGTTTCTGAATTTTCCAAAGTCTTTAACTTCCTCAAGACCTCTAAATACAACAAAAGTAGGAAGTAGAAAATCTTGTTAAGTCTGTTATCAGTACAGTTGATTATCTACAAGTTATCAGAATGAAATACATTCATAGCTATTTTACAGAAAGCTTAAAGTAACATTATTTAAGCTCAGAGCTTGAACATAAGGTGCACGTTATCTTAATTACCTATAGGGGCATCTTACATATAGGGGCAAGTTCACACATACCACCAGTTACACAATAGTGTGTGATTCAGAGTGTGATCAGGTGCGTGCATGTTCATTTCCCAGAAACAGAATGAAAAATAAAATAAGGCCTTTCAGGCTTTAAAGTGAACTCAAACAGTTTTTAAAACATTATTTTTCACCATTGTCCAAACTTAATGACTGCCTTTTTTAAAACGGATGTTGCATTGAGATGCACCCTTAGCTAGTCTTTATTTATTGCTATCGATTGTAAGCACGAAATACCTCCTCCAAAGCTACCATAGAAAAACTGTTCCTCAGGAACCATGCATATAGGGGTGCAAGGGGAAATAATGTTTCCAAAATATTGGTGTTTGCTTGAAAGTGACTCAAAATCGATAAATTCCTCTTCTCCAGGCATGAAAAAACATTTTTACAAACTTCACCTCACAGCAAGATTTCAAGCTTTACCGTGAAAGGTTTCCTTACATTTATAGGGGTGCCTTGCATGCAGAGATGTGAGGAGAAACTAATTTATTAAGGCCTTCCAATTTAATAGTGTTAGGTTAAAAGTTGATTTGAATCTTGATTTAGTATTATTTCTGGACCGAAATATAGGTTCTGTGAGCTTTCCCCACAGCACAAAAAAGGTTAATCTCTCGGGAAAGGTTAGCTTACATACAGGGATGAATAATTCATCATTTATTACACAGAGAAGCACAGCTATGTTTGGAATGGCTAGGATTGAGGGATTATAAAAATCATGTTTCTGCTGCTGCTCCTGCTCCTTGCTGCTGCTCCTTGTCCAACAGAGAAAATAACTTCTCCTACTCAAAAATTGACTGGCAGCCTGATTTTAAGGCCTAGGAATTATTATTCTCCTGTTGCCTTCCAAAAGACCTTCTTAAAAATACAGTTACGTAAACTTACCATGCAGGTAACTACCACAAATACACATGCCCTTTGCATATGTCATGAACATGAGAGGAAAATAATTTTTTAAGTATCAGTGTTGGGTTGAAAGTGACTGAAAATCCTATAAACCACTGCAATTCAGCGTTACTAAGCAGGTCACCTTGTACATAGAGGGGACTTACATATAATGGCACCTTACATGAAGTTAACAAGCTTTCTTGCACAGGATTGCCTTACATGTAGGGACACTCTCACAGTGATTTGCACATATCAATGTCTTTTGGGTACCTCCGTACCCAATTCCCTAGTGGTATGGGTATCCCAGGTAGGGCTACCAAAAACACTGATTCTTATACTGACAAAAGACTGGAGGAAGTGATTTGAGGTCATTCTGCTGTTTTTATGTTTATTTTCGTGCCATGTCCTGGATAATAATGGAAAGGAAAGTAAGTTTTGAAATAAAGATTCATTTCTTTATGCCTTTAGTCAACTGCTGTCACTTTTTCTTGGGCGAACATGAATTGCATGCTCGCAAATAATGAATTGCTGGTTTCAAAGTGAACAAGAGGGCTACAGGGATTGAACATTCATATTGTTCAGGTATTTCAATGCACAGCTATACGAGTCATGTCAGTTCAATTTCCCTGTGCAGGGATGAAATGCCGTGAGGAAAGAATATCTTTGAAGACCCGGTTCAACGCATTGTTTGACCATTTGTAGTTTAAACGATGTTAGCGAAATTCCACTCGCATTTGAGAGGGGGTACCCAATTGACTAGGGTTCTGGCTATCCCAGGATGGTATTGGGTCAAGTAGAAGCCAGCCTTTGTAATCCTTCATGAGGACATTTTACGAAACAAAAAACAGACGTCACCTCTCAGTCATGTCTCCTGTCTCAGTGAGTCGGAATATTCATATTGTTCAGGTATTTCAATAAATGGCCATACGAGTCATTTCAGTTCGATTTCCCTGTGTAGGGACGAAATGCTGTGAGGAAAAAATACCTTTGAAGACCCGGTTCAACACACTGCTTGACCATAGGTAGTTTAAAAGATGTTAGCGAAATTCCACTCACAATTGAGAGGGGGAACCCAATTGAGTACGGTTCTGGGTATCCCAGATGGCACTGGGGAAACCAAAAACACAGCAGCGATATTTGAAGGAGATACACATATCACTAGAGATCTGGGTACAAGTCACTGTGTCAGCACTGGGGAAATAATAGCCTGTGAGCAGGCTCTCGTTTGGCTTTTATGCGCGAGATGTGAGACGCGAGTGGCAAAGCCACAAGACGAGCGGCGAAGCCGTGAGAGCGTGGGGCGAGGTGGGCGGGACTGGGCGAAGAGAGAGCCTGCTCCTATTACTGTAAATTTTTCATTCCCACCCCGGAAGCTATAAAATTTCACAGGAAGTGAGAAATTTGACAGCAACATGTGCAGACCGCTGGACTGCTGAAGTAAACATAGCTATCAACAAGATGGAGTGGGAGTTGAATGCGATTTCGGAGGTTTTAACCAAGTTTCAGGCGGTATCTGGGCGGCGTTAAGTTTTAAACTGAAAAAAGAGCAGGAGTCTGCAGTGAAAAGCCTCCTGTTAAATCGAGACGTGCTTGCTGTTCTTCCGACGGGATACGGGAAAAGCTTAGTTTTCCAATGTTATGTGGCAGCGAGGGAAGTGTTAGAGAATGCAAAAGTATCTCTGTTTGTAATTTGCTTGTAATTTGCCCTACTTGTAATCGCGATCGTTTTTTGATCTTCCGGTGTCCTAATTTTTACATGCTCACTTGGATACAAAATAAGGATTTTCACTTGCGTCTTCCCCTGCGATAGATCGTCCACGTTTAGCAAACCGAGCTCCCAATCGCCTCTGCCATTTCTATTCGATTCTGCTTGGTTTAATTCCTCGTTATTCGTGGAAGGAAATAAGCTTTTCCTCAACGTGGGTTTCTTTCGTTTGTTATCTACGATCTCTGCATCATCATCGCCCTCTACTTGTCGCTTTTGAGATGCAGACTCCTCAACGCCTTTCCTCAGCATCTTTTTGTTTACCGGGCTTCACTCAGGCGAAGAAACAGACGTCGGAAGACAACGTTTGAACCCTTCTTGACTCTCTGTCTCTGGATCTTGCAATGCACTTGCAACAAAACAAAATAGCTGATGCCAGCTGTTCCGTATTTTCCTTCCACAAGCGGCACAAACTCTGTCCGATTTACTTTCACTACGTGTCACCTTCAATCCTACTTCATCACACTGTTTTGCAAGGACAACACCGATGGATCCTTTCTGCTTGTTGAAACAAATTTTCTGTTCCAATCTGGCGGGCCAGTGATCCATACTGGACCTTAAAAGAACAACCACAAAGTCGGCAGTAATCTTTAACTGAAGGAAGAAGAGTTTTTCTACCTCGCCCGGTTTTTTTCTTCGGCGTTTGATTGTTATCGGCCACTATTGTCGACATCGCCACATGCCTTCTTGTTTGTGTGTGATCTTCTTAACGTTTTCCCGCTAAATTTTGCTTCTGGCGCAATCCTAATAGATTGACAGCTTATAACTTTTCAGCCAATGGTATTAAACTTTGCTCAGGCAAAGCGGAAATGAAAAATTTACAGTACCAGGAGCAGGCTCTCTCTTCGCCCAGCCCCGCCCACCTCGCCCCATGCTCTCGCGGCTTCGCCACTCGCGTCTCGCATCTCGCGCATAAAACCCAAATGAGAGCCTGCTCGCAGGCTAAGGAAATAATAATTCGTCAGGCCCTTAAAGATTTATAACCTTCCATCAAAGGTCACCAACAACTTTTTTCTACAACTGTAGCATGAGATGTTGTTTCTTTAAACTTGGCGACACATTAAACAAGGTTTGTCATGCCCTACATGTAAGATATTTTAAAACGTTACCAATGCCAGCGCTTATCGGTGATACCAGAAACTCATAAGGACTTGATTCAACTCCTTATGAGTTTCTGGTGATACCCAACCTGTCTGCCAAGTAAATCTCTGAAACGTCTTTATCTTTAGTTACACCACGTCTCTTCAGCTGTTCTTCAATTTCCTTTATAAAACGAAAGGAATAGTTAGACAATCCCAAAATACGCGTATATATTTAGTTAATTGATGTATCATATAGCTAACAGTAGCTTGCCTTTTCGCTGTCCGCCATGTTAGAAAGTCAAAGCCATGTTGCCATGACTACGTTTGAAGCGCGGGCTCATAAGTCCAAACTCGTCCCCAGCGAACCCAGGGTCAACCGAGTCAACCTCTTCCTCTTCCCCAGGTGCCTTCGCTTTTCAAGATGGCTGTGGTCTAAAACGCTTTGAAAGTATTTTCAAGTTGTATAGATGGAAAGGGCAACATTACAACTAACAGCTCAATTCTTCTACCTACGAGTAAAACTGTAAGTAATTTTCAATGTCAGATATAAACCCTGCAGCTGACGAAACAGAGGCCAAAGGCTCCTGTCTCAGACCACTAACTTGTTTCCAAATTCCCGGCTCCATGAAAATCGATCATCGGAAAGCAATCGATATAATCAATATAATCGAAAATTAATGGATTATTATTGATTGGTTCCATTAATCGATGAAAATCGATACTTACAATTCTCCTTCTCTTCTATTTGTATCGATTTTTATTGATTTTATTGCTTATTATCGGTTTTAATAAATTAGCAATTTATGATTTCTTACAACATTTTGCAAGCGGATGCGCTGAAATTTAACCCTCAACGCATCCGCTATTAAATGGAATGCGTGGAAATAACACACTCTTAAAATCACGGGTAAAATGAATGTTATATTAATTAACAGAGGGTGTAGTGAAGGGCTACCAAGACTGCCCATTTACAGTAAAGACGAGAGAATCTTTTGTCCTTGAGAAAAAAATTGGTGGCAGAGGAGTGGCATTCCGAGTGGTGAGCTCTATAAAGGGACAACTGTTCAACGAAACCCCATCTGTTATTGGAGATAAGAGCGGGTTATTGAGAGAACATGACGAAATGGTTTTCATGACACGCTTTTACACTCAAACGAAGAAAACCGTGAACACTGAAAATATTTCTGGAATGTTTATTGTGTTTTGACCAATCACATGCGAGACCTTGTAACCGCAGAAAACAAATGGGTTTCTCAGTCACGGAATCGAGTTGGTTCTCCATTTGTTTTGAAAGACCTTCATCTTAACTTACAAAGATTTAAATTGTTATTTCTTTTTATCTGAGAGCCTCATGCACTACGGGAGTGAAAAATGTGTGAGTGGTCTTTGGCTTGTTGCAGCTGCATTGTAGCAACGACCGCGGACTGTCAAAACCGGCGTTCGTTATTCTTCAACAGCCTGGTGTACCGTTGCTAAATTTGAAAATATGTCATTTTCAAAATGTGCAACTACACGTTATATGATGCAAGCCTGGCTCGAAGGCACGGATGATTCGGTCTAAATAAATCGAGTCAGCTGTGCTGTCAATGGGCGAATTTGGAGGGAGAACATTGAAATTTTTACTTCAAGGTGAAATAACTGCCGCTTGAGTTGGTTTTATTTGAAATGTCGAAAACACTGATCGTTGCGTCGGTTTGTCGAAAAATGTTATTCGGCAAAAGCGCTCAAACCTATTTTCGCTTGCGTAGTGCATGGGGCTCTCAGATAGAAAGGAATAGCACTTCCAATTTCTGTAAGATAAACTGGTGAAGATTATCGTCTTTCGAAAGAACTCGATTCCGTGACTGAGAACCCATTCGTTTTCTGCGGTTACAAGGTCTCGCGTGTGATTGGTCAAAACACACATTCCAGGAATATTTTCAGTGTTCACGGTTTTCTTAATTTGAGTGTAATCAAGGTCTACTTAAAAAAGCTTAGGGGAAAAGTAGGAATTAAATGATAGATCTCTTTTTACGAAGGGAAGAATTTAGGTACAAGTACTTAAGCGCAGCGCAAAATATCTGAAAATAATCATTATTAAGAAGACGACCGATGACAATTGATACAATCAATGAAAATTGATGAAAATCGATACTCACAGCATTTACGATCTTTGATTTTCATTGATTTCCAATATCAATCGATTAATTGTTATTGATTAATATCAATTACGATCAATTTTATCGATTATCGGATATCACTGATTGGACACGCCGGTTCGGCTACGCTATGCTGATGGCAACTGGTCAGAATTCCACAAGTTGGGATTTTAAAAAATTATATATTGAGACTTGTGGGGTGTTGAATATTAATTTTAATGTTCTTGGTTGACTAAACGTACAAATTTAGGTATTTTTGTTTATTTTCTCACAGATGTCATAAGTGTCTAAAGGATCCAAGTTATTCTGAGACTGTTACAGTCTCCTTTGATCATATAGAAGCTACGGCTTCTTGTGCTGTCATTTCAACTCCGCTTTCATGGTTGTGGTTGAAATAGAAGTAGAATAATTTCTTGGAGTTAAAACATTGCACCTCCATTGTTGTACATGGCATTACTAGCATCCAACAGATCAGATATGTAGATCTGCGCTTAGCAATTTTGATAGAGGTTATTGTTTGACGTTTGCTGTGTCTGGATTTTCTAAACCTCCATTTCTAACATCTGTAGCAGTTAAAATGGATGCATCCATGAATACATTGTGTTGTGGGGATTGGGCACAAAGTGAAGGTAATGCATGTGTTTTTTTTCTTCTATTTGAATGACAAATCATTAAAAAAATGAGGCGGTCCCAGAAATAGACACGAGCAGGGTCGATAAACATTTTTTTCTTCTTTGCCTTAAGCTTATTTATTTATTTTTATTTAACCTTATTAAAGTGGGCCTGGAGGGCACCATCTTTTAGTTCTGCAAATTTTTGGTTGTAGAAGGTTGTTGAAGGTCACGATGATTGATTGATTGCTTAATGATATTCTGTTGGGGTGGGGATGGAAAAGGGCTTATGTTTTGGTGTTGGTTTTCTTGGGGACGTGGCTAAGTTATTGTAATTCCTCCACCACGCTTTCGTTTGGAGGTTTTGGGGGACCCTTTGAAAAATGGTGGCCCAACCGATTGTTGTAGGCAACAATTTTTAAGAGGGTTTTGGACATTATATGGATCAAAATACACCATTTAAAAGGTGAAAACACATGGAAAAGCTCTAGAAGACTTGATTCAAATGGACTGGACATTGGAAGAGCATTTTGCTCAAAGAGAAGGCTTATCCGGAATATAGCATTCTGCTCAAAGAGAAGGCTTATCCGGAATATAGCATTCTGCTCAAAGAGAAGGCTTATCCGAATGTCAGGAACTGAAAAATGAGGTATACATTTTGGGCCTTGGACTTCCTGAGGCTTTTTAGTCTTTTCTGACTAAAACAAGAAAGTAAATTCCCGGAGTAAATTACACGCATGATAATGAATTTATTGCCCCCGCAGGGTTTTGGCCCAGAGGCTAAAACCCGAGGAGGTATCATTGGAGTCCCTGCATATAGTATTTTTGTTAGTATTAGTATTCGGAAAAATCTCGATTTGCCCACGATCGGTGCGCAAGGTGGTATCGGGAATTGTAGAGAACACCCGCAAGTGGGTATCGGGAGGTGTATCAAATGTTTACACCATGTGTACATATTTTTAAGCAGAAAGAATTATCAAAGTACAGAATTTGCGTGCACAACTCTAATTAACATTTAACACCCGACTATGAGAAAAAGTGGTGTCGACCACTCGCCCTCAATGTCAGTTTGTTACTTAGAAATTACCTTGGCACATTGCGACAGTTTTTCCAATCATGAAATAGACATTCTTAGCCAAATATAGAGACCTTAAACATCTTTGTACGTTGCGAGCTGAGATTTAATTTTTAGAAGATATTATTTTTACGCCAGGGCTTTCTAGAAATATAAAAAATCATTGTTTCACATTCTATGAATTCTTTATTAGAAGATTGGAAACATAAAAAATTATCCTAACAAGTAGGTGTGATAATTTCCTGCACGGTAAAAGGTGTGATTAATGCTTGCGTCAGTTTATAGACACCTCAAACATCTTTGTACATTGCGTATGAGCCAAGATTTTTAAATTTTTTTTGCTGCGGGCGCTATCTAGAAATATAAAAAATGATTGTTTCACATTCTATGATATTCTAAAAGATGATTGAAAAGAATTAAAAAATTATCCTAACAAGTAGGAATGGTAATTGCCCGCATGGCAAAAGGGG
Source organism: Siderastrea radians (assembly GCA_964017195.1). Lineage (NCBI taxonomy): Eukaryota > Metazoa > Cnidaria > Anthozoa > Scleractinia > Rhizangiidae > Siderastrea > Siderastrea radians. Next base: position 33,113,821 of record OZ024889.1, on the reverse strand, counting down.
TACTGGGTAATTCATGAAATTACCTTGCCACATCGCGACAGTTTTCCTAATCATAAACTACACATTCTTAGCTAAATATAGAGACCTTAAATATCTTTGTATGTTGCGTGTAAGGTGAGATTTAATTTTTTTTTTTTATGCTGCGGGCTGAACTTACACTAATGCGAACGGGAGGTGTTTTCAGGATAAATTGGACAACTGTTTCCTTCTTGATGCCAGTGTTGCGAGCTGCCATTTTTTTAAGTTCATTGTTCACAGCTTAAGTTGTCCCAGAGACCTTAGCACACCTATGGTTAAAATTGTAACACTGTCAATGGTTTGGAATTTTACCCAGGTTTCCCTCAAACATGAGATGTGACAAATTCGGCCATTTTCGCCCACCAACATGGGATTTTTCAGTATTGCTTCATTGTTCATTGAAGCTGTACATCTCTGCGATTGTTGTTGTATTTCAGCATTCTGTTTGATAAAAATTGCAGAACTCTCTGTTTTTTTGTGTATGTATTAAACAGTACTGCTAATCAGTAGCACTGTGTTCTTTTTCTCAGTCTGTTTCTACTGTCACAATTGAGTTCACCTCAAGGTTAATGAGATTTTACAATTAAGAGATGAAAGAAAACTAATTAAATGTAACAGTGATGACAGCTACAAGACATGTTTCCAGCTCTTTTTGTGGGAATACTCCTCTTATTCGAAACAAAGTTAAGGGATTCGCACCTAACAAGATTCTAATCCCCCACAAATATTTGAAGAATGTGGCATTAAATGGAGCTTTGTCTCTAAAATGGAACCTCTTGCTTGTCATGTAAAAAGTCTGTCATTAAGCCAGACAGATTATTCCAATTCACGCATATAAAGAGGGAACAAAAATGCTACAACCTACACGGGGTTAATTCTGTTAAATCAAAATATTTAGTGGTAAAAAATAGCTTAGACTTCAGCAAAATGCAATTGTATAAAAGATTCATTCAAGAGAAACCTTTTACCCCAAGCATTTAGTTGGGGATCACCTTTCAACAAGTAGTGACGCAAATATACAGGTATTACAATTTTATAAAATGCATGGCATTTCTTACTGTGTTGTGAGGGCTGTACAAATAGGAGAATTGAGAGGTTTAGTTCTAGCAACTATATGGTTTGGTTTGAAGTTCTTGCCAGTTTTCGTTATTGCTATATGCTTTTTTTTGCAATTTCAATAACAGACAAATATTTTATGTACCGGTAGCTCATGAACCCAGTAGCTCACAAATTAACTCCAGCTTGTAAGGGGTGGACCATTTGACTTCTGAGGGGGGAGTTAGGTGATTTGGTGTAGGCACAAATTTTCTTTTCTTTCCCCTAAAATTTGCAAGGAATTTTTTCCTTGGACTTGAGTGTGCAAGACATTTTTTGCATGAATTTTTTTTCAGGGTGTGCATGAGGTTTGTAAAAAGTTGGCTTTCCATTGTAACTGAAATCAGGGATCTTCAAACAACCTTAGCTGAAACAAACTGGTTTCTCACTGACTGACCTTTCAAAGTTATTACCACTCAATGTAAAGGAAATGAGATATAGATCCTTGCTACTGATGAGTGGAGTCAGGCCTGTTCCTGGGCCCAATTCAAGACAAACAGTGCACACTACGTACTAAGCACCTTCACCCCCAATTCCTTTCACGGGCTTCCCTGCTCTTGTCCCAGCTCCTTCACTCAAACTTTGGGTAAACAATCCCACCTACTATGCAGGCTACATATTGGTAGACTATATGTTGTGTAAGCTATTATGACTCAAATTGGGCTGACTGTAAGCAGCCACTTACATAAATAACAACAGCAACAAAAGCAGGACTGTAGCGACCTACAGGCAAAAGAGACAGTTACGGTGGTTAAAATTCTGAATTGAATTGAATTAGCCTATAAACCACATTTTTTGGCAGCTTAAACACGGAGCAATTCTATAAGTTGAGGCTGAGGGTCCCAGCCCGTCAATCACAATTCTCAACGGGTATCAAATGAGCACATCTGATTAACTCACTGGCCAGGAAGGAAGCCATCAACAGAGATCAAGGAGTGCTCCAAATTTGCTTCAAACATTCTCACAAATCTCTTCTCTATAAACACTGTAAGTAACTTGTTTTTAGCTCTGTGAAAGAGACAGTTGGTAAATAGCAAATTTCAGATCATCGCAAAAATTGAAAATGAAGTCTTTGTTTTTATGTTTGGATTTTTTCACTGCAAAGTTTTAAATGTAGAAAACCAAGAGGGAAAAAACAGAAAGTAATCAAGAGGCAAAATACTCGCTGCTAATGCTTGAAAATTTGAAACTGCTTGGGAAAACTAATTAAAGCATGATGAAGATGAAATGCGCTGAGAAAAAATGACGAAAATGTTATCTTATTTTATTTCCTGTGTTTAGAGAAAAGAAAATACTTTTTTGTAAAGCGGTGGTAATGACAGTGTAATAAGAGTGAGGGATTTAAAACAACATCGCGTGTAAACAAAACAGTCAGAATAAATTTGGAAACTTGTTTTAAATCGGTCTCACTCATGAACTGACCAAACATTTAAAGTTATTGAATGAATTTTTTGGCTTTTATCCATGTCAAAACAACTGCAAATGTTTCAGCTGTAGACACAGTTTTTCAGTTACTCAACTAAGCTTTGTCAATGGTAAAATCCAGGATTCGCTGAAATGCCAAGACCCTGCCTGCCTAGGTCAACTCAGACAAACACCCAAGTTTTGAAAAACTGAGATTTCAAGACACCATTCTACTCCCCTATAACTCAATAGACATATCCCATTACTTTAGCTAGAAGGAAAGAGATTCAAATAAATTCCAAAAATGAATAAAACATGATGATGTACTACACAAATACTAGAAAAAAGGTTTTTCAACAGCAAAGTCAAATGACTCCACACTAAGCCTTACAACAGTGTCATGTATAATTATGTTTGCCTATCTGGGGTATTTTAGTCAATTTAAAGGTACAATTAAAATCAGCAAGAGGACAGCAACTTTAATTTGTCATATGGCAAAACAACTAAACTCAGGATGGTGATGTCCGCCAAATAATTTTTTAATCTCAATCCTTATTTATGTTCCACTCATTCAGTAGGTCAACAACAATAAATTATTATATTCTGTACAAGGAAAAAGTACATTTTGTGTTCATCTGAATAATCTTGCCTGAACCTAAGCTGTTTGCTTTATGCTTCAACAGTTGTATGCTTGTGAAGTTGTAATGTTTTATCCATTCTGTATTTGTTGTCATTCTAGAGACATTTCCAAAGCAAAAGACCTTCCACCTGTCCAGCTTGATGCAGTTACATTTAAGGGCCTCTTGCTACAGGCCCTTGACTCTTTACATGGCAAGGTACAGGCTTGACTCATACCATAATCTAGTAGAACTACTGTAAGGGCACTTATCATTTAGCCAAAATGTTGGGTTCAACTGGTTGAAATGCAAATGGCATGGCAGATCCACTCAGAATCTTTTGGAACAACTGGAAATCAACTGGAAATCACCGTACCATTTGCACAAAATTGCTTGTGCTGCAAACTCATCTCCATAATTACTATGCACGGTAGACTCAAAATGGTTTTGCACTCTATTTAATTTTCTTTTCAGTGGCAAAACAATAACAAGTAACTGCAATCAAAACAAAGTCAAAATCATCTCTGCTACTCGATGCAAATGATTTCATTTCCTTGTCAAAACATTCCACAATGTTAGAAAGACGTGGCAGTGCAACATCCATTTTCTTGGCTTCTTAGGCCATCAAAATGTTTTTGATATACCAGTGAGATTGCAAGTTTGGAACTGTAAATGAGGCTGATTGCTTGGATGGAAAAAGCCTTTTCATTTGACACAGAAAGTTTCCAGAATTTCAAACCAAAAATTTTGGCTAACTGGAGTGACTATTCTATAAATCTGTGTGTAAGTACCCAACTCAAAATCCTGGAAATCATGTCTCTGGGACAAGTCTACAAATAGTCTTCAAAATATTTCAAGTACAAAGGCAGGGTGACTCATCAACTTTGATACATGACCTCACACAGTGCCATTGGGTAAGTGCGGCTAAAATTTAGTGGATGGGAAACACCTAACAGTTTTGAAATCTTCCTTAGTTTCCTCTTAAAAGCACACAGAAAATGTCTTGCACATGTGGTACGTCTGGTGCAGTGCAAAATAATGTCACTCTGTTATCTCTCATTGTCTTTTATGTTTAAAACTTATGACTCTGTGCACTTTGATCAAGCCTTTCCAAGTTCGTTCTGAAGCAGAAGCCCACCAATGCTGGATCTGAGTCAGTTTCAAACAGTTGAAAGGTTTTTGTTGCAGCCATTCTTAGTCCAATTTCACTGTCTAGAGCTGTTTATTTTGTCAGGCACTTACTTCACACTGAGCTTCCCTAGCAGGTGAGGGGTGATGGCTCCTGCTGCCTGCTACTACAAACATTTTAAGGGGTCTGCAGATGGTGAATCATTCCAATATGCCCTAAGTTATGTGGGTTTCAAAATTTTTGAAGACATGAAAGAAACACTGGGGATGAAGCAAACCCTGCAAAAGTAGCTTTTGTCACATTCTCAGTGCTTGGTCACAATTCCAACACAAACTTTAACTAGTAGTTATAGAGTTGGCGGTTCGAGACCAGTTTTTTCAAAACTGGTCTTGAACAGCGCCAACTCTATAACTACTATAATCATATGGTCACCAACATATGGTGAGGAGCCGAGCAGGCTCGGGAAGTCGTTGACGAAGTCAACGAGTGAGGCTCCTTCCGGCCTATTGTGGGTAGATATGCAATCTCGCAGAGATTGCATGTCGTAGGGCACAATAGGCATAATGTCGCCATAACATTTTCAACTATATTGGTTCCATCACATGGCTCCACATCATTTTTTTATATGCCAGATCCATATTTTTTGCATTGGGGAACAAAAGCGGAGCTTTTGTGAGGCAGTGAATTGATCGCAAAGCGATCAAGAGGGGAAGTTTCTTTTTGCGATGCTGGTTCCATTTTATGGATAACTATATACAAGATCCATTTTTTAAGCATTGGGGAACAAAAGCGGAGCTTTTGTGAGGCAGTGAATTGATCGCAAAGCGATCAAGAGGGGAAGTTTCTTTTTGCGATGCTGGTTCCATTTTATGGGAAACTATATGTATTTTATTACATGGGCTGAATTGATTGGATTTGGATACTATATGTTGTATCTCATGATGCATCCAACGCATTATTCAATCACGTGACTTCATACAACAGGGACTTTCCCGAGGAAATGAGTCATTAAGTCTTTCAATTGTTTTTCTAACGCGTTAGACATTTCTTTTTGTCTTGAAAACCACAGGGACTTTCCCGAGGAAATGAGTCATTAAGTTTTTCAATTGTTTTTCTAACGCGTTAGACAGTTCTTTTTGTCTTGAAAACCACAGGGACTTTCCCGAGGAAATGAGTCATTAAGTTTTTCAATTGTTTTTCTAACGCGTTAGACAGTTTTTTTTGTCTTGAAAACCACAGGGACTTCCCCGATGAGTCATCAGATTGTCATGTAATATCAGATGAACTTGTATTTGAAGTAAAGTTTGTCAGTAAAGTTTGTCAGTAAAGTTTGTAGTGAACAGAAAAGCAGACTGTGTTTGCGGAACTTGTATTTACATAAAAAAATATCTCATATAATAGTATAGAATGAATTGTAATAAAGATATACACGATGAACTGAAAGAATTAGGAGAAATTTCATGTCCTTTTTGTGACCAAAAATTGGAAGATTCTAATGAAAAACCACAAGATCGTTTAGTGAAATATTATTCATGCTGTGATAATCAGTATATTATTAACGACGATGGGATGTTAGCATGTCTAAGTTGTGGTGTAGTACAAGGATATAATTATGTGAAAGAATATGTTAATTTTTATGAGAACAGACATCGATTTGTGAGAAAATCTGTTTACCATCGAGAGTACCACATCAACAACATATTACTTGATATCAAAGAAAAATATAACATTGAAATATCAAACTGTCAGAAACATAAGATTGATATAATCTATGCAGAGATTGGTAAGATTATAAATGAAGTTAATGGTACAAGGAAAAGGATGATTAGCGTAAATTTCATTATGAGAAAGATATTCAAGATGATGGGAATACCTTACAAAAATATTCCAATTAGTAAATCGAAAAAAACATTAGCTTTTTACGATCGATATTGGGCAAGTATTATGTCTCTTATTGGTGATAAAATAAAATCTATTATTAGATGAATACCTTATTATATTTCTTTTCAAATTTGTCAGTTAAAGGACACATTTCAATGATTATTTCATCAAGAACTTTGACATGATCAAGAAATTCTTTTTCATTATACTCCAGTCCTCTCATAAAGGATCGTAAATGAGTTAAAACCTTTTCATACGTAGTGTACGCGAATTTACACATCTCGATCTTTCTTTTGTAATTTTTGACCTCTGAATATGTTTTTAGTATAAGCCCTGCGCCTGATATTGATCCAAGTACAGCGGGGTTTAACATCACACCACCAGCCACAGTCCCAGTTACTATCAATACAACAGATCCAATGTTACATGCCATATTCTTTTTCTTGAAGCTTTTAAATGACTCTTTGTGGAGCCAGTATTGCTTATGGTAGAATTTGTACAATGCTTTCAACTCAGATATTTGATCTTCTGTTAAATTTTCTGAAACATGGTTCCAATTGAATATTCTTTTACGTCTATCCATATATATTATATGGTTACATTTTTTCTTTTTTGAACGATTTCTTAATACTGATGTATAATTTTCTAATGTTTCGAACTATTTTTTCTATATTCTCAATAATTTCGTTGATTAAAGTTGATGTTTTCATATTATATTGTTTAGATTATTCATTATGTTTTTCATCGGAAACCTCAACGCTTATTTCTTTTGGGATAATATATTCTAAAAAGCATTCCATACTCCAATCAGATGGATATCCGCATTGTGATATATGATGAATGAAAAAAATGTTTATGGCACTCTATATTCAATCAACATTAAGAGTTCTTGATTTTTCACAACTGAACCCAGTTCCACAGCCAAATGACCAAACGTTAGTACTAAATTGATATTTATTGTCTGTGATTTAGTTGATTGGGTTGAAGTGTAAGTGATTGATTGAGTTAAATGGTCACTGTGTTTTATTTTTAAAGAAATAGGCTTATATTTACTTTTAATCTTGAAATAGAGCACTGTTATAGTTAATATGTGGCTATGATTTGGAATGATTATTTTGTCACAACCATTTAATAAAAATGTGTTCCCATTTTTTGTATTCAAAATCCCATTTATGTAATGAACGGAACCACGCAAATTGTGTCCGTTTAAAGATAAATCTGTTTCCATCACCATTTTACCATTCTCAATTACAAAAGCGGTGTCATAGACACTTGGGTCAACGTTTGAAATTGTTTCTTTTACACCATAAACAATAAGATGTCCAATTGTTAAAAGTGATGGAAAAGTAACTGTACCGTGTAGATCGAGATAAATAAATTGTGGAGGTGAGCTACCCCATCGGTGAAAATTGATAACTGTTTTGGTATAGTTTTCGAATGTTTTTGTTGCATAATTAGAAATTGAAATCGTAGTGCCTTGCACTGCCACACTCAACTCACTCATTTCCGGCGGAAACCATTCAACTACCAAAGTATAGTATCCAACAGGAAGTTTATAAAGGTTAAAACCGAGGCGTGATTGGTACTGGTTTGGTGAGCTTTTTTGAAACAGGAGTTTAAGTTGGTAAGCTTTTTTATTAATTTGATGTGGAGAATTGGAAAAATCAACAATACCCAAAACCTGAATATTTAATTCACTTGAAGATTCGTCGTCGTTTTCCATTAAATATCTGAAGGCGTCTTTTTTTTGTCCTGAATTAATAATCTGAGATTCATGAATTTTTGAGTGACAAGATTTCTCAAATCTGTTATTTCATTTTCCATTAACTCAACATTAACTGCGGATTTCGAATTTTTTGAATCGGTTTGTAAGTTAATAATTTTATTGTTATTTAAATTCAAGTCTCCCGACATACTTGTTGTGCCATCAAGTTTGAGATAATTTTTTTGCGAGTTAGTGATTCTCTGAGTGATATATTCTACAGTAGCAACGTCTTTTTGGTTTACTGGAAATTTGACATTGGTGATCGCATTATCTTTCATATCGATAGTAGTGTCCTTATCTAATTTTTTCGCAAGCTGATTATCGACATACTTTTTATTTGTTGCATGATCTGAATTAACTGAGTCTTTGATATTTGTTATGAAATGGTTGTTCATGTCTAAAGATTGTAGCATAGACCCGCCTTCTTTTTTACTCAAGAATATATTCCGGGCTGTATTATAAGAGATGGCTTTATCCGTGTTTCCATGAATTGGGTACGGCTGTGGTTGTAAAATTAGGTCTCCGTTCATAGTTGCTCCTGTCTTTTTCACAAACTGAGTTGTATCCGCACTTGGAATCTTAGCTATTTCACTATCTAACTGGCTTTTTGTAACCACATCATTATTATTGGTTCCTTGTTTTACATTCACTAATTTTTTATTCTGCATATCATAATCATTATTAGCATCTAATTTAAATCCAATACCAGGTAAACCTCTTGAACCTATCTTAAGCCCTTGAGAATCATCATGATTAAGGATACCGTTAGTATAACTCATATATTAATGGTTTAGATTCTTTCATCGAAATTTCGGGCTACCTTTTTTTTGACCTTATCAACATACAAAAAACTATATGGATCCTTAGTGGCCTTTTTGTAATCCTCTTTGTTAACACCCAATTCTCTACAAATCATCGATTGCTCGTTTATAGAAGGAAAATCAAAAACACAAAAATGTGAACTATTCAGTCTTATTGTTTTATCGGTTCCGTAATAGCTTTGACTCAAATATATACAACAACAATTTTTATTTCTTGAATTGGTGAAGTAGTCTCGTATCCGTTCATCATTTTTCTTACCTGTATTCAAATAGTCATCAAATATGATTATTTTTTGGTTTTCATCAGACAAATCTGTCAGAGGGATGATTTCATCGTTACTTGCTTCTATCACGTCATAACCGACCTCTTTTGATATTGGTTCAAGAGATTTCAACAGATGCTTATATTTGCTTTGGGAGAGATTTCGAGCATAAAGGTATATCTTATCAAAATAGAGAAGCCTATATATCATATCAAGCACAAGGTTAGTCTTACCCCCACTAGAAGGAGCACAAATAAGCATCCTGAAACATCGGTTTGGCATGAAACTCTTTAATTGAACAAAATCGTCATTGCCATCATCTTGGATGTCATAATTTTGAATCTTCATATATCATTTGTTTATACAATTTCACACGAAATGCGACACGCTATGCGACACGCTATGCAAGCGTTTTTATATATGATAACCCTAATTTTTCCGAACAAAATACGAAATTTTATGTAAACAAATGATATAATGAGTTTACTCAAATGGAAAGAAATGGCTGAGAAACGATCCGAGCTTGGTAAAAAGATTAACACAGTAAGAGATACAATAAAACAAAAAAAGATATCTGATCAAATGGGTGAAGTCGAGGCAGAGAAACTTTTCAAACCTATAACATCTGAGTTAAAGGAACTTACAGCCCCAAAAGCACCGTTGAGAAGATTGGTAAAGAAAAAGCGACCTGTTCCAGATTATGGTCTCGAAATAGGAGATGATGAGGATGTCCCTGATTATGGTCTAGAAGATCTATTCGGTGAACAAGTTCAACCACAAGATGACAAACAATTGGTTCCAAAACCTCCATCTTATGAAGATGTCCTTGAGGATTTAGCATCAGGTAAAAAACAAATGTATATAGATCCAGAATACATGTATGAACCTGAAGATCTTCCTCCAGAATACGAAGAAGAAGTACCAGATTACGAAATTCTTGAAGAGGATAGAATAAATCAAGCTTTAGATCAACTTCAAATACCGAATTATGAAGACGTCGAATTACTACTCAAACAAGAAGATATGAATGACAAAAAGAGGAAATCTTATCTTACCAAAACCCTTCAAAAGGCTAAAGAGAAACGACAACAACTTTCTGGATATTCGATGAATATTATTAAAAAATTAAATAGTGGCTCAATCACTGAAGCTGAGGCTCAATATCAAAGAAAAATTATTCAAGATACAAGAAAGGTTCTTACTGATTATATGAATTACCATCAACAAAAACTCCAAAAACTCAAATCTATTAAAGGATCTGGTTTGAAGAAAAAAACAAAAAGAGGTGGACAGGTAATGTTTTTCAACAATCCGACAGAAATGATTAAAAAACTTGAACTGATTATCGGATCGATGATTGCCGGAAATAATAGCATCGAATTACGGAATACTGGCGTCGCTCTTCTCGACATCTTGTTGAGAAATTCAATACTCAATAAGCCACAATACAACAAAATATACAAAAACTATTTTAGTCTAAACTAATCATATATATGAATAGACAACTTGTATTATCATCCCATACAGTAAAAAACCAAAATGGTAATAAACCATCGGATTTCACAATCAAATACCGTAATCCGATAATACTAGATTCAAACAGACAATATGAAATCGGCCTAGACCGAATCATTTCGATGTCATTCACTTGGTTTAATGTAACAAAAGAACTCAATAATCAGAAAATAAGATATTCAACAGATAGTGGTGCTAATTGGACGGAAATTATATTCAACCCTGGAGTATGGAATTACATTGATTTTGACAATTTAATCAAAGAAAAAACAAAAACAGGAACCTCATCAAACCCTCAATATCCAATCACTCTGGAGTTTAACGATACTGTATTCAGGACAATAATAACACTAGCCTCAAATTACAGATTAGATCTTACTCAAAGTAATTTTAATGATCTTATTGGTTTCAATAAAAAGATTCTAACAAGTAGTGTAAATGTTGGAGATTACATTCCTAATCTCTCACAAGACAGAGAAATATTGAATGTTCATTGTGATTTGATAAGTGACAGTCTTGTCGATGGTGAAGAGTCAGATATTATATATAGTTTCAGTACTTCAACTCTCACTCCGAGTTATAGTTTCACACAAGAGCCTCGACGAGTACAGTTCAATCCAGTCAATAAAAATACGATTCATAAAATTCGGATTTATATCACCGACGGCAAACGAAGAATCATTGATCTTAATCATAGTGACACTTCATTCAGTTTGATTTTAAGAGAGAAGAGAGATTTATCTAACTAATAGTTATAGATGGCATCATATGAATATAAACGTGTATATCACCCGAAACTAGGTCGTTTTGTGTATAAGCATAAAGGATCTGGGATTATTGTTGATAACATATTCAAACCAGTTGGAAGGGTGTTAAGTAAAGTTCCAGAAATGGTTTTAAAACCTTTAGCGAAAAAAGCGCTTCAATCTGGTATTTCACATGCTGGAGACAAACTGGGAAAAAAAGCAGCTGAAAAAAGCGGAGAGCTTATTATGAGAAAATTACACGGTTTAACTAAACAATCAATGAATAAAACCATGAAACCAACCAAACCTACTAAACCAAAACAAGAAGAAGATTACAACACAATTCTGAATAGACTTATATCTGGTACTGGATTAAGACGATAAAATGTTATTAAAAAGTGAATTTTATCCAATTATAAATAGACTAGCAAGTGGGAAATGGTTTATATAAAAAGTGAATTTTATCTAAACTACTCATATAAATGAGTTTCAGAACAAGTGAAAATCTGCAACGATATGAATACGTTCGTTTCCATTTGGATAATGTCATTGAACAGCCTGGTAACAATCAATCACAGAAAAAGACAGGTTACAGATTCACAATCAACGATAGGTCGACTATGTTCGATTTTTTAATGGGTATTTCGAAGTAACCAAAGAGCTTCAAAAAAGGGCAGATGGTGCTGGATATGCTGCAGCAGATCGCATCACAATGATAAACGGATCTCACAGTCTAATCAGACATATGGTTATTAAATCGTCTGGTAAAATAGTATACGAGAGTGATAATTTACATAGAATTACGAATGTCAAAAATCTCCTTGAATACAGTGATGACTTCAGTCGATCCGTTGGAAAGAATTCGTTCTGGTATCTTGATACTGATGGAACTACAGCAAATACAAACACAGGTTTCGAGGCACGTCGTATTTTAACCCAAGCAGCACAAAACGACGGTAATGGGGGAGCTAAAATGATTAACGAGATGATACCGTTGAATCGATACAGTTTTTTCCAAGAATTAGAAAGAAAAATGTTACCCCCGATGCAGCTCACAATTGAACTTACACTTAACGAAGACAGTGAATTAATTCACAAAGCAGGAGCGGCTGACGATGGAAGGGTTGTAGTAAAAAGATTGTATCTTTGGCTACCAAGATTGATTCCAAAAGACATTATGTATAGTAATTTTGTTTCAGAGTTTCTCAAGCCAACAACCTGGACATATATGCGAGATCTCTACAATCAGTTAGCAAATACCAGAGCTATTCAGAATATGTTTCAAATCAGTCCAGCTATCGACCACGTTAAACATGTTTTTGTTTATCTCCAACGGACAGATGCACCAAATAATAATGAAGAAGAGAGGAGTCCATATTTGTTTGACACTTTCAAACTGAATGCAGCTAATGCTAACAGCTCTTTATCAAGCTGTAGGCTTGAATATGGGAATAACGTTTTTTACCCAGAGCTCGAATATGATGCAGATTCAAAAATTAGGATATTCAATGATCTTATGAGTTATGCATTTCGTAAAAACGATTATAACAGTGGGACACAATTGAATATAGCAAATTACACCAGTTTATATGGTCTTATCTATTTCGATTTGTCATATCAGAAAGAGGTAGTGACAAGAGATCCTAAACAGTTGATTCTCCATTATCGTTTGAATGTAGCCCCAGCAGCAAACGTCCGAGCTCATAGCATCGTATTTTACGAGAGTGAGGTTGTTGTTAAGACAGTTGGAAACGAATTGATGATAGTTTAAATAAATAAGTTTTACATCGATGAAAATTTAAATGAATATGTTTTTTAAAATAGAATTTATCTAACATATAATATATGACACAACTATACGAAATTAAAGTTAGTTTATCACCAAACCAGAAAAAGAATCTTAGTAACGCGTATCATAAAAGAGAAACTATCATTTTGAGACTGACAAAGGACTCTCTATCTGGGAATGACACTCTATACGTACCTCAGAATATAGTTAAGCGATTGAATAAAAATAGAAAATTGAGAAAAGGAATGGACATCAAACTAGCCAAAACAAACATTCGAAAGCAAGTTGGTGGATCACTCCTCTCTACAGTTCTGTCGCTTGGAAGAACTTTCGCTCCAACGATTGCCAAGACTATTGGATTGTCAGCTTTGGCAGGTTTAGCATCTGAAGGAGCATCTCAGATTGTTAAGAAGATATCTGGAAAAGGTTTACAAACCGGTGGGTTCCTAATACCACAAAATAAAATCAACCAGTTGATAGCATATAAACATCTTTTGACCACAAAACAAAAACAAGATATATTAAATGCTCTACAAACAGGCTCTGGTGTTCATATAAAACCGACAAAAGTACAAACAGGTGGGTTCTTAGGGACTCTCCTTGCATCAATTGGAGTCCCTTTAGCTATTGAGGCAATAAAGAAGATGACTGGTAAAGGAGCTCCTCAGATGGGACGACCTAAACAAAGACCACCCAGATCTATACCAGAACAGGATGGTGGTTTGATGACCAACACTTATAGAACACCGCCTTTTTACGGAAATTGGCCAGACGATACAATCGGTATGGGGAATAAAAAAAAAAAATCTCAAAAAAAGGGCGAAGGTCTACTATTAGGCAAGAACTCACCGTTCAAAAAAGTCCCTCTTCTAAACATTTTGTTGTAAAACCAAAATTCCTTAACAATGTCCCATTAAGCAATTACGATTTAATAAAATGGTGTAAATATCTGAATATCCCAATTAAAGATGTTCTTTCTAGAGATGAATCAGTGCCGCACAATCATAGACAGGCTCTATTCATTTACAATCTGGAACCATCATATATGAGCGGTAGCCATTGGGTATCCACATATGTGAAAGATAACGTGGTCAATTACTTTGATAGCTTTGGTTTACCTCCCTTCCAAGAAATTGTCAATCACGCAAGAAAAAAGAATTTAACACTTCTTCATCAAAATAACCAAATACAAAATTTAATGACGACAACATGTGGTTACTTCTGTTTATACTTTTTAAATGAGATGAATAAGGGCAAATCATATTTTGATCTGTTGGAAGTTTTCGACATATATGATACGAAGAATAATGAGAAATTCTTAGAACAGTATTTCAAAAATATCTAACTCATATATATATGAAATCATATTGCGTGAAACAAAAAAAGGTAACAGAATGTGTGCCAGGAAGTGAACGACATGAACAGGCTAAAAATGGGAGGCTTATGCTTAAATGTACTTGTGCAGAATGTGGAATCACTAAGACTAAATTCGTTAAACAGGCGGGAAACGGGGTCGCCCGTCGAAAGGGGCGGGCTTACTAGATACAGTAGCATCGACTGGTACTGATTTAATGATTCACCACGGTATTCCTTGGCTTGGAAAAAAGGCAGTTGAAATGGGAAGATATTATGGATCAGAAGCCTTGAGAAACCCAAAACTGCAGAAAAAGGCTATCGATTATGCTCTAGATAAGTTGAATCCAATGATTCAAAATGTCGGAAGTCAAGCTCTTGATCAATTATCAACCAAAATTAGACCAAATAGAAAGTATAAAACCGACAGAAAGGATTTGGATGGTGGTAGTTTAGATATACATAAACTAATTGGGAAATTACCGACACCAAAAGCTGGATGGACTCCTGGAAAGTATAAATACATGGGGGCATATAACCCTCTCGATAAACAGTTAGAGTATGATAAAAACACTGGAGAGGTCACCAAGTGGCACGTACAACCTTACAATGAAGTTGATAGAATATCAGCTCATCATGATATTTGTTATGATATGGGGAAGGACAAAGGTGAATGTGACAAAGTAATGGTCAAGTCATTGGATAAAATACCTTATGGACAGATGCCAAAATGGGGACAAACAGCACGATTTCTAATCAACACAAAACAAAAACTAGGTCTTGGTGTAAAACAAAGAAAGACAAAAAACGTGAAAGGCCGTCGAGTGAAGAAAACTGGCAAGAAAAATTAGCTGATGAGCTTCATAAACCGATAAAGCGTAACTTCACCCGGCGGCGGGTAATTGTAAACCATATTAACGAGACATGGTGTTCAGATATCGTTGAGATGCAAAAATTCAGTCGATGGAACGCTGGCTACAGATATCTTCTTATGGTTTTAGATGTATTCTCTAAATATGGTTGGATCATTCCTTTGAAGGATAAAAAAGGTGAAACCGTTGCTGAAGCATTGAAAACCATTTTAAAAGAAGGCAGAAAACCGGAATATCTTTGGACAGATAAAGGCAAAGAGTATTACAATAAACATGTTAAGGAACTACTTGATAAAAATAAAATAACATTGTACTCAACTGAGAATGAAGAAAAGTCGTCGGTTTGTGAAAGATGGAACAGAACAATCAAAACCAAAATGTGGAAACAGTTTACTGTTCAAGGTAATACACAGTATTTAGACATGCTACCTAAATAAGTGAAACAGTATAACAATACCAAACATTCAAGCACAAAGATGACACCTACAGAAGCAAGCAAAAAGAAGAATGAAGGAGTTGTTTACTTTAATTTGTATGGTGATATGCAAATATCAAAACAAAAACCAAAGTTCAAAGTAGGTGATAAGGTTAGAATAAGTAAGTATAAACGGAAAGTGTTTGATAAGGGCTATACACCAAATTGGTCTGAGGAAATTTTCAAAGTTAATGAAATACAACATACGAATCCAATCACATACAAACTAAAGGATCTAAGAGGTGAAGACATTCAAGGTAGTTTCTATGAACCCGAATTACTGAAAGCTGAACAACAGGTATTCAGAATTGATAAAGTTATTCGGAGAGATTATAAAAAGAAGCAAGCTTTGGTGAAGTGGAAGGGATACAGTGATGAATTTAACAGTTGGGTTCCAATGAAGGATTTAAAAACAATATAATATATACATATATATAGATGGATACAGGAAATCAGCAGTGGTTATGTGAATTTTGTAATAAGAATTATAGTTTGAATAGAAAAGACAAACATCTTCTGACTAAAGTTCATAAAAAGAATAAAGAACGTTCAGATCATGAGGAGGAACTTGAAGAATATATGATACGTCGAGTTATACTATTGTCGGAAAATATTGCAGATATGGATTTTGAGGAGTTCTTGAAAAAACGTGTACTTGTTGATAAACAACTTAAAAAAGAATTTGGTCGAAATTACAAAGTCCCTGAATGAATTTAAACGCACAAGCTAAAGTTATTTAAGAACAAACATATAGTATATATATATGGAAAATAAGAGAGGAAGACCAAAAATATATTTCACTGAAAAAGACAGAAAGGATGCTATAAAAAAAAGTAAAACAAAGTATATGCTAAATAAAGAATGGTATTGTGACGTTTGTAAAAATGAAATTAATTACAGTTTAGCTGGCAAATGGTGCCATTTAAAAACAAAAAAACATATCAGAAATTCTGCAAAATAAAACAGTTCAAAGGATTAATGCTTGGATCATTTAAATTTAAACGCATGTTAAAACTACTTAAAAAAATAAAATATATAGTAATATATATAATGAAGTTAAATGAAATAAAAAAATTAGAACAAAAAACATCACGAATCAATGATGAAATAAATAAGAGATATAACCTTATCATTTGCAAATTTCATAGTAATTCACCAGCAACACATCGACTAATCACTGGCGAGTATCCCAACTATATAGAGACTATGATATGTCATAAATGTTCAGAATATATAGACAATTTCAACTGCTACGAACTTGATATTTTGAAATTTGTTGACCTATATAAGTTATAAGGTTTAAACGCGAGTTAAAACTACTTAAAAAATATTTACTATAGTAATAATATATGGAATCAAATAAGAAAAAAAATTATTCTCTGGTATACTTTGGTGCTGGATGGGATTTCAAACCAATTAATGACCAAGTATATAAGAAATTCAATCACTTTATATTCATTGATAGTCTACCTATGATGCCGCATTATGAACCAGGCATGCCAGGGTATGAAAAAAGCAAAGATAGAGAAGCATTTATAAAAACTCTAAAAAATAAAGCTATGAAATATGGAATGACATTATCCAGTATCAGAAAAAATTTATTAACATTCAAAAACAATCACCAAAAACTCGAATATTATATCAATACAACAGTTCTAGATGCTTTGACGAATAAAATTATTAGAAAGAAATTAAACAGGGTTATATGGGTACATGAGAATGGATTCAGACCATATGATTATGGTTTAAATATAGGCGATTTGCCTAATCTGTTAGAGTACCGTGCGAAAATACATGAATTATAAATATCATACGTACATAATTAAAGATTTTTCCCATATATAAATATATACATATATATATATGGTAAATGAACAATTAAAAAATCATCTAAAAAACTTCACCGTAAATTAAGGAATTGAAAAAGGAGGTCATCGCCGTGAAAAAGGGTTTCCAAGTTTCCAAATTAAGGCGAGCTGATGTAGAAAACGTCATACTAAAAAATCATCAACACTTCCTACACTTACTAAAAAAGAAGAAGGTGAAGAAGGCTAAACCACTAACGAAAGTAAAGAAGGCTAAACCAATTATGTCGAAACAGGAGAATGCTAAACCAAAAAAATCACAATATGAAGCGTTTATAAGAGTAAAAGAGTACATAACCGGACTTTTAGATGAACTTGACGAAAAAGCAGAAGGAACAAGAAATTCCGTATTCGTTGATGAACGATTCAGTGGTGTCACTATACAAAAAATTAAATCACAGTACGTCATACGCGATAGTAATGATTTCAGCAATATAATACTACGAGCTACAACTGATCGCAAGAAGGTTGAAGACCTACTATACCATATGTTAGCATAATTGGATCATTTGAATTCTTGACCATGCTTAAACGCGAGTTGAAACTACTTAAATAATATTTTACTATAGTAAGATATACATAGAATGCAAATGAAAGAATCTAATCATATTAATATGGATAAAGCTAGTTTGAAGAAACTCAGCAAATCACAACTTATTAAATTGCTTCTGAAGCAGGAGAATAAGAAGCCAGTTCAACAAAAAAGAAGACCAATACCAACACCTCGTAAGAGTGTCAAAGAAATGGTCAAGCAGTATGAAGATAATATTATTCAACCAGTCCCAGCACTAAGAACTAAGAAAAATGCTGTCAAAAAACCGGTTCCAACACCAAGAACCATAATAAAACAAACCGACAAAGCTTTAAAAGGTTTTGTAAAATCTTATGAAATTAACATAAGAAACAACAGAGATCCGCTTGTTCAAATGCAAAATACACGAAAAGGTGCAGAACGTCAAGTAACAACTTTGTTGAATGAAATGAAAGGCTTGAAATACGTTGAAACATTGAAAGTCACTTTCGAAAAAATATCAGCTGATGTAATAGTCGAAAAGTCAGCATATTTCAATAGTACAAGTCAAACAATAATCAACCAAATGGAAATCAATGAAGCATTACAAATGTCTAAACAAAATATCTTAAACAAGATAGCTCAATGGATATCAGAAGGATCAGGATGGACGGTACAATCAGTTGCTAACCATTACCTGAACATTGTCAAATACAAGCCCATGAATGGATCCTCATATATCCAATTGCCTTCTGAACTGCGAAATAGTGCTAAGGGACTAATTAACATGAAAAATGAGGATAATGAATGTTTTAGATGGTGTCATATCCGACACTTAAACCCACAAGAAAAATATCCTCAAAGGATTAAAAAAGTCGATAAACCATACATTGAAAAGTTAGATTACTCAAACATTGATTTTCCAGTCAGTGTCAAACATTACAACAAAATTGAGAAGCAAAACAGTATCAATATAAGTGTATTTGGATATGAAAACAAAGAGCCATATCCCATCTATGTTTCAAGAGAAAAGTATGAAGATCATATGGAACTACTTCTGATAACAAAAAATGAAAACAAGCATTATGTTCTCATAAAGGATTTCAACAAGTTCATGTATAATCAAACAAAACACGAACATAGAAAACACTTTTGTATGCGGTGTCTGCAATGTTTCAGTTCAGACAGGGTTCTAAACAATCATAAAGACAATTGCATTCAAGTGAACGGCACCCAAGCAATTAAAATGCCAACTAAAGATAACAACATACTGAAATTCAACAACTTTCATAAACAGCAACCTGTTCCATTTGTCATTTATGCCGATTTTGAGGCTATAACAGAGAAGATTCATGGATGCCGACAGAATAATGAGTCATCATACACAGAAGCATACCAAAAACATACAGACTGTGGATATGGGTACAAGGTTGTCTGCTGTTATGACGACAAATATACAAAACCAATACAACTATACAGAGGTGAAAAGGCTGTTTATAAATTCATGGAAAATATTTTAGAAGAAGTGAAATACTGCAAAAGAGTAATGAAAAAATATTTCAATAAACCATTTGAGAATGACAGAAGAGAATGAACAGGAATTCAAAAAAGCAACAACATGCCACATCTGTGATAAAAAATATACTGAAAAAGACATTCAAGTGAGAGATCATTGCCATATTACAGGTAAATTCAGAGGCTCAGCTCACCAAGAATGTAATCTGAAACTTAGAATAAACCCAAAAGAAATAAAAATTCCAGTCATATTCCATAATTTGAGAGGTTACGACAGTCATTTCATTATGCAAGAGATTGGAGCTATTGTTAAGAAATATGCATACAAAAATAATAAAGGAGAGGAGAAACAAATGAACATAAATGCAATTCCTAACAATATGGAAAAATACATGGCTTTTATGCTTGGTAACCATCTGACATTCATCGACAGTTTCCAATTCATGAGCTCAAGTTTGGATAAATTAGTCAGCAACTTACCTGCAGAAGCTTTAAAGTATACAAACAAAATATTCCAAAAAGAAAAATTCAAGCTTATGACACGAAAAGGCATTTATCCGTATGATTACATGGACAGTTTTGAGAAATTCAATAAAACAGAATTACCAACGAAAGAAGAATTTTACAGCATATTGAATAATGAGAATATAACAAACGATGATTATTGTCATGCTGAGAAAGTGTGGAATACATTTCTCTCTATATCTCCAGTCTGATATCCTTTTATTATCGGACGTGTTTGAAAACTTCCGCAAAACCTGTTTACAATACTACAAACTCGACCCATGCCACTATTTCACTAGCCCTGGTTTGAGTTTTGATGCCATGTTGAAGATGACTAATATTCAATTAGAACTAATGACAGACATAGATATGTTTCAATTCATTGAAAAAGGCATGCGTGGCGGGATCAGTTATATAGCCAATCAATATGGTAAAGCAAATAATAAGTACATGAAAGAATACGATGAGAAAGCGCCCTCAAAGTACATTATGTATCTTGACGCCAATAACCTGTATGGTTGGGCAATGAGCCAATATCTTCCTACTGGAGGTTTCAAATGGATGTCAGAAAAGCAGATTAATAAAATTAATTTAGCTCAGTATAATGAAGACAGTAATAAAGGATTGTTAATAGAAGTTGATTTAGAATACCCCAAAGAGTTGCATGACAATCATAATGACTACCCAGTAGCGGCCGAGAGAGTTTGTGTCAAAAAAGATATGCTCTCTGATTATTGCAAAAATATAGCTACAAAGTACAATATATCAACAGGACTAGTAAGCAAACTAATCCCTACATTAAGCAATAAAGAAAAATATGTTCTGCATTACAGAAACCTGCAACTGTACCTTGATCTTGGATTGAAAATAAACAAAGTCCATCGAGTGTTAGAATTCAATCAGTCGCCTTGGCTCAAAGAGTACATTAGCTTTAATACAATAAAACGTACTCAAGCAAAAAATTCATTCGAAAAAGATTTCTTCAAACTTATGAATAACTCAGTTTTTGGTAAAACAATGGAAAATTTACGAAAACGCATTGATATTCGACTTATCTCAGATAATAGGAAACTATTGAAAATGGTAAGTAAACCAACTTATGTAAGCAGTAAGATCTTCAACGAGAATTTGGTAGCAGTTCATAAAATAAAAGAAACGCTCACTTTAAACAGGCCGGCATATGTCGGAATGTGTATCCTTGATCTGAGCAAAACATTGATGTATAATTTCCATTATAATTACATCAAAAACAAGTGTGGAAACAAAGCCAAATTATTATTCACAGACACAGACTCATTAACATATGAAATTGAAGCAGAAGATGTTTACCAAGACTTTTGGAATGACAAAGATCGATTTGACAACAGCGACTACCCAGAAAGCTCGCCGTATTTCGATACAACAAACAAGAAGGTAATCGGTAAATTCAAAGATGAAGCAGCTGGAATTCCAATAACAGAATTCGTCGGTTTGCGATCTAAAATGTACAGTTACATCAAAGACAATAATAAAGGTGGAAAAACAGCTAAGGCAATTAAGAAAAATATAATAAAGAACAACATCAAACATCAAGACTACAAAAATGTTTTATTAGAAAATAAACAAATACATCATACCATGAAGACAATCAGAAGTATTAACCATCAACTTGGAAGTTACGAGCTCAATAAAGTGTCACTAAGCTGTTTCGACAATAAAAGATATATAGCAAACAATGGAATCAAAAGTTTCGCTTACGGACATCATTGTATTAAAGAAGTTCTACCTAAATTACTAATTCATCCAACATCAGTCCATCATTGGGCGCAGGTATTGGTACAGCATTAGGAGGAGGCTTTGATATATTTCGTCAACCGGAAGCTACTTCTGAAATTTTTATCAAACTGGAGCAAGTTCTGATATTTTTACACGAAAAAGTAATTTATGGGTACATTTTTAATTGGTCAATAGCTTAGTCATTTCCTGTTTTCACCAGACATGTCCAGACTTGTTTCTGAGAAAAACTTCCTGCTTTTCCGAGAAAGACTTCCTGTGGTGTGGAATCACGTGATTGAATAATGCGTTGGATGCATCATGAGATACAACATATAGTATCCAAATCCAATCAATTCAGCCCATGTAATAAAATACATATAGTTTCCCATAAAATGGAACCAGCATCGCAAAAAGAAACTTCCCCTCTTGATCGCTTTGCGATCAATTCACTGCCTCACAAAAGCTCCGCTTTTGTTCCCCAATGCAAAAAATATGGATCTGGCATATAAAAAAATGATGTGGAGCCATGTGATGGAACCAATATAGTTGAAAATGTTATGGCGACATTATGCCTATTGTGCCCTACGACATGCAATCTCTGCGAGATTGCATATCTACCCACAATAGGCCGGAAGGAGCCTCACTCGTTGACTTCGTCAACGACTTCCCGAGCCTGCTCGGCTCCTCACCATATGTTGGTGACCATATGATTATAGTAGTTATAGAGTTGGCGCTGTTCAAGACCAGTTTTGAAAAAACTGGTCTCGAACCGCCAACTCTATAACTACTTTAACTACAATGTATAACTTAAACTATACAGTTACAGTGGTATAAGAATGGTGTCAGGTACAACCTCAACATTTAATTGCGATCAGTCAACTCCTGTTTCACTGGAAAGGAATTTCCTTAATAGCAGATCTAGTCACTGATAGCAGTGTGCGAGATACATATAGCTATGCAGACAATGCTAACAATAAAACTGTGGTCCACAGGCTGTCTGAGGCTGTAATGTATGGAGTGTTTTTCGGTTCAAGTGCCTATGAAGTAAAAACTAAGTTAAGCTTATTTAAAAGTTCAAAAGTTCAAAAGTTCAAAAGTTCAAAATGAAGAAAAATGATGTATTCTTTTTTGTAATATCTTCTCTCATTCTAGAGATATTCAAGTTAAAAGCAAATAAGTGATGACATCATCAGTGGTTACAGTGTGGTGACAAATCACAAAATCAAGAATATCTCTGGAAATATAGCGGCATTGTAACTGAAACTTGGCACCAGTAATGTACCTTAAGAAAGACACACATTAACGTAAATGGCAATGTTGCCATGACAATGGCTTAGCTTCCAGTCCTCTTTCTTGCAAGAATGACATTTGCCCTTTTTAGGCCTTACAAACATCATCCACTCCTTAATTGTTGATTAGGAAACTAAGCACTATATGGGCATTATGTGTGTTTAAGACAGGTCCTTCTTTCACTCGTTATAGAGTCACTAATGGTAATATTTAGTTCAAAGCTAAAAGATGACTGGAGCCAAGATTGTTGCCATGGCAACAATGCTATAAATCTTACCTTGTGCTTAAGGCACAATATTAGTGCCAAGTTTCAGTTTCCTTGGCCCATTCTTTCCAGAGATATTCTTCATTTTGTGATTTGTCTCAATGCTGTAACCACTTATGATGTCATTAATTTCTAATTTGCATAATACAAAAACTTCATTAACTTTGGAATGAGTGCAGATATTGCAAAACTGAATAACACCACCCTTCTTCATCTTGAGAGGCCTTTCAATTAAGCTCAATTTAGGTTTTACTTCGTAAGCACTTTAAGACCTGTAAAATAGAAAGAGGGGATTGTCTGTACTAAGATTTCAGAAATAAAAATAACATCAAGGTCATGGTCTGTAGAACTGTAATTAAGTCCGTCTATTTCTTGTGTTATTATATTTATGCCACCACAAAACAGATTGGTGCAGCTCTCAATGTTGATGTCCTTAGATTTGAGGCTAAGACAATGGAAGCCATAGTCAGAGTAAGAGAAAGGTTAGTAAAGGAGAAAATGCTCTACTTACAGTAACACAGTTGAACTTCTTATTAGGTTACTGTAAGGCTCTTGTTAAGCAGTCTTGGAAATAAATCTCTTCAATGAAGCTTTAGTTTGGCTGACATCTCCATTTACATTAACACTCATAGGATCAACATGGGGC
The DNA here is from genome assembly GCA_964017195.1 of Siderastrea radians. Classification (NCBI taxonomy): domain Eukaryota; kingdom Metazoa; phylum Cnidaria; class Anthozoa; order Scleractinia; family Rhizangiidae; genus Siderastrea; species Siderastrea radians. The sequence continues at coordinate 33,089,727 of OZ024889.1, read as the reverse complement.
GCCTTAACAAATTCATGGCATTTTCCAGCTTGTGGAACTGCACTGAACTGTGGGTGCCTGAAAATGGTCTGATTTGTGGAATTCTGTCCCTGCAATCACTTAGGCACCAGCAGGTAGCAAACTTGCTCAAGTTTTAAAATTTTGTTCAATTTAATTCATCACACAAAAATACTAAAGTAGAAAAATACTTAAAAGAAAGTGATATAAAGGAAGCCTAGTGAGAAAACATTAGACCTATGGTATCAAGCTTTCCTCATCACATATTTACATAATTGAAGGGCTCTGTGCAAAAAGACCTTAGAAGTGACTTTCAGGCCAAAAATAGGTTTACAAAAATTCGGGTATAATTTGGGGGGCCAGGTGGAAGTCTTGAAGATACGTAAACCTAAACCAGGTTAGGTTTATTACATTTAGGATGTTCTTACCTGGAGTCTTTCAATTAGTTCACCTTTTGGTGTACTAAAGATAAAAAGGATAGGATTTTATTTCACCTGATAGTTACTGCAGCTAAGTTGTAAATCTTTAAGCTTTAGTTTAAAAGAGGCAAAGGAGCTGGAGTTTTTAACATCATTATCTCTTGCGTTAATTAAAAATAATTTGGTCATTGATAACCTACAGAAACTGTCTAGAATTGTTTAGAACCACAAAGGGGCCGGTCGAATTAAGAAAACAAGAATCTCTTGATCGTTACGTTTACGTTTGATTAAACTTTGCATGCAGAAGAGAGTTTTCAGTTTGTCTGAATTGGCACTCATTTGGTAACGTTGGCTGCGGCATGCCACAGTAATGTCCTATTGTTAACAGTATTGACCCATGGATTAACTATGTTTCTGTTCACTTTGAACAAATTTACATGACATGAGGCTCTGGTAGGTCTCCCGTTTCTTAGGTTATCGTGATAGTTTTTGTTTTGAAATCAGCAGCTTTCAACTCTAATTCCAACTTCATAAGGCAAAAACTGGGCAACTTTTGAACTCTTTTGTTGCAATTTGTTTTGTTCCAAATTGTGATCACGTTGATTACAACATTGTGTTGAGATACTATATATTGCTTTTTAGAGGTCTGGTGAAGCTTTGGAGTGCACTGACTCTGTTTAGTTATTATCAGGATAGACAATGTGCATTTACAGTGATCCAGGTATTACAGAATATCTCACATACTTTGTCAGGAATATTTTTGCACCAAACCTGTTTATAACATTTAGTTAGACATCATTTGCTATTCTCAGCAGGCTCTCTGTGGGTGTATAAGGGCTGATCAACCAAGGATAAGCTTTTGTTTTTGTTTTTATATTTTTGTGTTTTTTACTGCATTAAGAATTAAGACATTTTTTCACATACATTACATGCAACCGATGTATACCTTATAATTGTATATTGTAAATATTATATAAATATATATACCACTACTAATACTTTCACTTAGTTACACTACTTACAGACATTTCTATTTTACACATGCATGTGTACAAATCATGTTCTACAACATTTCATACGGACATTAGTTACTGCACTACTGAAGTACCTCACTGCACTACTGAAGTACCTCACTGCACTACTGATGTACCTCACTACACTACTCAGAGACGTCATCTTCTACCCTTAAAACATAAACACTTCACAACAAGGCACACGAGAATAGTAGTAGTATTGCATTTCTCAGAAACTAAGAGTTCCTGCATTTCTGTGCATGCTTGGGTTTTCTTGACCCTCTCTTTGGGAGCATATGTTGAATGGTACTGCATAGTCAAGGTGCATTCTTCATTACAGCTGTGAATGCAGGATGATTAAATAAGCCTGTTTATACCAGCAGTAAACAATGGTTAGGAAGTGTGGGCGGTGGTGTGGGTTGGGAGATGTGATTATTGTTGAGAACCGCTGTTTGGTAATTGAATAGTGGGTGTATGTTGTTGTTGTTGTTGTTGTTGTTATTGTTGTGTAGCGTGAAATGGTGAATGCGAGTAACTTTTATAGGCCCAGTATCAACAGAGGAAATCATAGCCTGCGAACGCAGATGTATTTTCGGCTGTCGTTTCTCTCCGCCCAAAATAACGTCTGCGGTACCCAGCCGAACAAGACTTCTGTTTTCTCGCTGAAACTCGAGTGTTCCCCGAGCACCTAATAAAGTGCTAAGTTTATCCACCAGATGTGAATTTTCTTCCCGCGCTGGCTTTGAAAATGAATTCTACAGCGAAGGAATAATTCAGTAGTCACTTAGAGCAGTTCTTTAATTTGAATTTTTTGTTTCATTCAGATCAATAGAGTACATATTCGCTGAGATGTTAATTTTCACGGCACAGCATTAAATTGACGGCTGGCCTGTAAAGTATACCTGTCCTTTTCGGCAGACGAGTGTAATTAGTTCATTAGCGAGCGTTTAGGGTGGACTCTGGCGTTGTAAATTCTCTTATTACATCAAATCCAACTCGGCAGTTCGATAGAGCAATTTTTTACTTTCAATCCCCCAGATTGTTTGAGCTAACTCACTTACTCATGCCCATTACGCCGGGTGGCTTGTAGGGCAGCAACGTGGTCCCTCCACTTCTGCCGGTCTTTCGCCATGACTGAAATGCTGCTCCAGGTCTTTGCCATCTGTTGCGTTTCTTTCTCCACCGTCCGCCGCCATGTGATCTTCGGACGACCCCTCCTTCGCTTTCCCTACATTCCAAAAGCCAATCAGTGGAGTTGTTTTGGTGCTGACGGCTCCCATAATCATGGCAGTGGCTTCCTCTTGGCTTTGACCACTGCCAGTCATGCGAATCCTCCTGTTGGCAGAGTTCCTCGTGGCTTCACAGTCAGCAGTCATTCTTGTCCTTGGGGAGGATTCCGAAAGCCCGTCCTGCGCAGATGTCGAGATTCTCGTTGCTGTTTCCGTAACGTATAGGTTTGGCTGTTGGCCCTGTGCAAAACCCCCAACCTGGAGGACCGGTAGATTGCTCTTTGTCTGGCCCCTAACCTTCGACCTGTCTGGCATGGGTTACCCTACCAGGACATTGAGAGGTCCAGCCAGAACAGCTCTTAGGCTCCTTGGGGCACACAAGCCTCCCCACCACATCAAGGTGGTAATCTAATCTAGGAGGTTGTTTGAGCTAAAACCATGCGATACAATGTATTCCTTGAGAAATTAATTTTCACGGACTAGTATTAAAATTCATCGTGCTCAAATTATAAATCACTGTTTCAGTCGAAACTCGCCGAAGGTGAGTTTCCTTTGTAAGTTAGCCTTGAAAATAAATTCTAAAGGGACGGAAAATTAGGAAATCGTATAGAGCAATTATTTACCTTGAATTATTCATTTCATACAGATCAATAGAGTACATATTCGTGGAGATATTAATTTTGACGGCAGAATTGTTGAAAGTTTATGAGCGAACGAAAACGCTTTATTTCCTGAGCAGACTCATACATTCGTTTACGCTGCACTCCATCGTCGTAAATTCTCTTTTTACAACGAACCTAATTCGGCTTCTCGGTAGAGAAATTCTTTAGCTTCAATTGAGCTTCAAGCTTACCATATTCCGTGAGAAATTAATTTTCACGGGCCGGGTAAAGTAAATTCATGCCGCTGAAATTATAATTTCATCGCTTGATGGGGACAATCAGTTGCCTCGGCAAAACCGAGCTTTCTTTGTACGCTAGCGTTGAAAATAAATTATAGAGCGACGGAATAATTCAGTTATTCTGTACAACAGTTCTCTAACGCGCGCGTTCGGCAGTTGTATAAAGGAAAACCTTTCACGCAAGTTCCGCACGATACTCTCGCAGGCTACTTAAACGGACCTTGAACTCAACACCAGGGCCTTCGCTCACATAGCATTTATACCAGTTGGAAGTCCAAAGGAATGCCAAGAATGTGCCTACATTTTGCTCCAACTCGGCTGTTTTCTCGGCTGTACAGTTTAAGTAAGTGCCGCTGACCACCACTCCATGATTAGGTCTGCGTGCTCGCTTTTGTTCGCACGCAATTGTAATATACTAATATTATAAAGGTCAAGAAACCAGCCAAAACTGGAATTCCTTTTCCATATAGTGAACGCCCTTCATTTAAAGAAAAGTTCATTCCTGGTTGACACATCAATATTTCTTTAGACTTAATTTTAAATTAACCATGAAAAAAATATTACGCAGAACTCCCTTATCTGATAAATATTTTTCTGTATTAAACAAATTTGAAGAGTTGTACTTTTCTATTTCTTATTAGTATAGTTTCATTCTGATCCTCCTTGTGTTTGTGTATTGTAGGTGTCTCCTCATTTACTCAGCCTAGCAACTGACAGCAGACAATGGAAGATAGAGGATGGGTTGATTGTCACATGATAACTCATGCAAACCAGACAAAGGAACAGTGCGTGGTTGTGACTCCACATTTGGACACCAGAAAGTCATTCCCAGGCCGAGTCATGACAAATACGCTGAGATTACATCATAGAAAATGCCTGCAAATGAATTTTGTTCTCGACTTGAGTAGTGCTACAAAAGAGTGAGCACAGCCTATGTTTATGTTTTTAAAGTGCCTTTGAATTGAAAAACGAATCAAGCTTATTTGAACACCCTTTCAAAATGAAGAATGATGGTACTTGGTTTTTGCTCCAATTTTTTTTTCATAACACCTGAGGTATTTTGGATTTTGTATTATGCAAATTACAAGACTTGTGTCATCATATTGTGACACAGCGTGGAGTCAATTCCAAAAAATGGAGAACAATCTCTTGGAATATTGTGTTAAGTAACTGAAACTTAGTAGGAGTATCGTAATTAAAGAAAGACACAATCACAATGTAGGCATACCATGATGTTGACATTGCAACACTCATGGTTCCACAGATTGCTATTTCTGACTCCGTTACCTTAGGCAAATAGTTTTATGTGACTCACAAGCAATGCCTACATTGACCTAGGTCTTCTGTTCCACCCACAAATATAATTTTGTTTGGCAGAAAACAAAAGTGAATTCCTCTGTGAGAGAGATCTGGAATTGAAAATGTTGCCGTGACAACATCAGTAGTTATGTAAGCATGGAATTATACCTTGTTACTGTCAAGGTAAGTCGAGTTATAACTATTAGGATTTTACTATTAGGTCGACGAAAGGTCAAGGTAAATCACTGATATGTAAATAACTGTCTTCCGCGTCGTTTTTTACACAATATAGTCCAGGGCGGGAAAAGGTTGGGCGATGAAACGAGCGCGTCCGAGCAGAAAGGTGTGATGCAGTGGACTGGGATCAAATTAGATGCTAGATCAAAATGGTTGCTTCCTTGGGTTTCCTCCATAATCCTGGTAATCTATGAAGTTCCCGAAAAACGCCGACTTTGGTTTATCTTTTCTTTGTCTTATCCGCCTTGATCGATGCTAAAAAAACTGCCTAAAAACTGTCTCAAATCGAGCAGAGTAAAGTAAAAAGATGGAAAATGGCGTTTGGATGACGCGTGGCATGACGCGTATTTATAATGCGTGCAGCTCGTGCAAGGTTAATCAGGACACCCTAGTTAATTTTAAAATTAAATCAAATCAACATCAACACCTCACTTCTTCTTTTTCTCCTAAACCTCTCCTATGCTTGTCTTTTTCTTTAGGAATTACAAATAGAATTGCTCCTCAGTTTAAACGGTTTTCTTTGCTATGTTTTTGTGAGATAAGGGCAGGAGAAATCTTTAAACTTAATTTCACTTTTAATTTGTTTACATACAGTTGACGACGTTGCCACGAATCATCGCCAAAATTTATCGACCTTTAAAATATGTAAGATTTAGGGTGGAGTAATTTGGAGCTTTTGTAAAAGAGACAATGAAAGACAACCGTGTCATGTTTTGCGGCAAGAGCAAGCATTCGACACCCTCAAATTGAGCTCATTTTTAGCCAACTTACTGTGAAGAAGATTGACTAATATGCACGCAGACATAAACATTTTTAGCTGTGAGCCAGGACTGTGAAAAAACGTTTTAATCATAGTGCACGGCTGGCTGAAAAATAAAGAAAGAAAAAGAACACATCGCTTGAAGAGCGGACTGCTCGTTTCATCGCCCAACCTTTTCCCGCCCTGATATAGACAATAAACACAATTAGACTTGCCCGCTCTCTACCAACCCTGATTGGTTCTCAAGCTCTTACTGTCTTTTTCAATACAACTGCGTGTATTCCGTTGAAAGCGTTATCACTGAATCGTTGCATATTTATCTACGCTTTTTTCGCATAAATTATCTAGCGGAGATTGAACAATAGTCTTATGTACTAGATTCCCTTAAGAGAATTTTCCCATTGCACCATAAATAAGTTACTTAGTGCCTGCAATGTGTCGTTTTTATCCTGCATGCGAAAGAAACGCGGGGAGATGAGAGACATAAAGAGCGGATCTCCGTTTTCCAATGCACTTTTATTGATGCCAGAACCATCTGACTATTGCAAGAATAATATGACAAAGTAGGTTTAGTCAGGTTTGGTCTCGGTTGTTTGGTGAACAATTTATTGAGTAAGAATTTCCGCCTATCGATGGCAAGTTCTGTCGATTCCAGCCAATCATAGCCCACTGTATCCTTCTCGCTGAGTCTGTATCACCGCACGGAAGGTTGAATCTTTTTTCATGGCATGCATCCACTGAAGATGTTCCAAGAGTACTTTTCTCAATTCCTTTCAATAAAGGGGAAGCAGAGTGGGCTAAACTTTACAATATCCCGCCACTCTGAAGGCACATTACTCGAGCATGGCCACCCACGGTCCCAAAGATAGTTCCAAGATGGTGAAGTTAAGCAGAATTAACTTGACAAGAAACAAATCTCAGTAATGACATATATCTAGATTAAGGGCATATAAATCATTGTATACGTTAACTTAATTTTTTTTTACGTCTTTGATAAGAAGAATTCAAGGAACCAGATTAGGTGTAAGTTAGGCCTAGCGCAAACCACAAGCCTAAGGGTTAGGTTAAGAGTTAGCTTTAGGGTTAACGTTAGGGTAGGGGTAGGGTTAGGGTAGAGTTAGCGTTAGGGTAGGGTTAGGGTTAGGGTTAGGGTAGAGTTAGCGTTAGGGTAGGGGTAGGGTTAGGGTAGAGTTAGGGTAGGGGTAGGGTTAGGGTAGGGTTAGGGTTAGGGTAGAGTTAGCGTTAGGGTAGGGTTAGGGTTAGGGTAGAGTTAGCGTTAGGGTAGGGGTAGGGTTAGGGTAGAGTTAGCGTTAGGGTAGGGTTAGGGTTAGGGTAGGGTTAGGGTTAGGGTAGGGTTAGGGTTAGCAGGGAAAACTAATACTTCATTATTAATCATCGACTTTGGGACCGCGGAACGCGGTGGCAGGGAAAATTAATGCTTCATTATTATTCATTGACTATGGAACCGCGGACCGCAGTGGCAGGGAAAACTAATACTTCATTATTGATCATCGACTCTGGGACCGTGGACCGCGGTTGGCGGGGAAAATTAATACTTCATTATTATTCATTGACTCTGGGACCGCGGACCGCGGTGGCAGGGAAAACGTATACTTCATTATTATTCATCGACTCTGAAACCACGGACTGCAGTGGCAGAGCAAATTAATACTTCGTTATTATTCATCCACTATGGGACCGCAGTAGCAGGGAAAATTAATACTTCATTATTGGTCATCCACCATGGGACCGTGGACCGCGGTGGCAGGGAAAATCAATACTTTAATATTATTCACCCACTATGGGACCGCTGATCGCGGTGGCAGGGAAAACTAATACTTCATTAGTAGTCGTCGACTATGGGACAGTGGACTGCAGTGGCAGGGAAAATAATTACTTCATATTATTCATCCACTATGGGACCATGGACCGTGTTGGCATGGAAAATTACTACTTCATTATCATTCATCCGCTATGGGATCGTAGACCGCGGTGGCAGGGAAAATCAATACTTCATTATTAGTCATCGACTATGGGACTGCGGAGCGTGGTGGCAGGGAAATTTATCGTCATTGTTTTAATTTACTTTTATTATACTTCTATTTTATTCATTCATTCTTCCTTTGCTTGACCGCGGGCCATGTTGGGTAACTAACGCTTTCAGAGTAGCCGGATATTGTAAATTTGCTCCGCAGCGTGTTTTCTGCTTTAATGCGTCTGCTGTGAATCTGTTAATATTCATCTTTGAGCCTTTCCATGTGACGATTAAAAGCCAGCCTCATCTTATATGGGAGACCAGGGATTTAAAGATTTTTCCTCTTCTTGGGAAAATTCCATTTCTTTGCTAGATTGTGAGTCTTGAGATGATTGCTCACTTTCCTGTGAGCTTTGCTTTCTTCGCTATCTTGGAACTTTCCATTGCCTTGTTGGAAGAATTCGTAAGTACATCACATTGTGCTCCGAACTGTAGGAGGTCTAAAAACCGACTGAACTGCAGCTCATCTTGCGCTTCTTTTATAGATATCGATAGGGGCGCGGTTACCCAGCAAACTAGTATGAAGTAATTGTATTTCCCTCCTCCTTCTCTACTTGTGTTATTTTTATTTATTTCTCCTATACCCCCTCTGTACCCTTCCTGTACCCCCTCTGTGCCCCTGTTGTATCTCCTTTATACCGTTTTATTGCTCCAGAAAGATATATAAATTAAATACCATCGACAAAAGTCGTTCATTTGACACTAGCCGTCATGCCGAGAAGGTTTCCGCAAATCTGTCCGTTGTGCGAAAAACCTGGTGTAATCAACTTGAACTCTTTATTTGAAATATTCCGGCAAGTAGATTACATACTGACAGACTGCAATTCCTTAACTTTGAAAATGTTCCTGGATTCCAAGATCTAATTCCGCAATTCCGAGAGATAATTCCGCAATCGACTTAAAGAGATCCTTTCTGTGTTCGAGCGAAATTCCACTTCACCTCGTGTCTTCTTGAGGTGTCAATCACAAAAATAAGATCATGTGAGTTGCACTAGTTTCCAGTCCTCAGCTCAACTACAACACACTCCCCCCCCCCTGATTGACGGAGCCAATCATAAGGTGAAACAAAAAACTATATATATTACTCCTTAAATTCAGTTCAGTGTTCATGTTTAGTTCAGACAGTTCATGGAACAGTAATTGCTGCGATGTCTTCATCTTTGACCATCTGAATGTTCCATCCGGTACCCTGCCGTGCAGCTTTCGCATTAGTTGCGTTCTCGTCAAGTACATTGATTTCAGGAGGATGGAGCTTCTGCATTGGACGTTTCAGAAACGTCTTGCGGAGAGAATTGTCCACTATCACCACTTCCGCTGCGTGCACGACGTTGTCTCGTCCCCGGAACAGTTTCTCTACTTTCCCCAATCTCCACTATTGTCTGGGTGTCTTGTCCGCATAGTTGTGTACAATGTTTCCTACTTGAATGGCTCTTCTTGGTTTTCCTCCCTTGAGTTTCTGGTATTCACGTTTCCCAGTCAGATATTCTTTCTTCCATCGATTTCTGAAGTGGGCGAAGAGACTCTCCAGGTATCTTTCTCACCTGGCCAGTGTGTTCACAGGTGCAGTGACAACCGGAAATTGGTCTAACAGTGGACGACCAATAACAAGATGAGAAGGCGTAAGAGGGGCTTCTGATAACTCAGGCCTTCAGTTTCGATTAAGACTGACTCCAGTTGTTTATAACTTAGCTTTGCGTTTTCAAGCACTTTCTTGAGGCGCCTCCTCACTAGTTTAACGCAGTTTTCAAAGAAACCTCCCAATAAGCTGGCTGTTGGCACGTTGAATTTCCAGTCAATGTTCCGATTAAGAACAAACTTCTTCCCTTCTGCATCTTTGAAAGTTTTCCCACTATCTGAAATGAATAGGGTCGGTAATCCTCTTCTACCGAAGAATCACCTTAGCACTCTCGAGAACGAGGTCGCGGAGAGGTCTGGGGTAAGTTCAAGGTGAATAGCTCTCGTACTGACACACGTACAGAGAGCAATGTAGCGTTTTTGCACCTCTCCTTTGGACTGGTAGATATTCTTCACAAACAAGGAACCGGCAAAGTCCACTCCAACTTTAGAAAATGCCAGTTCATCTGAAACTCGAAATGAAGGCAGAGGTGGAGTGGGTGGAGTACTGAAGGCTCTTCCGAGCATCTTCTTGCATGTAACACACTTAGAGAGTACATCCTTGACAGCTTGCCGTCCTTTGATAATCCAGAACTGGGCTTGGATTTCAGTAAGAGTTTCTCTCACCCCATTGTGTTTCACGTGTTCATGAGACCAAGTTTTCACCAAGTTTTTGAAGTGCTGTTTCCTTGGTAACAGGATGGAAAAGTTTGCTGAATACGGTAGTGAGAAATTCTGGACCCTTCCCTTGCACCGTAGAACTCCTTGTTAATCCTTGAAGACTGCTAACTATTCCGATGTTGAACCAGGTTTCTCTCTTTCTTCAAGTTTAGTTTGAACTTCTTTGTACCAGAGATTCTTGGCAACATTCATGTCCTCCATGCTGATATCATGTGTTTCCGTCTTCTTGATCCTTTGGATGAATTTCAGCACAAGGACGGTTACCCTGACAAGTTTACTGAGACTGCTAAGTCTTTCTGGTTGGATGAATTCTGAAATGTTCTGAGAGCGTTGCACTGATACTGTCATGACTCTTGAGATTTCAGATGCACTTTCCTTCTTCAATTCCTTTCCCGCTTTTTCTGGGACTGCGTTTCCCTGATTGGACAGTTAGGTAAGTTTGGCCAGGAACCTCTTCCTACTCTAGAAATGGTGCTCCCTTCCACCAAAGATCACTGGATGCGATGACAGAACTATTTGCTCCTCTTGAAGCTATGTCACCTGGGTTAAGTTCAGAAGGGCAATATCTCCAATGTTCCTTACTCCAAAGACTCCGGATCTTCTGAAGTGGATTCTGCACAAACTGCTTAAATTGCTTAGACTCTCCATTGACCCACCACCACACGATTTGAGAGTCAGTCCAATTAAACACCCCATTAACCTTCACAGTGCGGATCAATGCCTCATACAGGACTTTCATCAGATTCGCTAACGTTAAGGTAGCCATCAACTCCAGTCGAGGAATTGTTTCTCCATTTAAAGGGGCAACTCGCGTCTTCGAGGCTAACAGATGTAAAGAACAGGCATTAGAGACATTTGCTCCGCATGCAGACTTGCTGGCATCTGCAAATCCATGCTGTTGAATAGACTTGATGTCTCCCATTTCTATCCCATTTAGAATTGAACGGGAAACTGCAATACTTGAAACTCTCTTCATGTCTTCCAATAATTCCTTCCATTTCTTGAAACATGCTTTTCAGTGTCAAGATAACTGGTGATAACAAGCTTAGTGGGTCATAAGATCGAGCAGTAGTACTCAACAGTTTCCGCTTTGTTAGAGTTCCTTCCCAGGCTTGTCCAGAGAAGGTGGTAAGATCAAACTTGAGGTTGTCGTCTATCCGATCCCACAGAACACCCATAACCTTGATCAAAGCGTGTAGCGACCAAACATCGTCAATACACCCCCCTAGCCAATGTGTAAATTCCTCAAATTCTCATCAAATGAAAGGAAATTTGCATAGCGCTTACTATGGAATTCACATAACAACAAAGCCGTATACAGAACAGAGTTTCGATAGTGCATCACTTTCAAAAAATTTATTGTCCAAACCAAGACCACCCCAGCAAAGTAAAATAGCGCAAAGTATGTGTAAAAGGTTCAGTTTCATGGTCCGGTAGTTTTATTCCATTCGTCCGGTTAGTTTTCATATAATTCAGAAAAACGTGAATTTGGCGACTTCGTTATATTTTGGTGCAGAAAGTGAGTTTATAATAACCGCCCAAACTATTTCATCGTTGTGGATAGCCAAATGCGGTTTGGAACTAACTATAACGATACATTGAACTTACTTTATCTGGAGTTATTACGCTCTTCAGTCAAATTTGGAAAGCGCTGGAGCGGTCCAAACTTTGAAGTCCGTCTGGGGTTGATATTTTGACTTTCAAATTGTAACATGTATTGTACCGGGATTTCTGTTCCTACGATTTTGCGGGAAATTGAAGAGTCAAGGTAAGATGTTATTATAAGCTGATTCTAGAAGTTTAAACCAAATCGTAGCGCTCAGTTTTGTTAGAATAGCAATTTTATCAAAAAAGTAGTGTTCAATAAAAGTAAAATCACGCAAAATTAACGAACAGTACATCTACGTGATGACATACGTATTATTCCTCGATAAATTGTGTGTAAAATGCGAAAGTTTCAAGGCAATCGAGTAAGAAATGACGATGTTATTAGAGTTTTTAGAGAGGCATAGAGCGCGTTATTTATTTCGATCGAGTCACCTTAAACGGGGGTGACACTTCATAGCGATCCCCATTAAACTTCACCTTGGTCAGATAATCTTCAAGAAAGTCACCTCTTTCTTTAGCTCCAAGAGTGAACTTGCTCAGTTCATTTTTGAGCGAGTCATCTAAGTCCTCCTCAACCACTCTACACTCTGTTTTCATTACATGAGACATGTTAACAGTCGTGGGACTTTGACCTGAATTTGCCACATTCACAGGTCCAGTCAGCACATACCCCAATCTCCTACGAATTGCTACGGGGTCATGGAACTGCCCCCGTACAATGTTGTTTTGAACGACCGACCAATAATAATCTGCTCCAATCATAATGTCTACTTCTAGTTCCTCATCCCCTCGAGAGTAATCAGCTAGAGGCATACATCGCAGATGTGGGTAATACTGCTGTGCGACTTCAATTGTTTGGTTTGCAGTAGGGCCACAAATCAAATCAACTTCATAGGCATTAATGAACACTACCAAATTGTCTTGGCATTCCAATGCAACCTGAACAATGTCACATTTCTTCAATGAGGCTTCATTGTTTCCGAACGTTTTAATTAGAACTGTTTCAGTTCCAGTCGGTGATAGGCATAATTTGTTCCTTAATCGTGTGCTTATGTAAGACTTCTGAGAACAAGAATCAAGCAGGATTCTCACATCGCAAGAACTATCTCCATTAGGATTCCTGACACTCGCTGTAGCCGTTTGCAACAAAACACAATTGTTCTTAACATCTTGAGTGAAATACAAATTAGCACTCACAGTTTTTTTCTGATTACTGCCTCTCGTTTGTCTGGCCGGGGAAGGATAACCTGCATATTCTTGGACGTTGCCCAATGATACATGATATTGCTTCGAGGTTGGTTACAACAGCACATTTGGTTGAAGGATGCGGTCCATTACAGATAGTACACCGTTTATCCTTGTTTAGCGGCGGTACTTCGTTGTTTGAAAACAGTGTTGATGTCGTAGGGGGTCTTCTGTTTTGACCAGGCCGAATCCCAGTTTTCCTTTACCTTGCCTGCGCGGCTACCGGTCCCAAAGCACACCTCTCTCGAATTCACAACTCGTCTGTGATACCGATTCCTTGGAGGCTTCTAATTGCTGCCTCCGTTCTGTCCAAAGGCTACCGCAATTGCTTTAGATCGTTTCCGTCGTTAACCTTTGGAAGTTGCAAGAAAAATGTTAATGTGCTTCAAAATGATAACTTGTTTCCTTCCAAAGCGCTTGGTCAACAGCTCAACCGCGTGGTTGTATTTCAAGTTAGTCAGTGCTAATCGGAAATAGTTCCGGCCGCAGAACCTTCGAGGAACGACTTTAGATATTGGTATTTATCCACATCATTTAAGTTGGTGTTTTTTTGAATGGCCGATTCAAACGATTGCCAGAAGGGGTGCCAACTGATTGGATTGTTGTAAAATTTCTTCAACTCAAGTTTGGGCTTCTTTGCATGGGTCAGAATGTTTTTTGACCCGTTTGATTGAAATATCGCAGAAAACGCATCGAGCCAATGAAAGGTGCTGAATTTCCCGACAGACCATGGGCTACAGTTGGTGTGGTCTTCTTCCAGCACAAAGACAAAAATTACCTCGTCGCTGTAGATTATTTTTCAAGATGTTTATTTATCGAGAATTGGTACAAGTTCGATTTGCGTCCAGCAGTTGACGGCTTACAGTTCGAGTGTTTGTCAAATCACTGCAAAACAGTGATGAGTGATTCTAGTATTAGTTCCTGAAAGTACAGCAAATGAAACAAAGCAAGGCTGAAAAAACTTACCCCAATTCCGCATAAAATCATCGACGGACGTAACAAGAGCTCGTTTAACTATACGAAACTATGCGAAAGAAAAAACTACAGCTTTTGAAATAAGAATTAATAAATGTCTAGGAGTGCCCCTTGGGGCTGCACGGGGGCACGCCACGTTACGTAAGTTCAGTTCTCGCCGTTTTCTTTGTTAACACTCCCGGGCGAAGGGTGCTGCCTCAGACGAGGTAGCAAAACTTTAACTTCTCACAGACTACTTCCGGGTCATTGCTGTTTCCTCGAGAAGGCATAACTTTGTAACCGGTCGCGTAAGAAATCCACTTTGGGTCTTGACCTCAACCTTTCTGACTCTTCCATCACTACTTGGATGAACTTTGACAACTCGAGCAAGAGGCCAGTGGTCTCGAGCTACATTTGGCTCCATAACGAGAACGACATCGCCTTCTTCCAAATTTCTGGATTCGGTAGTCCACTTGGGTCTAACGATCAGGTTTGGTAAGTACTCACGGCGCCAACGTTCCCAGAACATATTGGCGAGGGCAAGTGCTTATCGATATTTCTTTCTGGAATTGATTTCTCGTTCTTGTACATCAGCAATTGGAGGCGACGAGGATGATCTTTGAATTAGGAAGGAATTCGGAGTAATAGCCGTCAGGTCCTGTGGATGCTCACTTGGTGTGGTAATTGGTCGATTATTGAGCGTTGCTTCGACAACAGCAAGAGAGGTAGTCAGCGCTCCGTGAGTTAGCACCTGTCCGTGCAACACAACGGTAAGAGCTTGCTTCACCAATCTGATGAGACGTTCCACCACGCCATTCATGTGCGACGCCGTTGGTGGGTTGAAGATCCACTCTGTGTTTGATCTCAACATTGAATCCCTAATCTTTTCATGGTCGAAGTTGTTTACAGCTTAACGTATCTCCCTTGCAGCTCCAATAAAATTGGTTCCTTGATCGCTTGTCAGAGTCCTCGGATAGCCTCGTCTACTTCCGAAACGGAAAAAGCAACCCAGAAAGGAATCCGTCTCAGAAAGGAATCCGTGGCACAGGTGAAAATTACTCCCCATCTCTTGACTTGACTTCTACGCTCTTTCACCTTGATCGGCCCAAAGAAGTCAACAAACGTGTGGAAGAAGGGCGGACAGTAAGGCGTTACCCGACGTTCGGGTAGTGCTGACATCATAGGAGGACTGGGTCGGCTTTTCTTTCTTTTACAGACCAGGCAAGATTGACTGAATTTCTTGACAGCCGATTTACCACCGACAATCCAGTAACGGTGTCTGATTTCATTGCAGACGTAGTCCACTGGCCCATGAGCAAGTTGGGTGTGGTAGTGCGCAATCAGTAACTGGCCAAACCTTGATTTGGAGTCCACAACAGTCGGATGCTTAGCATCGAAGTCTATCGGTGCATTTTCCAGCCTTCCTTTGGCACGCAAAAGCCCCTTGCCATCAATAAACGGAGTTATCTTCACTAGCTTAGAGTTCTTGGGTATAGGCTCTCCTCGAACTAAGCAATCGATTTCACGGCCAAATGACTCTCGGTGAGCAACGCGGATGAGAACATTCTCAGCTTGCTGAAGTTCTTCCACGCTTGGAGAACGGTTCACTAACACGCTGGCTTTGGTAAGTGTTGACTTGAACTTCTGAACACATCGTAATACACACGCCACTACTCTCTTGGCTTTCCAGAGCGTTGAGTAGTCCTCGAGATCAACTAGACTGCTTTCCAAGAAAACGCTTACCGTCCCTGAATGCGCAGACTTTCTCAGTTCTGAGGGGTCATCGCATACTTGTTCAGTTGGGCCGCGTGGCCATTCGTTCTCTGGATCACGTAAAAATGCTGGACCTAGTTGCCAAGAGCTGTCATGATCAAGACAAGGCGGCGACGCTCCTCTAGTTCCAATGTCAGCCACATTAATTTCAGTTGGAAGGTACCGGATATTAACGTTAACGCCATTCTGCTCAAGAGACTCCACCTTTTCTTGGAAGTCAACGATTCTGTGTGCTACATAATCTGGGCTGGGTAAGCCAGTGTCTGCAGATGAGGGAGTCTGTCCACAGACTCTTAAGTGGGGTTACACGAACACGGGATGACACCAGAGAAACGCCCAGAAAAACGGTAGTATGCCACTGCGCATTTTGCTTGCATTGAACTGTCAGCGAACACATGGAGCTAAAAGTCATCTGCGGCTTCCTTTCGCCTTCGGTAGCAAGGGGAAATCTCAACTCATCCAGTGAATTTGCTTTATTCTCGAACTTAGACCGCTCATATAATTTTTCTTCATCAATGACATCATCCCAGTCCAGTTTTAAAGGCCACAGTCCTTGGAGAAACATTCTTCCCCGAATAACAAAGGGTGAGACAAGTCCAAGTGGATCCCAGATGGACGAGACGAAACTGAGGATTTCTCTTGGAGTTTTTGCAGGCTTTTTCGTCGGGGCAGTTATCCTAAACGTGTCTGTTGATGGTTCGTAGACAACACCAAGGGTTCGAACAGCTGGGCTCCCCTGAGGCCCAATCTCCTTTACCTCAGCTCGGTCAGATTTGGGAATCTCAGCCAAAACTTCAGGTGAGTTCAAGGCCCATTTAGTCAGGTGAAAACCTCGTTTCATAACTTCCGAGAGGTCTTTGCAAAGACATGCAGCTTCTTCTTTAGACTCAACCGACTCTAGTGTGTCATCCATGTATCTGTTGTTTTCAAGTGACGCGGCAGCTCGGGGGAATTCTTCTCGATGTTCCTCAGCATTCACTAGTACCGTGTAGTTTGCACAGGCTGGAGCAGAGCACTCTCCAAAAATTCGTCTCTCACACTGATAAACAGCTGGAACCTGAGAGTTATCACTCCTAGACAGGAAGCGAAGGGCTGGCTTGTCTTCTTGACGTAAACGAAGCATAAGGTACATATCTTTAGCATCAGCACACAAGGTGATTAGTCCTTCACGAAAACGGACAAGTATTCCAAACAGGAAACCCAACAGGTCTGGACCGCATAAAATAAAGTCATTCAAGCACTTTCCTTGACACTTTGCAGCAGCATTATACACCCGTCTAACCTTTCCTGGCTTCTTTGGGTTTCTGACCGGATGGTGCAGGAGATAATGGACCATTGTTGATGACGAACTCTCAACACTGGCTACTTCTGCCTTCGACATTTTCCTGATGTATCCATCGGTTACATCACTCACGATAGAGGCGTCATAAGCTGATTTAAGGGCAGGTTCCCGCTCCAACCTTTTTTCCAATGCTCGGAGATGCGCTTCGCCAACTTTTCGGTTGTTAGGGATGACTGAAGCTCAATCCCGCCACAAAATGCCAGACTCGAAAACATTCATTGCAGAGAACCGAAAATTTATTGCCCTTATTTCCTCCCGCGTTTCGAAAACTTGTTCCAATAACAAACGCATCACTGTACGACTTCCGCGAAACTCCAGAAAGCGTTTCAACTTTTCCATTGTTTGGTGTAACTTGTTTACCGTGCTTCGGCGGACGAACCTCAGTTCCCTTTTCGCCGCTTCGATTTCCTTTTCCGTTGAGGGAAGTTCCGTTGCGGGAAGTTCAGCCTGTTCCTTTCCAAGCTCCTCATCTCGTAAAGCGAAGGCCATGTCCGTCACCAACACGTAGTCAAGTCCCTAGCTCGCAATAACAAGCTTAGGGTGATTTGACTGTTTATTTATCGGGGATTTGTACAAGTTCGATTTGCGTCCAGCAGTTGACGGCTTACAGTTCGAGTGTTCGTCAAATCACTGCAAAACAGTGATGAGTGATTCTAGCATTAGTTCCTGAAGGTACAGCAAATGAAACAAAGCAAGGCTGAAAAAGCTTACCCGTAATTTCGGATAAAATCATCGACGGACGTAACAAGAGTTCGTTTAACTATACGAAACTATGCGAAAGAAAAAACTACAGCTTTTGAAATAAGAATTAATAAATGTCGAGGCGTGCCCCTTGGGGCTGCACGGGGGCACGCCACATTACGTAAGTTCAGTTCTCGCCGTTTTCTTTGTTAACTCAAGAGATGTGGAGATTTGCTCAGTGTCAAAGACTGTGAACGCCGCACGGACTATCTTACAGTTAAAGAGGATATTCAGCAGACACGGAATCCCGGACATACAGTTTGCCGACAACGGCCCACAGTTTGATTCACACGAATTTATGGCCTTTTCTAACGAACTGGCACTTTGAGCACCTCTTCGTCTCCAAGATACCCCCAATCCAAAGGAGAAGTGGAGAGGGCGGTCCAAACTATGGAGAAGATCTTAAAGAAGAGTATATATAGTTACGAGTAATTAGCTCTCTTGACCTATAGAGATACTCTATTGCACCATGGTTACTCCCCGGCGCAACTTAGCATGGGCCGAAAACTACGCACCAGAGTTCCCTGTCACCCTGAGGAGCTGAGGCCAAAAGACCCCCGACTACGATCATATCAGGAAAAAGGGAAGGGAGTACAGCGCAAAAATGAAATTTGAGTATGACCGTAGACACAGCATGTCGATCACGAGACCTCTGAGCCAGTGCTAACAAGTGTTAAGGTTTCAGACCTTCCTTCAGCATCTGGAGCAAGCCTAGAAGAATCCAGACACCCGCTTGTTCCCGAGGACCAGACTGCAGTCAATGAGCCTCCACAGTCAGAAGCGTGGCTGGCCCGACTGAGGTCTAGAGGAGCCCTTAGAAGACCTCAGAGATATATCGAAGAAAGCTAGGGTGCAGTGTTTAAGGACTTTATTCTTTAAGGACACTGAAAACGTTTTATGCCTTAGTTGTTAAAAAAAGGGAGATGTAGTAATATGAAGTATTAGACAGGCCGCTGACCGCCACGCGGATGAAAGGCGAAAGGCGAGTTTGAATTTGTGACCAAATCCAAGCTTCCAGTAATTTTCCTTTCTCTTTAACAATCACTTGCTCCATACGATCTTGAAGGGTTACCCACGTGGCTAGAATCGTCATCCCGTCACGTATGTTGTAGGGATCCACGTAGAATAGAAGTGAGTGTCTGAACAGATAAGTAGTCAGAAAGAAAGCGTGGTTATTGTTCCTTTTGTGTTAAAACGACGAGGAAGACAGTTATTTACATATCAATGATTTTCCTAGGCTAGGCACTATTGTTCTTATTTTTCCTCCACCTTTTTTCGTGTCATTTATCAATGATTTTACGCTCAGAAGTATTCAATATGTTCCAGTAAAATTTGAGAGAAATAGCGTTAGATCACAGCGAACAGCGATGTGTTCATACGATATTTTGGCCAGGAGCATATCGTGATTATACTTGTGTTGATTGTGAAGCATCACAATCAGATAGATAAGATAGATAGCCAATTAATACTTCAATGATAGTATAAAACTGAATTGCTAAGGGCTTAAGGCTGGTTTTCACTAGCGACGGAGTCGGAGTCGGAGTCGTAGTCAGAAGCGTAAAGCGTTACGATCTAGTGAAAATCAAACAACGGAGTCATAAGCAGAGTTTCCTTTTGCGCTTACGCTTCCGTCGCTTACGATCTAGTGAAAACCAGTTTGTCGGAGTCGTAAGCAGAAGCGGAAGAACTAAACCAATCATAAAGCGTGGGAACGAGCACCGTGATTGGTTTATCCTTCCGCTTCTGCTTCCGACTCCGACAATCTGGTTTTCACTAGATCGTAAGCGACGGAATCGTAAGCGGAGTCGGAAGAAAATGAAAACGTTCTGATTCTTCCGACTCCGATTCCGTCGAGCTTATGACTCCGCTTACGACTCCGATGTTTGATTTTCACTAGGTCATAAGCGCTCTTACGACTCCGACTCCGACTCCGTCGCTAGTGAAAACCAGCCTTTACAAACAATGCTAATACAAGTAATAACAGTAATCTACAATCTTATTTACAACAATAATACTAGTATTCGTATAACTATACGAATTGAAAACCTGTCAAGACTGGTGCTTGGTTTTGATTACATAATCAGAGATCTTGTATGGTGCAATGTTTGATTTTCCTGGTGTGACTGGAAATTCTGTGTTGGAACATTCAAATTCACCTGTTTTGGCTTCTGTCTATTGTTATTCAAGAGATACATAAAAAAGGACTGTTACAGGAAACACGAATGGAATAATTTGTACTATTAAGCCCGGTATTAAGAGGAGATGTTGCTAATGCTGAGAGTGGTAATCGAAGATTATCAACGAAACAATAACGTTTGTGGAATCTGGAGTGCTAAATGTAGTGTCCGTGGTGTCAAGAAGTCTACACAGTCAAAAGAATCACCTTAGAGTGCTCAACGTTAGCTTTACACATAAAAACGGTAGTGTAATCTATATTACATATAATAAACGAAGAGAGAACTGTTGTCCACCCATCACGACTAAGTTACAAAAAGCCAAAACCACACCATTTCTATACTTTCCTGGCAAGGATGTGCCCAATTTGGTTTGTAATCGAAAAGATCCACTTTGGAGAATCCACTTTCCAAAAAAGTCGCACGTTTCTCTCAGCAAGCGAACAC
Source organism: Siderastrea radians (assembly GCA_964017195.1). Taxonomy (NCBI): domain Eukaryota; kingdom Metazoa; phylum Cnidaria; class Anthozoa; order Scleractinia; family Rhizangiidae; genus Siderastrea; species Siderastrea radians. Next base: position 33,069,258 of record OZ024889.1, on the reverse strand, counting down.
CGCGCCATGACTGTTGATGTGTGACTAATTTCAACCGCTTATACAAATGTGTCGGTGTTCAAAACATCGTTTCCCAGGAGCCTGGTTTCCTTAGCTGAGCAATGAATTAAAACAGACAGAATAGTCGACAAAAACCTTTCCCAGCCCAAAATTCTATTCAAATAACATACATTTGCTTTAAGAAGCAAAAGACTTTCGAATTCCTTGCCTGCGTGAAGACAGGCATGACGTTTTTGTTGCGTGGTGAATTGTTCACGGGTACCAGCTAGTACGTTATATTTAATTTTTGATCGCGCGATTTCTTATGAAAAAACATAGGCCCGCAATGCGCGCAGAGCCGATGACGTCTTGTTTGACGATATGGCGAAATTTCTCATGACAACCTATGGGTTTTACACTTCCATTCCGTCCCACCCTAACCCCTCAACCCCGCCTCTCCCTCAAGACAAACTTGCGGTTAATCAACGAAACCGACCTGCTCGCTTCCCAGTCTCAGGAAACATTTGTCTCGTATTCGAATTGACTCTGACAAGCTAGTTGGAAATCAAAATATTCTCCTTCAAAAACCAATGCTACAGCTTGGAAATTAAAAAAGGAAACAAGCTTCATATCCATGGGACATTCACGAAGTTAGTCGAGTTGCGTTCATTTCGGCCCTGAGTCCGTCTTGTGTATCACGGCTAAGTAAACGCAATTACAATCCTGCCAAACCTCAGGTCACAAAACAGTGCATTCGAAGCAAAATTAAATATTTCCTCGTTGCCCCTGATCAAACGCAGACCCTTCACAGCACGGGGGAGGTTCTCCCACTTTTACGCCAAAGGGGTATGTGCCGCTGTCTATGGCACAGAGTAAGGTTTTTTTTTAGAGTCCTAACAGCTCACCCTCACCCAAAAACTCACACAGTACCCCCCCCCCCCCCCCGGGCTGGGAAGGGATGCAAACAAGGAGGTGCTGTTAAGGTAAGGGTTTTAGTGTCCCGGCGGCACACCCCCACCCAACATCTCACAGAGTACCCCCTCGGCCTCACAGAAGAAAGACAGACACCTAAATCGGCGAGGTTCTTTTAAACTCTAGCATTAGCCTGTGACGCCACAAATGTGACGTCATCGGCTAATATGACCTCACCTGGTGTAATGTCATCGGCTAGTATTGAATGGGTTATTAAAGCTACGTTTAGCTGGGCTAACAATGTGATTTTTCCGAGCAGCTGCAGATTCTTTAAATTTATCAATTCGTATATCACGTAGAATCGAATGAAATTTATCCTCCATTGACTCTTGCAGAGCCTGTTGTTTCGTGACAAGATCCTCTTACGTCGGTCATCCAGACAAAATTCATAACTGACCTTGGCTATGCTTCTTCCAGTCACGCCGGGCGTTAGATTTTTTGCAACCCGCCCCAGGACTCCAAAGACCCTCTTTGGGACCCTAATTAACGGACAGAAACATACTGGTGAAATCAAATACAAAACTCTCCTCGCAGAAATTAAAAAAAGACAAAAACTAACAAACAAACAAACAAGCAAAAAAGCATCAACAACCACGAGATCTCCCGGTCCGTGGGACGGTCATTTTTTCTGAGGACCCGCTCCTTTTCGCCTCTGGGATCGCTTCTTGCCATAACTTATTTTAGCCTGGGACGTTTAGGAGTGAGGGCCCCCAGTAGGGGCCAATTGGTTTTATAGTAGGCAAATTTTTCTAGCCGGAACGTACCGTAAATTCGCTGTGCTCCTGAGACTTGGAAAATTTTTCGTCTGACTCACGGGGATGGGGTATGCCAGTTTCAGATTAGCAATATGCCCCGGCACACTGGTTTCAGGGAATTAGCCCCGGCTTCGGATAGAATCAACTCTAATATCAAGAGTTGCCTATCTGTATGGATGTGGCAAGTGATCCTAGACTATCGGAATTCTTCTGTGTAATGAACACAGCATTCATGACAATTTTCAACAAAATGAACGATCAAGAAACAATTGTTAACTGTCATGCTTTTCTGATTTGCACTGTGATTACTATTTTTACCGACTTCCTAATGTGACAGTGTAAATATTATAAGAAACAGGTACTTTGACAAGTATGTTCAGTCAGAAACTTAAACATGCAGCCAGTGCACGAGGCTAAACCAAGTACTATGGTCAACAAACAATGAGTAGTACACAATTTCAAATGTCTATTAACTTTAAAATAAATAGAATATGATTTGGCAGATGGTGGTACACTTAATCAGGTTCATCATCACAGTCAAGCTTGTGCCTTTTAGCAGATGATGATGTACACTCCTCAGTCACATTCTCTGTTTTAAGTGGTCTGCAGTCCATAACGTCGTATGAGGTAGTCCACCATGGTTTTCCAGTGAAGGGAGGAACGGACAATCCTAGTCCATCCATGAGTTCCTTAATTACTTTGTCAACGTAATGGTTGATAACTAAGGTTGCCTTCTTATCCTAAACAGTAAACAGTGAAACAGTGAAACAGTAAAACAATAGCTGGATGCATCAAACAGTTTAACTAGCTTTTGAAAGTGAATGTGAGTGATCAGCACCCCTCCTCCTATACCCCTCTCGCTGTTGTGTTATCTTAATCTTTCTAGGAAACCTTAAAAATGCCGGGGGGTACCCGACAATGCTGGGGATCTACAGGATTACAAATGTGTTTGTAAACCAAAAATATCTGGAACGAATTAACACTCAATTACTTACATGTCTTGTGTTTTGAAGATTAACGACAACTAATTTGCCACCATTTTTAGTTGTGAGTACTGGCAAATTACCACTAGGTTGGATTTGAAGTGAAGTTCCAAGGCAGACTGCTAAGTCAGCTTGCCTGAAAGGGATGGTATTAAAGGGAAATTAGCGACAACAAAACTATGGCATGCACAGTGTAGCAAATGAAAAGTATATTATTACTCAAATTTTTTTTTTGGTAAGGAAATTTAGCAATTTAATGATGATTCTCTTTTTTTAACGTCTTTTATTTATTATAATTCTACTATGTACAATTTTTATTAATGACTTATTATGCTACACATACACACACACACAACACACACAGAAATTAGGTCTTAACGAATTTTGTGATTCTAAATATATAATTCTAAATATATAATCAGGGCAATTCTAAATATATAATCACATATCTACCTGACTACGGGTTACAATCGGTAATTGGGAACTTTCAGATTAGAGGCTTGAATTTCCATTTCTTTTTAAACGTATCTAGCCTGTTGTTTTTCTGAGCAATAAATAATTCTGTGGAGTGTTTTTGATTTAAATAAACTTTCAGTAACTGTATACTGAGTTTAATATTATTTCTTCGGCATTTTCCAACTAAGGTACAATGATTTAAGAATTGACAGTATTCATTGAAAATGCCAACGATTGTCTTGAACAGACAAATTTATTACCTCGTTCATATTACTACTCCAAAAAACCTCGAAGTCTCTCCAAAACAACAATGAGAAAGAACAATGACAGAATAAATGTTCTATATATTCCCTATCTGTATTACGAAAACTACACAAATCAGAATCAACTCAGTCCATTTTCTTAAGAAGAATATTAGTACATGTTATGTAATTAAGTATTTTGAACTGAAAATCTCTTAAATAAGTTTCAAGACAAACAGTTCGTGACTCTTAAGATACGTCTCGTAACACTCCACCAAGCTACAGGAGGTAATGAACTTTTCAGTGTATTTAGATGCTATAAATTATTGGATTCAAGCGTTATTAGTAATGGTTAAAAAAATGTCAAGCAGTGTTTTATGACAACAAGGCAAGCTTCATGTAGTTTATTGAACTACTCAAACATGCCAGAAGTCAGATAACAAGGACATAAGTTACGCTTACTATGTTTTGGTTCTCATTCACAAGTGACAAGGTTTGGACACTATACCAGTAAGTTTAATTTGTACAACCTCCTACAAGGGAAGAGTTTGAAAACTGAAAAGTGATTAGGATGAATTGATCTGTCAATAGGACAATCACTCAATCTATAAATTTTCGAAGAGCAGGTATAGAAAATGGACAGCCTCTTTGGAATTTTTGGATTGACCGTAGTTTGATATTTTAACAAAAACAGTACATGATCAATTCCACTTATATGGCTTTTTAAACCAACAATATAAAAACTGCAAAGAATAATTACACCAGGAGAACAGTTTTGTAAAAACGAACTGAATGATGGACTGCAGCAGACAGTATTCTAGAGCATTTTGTTTGTTGTGACTAATTAAATTGTCTGAATACTTCACGTTTTCTATTACAATAATTATTCAGAAATATAGCTGCCGTGTACATGCATCTGTGCATGCATTTGTGTTCCGAATGTTGCTTGGCATCGCGTTTCCATTCAAAAGCATGCTGACTACAGCTAGTTCCATTCAAAAGCATGCTGACTACAGCTAGTTCTTGTGTTCTTGTATTCAAGTTTGTGGCTGACTGTCCCTGTAAACGGTCTTCAGCATTTTCCCTTGTGTGTTCACTGGGCAGTTCATCTGGGGGGGGTATCCTTTACATAAGCTAGATGGGTACCTATGTGTTGTGCAGGGGTATGGGGTATGGGTATGCTTTTCCATTCAAAAGCATGCTGACTACAGCTAGTTCCGTTCAAAAGCATGCTGACTACAGCTAGTTCTTGTGTTCTTGTATTCAAGTTTGTGGCTGACTGTCCCTGTAAACGGTCTTCAGCATTTTCCCTTGTGTGTTCACTGGGCAGTTCATCTGGGGGGGGGGGTATCCTTTACATAAGCTAGATGGGTACCTATGTGTTGTGCAGGGGTATGGTTTTTGAGCTGATTTGGTCTGAAATAGGGTAAGGGTTTCAAGAAGTGTGCTGCACACCCCCAACCAAATTTTCAGGGAGTAGCCGCCCCCCCCCCCCCCCGCCCCCGTACAGTTCAGTTGAGACTTGGTTTTTCACATTATATTCTAAACCAACTAGACGATGGATGGACTGTTCCTGTGAAAATAATGCACTTTTGAGGTCTAGAAAAAACTGCTGAACACATTTATGTTTCCACTTGTGCATCCACTGGTAGGCATTTTTTTATTAGACATTTTTTTTAGTGAGCATTATTTTCCACGACAACGTGGAACACCAGCCTATACTCTTTAAATAGTTTTTTTTTTCAAGAACATGCATAGGCTGCAACATGTCTCTTTACATGACAAACCTTGAGTGGTGTTCTGCCAAGACCAGATCTTGATAAGGTAAAGAATCTTCCCAGTCAAGGATTGTGTCTCGTAGTTTACCCCTAGAAGGTCATAAACAGTTATAAGATTCATTTAAATTGCAGTATGTTAGGTTGATACATCTTTCAGAAGTATGGGAAGAGCAAAGTCTTCTTTAAGATACATTTAATTGGTCAAATAGTGTCTGTTGGTACTAATTTTTTGCGTGTTTCAGAACAAATATCCACATAATTTTTAGACCCTTGGTGGTCTAGGCCAGGAAAAAGAATTTAATAATTGCTATAGCTTTATAAACCAAGTCTAAACTGGTTCTTTTCATGTATTAAACCGAAGAAGACATGGTTTCATTTATAAATATAAATTCTAAAATTCTAAAGAACTTTTCTTTTGGATTGTTTGTTATTCCAACGTTCACAAAAAGATTTTCACCTGAAAATTTAGCATGATAAACTTGGAAAGATCTCAAAAAGCAGTTCCAGTTCTTGGCGCAGGACTGAGAAGTAGACCAAATTGAGGTTTTTTCTCAAAATCTATAACTCTAAGTCTCAAAATTTGGAGTCTCTAAATAAACAGGAATGCTGACAAAAGAATCTAAAAGATAATTTTTTGCCTACGAGAAACAGCTAAAATAACTAAAAATCTGCACAGTCAATAGATTTTGTCTTTATCATGTCTACGAGGGTAAGCCAAACCTGTAAATTGATCACGAAATTTTCAACATACTTGGGTTGTATGGTCTACTTTTTGTGGTCTTTTTGTGATTTAATTCTCTCATGAGAGTGAATAATTATATGAAAGAATCATATATGTGAACTGTGGATGAAAGAAGAAATGATGATGACCCTCACAGTTAAAGACATCAACTTAACCAGTTGATAAAAGAACAACTTCAAGCTTGAACGGGATTCGAACCCATGACCTCTGCCATACAGGTGCCCGTTACAGATGTAGTTCTCTTGCTATATACAGATTGCTAACAGTACATCTTGTGCAGTGCATGTAAAACAGATCTCAAAAGCTTCACCATAATTGAAGAAAAAGGAAAAAACAACAACAGAAAGTAAAAGTTTCGTAGTGACAGCACTACAGCATGAGGCAACTACAGCAGGCCCATATCAATAACACTCATAATATAACAAGAACTTAGAAATTTAAAAACAACCTGAAATTTGGCAGATAAGGACAGCTACAGTTACAGTTGCAGTTAGGGTAGATTGATTTCCAGGATCATGTATGAATACTTAAATAATCGAGGAGAATATTTGTTCTAAAGGAGGCATATTTTAAGGTTACTCCAGACCTTCGGTGGGTGTCCTCCGGGAGTCCTCTGGGAAACATTTGTATGTGCGCCATTTTAAAGGGAAACATGGCAAACTACTGTATATCGTTGGAAAGGTTAAGAAATGTAGACTTTGGAAAAAATAGGCATTGTAGGTTTTTTTAAATTCTGCAAAAGAAAATTGCAAAACAACCGTGAAAATTACCATGTGTCATTCAATGTAATAAATAAATTAATAGGGTATCAAAATTCTACGGATTTCTGTGAAATTTGGCCTGAATATTCCTTAGATGTTGTGAAACCAAAGTGTTTTGGGGGATTTCTGAAATTTCCAATATTTCACCCGGGCGATCTTCAACGCAATGCCGCGTGTTCTTTGCTGCTCGAACACGACAAATTAATTAAAAAATAAACATTCAGAATATCAAAAAAATGCTCACACACTTTTGATGATTGATCCTTTGTGATTGACACTGTGCAGTTATTTTGACAATGGACTTGGATTTGATACCCTATTAATTCGATTGAATGATGTATGGTCATTTTTGTGGTTGTTTGCAATTTTCGTTTGCCGAATTGAAGAAACCAGAATTTCATTTTTTTTCGCAAAATCTACATTTACTAACCTTTCCAATGATATGTAGTTTGCCGTGTTTTCCTTTAAAATGAAAAATTTTTTCCTGGAGGACACCTACGAAGGTCCAGAGCTACCTTATATGTAAATTGAAGTAAGCTTAAAATTAATATCACATCTTGGAGATAACTTGTATGTTAAAAACTTTATCACACCCCAGGCAATAATACATTGACTTGTTGGAATTAAACCCCTTACAACAGTGAAAACACATACCGGCAACGTCCTCGGACACGTTTCCTCTCACATAATCCTCCAGTTTTTTTAAGGCCGACTGTTGTCACTGCATTTCTTCTAACGTACTCTGTTCCACATCTGTCACACTTCTCGACAAACATGTTACCATGGAGCTCGGAAATCTTTGACCTTCCAAGAATAACGTGAAAAATGTTCTTTAGTGTTTTTTAGAGCTGTTTGATAGTATATTGACAGGAACAAGAGAAGCCCTAGGGACATTAAGCCCAGTCATTGCATCCTGCCCTACTGACTAGGCTAAAAGTAATATCAGCATCACCTAAGACTAAAATGCAAGTGACCTAAACTAGAAGTAAAGGGAGAGAATTTGTTTGGCCAAGTGAAACCTGAAATTGGGGCAAGTTGCTCCTGTTGCTATACTAGTGACAGCTGGCTAATTAGGCTTCTGGTACTTTAAAATCATCTCAGTTCCACATTTATACAATAGACATAAGACATGGACTTAAGTGAGATACATGTATGCAAACTGACTGAAATACAAAAGATTTAATAAATAAAATTCACATATTACATGTATTGACATCTAATACACAGGGCTTCCATTTTTGTGTGGCTTCAAAATGGCCCATGTTGATGTTGTGTGCATTTTTGTGTGGCTTCAAAATGGCCCATGTTGATGTTGTGTGCATTGCAACGTTTTTATCTGGAAAGTGATTTTTCATGGATGGAGACGAGAGGAGAGGTCTTAATTCAAGACTAGTCACAAGAGAGATGTGTTGATCTTCACAGGCAATAAACATGGCTTAATGCACTAGTTAATTAATAATATATAGATTTAGCCAAGCCTAAAAGCGGAGCCCCCCTTTTTGTTTTGTTTGTTTGTTTGTTTTTTTGCTGGCAGCTATTAATTTGTGAAAATACTCTCATTCAAGTCGTTAAATTAAAAACAAAAAGAAAAAACAAAAGAAAGAATTCTTATCCTCGCTGAGAACCAAACCCAGGTAGTCGGCGTATGAAGCCGGATATTAGTCCACTTGGCCATGAGCGTTTATTGACATTGTACACGTTAATTTTAATACTTATTTCTTCCTTCATGACAAGCTGCCTATCAGCATGAAAATACTGGTGTTTTTCCTGGCAAAATGTGTTCAGAACGCCATAAAAACCATGGTTGGGGACAGAAATTTAAACCAAAAAGCACTAGCTCTGCTATATTTGGCGTCGAAACCAATGCGAAAAGCTGCGAACTCAAGCGGTGTGCCGACCAAGTGCGAACGGAACCGACAAGGCAAATTTGAACTTCGCCTGAACTTTATCGCCTAAATTGAACTTTTCCCATTCCACCAAAAAGACAACTGAGTATTCTTTTGAACTTTTTTTTCCATTAACAAATTTGTTTTTGACTTTTGTTGTCTTTGCTTGTTTTGCTACAACGTGGGTCAACATGCGATTTCGCGCCAAAAACACATGGGATTCAGCACAGGGTTATATCCAGTGTATGAAGTGTATTTGTAACCCTGTGGTGCAGACGGACGGACGTACGTACGTACGGACGGTCACGTGACTATTACATCACTACCAAAATTTCTTGGCTTGATAGGTTACCAAATTTCTTAGCAAGGGAGCTCCGCTGATGCGCTAGCGCGCTGGCTCCGCTATAATCCTGACTACTAAGCTCCTAGGAAGCAGTAGGGAAATTTACAAGTGCATGTTTGAAATATAAATAATAATAATAATAATAATAATAATAATAATAATAATGATAATGAATTTATAGAGCGCTATTTCTTGGCTATCCAATAGCGCTTTACAATAATTTTAAAAATGTCACAAATAAAATTGATAAAAACGTAAAAATATCTGAAACATGAGAAAAATAAACTAACTAACAAAATAACTAAGCTGTAAAAATGAAAAAAAACTAAGAATCATTAAAACCTTTAAATGAACTAACTAATTAACTACCGGTAACTAACTTAACTAATTAACTAAGTAACTAACTCACTGACTAACTAAACTATCTGAATAACTAATTAACTGAATAACCAATAGTCTAATTATAAAAATAAAGGACTTCCCTCCTGTTCCCCTATATCCCAGGGACAGATTCAGAAGGTAATTGCTCCTCCCCTCAAGCTGTCAAGTAACAGTTTCCCAAGTGTAACAGTTGACTTCCTTTCTATTGTGTATAAAAGTAACCAAACCGGTCAGTATAAAACAAGGACTGTGGACTGCAGACTACGGACTGGGTATAAAGCGCGGACTGAGTTTAAAAATTGCTGTACTGACCCATAAATCTCAAAATATGCTACTTTTTCAGTTTTCTCTAGTGCTTTTGAGTTGTTGAAGACCAAATATTGCTTCCCCAGCCGTTTAAGCTTTTTAAGCAGCTTTCAGTTGAATGCTAACAAATGTAAACATTGCAAATTCAAAGTGCATACATAATTTCATCTGTGCAATAAAATTCGCTAACATTTAGCACTTCTTCTTTGGATATGACTTTCAAGCCACATATACGGTTTTCCTATTTAAGGTGACTCAAATGCTACTGTGGAATTCAGATAACAACAAAGCCCTATACAGAACAGAGTTTCGATAGTGCATCACTGTCAAAAAATACATATTGTTCAAACCAAGACCGCCCCAGCAAAGTAAAATAGCGCAAAGTATGTGTAAAAGATTCAGTTTTATGTTCTGGTAGTTTTATTCAATTGGTCTGGTTAGTTTTCATATAATTCAGAAAAACGTGAATTTGTCGACTTCGTTATATTTTGGTACAGAAAGTGAGTTTATAATAGCCGCCCAAACTTTTTCATCGTTGCAGGTAGCCAAATGCGGTTTGGAACTAACTATAACGATACATTGAACTTACTTTATCTGGAGTTATTATGCTTTTCAGTCAAATTTGGAAAGCGCTGGAGCGGTCCAAACTTTGAAGTCCGTCTGGGGTTGTTATTTTGACGTTCAAATTGTGCCAGGATTTCTGTTCCTATGATTTTGCGGAAACTTGAAGAGTCAAGGAAAGATGTTATTATAAGCTGATTCTAGAAGTTTAAACCAAATCGTAGCGCTTAGTTTTGTTAGAATAGCAACTTTATCAAAAAAGTAGTGTTCAATAAAAGCAAAATCATGCACGATCAAGGAACAGTACATCTATGTGTTGACATATGTATTATTCCTCGATAAATTGTGTGTAAAATGTGAAAGTTTCAAGGCAATCGAGTAAGAAATGATGAGATGTTATTAAAGTTTTTAGAGAGGCATAAAGCACGTCATTTATTTCAATCGAGTCAACTTAATCGAAATTTCAAAATTAAGAATGCCGTTTGAATATTTGTTTTTTATTTTGTGACATCAGGTTAATCAAAACCAAAAGTACAAAATGCATGAGAAACCAGCTGGGAAAGAACTCAAAGTTTCATCTGGATCGGCCCTTTTGAGAGAATAAAAATTTGTCTTCGCAGGAACATTCAGTTGCTTGATTCCATTCATTTCACAGTCCAAGAGCCAAAATGTGCAATTCATAACCTAAGCCATTTGACAATCCCACTCTCAACCTCTCTACCTACAAAAACTATACTCATCCCACATTTTATACCCAGTCCAATTGTTTTATACCCAGTCCGTAGTCTGCAGTCCATGTTTTATACTGACCGGTAACCAAACACAAATAACACACATCATACTCTTTGCCAATCCCCCACATGAGGTACACCTTGAAAGTTATGTTTATTTAGTGCATTCATAAGCTGTTGACCTGTTAATCTTTTTTTTCTTTATCTCGAAAACATTAGCATGTTATTAGTGCTACTCTTAAATTCGAGAGGAAATAAAGGTTGTGTATGTATGTATGCATGCATGCATGCATGCATGCACGCACGCACACACTCTCACTCTCACTCTCATGACAGTAATTTTCTTTCTTTTTCTTTCCAACTTGAGCACCGTCTTTAGAAATTCAGTTCTGGAATAATCCAGACACATTGTACTAGTTAAACAAGTTCACATAATCATGAAATAGCTCAAGCAATAGGGTTTTATGTTTTGAAGTCATGTTTTCATTGCCATTGCATAAGTTTTCTATAAGTCTTGTCTTCACAACATTTCTCCATAATTATGTAAGCATGCCTGCCTTCTCAATGTTTCTTGGTACATTACCACATTTGCCCAATGCCTTTTTTATCTTCTCAAACATTTCTCTGTAGGTTGATATGTTCGACAGGTATAAGTTTTTTCTTCTCAACATTTCTCCCTACCATTAGTGCGATATTAGTTGTCTTCCTTATGTTTCTCTGTATTTCAATGTTGTACTGTGATAGTTTTATCCATTTGGCACTTCTCTGTACGTCCATACTAGCACATTCCAACTGGCATTAGTTTTGTCTAATTAGTTGTATATTTTATTCACTAGCCTCAGTGTCTCCTGAACTTTTCTCAGTACCTTGGCACCTTGGTAATGTTTCTCTCTACTGTAGCACATTTTAAATGTGTTCTATATATGTCCCTTTAACCTCTCTCCACACTTGAATACACTCATGATACACTAGCCTTCTCTTGTAGACATTTTACAGCTATTTCAGTCAAGGTTGTCAGATTAACTCAAGCTTATGCGGCAAGACTGAAGGGTAGCATGGGTGTTGCTAACAGTTTTACATGTAGTTTCACAGTTGTCAGAAGTTGGTCAGGAACTTATAGAATTTGCTAGCGCAAGTAATAAATGGGCTCCATCCGAACATTGTCATGGCAATCATGACTCGGCTTTCAATTTTCAGTTGTTAGTTCTTGTTTTTGAGTGAAAAAAACATGTTCCATATTTTTCATGCTGCTGTTTTTCCAACCTCTAATTTACATACCATGCACATGCTCCACGTGCACACAGGTATTGTAAGTTTGCCGTTTTAACCGAGTAGATAAAATAGCCTGCATAGCAGTCTCTTGAGTATTATGGAGTGTGCAGTGTTGGGGAACGCACAATCAGAGATGTGAGGAGCTCACATGAGGACACCGATTGCACGTTTCCCAATAGTAGATGTAACAATTAATCAAATTCTCGATTAATCGTGACAAGGACCATTCGGTTCAATTCATGATTCTTTGGTTCCACATTTCGATTTTCGTTGTTTTTGCTTACCTACTCCAGGTTGCCCTAGAAAGGTGTCTTGAAAGCTTTAAATACAAATAAAAAGACACTTGGTATTCATTTTTTACTGGTGTTTTTTTCAAATGAGTTCATATTTTATGAAATCAGAATTCAGAAGCCTTTAAAATTGGTGTTTTTGAATGAGAAGCTAAGGAGTTGGTACAGCATGGTTCATATGCCATTTTGTGTTGCCTGGCAAAAATGCTGCTGTTCTACCATCTCTTGAGAATTTCCAAATAAGGCAGACCATTCACAAGCACAATTGTCATGTTCTCAAACATGGCGACAAAGTCAAGTTACGACAAAACAATTGTGAATCCTCCTACACCCTTTAGATCAGCTATGTAGAAATATTACGGTTTTCTGGTTAAAGATGGTACAACAGATAAGTCTAAAACTATCTGCAAAATTTGCTCCGCGACTTTCAAGTATTGCGCTGGTTTAACATTGTTCCTTTAAAAATGTTCCTCAAGTTTTGTGCCAATTTTACTTGTAAAATAGAGTTAACTACTTGGAGCTTACGGTGCCCCTATTGCACCACTGTTATGTTCTGCTGTATTAGCCATTCAGCAACTGTCAACACAACTTTATCACGTAAGGAGCCTGCGTTACATGGGTCCTTTACAAGAGATCCTTTGTATTTCATGATCATGAACTGCATTCCTTTTAAGACTTGTTAAAGACACATTGTTAGTGCTCTGTAATAGATACTAGTTATCCTTATATCAGCTAGATTCATTTCAAAGCTCCATTGTTACCATTTCGTGTACACGTTGCATTTTGTTCGCTAGTAGTTTACTAGGCGCTAAATTTGTATTTGTTTCTTTCGTTTTTCTTTGAGTATGCCTCGTTCCTCAAAACGTCGCAACCGTTCCGCGGATTTAGATCCCAAGGACATGTCACTGGCCCAGCTGCAAACTCTTCCGAGGCAATCTTTAATCCTCCTGGCTGCAGCACGAAATCTCGTGACCACGGGCACGAAGACGCGAATTGCCTATCGTATCTTTGCTCACGAACACCACGACGCTCACGCAGCTCGCTGCCACCCTTACTGCATTACACATTATTGTCCAGGGTGTGTTGCTGCCACCCTTATTGCATTTACTTTGCAGGGTGTGTTGCTGCCACCCTTACTGCATTACACATTATTGTCCAGGGTGTGTCGCTGCCACCCTTATTACATTCACTTTGCAGGGTGTGTTGCTGCCACCCTTATTACATTCACTTTGCAGGGTGTGTTGCTGCCACCCCTATTACAGTCATGTTACAGGGTGTGTTGCTGCCACCCTATATTACACGAGGGTGCACCCAACAACCATAGTCCCATTTACTGCCAAACAACTGTGTAGTTCTGTTGTGTTTATTTTTGCATGCATTTCTAAGCGACAAAGTTGTTAAGACCTATTAAAGAAGTTTTTGTTGAAACCCATGTTGTTTAATTTATGTATGATAAGAATAATAAGAAACATTGCATAATCAAATCGAAATATTCGAAATTGAAAGGCAATAATCGAAATTGAATCGAAAGATATATCAATCGTTACACCCCTGTTTCCCAACACTGCACACCCCATGATACTCAAGCACCTGCTACACAGGCTAAAACAAAAGGAGGAGTGGGAATAAAAATTACATTTAAAATGAGAGCCCTAGCTGAAAATCATATTCCATATTACCCTGCGGTCTTGTCGCGTAGGCTTAAGCTTAATCCGACAACGTTAATTGAAATAACTGTATGTACATACTGTATCGGGCATGGATAGTTTGTACACCTGTTAGGATCTATAACCAGTAGAATTAAAGAATGGTAGACCCCACATGACATTCTACAATCTCGGACAAAACTGCCGAGACACTTCGGAATGAATGAGAACTTTGACCTTGAAAACCACTTAGCACAAGAAAATCTTTTACCTCTCTCCTCCTTATCAATGTTGCTTTGCCACCAAAGTTCCCCTGATGAAACCTCAGTCCTTCCAAACAACATTGAGTGAGGGGAGGGGGGAGGGAAACCATTTATGCGATCTTGTCGGTGTTTTATACAGGGAAATTGAGAAATATGTGCGCTAATTGCATTTGACTCAACTAGTTTTGTCCATGATTGTACTATTATTTAGACGGCACATGACATTCCAGCCAGTTCTTTGGTCTTGATCTTATAAAAAGGTATGTTAAGAGTACTTAACTTGGCTAAAAAGTTAGACAAATTTTACACAGTATGACATTACAAGAAACAAAAAGACATGTTAGTGTTCATCATGTTATTCACCCTCCCCCAGTCCCCAAACAAGTCTGGCACGTGAAATCAAACCTCTCACTAGCCACTAGGCTAGTGGAAGTAAAGTAAGTCTTGAACCCTGAATAAATTGAGCTGGAGCACTGCAGTGGTCCTTGACCCATTTTTAAATTGCTATAAATAATGAGAATCAGTAACATAAAGGTTCAGTTTCAAATAAACATCCAACCTCAAATACACGTAAATGCCGGTACCTTGAACAAATGCCAGGGGCGTTTATTTAAAATTTGACAGTGCTTACCTGTCATTTATTTGAACTCAGCATTTATTCAAGGCCTGGCATTAAATCGAGAAAATAATTAGGGTAGCGACAAAATGTGGGATAGGCCATGGGGTAGGCCATGGGGTAGGCCATGGGGTAGGCCACGGTGTCGACTATGGTGTAGGTCATGGCCTATCCTATGGCCTACCGGTGGTCAATTTTGTAGAACAATTTACTCTTAAATCTCTTGAAATCCTCAAAATAATCCAGCATAAATGCGAGGGAATTGCACTTGTTACAGCAAAAATACAAATAAGGTATATTTGGGCTGTTAAACATAAGAGTGAACCTTGTATATGAGCCTTTTTATGTGTGAAAATTATATTAGCTTACGTGTCTATTGCTTGAAGAAGAACAACGTCAAGGAAGCCTACAATGACGTCTTATGATTGTGATCAGTGGTACAAATTGCGTGACTGCATGGAGAATATTGTTGTTGTTGGTTGTTGGTTTCTACTCGTTATTAAATATGGAATAAATCTGATCAATTGGAGTAATTATTTTAATATGCTGGTTTATAACACAACAAAGTCTATTTAAATACTCTGTATAAACTTTGCTTTGTAACAACATTTTCAGTTTTAGCTCAGCCAGACGGACTAAAATGCTGACAATGAAACTATTCAGTACATTATTATACAGTGTACACCGATAACCCGACTGTCTGTAAAGCGAGCTGAGCTAGGTTAAATTTTTATGGGAGCTACTGTCACTCATTGTATTTGTCCATAAAAACACATAAAGCGGGCTAATGGAAGAAAAAATTTATGAGCCTTATGTCGGGACAAAATTATTGTATGTAATAGCTTAAAGCGGGAGTCTCTAAAGCGGGCTTCCAAGAATGTACTCTTATCAGTTCCTTCTTCATGCTCCCTGTAAAGAAGAACATTTTCCGGCAGATACAAGTCCTCGCTGTAGTTTTGAAACATACGGTGTTTTGTATCCGATGAAAAACACGGCCTCCTACACAATTAATTGGTGAGGAATGTGTCACAAGCCAAAAAATATCTGAATGGGAAGTTATAACAAACATTGAGTTACATTGCATTCAAAAGCCGCCAACTCGTACAGTTGCAAAGTAACTAATTCAGCTGACATGAAACGGGGCACATTACTGCAATTTCATACAATAATTTTGAATGAACTTCTATAGGAATAATGTCCCGGTTCGACCTGGTTCCGCAAGTCCTAACACACATGAGGTAAAAGCAGGGGGGGGGTTACTCCATTATCTGACCTTAACAGGGATGCGCAGCCTGATAGGGTATGGTTCTCACAAGGTTTTGTCTTGAATGTGGTAAGGGTATACTCAATTGGGTTATTCCAGAAAAAATCCACACCCCCCTGACGGATGGCAAGAGTTTTTGACCCCCCTACCCGAACATCTGTTGAGAACCCCTCCCCTGGAAAAGTGGTTGTTTCTTTCAAACTGGTTAAACGTTTTTATGACCATCTTAAATTAAATGCAGTTGGGCATGCACATAAAAGCTACATAAAAAATTCTTTCTTCCGTAATAAAAAATTCGAACAAGGCATTCTTAGGAAAATTCATTACTAGTAGGCTTATTGTGTGGCTTGGGCCATTTTTTAGGTTTATAATCTGCTGTTCATGAGGACCCGCAGGCCTTAGTTACGGACAGATTGAGCGGCCATGAGCACACATAAGTGACCCGATTTTGCAATATCACACAATAGGCCTGTTGACAGATGACGCAATATGATGCTTTATAAGCCTTGGTGAAGGAATGTTACACATCATTCACAAGTCATCACTTGACAAATTTAGGCCGTCGCGATTAATATATTTACCAAATCTGATTAAAAGAAGGGGAAAAAAGAAATATTGAATTCGTCTGCTTTCAAGACTGTAGTCCGCCAAGCTAGGCCAAAACTTCGTCCGTTTTTCTTAAAATAAAGCTCTTGAACACTGTATCACAGAATGAGAAGACACAAAACTCCAGAATTCCTAGGACGGAAGCTGCAGTCTCGCAAGGTGATATTGTCAACACTTACGTTATGTGGATCAATTTTCGTTTCTGGCGGTAGAATAAATTATGTTTGGCGGCGCGCGAACTCGCTTGGCGGAAAAAGTCAGGAATATTTATTTTTAAAATGTCTTAACTACAAACATTTTGATTGAAGATTTGTATACTTCAATTGTAAGATGGTCATGTCGACATTGATCAAATCGGTGGTCATTCCCAACGAAGTTGAAATGGTGATTTGCAGCGGCGTGCACCGGGCGCCATCAATGAAGATACTTCATAACATGCCAAATCTTTGAGATGGTACTTGCGCACAAAAAGTGAATTGTTCTGTCGGCAGTAGAAAAGGTTTGTTGTGCCTGTTATACAAAAGCAACTGCATAAGCTTGCATGCGGCCCTTCTGATTGTTGTGTTTCGATCAGATTGGATTTTCACATCGATGGACCGGATTGAATACACTGTGTCCAGGTAAGTCTGTTCCGTGCTTTGGTTACAACCTAGTCAAACAAGTGATGCGAGTCAAAATCAAAAATATTGATGTATGCGAGTAATTCAATTGTTCTACTCTGACTAACTATTATTCGGTCCTTATTAAGACACGTTTTAGTGCTGCAATTTCCTTTATATGATACATCAAAAAAGGCAAGTCCGCTGGCGATGAAAGACTCGAATTTCATTCATGTATATATTGATTGTTTTAAACACTGCCCGCTCAGATATATTGCCGTCCAATGAATTGTTTAATTTGTCACTGAACCAGAATATTTCATTACATCTATACACGATCGCGAGACACACGAAACTCACTAAAATATAGGGAATAACGCAAAAAAATGTAATTTTTACTTGTTATATTTTTATATTATTTGCCCCTAATGTAGTGTACCCGGCAACAGTTAGCAGGGTAATTAGAAAGCTTTTCAAGGGTATGTATTATATAAAGACGCGTGAGGGACTATTACTTTTGTTTTGTTCGAATGTGGGGATATTTGATAATGCCATGCTGTTCTACAACTCCTAAGTGCAAGTATTTTTCCAACAGCAACAGAAACACTTGGTGGCACCCCCGTGATTCTGTGAGTTAGAACGTTGTGGCATTATGAAACTTCCTGCATATTCTACCGGGTTGTATCCAACTGTAATAGGTTTTTAAGGGGCAGGGGGAATTGGGGGACGCAAAATTTTGCTATTTGAGTGTGGGGATATTTGATAATGCCATGATTTTCTACTAAACTCCTAAGTGCAACAACTGCAACAGAAACACTTAGGTGGCACGCCCGTGATTCTGTGAGTTAGAACGTTGTGGCATTATGAAACTTCCTGCATATATTGGGGTGTATCCAACTGTAATAGGTTTTTTAAGGAAAACTTTGGTTGTTTGAGTGTGGGAATATTTGATAATGCCATGATTTTCTACTAAACTCCCAAGTGCAACAACTGCAACAGAAACACTTAGGTGGCACGCCCGTGATTCTGTGAGTTAGAACGTTATGGCATTGTGAAACCTCCTACATATATTGGGATGTATCCAATTGTAATAGGTTTTTTTAAGGGGCAGGGGGAATTTGGGGGGGGGGGGGGACGCAAAATTTGGTTGTTTGAGTGTGGAGATATTTGATAATGCCATGATTTTCTGCTAAACTCCTAAGTGCAACAACTGCAACAGAAACACTTAGGTGGCACGCCCGTGATTCTGTGAGTTAGAACGTTATGGCATTATGAAACTTCCTGCATATACTGGGGTGTATCCAGCTGTTATAGCTTTTTTAAGGTAAAATTTGGTTGTTTGAGTGTGGGAATATTTGATAATGCCATGATTTTCTACTAAACTCCTAAGTGCAACAACTGCAACAGAAACACTTATCTGGCACGCCCGTGATTCTGTGAGTTAGAACGTTATGGCATTATGAAACTTCCTGCATATGTTACCGGGTTGTATCCAACTGTAGTAGGTCTTTAAGGGGAAGGGGGAATTGGGGGACGCAAAATTTGGTTGTTTGAGTGTGGGGATATTTGATAATGCCATGATTTTCTACTAAACTCCTAAGTGCAACAACTGCAACAAAAACACTTAGGTGGCACGCCCGTGATTCTCTGAGTTAGAACGTTATGGTGTTATTAAAATTTCCTGCACATTTTATCGGGAAGTATCCAACTGTAATATGCTTTCTTCAGAGGAGCGGGGAAAAATTGGGGGGAGGGGCATATAATTTTGTTGTCCGAGTGTGAATGATTCTATATTGTGCTGGTAATGAATGCACCTTTAGCTTCTTTCCATTTTTTTTTCGTGCGAAGACATTTATAAAAATTGTTCTTTGGATGGCTCACTGACAAAAGAATGTTATTGCTCTATTGTCACATTTAATGTTTTGTCTTAGTACGATGCGAATAGCCGCAGCGAGCTGTATATTAGTTTAGGCATTATAATACGCCCTTGTTTTTTTTTTTGTGAAAAGCAGATTACGTTGGAATAGAACGTCTAAAGGCGTTCACGCATGATGTCTGAATAACTTCCCACAGTAACATTTTGTTTCATACGTACAAATAAATGATCAAAAGCCCCTTTGGGCTCCGTGTCTCGTGTCACGTTTTTCGCGTCTTTTTATTTTTATTGTTATATTGCTTGCTGGGGACTTTGCTGGCTGCAGACTGTCAAAGATTTTGAAAATTGAAAAGCCCACAGCTGACTTAAAGAAAAATGTAGACTTTTCACCCCAAATGCATTATTCCTCTTTAGAACTTCATTCATCCACTTAAAATTATAATTAAAACTCCTTTTGTCGCTCAATTAAAGTTGCGTTGTATTGTAGCGTGACATTCACGACACACTGACCACAATATACTCGCTATTCATTGTACACATACAAACTCACGTGCACGTGTACGCCAGCTACGTGACGTGACGAGCTGAAAGAAGGTCTGCATTGAATAATGGCTGGACACCTTTGCGAAATGGAGGTTTAAATACACGCTTATAAAATTAATAGCAAACAAAAACATTGCGATATCTTTTTTATCAATCGCTCGTCGTGCAGATTGGATCTTCGGATAAGTTTGACGTTAGCGCCCGTCCTGCTTGCGGTTTATAACAAGAAACGTCTACAATCAATCAGCATAAAAGGTTGTCACTTCGATGAAGAATAAGAAACTGAATTTTATACGTGATCATTCCGCAATGAAAAAAGTGCAGCCAGTTGCTTCTGAAGTTAACACAGAAATGAAAAATGAGACAAAGCGAGCAATTGATATATCTTCTTTAGAAAAACTGTTTAAATCCTCAAGTTAAAATTTTCACACGTCGTTTACCCGAAATAACTGCAATCGCGGCTTCACGCCGTGATGGAGACAGACTAACTGTAAGCCAGAATATTTGAAATTTACAAAGGTTTAATTCCGATGAAAAACATGAAATTGATGTACTTCATTTTTTTTTATTTGTAATGAAATTATTTGTTAGCCTACAAAACAGGCGTGCACGTCGCACAAGCAAACTTGACTTCTCTGTGTGAAATGAACCAAATTGAACGATCAACAGATTAAAACATTGTTTTAAGGGGTTTTTCTCTCTGCACTAATATCATCCGTTATTGTTCAGCTATCCGGCTTACCGGTAAAACTGTTATGTTTCTCAGTAAAAAAGTAAAATAAGACCAAATAAAATGCAAGCTGCGAGCGTCGAAATTGTCAATCAAGACGAAATTCACCTACACTGCGAGTTAATTGGATTCACACATTTTTTTGTGATTCTGTTATATAATTACATATGGCGTCTGTAGCAACGATGGCTTCCAACAGCGAACCAAAAAGTGTCTTATGCGGGTCCTCATGTTAGGAACTGTTTTCAGAAAATTGACCACGGGTAGCCATGGCCTACACCATAGCCTACACCATGGCCTAGGCCATGGCCTATCCCACTTTTTGTTGCTACCCAAATAATTATGGTATCTGTAATTGCAATTTCCAGTAACCATTCAGTCATTTTGTACCTTTGTAAACAGAGGATTAATATTAATAATAATAATAGTCTTAATAAACATATCATGTGTTACATACCTAACTACATATATAAAAAAGGAAATATACATAAATACTAATTATTATAAATTTCCATTACTATTGAATTAAATGCTAAAATTATTATTATGAAATACTAGTTAAAATATTGTAAATTTCATTTGTTGCATGGCATCTCAATATTTCCAGGCTCAATTTTATGTTCTCTACTGCTGATCTGCTGCAGCAGCATGCAAATGCAAAAAAATCACTTTCCGTATGCAAGTTTCACAATTCTGATATGGCAAGTAAAATTTAGCCAGGAAAAAATTGTTCTCTGACAAACTTGCCCAGCTAATTATAACGAGTTTGAATGAAACTAAATATGGAACCGTTATTTCTTTATGGACATTTTAAATTTCAAGCTTTGAGATGTTAGGGTTTGCAAAAAGGGTAGCATCGAGCATTCTGTTTCATCTGCTAGATTTCCCTGAACATTGAAAAATAAACGAAGCATTCACAAATACCTTGGAAGTCCTGACTTTATATGCAAGCCGTCGACATTTTGACTCACAATATACTGAACAAGATTTTCTTCCACCAGTTTAACTAAAGCCATATGTGTGAGAGAGGGTTTTGCATCATCAAATGTAGTGTCCATCTGAGGAGCCAGTCCTTTTTCTTCCAAAGTCCAAACACCTCTCGGTCCCCTGAAGTCCGGAATACCAGCTGCTGTGCTTATACCCGCTCCTGTGTGAATTACGATATGTTTTGATTCCCGAAAAAGCTTTATAAATTCCTCCAATTTAACCTTTAACTGCTCGGGGGGATCAAAAATCTGTAGATTAAATAAAAAAAGGCAGTTGTTTTCATAAATTTTCGACGTTAACTGAGTTTAATACTATGAATATATACGTACCTCAGGCAATCCACACTTTCCTTTGTGTGGATAATCAGACAAGCCGGCTGCGTAGTTCACCGACATACTGATCGTCAACAACACCAGTTGCAAACTATTAGCTAACAAACCTTTCACTTAGGCTTCTTATGGCGTCAAAACTCAATATCTTTTTTAGTCTGCGTAGTTTCTAAAAATCCTAGACAGCTCTATTTTTTCCGCCGAACTTCCCACACATCGGTCTTTTGTAACCTGTCAACCATCTTGTTTGCGCGTCAACTGGTGATCTGGAATCTAGCAATATTTCTTTATTTGGTAAACATGGCCTTATTAGGTGTTCTTCCTTGACATGCAAGATGGCGGATGAAAGGAAAGTTGCAGAACTTCGTTCTCTGTTGACAGAAACTGCAAAAGTCAGGTGAATAATTTAGCCAGATTGATTTACCATGAAACGTAGCAAAATTTTGATCATTGCTGCAATATCAACTCTTTGTGAGGCGAAACTGACAACAACTTCAGGCAAAATAATGCTAGGAGTGTGCGAAGCTAAGCTGGCTAAACTTTACAATACCCGGCCACTTTCGAGCACCACAAATTTACTGCTCCCGTGGTCCCTCAGTCATTGTCTTATAATGTAGTTGAACAAGTGCTCCCGCGGTCCTGAGGAGAGCAGTGCGATTATGGCTAAATCGGAGAATAGTATACACCGATTTAGGGGTACTATTCTCCGATTTACCACTAAAGATTTTGAACGATTTTCCTATTCTGCGATTCTAGTTTCCGATTCTACGATTTTTCCCTCATGACTTTCAAGAAATCAATCTCCGATTCTACGATTTTGCCATTCTACGATTCTAGCTTCCAATTCTACGATTTTACCTAAAGGCTTTGTAGAAATCAATCTCCGATTGTACTATTCTTCCGATTCTACGATTTTCCTATTCTACGATTCTAGTTTCCGATTCTACGATTTTACCTAAAGGCTTTGAAGAAATCAATCTCCGATTCTACTATTCTTCCGATTCTACGATTTTCCTATTATACGATTCTAATTTCCAATTCTACGATTTTACCTAAAGGCTTTGAGAAATCAATCTCCGATTGTACTATTCTTCCAATTCTACGATTTTCCTATTCTACGATTCTAGTTTCCGATTCTACGGTTTTACCTTAAGGCATTGTAGAAATCAATCTCCGATTCTACTATTTTTCCGATTCTACGATTTTCCTATTGTACGATTCTAGTTTCCGATTCCGCGATTTTACCTAAAGGCTTGGTAGAGATCAATCTCGGATTCTACGATTTTCCTATTTTACGATTATAGTTTCCGATTCTACGAGGTATACATCGGTATGATGTTGTTATAATGTGTCATTTCTCTGCACACGCTTTAAGAACGAGGTATACATTGTTATGATGCGTCACTTCTCTGCACACGGCTCTGCACACGCTTAAGAACGAGATATACATTGTTACGGGATATGCCGACTATCTTGGTTCACTGTAGCGCTGGTGCACTTGCACGAGCGAAGGGGCTTTTTAGGTTTTTGCGAAAGTCTTATCTGCGGTAATCAAATCGTGTGCTTTTTTGGGAGTAATTAATACAACGAATAATCTCTTTAATCACTTTCTTTTATTTGAAAGCAGAATACATATAAAACATAATGGTTTTTCAGAATGCAACATTTCATCTGTCCAAAAAAAAGTTCTTCAAACGAGAAGCGATCGATAAGAAGCTACCGCTGTCTATCTTCTTCGTTGTCCGTGTCACCATCATCTTTTTTCGGCTAGCATTTCCTCAATTTCTTGGAGGGCACCTGACAGCAAGTTGAGAGCACCTGATTTGTTGGTGCCCTTTTTTGAAGCAAGCACAAGCCACAACAGTGCGGGTTCCCTCCATTTCTTGTTGACTTCTATGCAGGTGGAAGTGATGCGACAGTTGTCAGAAGCGGGAAAAACAAGAACTCTTTCGGCACACCGATAGACTTTGCGTGACTATCCAGAAATGTTAACATCTCGTTTGAACACACCGATTCCCATTTAAATCGAACATTTTGAACGTCATTTATCCTCTTTTCTATAGTTGGTAAAGATGGCAACTGGCCGCAGTTTAACTTACTGAAAGACATTGTGACTCAAGTGCGACTCTGACTAAAATGGCTAGTAGAACTTCATTAGTAAGAATTTTAAATTTGTAACGCATGTATTGTTATGGTATTACGCGAATAGCCAATCAAATAGTATTATTTTGCAATTCAAATCTGGAGTGAAAAACTAAGAGAATGTTTGTGTGCCGCTATTAATTGGGATTCGATTGTACTTGTAATCGACAAGCGGTCAAAATTTAGAATGCTTAGTTGATAATCTTAAGTTAATATATAAAGGTAGGTAAACTGCCGACTGAAGCGAATTTAGAAAAGCTGACGTACTTAGCGTTAGCCCTTCGTAGGATCAAACATGATCAAAGGGCTATTAAACGATTGAAGCATCAGCTATTCAAAATTCGCTACGGTGGCTGTTAACCTTTATCATCTATCATTTGACCACCGACGCATCAAATCATTTCTGTAGAAAGTGATATTTGTGAAATTTTAGTGAACGTGTGACAATTTTGTCACCTATTGTTTTTCTGTGTCGTAATGAAAGTCCACGTGGGAACGAAAAGTGAATTTGAATTGACAAGGTGCACGTTGTGCACATAACAGCAGATAGTTGAGTTCGTTAACATCTCTGAAGATGAAGGATGAGATATCAAGTTTTTCGCAGTTGAAATCATTGTTATTCGCTTTAGAGCATTCTCCAGAAAAAAAAAACACTTCTAAGATGGTCGTTGGTTGCAAAGTATGTTGACGTCAAAGCAAGTTTGAAGACAAGACAAGAATTCGTGTGGGAGGATCACTGAAATCGAAAAGTGGAGAAGCAGAAGAGTTTAACCCTACAACAGAAGAGTGTAATCAGAGGACAATCAGAAGAATCGTATAATCGGAAAAATCGGAGAAACGCTGAAGAATAGGTATAATCGGAGGGACAATCAGAACAATCGGAAGAATCGTATAATCGGAAAAATCGGAGAATCACTGAAGAACAGGTATAATCGGAGGACAATCAGAACAATCGGAAGAATCGTATAATCGGAAAAATCGGAGAATCGTGTAGATAGTCGCTATAATAGTCGCTATAATCGGATTGAAAAATCGGAGAATCGCGGTAGATATAGAATAGGTAGTATAGGTCCCGAAGAGTAGCTATAATCGCAGAATCGGAAGAATTGTAAATCAAAACTCGTATTTTACTATTCTCCGATTTAACCATAATCGCACCCTTCTGTGCAGTCCCTTAGTCAAGGAGTGCTCCCGTAGTCCTGCAGTCCCGTAGTCAATAAATTACTTAGATTAAATGAGTTGAACTAGTGCTCCCGCAGTCCTGCAGTCCCGAAGTCGATGAGTAACTAAAATTAAATGAGTTGAACGGCCTTACAGGTAATACCAGCTGGGAAATGAACTGGGGTCTAATCGTCCTGGCAGCTTAAGGGATAAGGGTAGATTTAGTGTTAGGGGAAGGTTAGGGTTAGGGGGGGTTAGCACTGATGAACAGTGATTAGGGTAAGCACTGACTCGAAGGGGTTAGCTTTCAATTGTTGTTATGGGTTAGGGTTAGGGGTGTTGGCACTGATGAACAGTGATTAGGGTTGAGCACTGACTCGAAGTGGTTAGCTTTCAATTGTTGTTATGGGCTTAGGTTTGGGTTAGGGCTAGGGTTAGGGCTAGGTTAGGGTTAGGGGGGATAGCACTGATGAACAGTGATTAGGGTTAAGCACTGACTCGAAGTGGTTAGCTTTCAATTGTTGTTATGGGCTTGGGTTTGGGTTAGGGCTAGGGTTAGGGCTAGGTTAGGGTTAGGGGGTTAGCACTGATGGACAGTGATTAGGGTTAAGCACTGACTCGAAGTGGTTTGCTTTCAATTGTTGTTATGGGTTTGGGTTAGGGTAAGTGTAAGTGTTACAATGTATCCTATATAGTTTACTAACTTAAACAAACAAACAAATGAACAAACTTCAAACTAACACTACAAAAACAGCTGTTACATGGTCAAAAATTAATGTTGGCTGTTATGCAGACTACCCTGTCTTGGCCCTTTTTTTAAGCTTCAAATGGTATGCAAATTGGAGAATGCAAATGAAATGCAACTTGGGAATAATGTATGGTAAGTCATAAATGCATATCCACCTCTTATTGATAAGCCTTAAATCAAAGTTGGATATGGAGGGATTCTTCTGATTTGATGTGAACGGAAAACAGAGGGAGTGGAGTTGTAAAAGTTGGTTAGCTGGTTATTTGAACAATCTTTCGTGTGGCAGTTGCCTGTAGAATGAGCATGCCAGAAGTACAAGTGACCACCCAAAATCCAAGCCTTGGTGGTCACTTATAGGACACACAATTTCTGCAGTAAGAAGATTTGCCAAACAGAGTAATCCTCTTTAGTCATTTCAGTCCATCAGACTCTCTCGCAACAACCTGCTTCTTCAGGCAATAAGTCAACTTTTTTCTGCAAAATTTATACCGGACAAAGGCAGAGAGGTCCTGCCGTTGTCTGAATTGATCATGTTCGTTGTTTCTAACTCCATGGGGAATGTATCCTTGTGAATGGTGACTTCAGCTCAGCCAAGTTAGGAGATGTGTGCTCTATCCCATTCTCGATGTCTATGCAGTTTATAAGTTATCAGCAAAGGGCCAGGGGGCCGTCAACATAGCTTTACAACCTAGCTCATGACTGAATCAGTTATTTAATTTAAGGGGGGAAGGGCCAGGAGGTCTGGGAGGGGGGAAATGGGGGAGTGATAGGTCTCAATGGAGAAAGTGAAGGATGTTCAAACATGTTCATGGTCTTTCATGTGCTTGTTTATTAAATAAAAATGCAAATGCAATCCCCTCTTTCTTGCTTTCAGTATTCAAGTAACTGTCAAAATTGCACTGCTACACCAAGATGGGTCTTAGTTCTCACTGTGTTTCCTTGAAGGTTGTCATTTTTCACTGTTCATTTGAGGTGCTGTTGCTACTTTTTTGCTCATGTCGCTTGGCGAAATTTACCCTGGCAGGGGCCTCTTTGGGTTGGGGAGGGTAACATTTTGAGTATTAGCCTACCTCCACTTTTAAGCCTGTGGTAATTCCAGACTAAGGCTTATTAATCAATAAGTATAGGCTCAATGCATGACATAAATCTAGAATGTTGTATAGTAATTATTTTTAATAGTCACAAAAACATTTAAAACTTCCCAGAACTATATACAGCCAAAGAATTTTCAGGATGATTGTGTAGCTGATAACAGTTTCCCTTTTGAATTACCTAATACTTGCTGGACTGACAGCTTTGATGATGTCCACAAATCTTCTGTTGCTAAGCTGTTTTTGTCTAGCCACTAGTGGCAAATACTGGTGGCAAGTACTGATAAGGAATGGCGTGAGGTTTTACGTCTTAGAGCCTTTTATTGAAAAAAAAAAGCACACTTGATATTGTTAGAGACTGCAAGTGTTGCTTAGGTTGTGATTAGTTTTACTTCACTTTTACAAATTAAGTGTATCAGTGTTCCCACCTTCAAATTAACAATTAACAGGCAAGTATTTACATACGTACTTCCTTATTTTTCTCAAACTTCCTCAAAATCATGTTTGGATCAGTTAGGGCCATTACAAAGTGACCATTTGTAAGATTTTTTTGTGTAGTAGCTGCTCATTCTCATGTCTACACATGCTGTAACCTTGTGTAAAATGGCAGGCAACCAGTCAGAACATGTGAGGCTTTTGTTGATTGATTGTGTTATTCAATTTATCATTAAATTTCTTTATTTTGGAGTTTGACGTGAATATGATGGAATAATATATGTAATATGTTTAGTCATTTCATGTGTGCTGCACATTACTCATTAGAGTTTTGTGGGTAATTGAGACATCTTATTTTTTCTTCTTTTTTTCTCAAAAAGTAACTGTACATCTTGTTATAATTTCTTTACCTCTCCCTTACTTTCTAGAGTCAGCTCTGTTTTAAACCGAGATTCCAGTCAATATGGAAAGAAGTTCATGTTTGATAAAAACGAGGACACATGTTGGAACTCTGATCAGGTGAGCTGAGTCAGCAACTCAGATTCACAAACCTCTATTCAGAGTCAAACTCTGTCAGTATTAATTAACATCTTCTGCATAATGTAAAAATTTCTTCAGTTTTATTCATGTGGGAGGACTTCACGATTCTCTTGAAAAGTGTTTTTTTGCCAAGTTTTCACTTGCTTATAACTTGCTAAATGAACTCAGTTTTACTGAGAATGGGTAAATTATTTACTGCTGAAATTGTGGCTGCTTTTTGTTAAACGGTCACATGCTGTAACAACTGATTATTGCATTAAGATTGTTACATGATAGTGCTCAGGGTTGAAGAACATGTGCCACCCAATATAATAATACAATAACATACGTCACAACAAAATTGTGTTAAAATCCAAAAAAAAAAAATAATAATAAAAGAAAGAAACTGATAAAAATCTGGCTAAGATTTAAAGCATGCGATGCATACACAGCATGGACTGGTCCAGTTCCATGGGTCACTAGGTGGTCGTCTGCGGACCACCCCTTACGTTTGAAGAAGAATTACAGCAAAGAGGTTCTAGAAGCCACTGAGTTAAAGTTGAGGCTGACACGTCTACTTGCCAAATTTGTTTGATTGCTGTATTTTTTTAGCTGTCTTTCTTTGTTCCTATCCCACTTTTGTTATGTTGAGCATTTGCTTTCTTTAACTTAATCTTCATTTAGTTGAACTTCGTGAGACATGGAAACAATAATTCTTGTTTGACGAGCTTAAAAGTGTAGCCACAAAGGAGGGGATGTTACATGTTCCTGGGCATATGTCCACAGTACCTTTAAGTTGTGGGTAAATAATGTCATTATTTGTGTCTGGTACATGTCTACATATTTTTGCATCATGGTGACCCTCTTATGCCTGCAAAACACGAATTTTGTCACTGCTACTTGCCTAAAATCACTGGGGCATCTCCCTGCTATCAGTGCAACACCCAACTGGATGCAGTACCCGGGGGTTGGAGGGAGGGGGTTACCATCATTTAAGCTATATGGGTATGTGCTGCTGTGAAGAGTATGGTTTTCAAGCAGTTTAGTCCGGAATAGGGTTTTAGAAAGAGAGGTTTGGTCAGAATAGGGTATCATTTATTGGGGAACACTCAGTGACTCGGGATAGGGTAGGGATTATTGGTATCTAATCTACAATAGAGTTTCAAAGTGCAGCTAAACATGGTCTGCTAAAGGTTTCATAGTCCCAACTACATACCCCCCACAAAAATATTTAAAGAGCACCTCCCCCACAGTCCAGTGATTTTGAAAATCAATGCTATTAACAAAACAGAGAGAGCTGCAAGAGGACAAGTGAAACCAGACAAATCCCATAGAGACTTACTGAAAAGATGTGACCTTAAAACCTTAATGTTCCTAAAGGCATGTGACAGTTTGCATAATTTAAGGCTCCTTGGTTGTCAGTCACCAAGAAATCCTCCAGTCCATACTACCCGCCATAAATGTGCCAGGGAAAAAAATTGTCGAAAGAAATCGAAATTAAAATTGAAGGGCCCGGTGGAAAAAGGGCGTAAGTGATGATTTGAGGTTAAAATCGAAATTGCTCCTATTTAGCTGAACATTGACACACAGGCTGGTTTTCATCTGAGGAACGCTGTTGCGCACTTATTTCTTGACCTGAGATCTAAAATTTGAAGAATTAGCATATTACTTTTGCTTAAAACTGACACAAAGAAAACAACAGGACTGCGGATTCTAGGTTGAATTCCTTTGTTTTAGTTCAAGCAGAGAACAAAAGAAATCTTTGACGCATCACTTGAGCGAGTTCAGTTCAACAAAACTTTTCACGCACGTGTGCCAATGTTCAGCTAAATAGGAGCAATTTTGATTTTAACCTCAAATCATCACTTACGCCCTTTTTCCACCGGGCCCTTCAATTGTTAGAGAAACATTTCATGAGTTTGTGGGCCTTTTTATAGGTCTTAAAAGTTGTTTCATCCTTCTCAATTAATTTCTACTTATTAAAAAATGAGAAGTGGAGTTGATCTATGGACCACGTGCACAGGGGTGCTCCACGGACCATGGTCCATGTTTTGTATGCGTCCCACATGAACATCATGTTTTAGTCTCATATAATCACTTGCTAAGTGATCTTACAGTGAGTGTTGATTCTTCTGACAGGGTTTACCCCAGTTTGTTATCTTTGAATTTCCTGAGGAATCTCAAGTAAAGGAAATTCAGATTCAGTTTCAAGGTGGATTTGTAGGGAAGGAATGCAGAGTTGAAGGTGGACCATCTTCTAGCAGCTTATCACCATTCTATGAATTTTACCCTGATGACTGTAACACTCTACAGGTATCCTTTGACTAATTTTGAGATTCTTCTTCTTTGTTCTCTGGTAATTTGTCTAACTGATACATCTGCCATTACAGGAAATTGGTACTCAGATACATGTAGTTACCAGTAACCTCTATAAAATGTGTATGCAATTCAGTAATTAGGCTCAATTACCAGCCGCTGTTTGGGAAAATGAGCCTGGGCTTCTCCCCCGAACGGGTTGCTGGGCACGTGAACTCGCTATCGTCATGAATTATCGGCTAGTGCTGATTTTGAAATATGGTGGATGTGAAGGAGTTGTTTGACGTTGCATGCAATCATATTCTTGAAAGATTTCACCTTAAAAATATCAAAGATTTACAGCGAGAAGCATTGCAGATCATGCTTATTAACGGATAAGATGTCTTTGTAATTCAACTGACAGGGTCAGGAAAATCTCTTATTTTCCAATCTGTGCTGATAGTTTTTGACACGAAACTCACAGTTTCAAAAGGTTTTATTCACACATTTTTGACACATTTTTTTCCAAGGGTATATTACACGTTGCATAGCTCTAAAGAAGCTACAACTTCAATTTCTTGACGAAAGGGGTCTAGGGGTCTCCGTGATGCGAAACACAACATCCTGTAACAGATTTTAACACAATAAGCTGGAGTGGCATTACAAACAAGGAAACTCGTCACATTGCAGATAAATTTCGATTCAGATCTTTTATTGTCAGAATTTAAAAATGAGAATTTAAAAACCTTAAGTACCAAGTTCATAAACGAGCCAAATTCAATATGCCAAGAGGGGCATTAAAAAGTTGCTTTATAGCCGATCAAAGGTCAAATTTAACTGAGAATAACAAACAGGCATAAAGCCACAGGAGTCCATCATACAAATATCAGTTATGACCTTTATAGCAGTCTTTAAAATGTAGAGTCCCCTTCAATCTTTAATACACCCTGCAAGAAGAGTCCCCTTCAATCTTTAATTCACACTGCGAGCAGAGTCTCCTTCAATCTGGAATACACCCTGTGAGCAGAGTCTCCTTCAATCTTTAATATGCCTTGTGAGCAGAGTCCCCTTCACTCTTTAATATGCCCTGTGAGCACAGTCTCCTTCAATCTTTAATATGCCCTGTGAGCACAGTCTCCTTCAATCCTTAATATGCCCTGTGAGCACAGTCTCCTTCAATCCTTAATATGCCCTGTGAGCAGAGTCTCCTTCAATCTTAAATATGCACTGTGAGTAGAGTCCCCTTCAATCGTAAATATGCCCTGTGAGCAGAGTCTCCTTCAATCTTTAATATGCACTGTGAGTAGAGTCCCCTTCAATCTTTAATATGGTATGCACTGTGAGCAGAGTACCCTTCAATCTTAAATACACCCTGCAAGCAGAGTCCCCTTCATGCTCCTTGGAGTTTCTATTAGAAGATCAAAGGGGACTGTTTCTGGGGTACTTTTACGGCTAGCCACCATGTTTAAGCTCGTCTTTATGGAGAGTGCTTATACATTGTATCTCCTTAACTTTTTTCTTAGATTTTCCCTATCAATAGCTCAACGAGAATGAAAGTTTTGAAGATCACATTTACAAGTAGTACTGATCTATTTGGGAGAATCATAGTCTATAGGCTAGATGTGTTGGGTTGCAGCTGATTTTAGCTTGCAGGTCTATTTACTGGCCTTCTAGAAGAAAACCAGCTTTCTACCATGGATGATGTTTTATCACAGACACTGGAATTTTTCTATCATCAAGAAAGCTTTCACTAATGGGTGCTATGCTACGGTGGCCCACCGTACTATGCGGAGAAAATGTTACCATTCATAAACATGGTGGAAGATAACATTTTGGTCAATGGTAACAACTACAGTTGGATTAATTGGATTAAAGACAATTCAGGATGGACCACCACAAAAAGGAAACAAGCCAAAAAATTGTCATAATCAGTACCACAACTGAAATCAGAAGAGAATTACCTTCTAGGACAAACATGGGGTTAGTTTCTAACGAAACTGTGGTGCTCTGTAGGTGGGGAAGCGAAGCACAAAACTTTAGATTTATCAACTGGGTTGATAAGGTAAATTGGCTACCGACAGCCTCGTGAGTTCTGTTTTGCAAGTTGTGATTAAATATTTTTCAAAACTTGTTTTAAAAATAAGTGCACGACGCGCTGAAAACCAAAAATTCAATCCCTCTCTAGATTATTAGTAAAAATAAGATCCCATAAAAAAAACCTCAATCGCCAGACTGAACAATGCACTACTAACTCGGATTTGGTGCACGGTACAAAAGGAATGTACTCATTAAATGGTAAAAGGAAGAATGAAAGAGCGAAGTTCCACAAAACAATCTATTTTACTAACGCCAGCTGTAGTTTTTATATTTATTTTAAACCATACTAAATTAATTTCATGAGACCGATAAGGTAGCGTTCATACATATGCGTAGTAATACAATCATCTATTAAAACTAGGGCCCTTAAATACTAAGCAAAAAGCCGAGTAATTTGAACTCAAAATATCGAGTAAAGCATTGCATCCACAGTAAGTCGTTATAGTGAGTAAACTGTAGCAGATATGCTGAGTAAATAATACTCAATGGATGAAGTAAGTCAACTCAGAATGAGTTAACTGTCTCAGCGGTATGTACTGAGCTACTGAGTACAATTGACTCAAATTTAGTGGTAAAACTTCGAAAAACTACTCAAGAAAAACGCATCCATACTATCTCTTTATTTTGGGTAAACTGATCAATTACTTATATTTTAAGTAAACAGTACTCTACATTTTGACTAAAATAGAAATTTACTCACAAGGTAATGAGTATACTGATATTGAAAGAAAACGTACTCTACATTTTGAGTAAAGCAAAACTTGACGCACAGTGAGTTCAAATCATTCTCATAATATTAAGCAAAATAAGTTCAGAAGTACTCTACATAATTCTTGTGCTAAAAGAAATTTTGACTTATTCAGTGTAAGCAGTCAGAATGTTGAGTTCCTGAATTTACGTCACGAAGGACAAGCGGGAGTCATTTGTTTCCTTTTTTACGTGTTCTTATGGCAGTGTTTCAAGCCACAAACGTGAAAAGAAGAGCTTCCCATTCGCGGTGTGAAGCAGAAGTGAACCAAAAACGAAAATGCTTGCTGCCCGTGACATCCGGGATGTCAACTTTCTCGTTGCGGTCCTTACTATCATCGTACTACAGAAATGTTACAATGTCCTATTTATTACACAATCTTGTATTTATATTTGTGCAGATTTTCATGGGGCCAAGTTGATCTATACACGTATATCATGAAGACCACCTGGCTTAGCGGTAACGATCTCCACAGAAGTGGCCAAGCCTTTTGCATTTCTCGCATAGGTGTTGTGGGTGGCTAATAGAAGTATCTCCAACATCCAATCCTTCGGGTTTTTCCAGCGGGCGTTGCTTGTGCGGGTACACTACGATATTACAGGACTGACACTGCTGACCTGTGTTGGCCCAACTGTTGGCGCTCATCCACAAGCGGTCACACTTTGGGCATTTGTATTCACCAAAACAACGTCGTTTCCCCTGATATGGTGTCTGATAGGTAAAAGACAGTGCACTGTGTAAGAATCCACCAACCATAAGAATATTCAGGCTTTCCTGATATTGTCTGGTTCTCATACCTAATCGTACCTTTTTGGTACGTTTCGGCGGCATACCAGGCGAGTTTGGTCGAGCCATGGTTCGTATTTTGACGAGACGTAGTCGAGCCAAAATACCCATGGTGAGACCAAACGAGCTTGATATGCTGCCGAAGCGTACCAAAAAAGGTGCGATTAGGTATTTACCGTACCCAAATTCGTCCTAAAACCCGGCTTGTTTTTCAGTTACCGTGATCAGTCAGGCGTTGTAGAGCGACACGTATTTACACTTTTCTTGTCGTCAATACGCTTCTCCAACTCCTCATCTGCCATTTTAGTTAATTCTTTTGTTTGGAGTTTCATTTTCTGAATTTTGGAAGTCCAAGTTTAGAAAGAAATTTGGAAAACCCGGTTCCATTTTGAAACCAAAAAAGTTTCAACGTTGTCCGTAAAGTTCACGCGAGCGCCCGCCAGTGTAGCCGCTTCCAATTTTGGCCCGAAATTGTATTTTTTTTCCTCTCTTACCGTTAAACAAATTACTTTCTCGTTTAACAAATGTAATAGTTTTACGTTTCGTTGTATTTCTGTTGTAATTTTCGCCTCTAAAGTCTGCAAAAAAAATGTGAGTTTTACAAACTGTCCATGATATCGTAGGATATCAGGTCAGTAATATCGTAGAAAATCATGACAGTAAACAAGGCTTCTGATTGGCTAATTCACAATTTGGGTACGGTAACAGAAAATATCCATACCCCCACTACGGAGGGAATTGGAAATTCCGGAGGGGTGGGGGGTCAGAAGCCCAGGAAAATCCAGAGGAGAGGGGGGTTGAACGGATAAATTACTTTCCAGAGGGTCAACTTCGATTCATTCCGATGTGAGCTGCAGGTAAAGTTCGAAAATTACTACTTACCGAATTTGTAGATCTTTATTGTGGAATTAAATTAGTTTAACTGCTAAGTAAAAACTTTTGTTAAACGTAAAACAGGTATTCTTTCCCCTAAAGGCGCTTTGGAAGCGATGTTGGGGCGGAAACGAAATAAACATCGTCGCTGCGCAGAAGTAGCCGCCATTACTCGTTACCGGTCTTCGAGAAGACAGCAGCACGCACCAGGAGTGGTTACATTTACTTATCAAGACAACGATGCTTCGACGCTGCGTCGTGTAAACAACCTAAATTTTAAGGTTACCTTCACGATTGACATTAATCGTCTTTTACGAACAATCAGTCCGTCCTTTTTAACTATGTGGCAACTGGCAAGCGAAGCGCGATCTCATTGACTCGTAGAAGTCGTGTTTTGCTAACCTCAGCAACGAGAATATTGCGAAGTACAATTGTCGCCAAATACGTTTTATACGGGCTTTCTACCTCCTCTTCACTTGCACCTTCAAGTAACGGGCTCTTACCTGAGGGCTGGTATGCAGTGTAACGACTTTAGAGGACTCAATATTCGTTATTCTTTTTGTTTTGATCGTTTCCCCTTAATTTTGTTTGTGCGTTTTCTTTGTTCATGATCGCGTTCATGTTGAAGTAACGTTTATCAGCAACACTGCAACTTTTCAAGCGAATTCTTCTATTAAAACGAACGTTTTACATACCTTTGTCAAGGTAATTTTACAGATACCTAGTATATCTGTTTGACGTAGAGAAGAACAGTTGGTATTGGTAGGATCAGTAATATGTTATGAGTAAGTTATGACTATGTACGTTATTATTTTAAACGCTAATAAAACGCGTCCTACGATAATCGGA
The DNA here is from genome assembly GCA_964017195.1 of Siderastrea radians. Classification (NCBI taxonomy): domain Eukaryota; kingdom Metazoa; phylum Cnidaria; class Anthozoa; order Scleractinia; family Rhizangiidae; genus Siderastrea; species Siderastrea radians. The sequence continues at coordinate 33,033,617 of OZ024889.1, read as the reverse complement.
ACGGCTTAGCTTCATTCAAATTTGGATCAGTTGCTTCATTTTTAACCCTCCCTTCTTGAACGAAATTTTCCAGAGGGGTTGGGGGGTTGTTTGACAAACTGGAAAATCCGGAGGGATGGGGGGTTATAGCTTACTTCAAAAAACGGAAAATCCGGGGAGGAGGGGGGTCCTAAATGACATTCCCTCCGTGGTAGGGGTATGGATATTTTCTGGAACCACACATTTCCTCTGACTCTAGTGTTATACGTCCCCTTCTCCCACCTTTCAGAAGTCATTAAAACAGGTCTTTTACTCTAATAAGCCGAGAACGAGCCACGTCACGCGAAGGTGTTTTTATGCAGGTCTGCCATGGATCTTGGAAATGTTCAATTTTGAGGAGGAACGAAAACCGCCAAGACAACGTTAACAAGCTTGGCCCACGTATCTCGCCGGATAACAACTCATTGGTGGGAGGGAATACAAGGGACACAAGACTTTATCTTGTTTGTTGATTTGCTTGGACATATAAGTCGATACTTAAGAGCCATTTTCTGAGAATATCGAGAATCGAAAGACACTCACAAAAAATCGAATGTTTTTTTATTTTGCCAAAACATCCCTTTGGGTAAGCTAATTCAAGAAAAAATAATCCAAAGTTCCAACGAGTTATTTAACGGGCGAAAATTTAAACAGTTCGCAAAATGCATAAAATGGCGGTTTTAGGTTTTCTAAACGGCTCAAATTCTCACTCAACTTTAGGAAGCTGGTGAGAGCGTAAAAAAGATTCTTTTGATACGAAACAAACCACGAACATTATTTAACCTTTCTACTGTAAAACTGTGTAATAAATTTACCAATGTTTGGTTTCAAGCGGCGTTTTTATCGAGCCGCTCTTAACCTTGTTTATCACAAGGTAAAATGAAGGCCAACTTCGGCCGCTTAAAACCGCATCTGGTATGTATCGTTCAACGATTAAGACTACACAGAAAGAAAGGTCTGTCATTGTACTTTTCACCAGGAAAGTTACAGCTTTGGGAATCAAATACTTCCCCGTCAGTAAATTTTTAATGTTTAGTGATCTGAGCGGGTAGAATTATATGCAAATTACAGATTTAATTCCTGGAATACTGCTAACAATTACAAAGGTCGTTTAAGGAGGCTCGCAACAGTTTTTTTGGCCTTGGAGTGTACATTTTGAAGTCCAAATTTTACATAGAAGGTAAACTTCGATTTCCTTAATACTACACCACCTTTCCAACATATGATCAAAGTTTAATTTCTCGCTGGTTTCCTAGCAACAGCTGTCACCATAGCAACGGTAATGGACAACCCCTCATTTTAAATAATGTCGAATATCTCGAAAACTAGTCAGACACTTTACGACGAAACTTGAACTATTTGAACTACTCAACCTACACAACTTGTATGCGAAATTAGGGAAAAATCTGTAAGAGCGTTTTCATGTAAATCATGATTCATTTTTTACGGGCTGATTTTGGTCATTCCTGCAATTTTCTCCAATATTTCAAGAAAGATAAAACTTAACCCTTTCTCTTTTCAGTAGAAGGACCTTTGATGATATCAAAATATTCTTAATGTACAGTGAGGTTTCTAGGTGGCTGCGATTTTAAGATATTTATATTTAAAAACTGCTAAAATGCAGCACAAATCAGCCAAAAAGTTCGTAATTTGCATAAATAGAAATATTTCTAAATTGCCCTTACAGTTTTCTCTCTTAAACTGATTGCCGTTAGAATAATAATTCTTTTTGATGTTGCAGTGAGTTTTAGGCTGAATAAACATTTCTGTTATTAGATAAGAAGGCTGAATCTCGGTCAAGTTTCGGTCGTTATTAACTTTCAACGAGCAACAGTTTTATTTTGTTTTGCCTGGTCTATTTCACGGTTATTCACGTGCAATGAATATTTATACACGCTGCGCTTGTGTCCTCTCGTGCATTTATAATTCCTTCTCATAATAATAAAAAATTTTCGTCTTCTGAGCTTCTTCCTAGAGACTCTTTTCCATTATTCTTTAAATACTGACTGACGTTTTAGCATTTTTAATTACGCATTTAATTACACTGGGGCCGAAAAATGAAGAGAAACAAGCTCAGAAGACGAATATATATATATTTTTTATTATGAGAAGGAATCATAAGCGCACGAGAGGTAACCTGCGATCAGGCTCTATTTTCGTTTCGCTTGGTGAAACATTCAGGCGGGACGGGCGAAACGAAAAATAGAGCCTGATACAATTCTTCTATGGAACGTCTGCCGCCCACTTTTTTTGATTGAATGACATTCAACAAAACAGCCAATCAAAATTTCTTCTGCTTGCACGATCCTCGGTATGCAAATTTCCCATAATGGCAATTCGCAGAAATTCACGTAAATGTCGGCAAAAAAAAGAAAATCATAGGCTACGATATATCTTCTAGGCACAAGTACTCAAATTTACACGATTGCTAACTTGAAGGTTCCGGTACTGTACATGGTTGCTCTGTCTGAGCTGAAACTGAATGAAAATTCAAAACACGACGAGGTTGTCATGTACCAAAATATACTGCATGCTTGAATCATTTCCCATTTCAGGTGGTATCTGGAAATATTCTCTTCCCAATTGTACCGATTTTCTGCGTAAAAAACCTTGGACAATTAAGAGAAATACCTTCAGTTTCATTCTTTAGAATAAAAATATAAATAAAACCGTTTATAAACAAAGGGCTATTTTGTAATTTAATTCGAGAAGTGATAAATATTTGAAATTAGCAGCGAATTTTATCTCTAAGCAGCAGCGAATTTTAAAACGAAGAACATCTATTATAAAACTAGTCAGATCCTTTGATGTCAATGTCAGAGATCAATAAAACGACATAAGTATTAAACAATGAATGAATAAACTTAAAATCGTTATTGCGACTTGATTGCGGTTCTCGCCAAACATTACCGTGCGAGCAGAGGCCCTTCGATCTGCTCGCAGGGTAGCCAAACATTAGTTCACCGTTAAGTTTACCGAATTATCGGTTGACTTGTTGATCATTCTTGGCGAAAGATACTTGCTCGTCTGCTGTTCGTTTTGTTTCGTAAGATGCGGAAACAGCCACTACTCTGTTCATGTTATCAATACTAGTTGAAAGCCGTCAAATGAAAATTCCGCGACACGATGCGATAAAACAGAATACATACTTCACTGTTGCTGTACTTGCTGGACTTGCGTCAAACCGAACGCCATTCTCAGGAGAGAAAGAAATGGTGACAATTCTCCTAGAACGACGAGAATTTATTAGAGCAACACATTTTACTTCGGCAGACTTGTTCCTTGGTTGTCCCTTGGCGATGGCGGTCGGATCGAAATCTCGTAGACAATTTACTTCCGTTGACAGCTCTATTGTTAAAGGGCCAATCAGATTGCGAGATTCCGCGGCCAAAATTTGGCCGCCGACATGAACTTCTGTGAGAGATTGTATCAGGCCCTATTTTAGCGAGCGACCAACATAAGAGAATATGAGAGCGATGCTAAAATTCGGCCTGATCGCAGGTTACACGAGAGGACACAAGCGCAGCGTGTATAAATATTAATTGCACGTGAATAACCGTGAAATAGACCAGGAAAAACAAAATAAAACTGTTGCTCGTTGAAAGTTAATAACGACTGAAACTTGACGAGATTCAGCCTTCTTATTTAATAACAGAAATGTTTATTCAGCCTAAAACTCACTGGAACATCAAAAAGAATTGTCATTCTAACGGCAATCAATTTAAGAGAAAATTCTGTAAGGGCAGTTTAGAAATATTTCTATTTATGCAAATTACGAACTTTTTGGCTGATTTGTGCTGCATTTTAGCAGTTTTTAAATATAAATATCTTAAAATCGCAGCCACCTAGGAAGCTCAATGAATGTACATTAAGAATGTTTTGATATCATAAAAGATGCTTCAACTGAAAAGAGAAAGTGTTAAGTTTTATCTTTCTTGAAATATTAGAGAAAATTGCAGGAATGACCAAAATCAGCCCGTAAAAAATGAATCATAATTTACATGAAAACGCTCTTACGGATTTTTCCCTAATTTCGCACGCAAGTTGTGTAGGTTGAGTAGTTCAAATGGTTCAAGTTTCGTCACAAAGTGTCTGACTAGTTTTCGAGATATTCGACATTGTTTAAAATGAGGGGTTGTCCATTACCGTTGCTATGGTGACAGCTGTTGCTAGGAAACCAGTGAGAAAATAAACATTGATCATATTTTGAAAAGGTGGTGTAGTATCAAGGAAATCGAAGTTTACCTTCTATGCGAAATTTTGACTTTAAAAGATACACCCCAAGGCCCAAAAAACTGTTGCGAGCCTCCTTAAGATAGGCTCACCATGCACGCACAATGTTTTTCCTGATCTTTGAAAGAAAGTTCTGCTTTCTTGAGTCTTGCTGAGTCTTATTATGTTAAAACAAAGCAGATTTTTAACGGCATTTCAACATCGAAAACACAGAGAAACGACATACTATGCCGCCTACCTTGCCAACCGAAAACGCAACAATACAACAGAAAAACATTCCATTTTACTGTAAACAAACGAATTTTCAGTTTCCTGATTGAGCGAAGATATTTTAAACTCATCGCCTAGAGGAATACACGCGGAAAGACAGGTGACGTCTGCACTGACCCGCACGTGTCACACCACACTAACAGAGAGAGTCACGTATTCGATTTCTGTTATGTGATTTGAGATAAAAACTTGGTGGAAAGTTAAAAAGAAAAAAACACTTACAACAGATGGCTAGTACTTTGTTGGATTACATGTTAGCACAAGCTCCACAAAGGAGTTTTTACGGTCACGACTCTCTCTATTAAGCGCGATAATTATTACTAACTTAATTACAGCTCATGAAATAAATAATGCAGTAAGTTACATTCACAGTGTGTAAGTACTGATATATGGCGTCGTGTAGTTTTTCCACTCTTCTGGAGAGGGTTGCTGCCTGTGGATATAAGGAGTTGTTACCCAGGCCACGCAGAAGTTGTTTCCCTAAAAGAATGCACTTGTAAGACACATCTCGCGGCATCTTCAATTGCACGGATTAAGTGCAGATAAAGTGGTTGACAGTGAATTCAAGTTGTTGTTAGCCCGAGCAGGTAATGTTATTGCATTTTGTTGTGGAATTACTGTGTTCCATAATTTTGGCCACAGATACTTCATGGCACTCGGCGTCCCTTAATCTAGGTACTGCAGAGTCGCGCCACTCCCGTGCCCACGGGCACCTGGGGGGATGGGGGTGGCAGGGACGGCGCAGTGGTGAGAGCACTTGCCTTCCACCAATGTGGCCCGGGTTCAATTCCCGGTCCCGGTGTCATATGTGGGTTGAGATTGTTGTTGGTTCTCATCCTTGCTCCGAGGGTTTTTCTCCGGGTACTCCGATTTTCCTCCCTCCATAAAAACCAACATTTCCAAATTCCAATTCGACCTGGCCATAAGGGAGACTACAGTTTGACTGTAACTATGCACCCTACTGAAATAAAGTGTATTTATTTATTTTTATTTTGACCAATGTTTGGGTGTAGGGGTGACGCTGCAGGTTTGACACCCTGGCCCTGTTTAGGACAGAAAAACGAAATGGAATGTCGATCGTACTGACCATACCCGGTTGGGGAAGATGGGCATAAAATTATTTACCATGCTTAGGGACAGAGACCAAAAACCGTATCCTGTCTAGTGGCAAACCCCAGTATAGTCTACATAAGTTAGTAACCCTCCCTTCCGGGCGGGGGGAGGAGGGTGGTGGTGCCGTGTTTAGCATGACAATAGCACGATGTAATTTCAGACGCCGAAAATTGAACTTCAATGCAATCTTCCTTGGTAGCACTTCGAGCGAGCGAGACGCGGAAGCCACGCAGGCCTATGCGAGAACTTGCCCACATGATACCTTTTAAAGGTATAGGCCGGCGTGGGCCCCGTATGGGCCCGCGTGACAGGGGACTGCGTGGCTTCCGCGTCTCGCTCGCTCACACTGCTGCCAAGGACGATTACATCAGGGGACGTTCAATAATCACATCGTTCTATCGTCGATGAATATTGTGCTACAGTTGAGCGAGTTAAGGCTAAGCATGGCACCCCCACCCCCAGGAAGGAAGGGCTACTGCCTAATGTGGTCTATACTTGGGTGTGCCGCTGGACAGGATATCGTTTTGGTCTCTGTCCCTAAACATGGTAAATTATTTTATGCGCATCTTCCCCAACCGGGTATTGTCAGTACGATCGACATTCCATTTCGTTTTCCTGTCCTAAACAGGGCCAGGGTGTCAAACCCGCAGCGACACCCCTACACCCAAACATTGGTCAAAAGACCCTATCTCCCCCACCCCCCCCCCCCCACCCCCGGGAGCCGGAGGGCACAGGAGTAGCATGACTCTGCAGAACCTAGATTAAGGGACGCCGAGTGCTATGAAGTATCTGTGGCCAAAATTATGGAACACAGTAATTCCAGAACAAAATGCAATAACATTACCTGCTCGGGCTAACAACAACTTGAATTCACTGTCAACCGCTTTATCTGCACTTAGTCTGTGCAATTGAAGATGCCGCGAGATGTGTCTTGTGCATTCTTTTAGGGAAACAACCTCAACGTGGCCTGGGTAACAACTGCTTAATCCAAAGGCAGTAACCCTCTCCAGAAGAGTGGAAAAACTACACGACGCCATATATCAGTACTTACACACTGTGAATGTAACTTACTGCAATATTTATTTTATCTCATGAGCTGTAATTAAATTACTAGTAAAACTACAACAGCACGTACATTGTGAAATTACCGCGCTTAATAGAGAGAGTCGTGACCTTAATAACTCCTTTGTGGAGCTTGTGCTAACATGTAATCCAACAAAGTACTAGCTATCTGTTGTGTTTTTTTCATTTTAACTTTCCACCAAGTTTTTAACTCAAATCACATAACAGAAATCGACTACGTGACTCTCTCTGCTAGTGTGGTGTGACACGTGCGGGTCAGTGCAGAGGTCAATCTCGTCCCCAGAGCCCACGATCCTTTTGGTCTGCGCCAAGGATCGAGAGCTCTAGCCAATCGGATTTCCCGTCCAACTCCTATTGGCTGTTGAAACACAATAGATTTACAACCGGAAGTCAAATGGAACCCAAGGTTTTCCCTGGAGTAAACAAAAAATGGCAGAACCTGAGAAAACGCCAACAACAGTAGCGACTCGGGTTTGTCGAACATGTAACGAAAACATTGTAGTACGGAATCATCCTTTAGATTTGTTTGGCGCAAAGGCATCAAAAGAAAATATCATTTCGGTTCTGGAGAGGTTTTTCGAATTAAAAATTGTTAAAGGCGATGTCCCTTCGTAAATCTGTCGAAGCTGCCACCACAAATTAAAGTAATTAAGTTTGAGGAGCTTTTTAGGAAAATTGCTTTTTCCAAACACCACCAGGAATCAGTGCTACGGGTCAAAAGAGGAAAAAAACCGGCAGATAGTCCATTGGCAAAAAGTTTCCCGCAAACAAGACGGGATCTCAAGAAAAAAAGGGTTTGTGAAGACGCTTCGCGAAAAGGCTCGATGGCTAGCAGATCGCTGTTTCAGATGTACATGGACGAAGCTTCAAAAACTAGACCACGGCCAATCCTTCCTGCACCTTCAGCAGAAAGCGAAGGGAATAAACGGAAGCTTCCAACAGCAATTGTTTCCTCAGAAGAGCCCCCAAAGCCATCAAAACAAGAAGAAGTTCTTTTGGAGTCTGGTTTGCGGAACCCACTGGTATTTTGACAAATTTGATATGAATTGAATTGACCAGAAATCAACCCTTAATTCTTAGGGAGAACAAACTATAAAGTTTTTTTTTTGAGTAGTTGCTGGTTGCTAGCCCCTTCAAGCCCTAATTGTAGCATACATGTATATTATCCTTATTGTCTCATGGTGCAAATTAGTGCTATTGGTCAGTGTATTGGTTTGGGCTTTGGTGTACATTTCCTTTATTTTCATGGTATGAACAATTTGAAAAAGAAGTGATAGATATTGTAAGGGAAGTTACATCCTGGTCACTCTAAGGAATTTAATGGTACCCTAATGTCATGCATGGTAACTTAGCTATGAAAGGAATTCTGTAAATCTTTAAAGGGGCAAAATATTTATAGCAAAAAAAAAACATTGTTTGAAAATCATGTTGGGTGGATTTTAGTTATATTAATTAAACTAACTGAATGGCTGAGCTGTTGAGTTTCAGATGACTTTAACAATCCTGTTGTGTTCAGTAAATATGCAAGAAAATGTAAGTTAGCAGTGAGTTCTTTTCTTCTTTAAGCAATTGCAGTCACTCAATTATTCTAGGTAAAGGGCTAAATTAGGCAAAGTTTTTACTAATTAACATACTGTAGATCATTGAAACAATATTAACCTTTCACAGCTTGCATTATAGTCATGTGAGTCCACCATTATCTTTCCTGATATTTAACTGTAAAATAGTTCACCTGTGTGTGCAGCATATTATGCTCTGGAGATTTTCTTTCACACTTTTAATATGCATATATTTGATAGATTTATTTATTAACATAAAGCTAATCAAGAGATGACAGTCTTGAGCCAGAAAATGACCAGTTTAGTTGTGCTGTATTTCCATGGTCATATCCTCATAGATAATTATCTCAGATATATTGTCTTAACACAAAAGGAAGTAAAATCAACTTTGTTACTAATGTATTAATTTAAGCTCAAAGATGAGCCACTTTTGGAGGAGACAACTAAAACTGTTGACAAGTCGGCCACACTGATGTTGACTGGCAGCACAACCCACCAGATTGCTGAGATTATCATGCAAATATGCCAACCTTTAAGAAATGTAGTAAAGTGTTTATTCTTAAAGGATGTGAATGAACAGTGTCAGAGCCTCTGCAATAGGAGTGCTGAAAAGTCATCTGTTTTGGGTACTCCACCCACCAAGCACAAGATATTGAGAAAGTCAGGTTTTAATTGCCTTATTATTAATAGTTCTAAAAAGTAAACTGCAGTCAAAAAATGTAATAGCATAGAGTGAAATTTGTTATTTTTTGTTAAAATAATTCTTTTCAGAATCTCGCAAGTATGATAGTGCTATTGAACATTATTATAATGGAAATGTGTTGTTTGATCTTCTTGTAAAAACTGTTATCTATTTAAAAATGTGTTTCTTTAAGGACATACAGAATTTCTCCTGGGAAAGGGTTATCACAGAGATGAAGGAGCGTGTGCCTGATGTGTTAGATGTCCTAGCTGCCATAGCAGTTCCAAATGTAAAAGTCAACAGTGAACAGCAGAGTGTTCCACTTTGTACAGCATATGGCATACTAATGTTTACCAGATGGAAAGAACTCAGCTTGATACAGAAGATAAACACCATAGTGCTCAGTGTTGGACATGCCACTGAAAGGGTACAGTGTATTATCATATTGTTTTTCCGCATCTGTTGCTTTTAATTTAAGTAATTTGGTTGCAGTCCTGGTTTCTTCTCTTCCCTCTTGTGGTGCATGCTGAAATATTTATAGCCTTACCTGGGTTAAGTGGGTGGGGCTCTGGCAGGAGCTAAGACCACTTAACAATCCCACAGTTGTTCTGTTAGGTTACAAACACTGAGGCTTAAGGACAGCATGATAGGTTTTGACCATGACTGACCAGAAAACAAGATACTAGAAGTAATTCTTCTTGAAATTTATCAAAATTATTCATGGATCAGCCACAGTGAATCCAAAATGATTTATTAACAATAACAACAATAATATAATTACTTCTTTCAGGCAATTGCATTTTCAGAATTTTTAATCTTATTTTGACTCTATAAATATTCTGAATGCTACCAAAATCTTATGCAGTGGTAATTAATAGTCTATTTCATTGCAGACAACGAAGAGACTTAACAGAGAAGGTGTGACAGTGACAAGGGAAACATACAGGGGCATCATGGATGATATTGGGTCTGACCTAACTGGTAGTTGCACATATGCACATTAGCCATGCAACTATAATAATCAAGTAGATTAACCTACCCCCACACCTTAAGTTGCGCTATGACTAAAGGACTCTGGTACCATCACAATGCCCTGGGGACTAGAACAATAACTGATACATATTAATTAGAAAACTGTATAGTAGTGTCCATGATAAAATGATATTTATACAAATTAGCAATAATAATTTATAACTAATCATGTTCAGTAGCAGCCATTGTTTGATTACTTGATGCCCTAGGGTTTTGATTGGAAGTGACGCTGGAGTTGGCACTGAGGTTTGAATATAAATAAAAATCAAAGGTCAGGCTAGTGAGAGGAAATGACCATGGGCAAGAAATTTTTAGAACTGTCAACAATTCGTATATTATAGGTTATTACTAAGAAACATTCTAGTTCAGTTTGTTCTTTATTTCCTAAATTAACAGTCACCATAAGAGAGCATGTTTCAACTGGATGTGTGCCAAGGTTGTTCTTTGATAATCTGGACTTCAAGATCTTGGTTAACATCATACTTCAGAACCACCGCCCTTCAGACATGCATTGGATCATCCATTATGTAACATTTGACAGAGTACCATGTTATCACCTTGATGACTCCAAACCTCTATCAGATGGCACACGGTTTGATAATATTGAGTACCTCCTGTCTCAAGGTGAACTTGACAAGTTGCAAAGTGATTTCATTGTTCTAGTGGCCCGCATTCTAGCAGACTTCTTTGAATGTATGGAGCCTCTCCAATCTGCTATACCAAAGCATATATTCAACACAGGCAATGATATGCCACAACTTCAATTAGCCAGACAAGCCCACGGGTTTGCACATCCATTAATTTTGTTTCAGTTTGCTATTATACCAATGTTCTTAGACATCTTAGACATCTCAAATTGGTGGAGGTACAACTGAAAATTGTACAACTGAAAAGAAACTGAAGTTCATCTAGTTTCATGTACTGAACTTGTAAAAGCTTTTGACTGAGGGAGATTCATAGGCAGCCTTACATTATTTTTCATAATGAACATGCCTGGTCAAATTAAAAAACAAATTAAGTTGATTATTTTTGGGAAATGACAAATTATTGATATAATGTAGTTTTGGCATATTGTGTCTTATTTTTCAGGTACTCAGAATTCATGAAGAAAGTCTGTCATTGTTGGACTGCCAATAGTACCTTACAATCAATCCAAGCATGCAGATGTTTTTCAATACCTTAAATATGTTCAAAAGCTACTAGTTGACATCTACAAGCCAGAGGTACTGATTACTTATTATTTTTGAAAAATCTAATTATATCAACAAACTACACCATAGAAAATGGTACATGAATACAATATAATTATTATATTGATCAAAATCATTTAAAACATTATTGTGTGGTTCCAGAAAATATCCATACCTCCACCACAGAGGGTCATTGGAAATTCCGAGGAGGAGCAGGGTCTTAAAGGCCAAAATTTCTTAAGGAAAGTATGAGCTTAAACTGGAATTTCCAGAGGGGTCAGGGGTGTTCAAACCAAAAAAACCCTCCGTGGGGGGAGTATGGATATTTTTTGGAACAACACATTGTCAGTTCTTCAATATCTCAATAGAATACAATTGACATACAAGGGTGCAATTAAGATCCTTATTTTTCAAAGAAAAAATTGGCATAATATTATTGAAGTTGTTCTGTTGAGAATAAACAATTTATTAATCCATTCAAATGCATGAAACTTGCACTGCAAACTATCTCACTTATTTTCTTAGTGAATTGGCATATTGTGACAACTCATGATACCCCTAGTTCACTTTTCCAGTTCTCAACAAGCTAAGCCTAATTAACTTATCTCTAACTTAGAACCAAGAAACACCTGTGACTGCAGATGAAGTACTCAAGAATGTTAAAGTACCACTGGGAGGAGACCTTCTCAGCCGAGAACAAATCACTGACGCAAAAAGACTAGACTAGGGTGTGACAGTGTGACCGAAAGATTTGAAAATATTGTTGCCTGCACTTTGGCATGCAAAGCAAGCCTTTCTAGGGGCGAGTACTATTACGTGACTTGATTGCCCTTGATTTCACCCTGTGTCCTTTGTCATTTTGTCTGGTTTGCCATCGTTTTATGGCACTGCTTGAGTTAATGACCAAGTAACTCAATTTCCAACCATCCTTGAAAATGACAAGAATGCTCAAAGGACCCACATGCAAACTAAGAGTTCACTACAAGTATTCAAAATATTTTCCATTTAGTTTCTTCAACTGAGTGCTTGGTACCCTTACTTCAAGTTTTAAACTTGTTTATAACCTTTGGAGACCCAAGGTTTTTAGATAATAACAAAACTAATCCAGCTGTTATATTTCCAATTCTTTGATTAAGAAAAATGGATATTATTTATAGAGTTCAGTAAAGATACAGAAAGTTAAACTTGCAGTTTAAATTCTCATTGTGGTTGGTTCCTTGTTATCCTATCACACACATATAATGGATATGCACTAATACACACTGCATGTAGTTTCTTATTTGCACACATTTTTGCACAATATCAGCCATCATTATGATAGTCAGATGAGCTTCAGCCGCTAATGATAGCTGCAGTTTTCGTATGAATGTTTAAGTCTTCAACACAGTGGCAACTTTTTAAATGTCCACTAAAACTTCTGGACTGTGCAAAGACAAGCTCATAATGAGTGTTGTTAAAAACTTCCTTGTGAAAATAATCTGCCACTTCCTCACAATCTGCATGGATGTGTTCTGCTTTCAAAACAGTAAATCTACACTAGGTCTAGTTTCTCTTAACTTATGAATTTCATCTCTTCATTATTGGCTACCATAATCCACATGGTCAAAAACAGAAGAGAGAAATTGATAAATGAGTGATTTTCCATAACCTGCATTTAGGTAAACCCAATAAACTGGCTAATTAATATTTACAAGAATACTTAAAGAAAAATGCCCTTTCAAAAAGCTGCTTATGAGAGAAGTCGCAAGAGTGCTCGTATTTATTATGTTCCAACTAAAATGTGTTTTTAGTTCCAGCTTTTTCTTCAACCCAGTGAAACTTGACAGAAGCATGAAAATTTAGCGACCACTTATGATATACCATATGCTTGCCCAGTCCCCAGTAATTGTTGAATGTAGCTCTTGCCTAAGGAACAGAATTTCACAAGACGTGCAACAAGATTGCATTACATTCAGTTTTAAGACAAGTTCATCATTTGGAATCTGCAAGATAGTACTGTGATTTAATTGCTTAATGAAGGTAGCCATTGTCCTGGAATATCCTGATTCCTCTTCTCTTTGCACTCAGTGATTATGAGATGTATGATTCATTTCCCAGTAATAATGATACAGTTCCCTCTCCTGCAACACAAAATAGTAATCTTAATAAACATATGTCTTGATCAAGGGAATAAAGGGGTTAGTTTCAGAAGGAACTGTGGTAATAAATTGACTTTATCAACTCAGTTAACAAAACCAATTTTATATGTCATGATCAGTAGATGTTATTTAAAAACGTTTGCCTGTAAGACCCCTCTCCTCCTTGGAATTTCCAACGACCCTTCATGGGGCCATGGGGTGGGTATGGATATTTTCTGGAACCACTTGCAGTTACTAAAAAATTGTTATTAATAATAGTATTCATGGTTGCAAAACTTTCTGAGGCCTTGGGGCATTCAACAAATTGACAAACAACAAGAAAAAAGAGTAGGATTGCATTAAAAGGAGTATGATATGACAACAGCCAGCACCAAAAGAGTGAGGTTTCCAGATTTAACCATTTTTTTGCAATGGTCTAAGTAAACATTTCAAAATAATAGTAAGCATTATCTTTATAAACCAACACAATTTTTTCTATCTCAGTGTTCACAGATAATAGCACTATAGAAATTAGCACTATAGATAGCACTATAGAAATTCCATATAATTATTATTATCATTTCTGTTCAAAAGTATGTTCTACTCATACATGCACAAATTCATAGGTGTACTGCAATCAATCGATCAATCAATCAACTTGATACTGGAGCAGGTATATTACAGTTGTATATATACATACCAGTCAACAACAAGATGTGCTTCATCATCAACGATAGCCTTCACACGATTTTGGAACTCTGCAGTTTTCAGAAGCTTGATGATACCTGTGTTATCCACAAGGACTTCCGGGTGAGCAAAGATTAACTAACACTCGCTTGGGTTTTCTAGTGACGAACTAGGAGACAATTGTTCTCCATCGCAGTCATCATCCAACGCCAAACGGTCGCCTTCCAGAATACAAGCTTTTAAACCGCTCTGTTTCAAGTTGGTTACCTGATCCATTATTTAGAGAGACACCACCAAAACAATAGAGTTTTTGTTGGTCGATAGCCAAATCCATATTATCGATCCACTAAAGTGATGGTGGAATTACTTGATAGACCAAGGACTTGTTGGGAAAACGGCCAAGACATCCTTTCTGTCTAAAGCAATTATCCTATGGATCTCTTCTTGCTTCTGTTTAAGTGTAACATCTTCTTCTCCAATTACTCTCAATCCATAATAGAGAAAGATCCGACCAGCCTGATGGCAGATTACACTTTTCTCCGCCATCTTGTTTCTACTTCTGAGTCTGCGCAGTGTAACCGGAAGTCCGCGATTTGCGGACTGAAAAATCCGATTGGCCAGAGCTCTCGATCCTTGGCGCAGACCAAAAGGATCGTGGGCTCTGGGGACGAGATTGTGCAGAGGTCACCTGTCTTTCTGCGTATTCCTCTCGGCGATGAGTTTAAAACATCTTCGCTCAATCAGGAAACTGAAAATTCGTTTGTTTACAGTAAAATGGAATGTTTTTCTGTTGTATGGTTGCGTTTTCGGTTGGCGAGGTAGGCGGCATAGTATGTCGTTTCTCTGCCGTGTGTTTTCGATGTTATCGGTTAACTTGAATGAGAGGATTCCTGTCTTGTTGAAATGCCATTAAAAATCTGCTTTGTTTTAACATAATAAGACTCAGCAAGACTCAAGAAAGCAGAACTTTCTTTCAAAGATCAGGAAAAACATTGTGCGTGCATATGTAACTAATGGTGAGCCTATCTTAAACGACCTTTGTAACTGTTAGCAGTATTCCAGGAAGTAAATCTGTAATTTGCATATAATTCTTCCCGCTCAGACCACTAAACAGTAAAAATTTACTGACGGGGAAGTATTTTATTCCCAAAGCTGTATCTTTCCTGGTGAAAAGTACAATGACAGAGCTTTCTTTCTGTGTAGTCTTAATCATTGAACGATACATACCAGATGCCGTTTTAAGCGGCCGAAGTTGGCCTTCATTTTACCTTGTGATAAACAAGGTTAAGAGCGGCTCGATAAAAACGCCGCTTGAAAATGTTCGAAACCAAACATTGGTAAATTTATTACACAGTTTTACAGTAGAAAGGTTAAATAATGTTTCGTTTCAAAAGAATCTTTTTTACGCTCTCACCGGCTTCCTAAAGTTGAGTGAGAATTTCAGCCGTTTAGAGACCCTGAAACCGCCATTTTATGCATTTTTCGAACTTTTTAAATTTTTGTCCTCGATATTCTCAGAAAATGACTCTTAAGAACGGTAATTCAATTCTGAAACAGTAAAAGTTCGTTTTGTTCAAAATAAATCACCAACTGAAGAGCAAGAATACGGAGATAAGGTTGATAATTGGTGTGAAGCAGGAGATGTAAGTAGGTAGATCCAATACAGGAACAAAATCAGATTCACAAATACTGACAAAACAGGTTACTGCCAGAGAAATCAGGCCAGGCCAGGGGGGTAGTGGAATACCAATATACCACATTTCTTCACCCTGGGATACCAATATACCTTAAAAATGCAAAAATGCTGATAACAAATACCTAAAATTATTGAAATACAGAATACCCTATACCTGAAAATTTTGGAACAAAATACCGAATACCTTAGTGAAAAACGCCCTAGATACCGTATACCCAAAACCCCTGACCGGGCCTGAGAAATGAAAAAAGAAGAGATAGGCTATCGCCTTAAACATACCTTTGAACTCGCCATATTTCGAAATCAAATGCCAGTTTCACCTCTAGGCTAGCATAGAAAAGATTTCGATGACAAGGAAATTCATAGAACGCAAGTTGCGAACTTACAACACTGCTCAAGGACCTCAAGGGAAGCTTTCAAGACTTTTGATGGGTGACATCCGTCCAATCAGAAATGATTCAGCGACCTAAAATTGACATCGAGACTGAGCCATCCAATCGTCGCTACGGAAGGATACACTTCTTGGAAAGCTTGCAGAATTCTGAGAATTAAATCAATCGATCGTAACGTTCAGGGGGAGCCCACTTTATGAGCCGTAGCATAAATCTACCCACCAGAAGAATTTCACGCAATTTCCTTCATTTGATTTTCGGCTTTGACGTTGCTACAAGTATTGTTAAAGATATGCTCCTTTTTTGCAAGTAGTAACATCTTTGTTATGGGAGGCCTAATTTGCGAACCTATCAATCAAAACTTCAAGGTGTCCTACACTTTCCCCGTAAATTTCAATTGCATTGAATCATTGTAAGGCACGGAAATAAAGTGAAAAATATAGGGAACTTTTACATTTATCCATGAAAGTCATAAGTCCATATTATTTGCTGACAGTTGACAGTTGACATTTTTTTTCAGAAATTTCTCTTTTTCCTATTCAGCATATTTATGAACCACCATCGGAATGCACGTTCGCTTTTACGATTTGTACAGTGGCAATTAGCATAAAGCTGTAGACCTACCGGTAGTGCTTCTCAGATTTTCGTAAAATAAAAACCATTGCTTGAATATGGGAACTCGGAGAAGGTCCAATTTTTTAAAGCAACAACACGGTTACAGCTTATGGATTAATTCTATTATAACAGTGCTACAACCAGCTGTGTTCTAAAACTTTATGTTTTATAAAATATTCTGACATTAAGCAAAAAGAAAAATTCTCACGAAAGTTTTGACAGTCTTATGCAAATATGTGGAATAAAGACAAAAGAGAAAATTCCGACAGATACCGGCTGTCAATAATAACACAGCCTTGACAGTCTCGTGGATAAATATGAAAGTTCCCTAAATTTTTCGCTCCATTTCGTATCCTTAAAATGATTCAATGCACTTCAGATTTCCGGAGACGGAGCTGCAAATGTTGAATTTCAGATTACGTGGTTAAGGAAAAAAATCCATCGACTAGTTTTTCAGTTACAGCTCCCTTAACAACAAGTTTTTTACTTGCAATAAAATGGACTTATGTAGCGCATCACTCATTGCGACATCAGAGAAAATCGAATAAAGGAAAAGAAGTTTTATGCTGCAGGTATAATATATCGCGAAACTGTTTTTTTATTCTACTGGAGAGCACTGGTTTTGACGAATAAGCGACAGGAAAGGAGAATCTTAAATTTCGTCAAAGAAAATGTTCAACCTAAAGTTTCTGGAAAACGCTCTCACAGAATTTCTTAAAAATTTTCAGTCGGGAAGACCTACACGTGGCCTGCCAGGGACATTAAGTCGTTTTTAAAGTTTAGGTGTAGATTTTTAGAAATCTGGAGATATGTAAGAGCACGACGTCATCACAGTGTTGCTATGGTAACACCGATGTCAATCAAACTAACTTTTTTGAAATTTTGTTCAATCGGTAGTAGATGGGTTAAGTCGCTAGTCCCACCGTTCTCTGACACTTAAGTATCAGCTATTTAAATGTTAGGTTGTGTGGTCTTACAAAATCCAGGCGAGCCACCTTAACTCAGACAAATTATTTCAATCCACGCATTTGAAATCTAGCTCATATAAAGAGGGACCAAAAACGCTAGAGTCGACACTGGGTTAATTTTGTCGCATCCAAATATTTAGCGCTGAAAACAAGCTTAGACTTCAGCCAAATGCAATTATGTAAAGAAAAACTTTTATCCCCGGGGGTCTAGTTGGGGATCATCTTTCGACAAGTAGTACCGTAAATATACAGGTAACGCAATTTTATAAAATGCATGGCATTTCGTACTGTATTGTAAAATACTGAAAATGTGAGGTCTGTAGGAGAATTCAGAAGTTTAATTCTGGCAACTATGGTTTGGTTTGAGGTTCTTACGGGTTTTCATTTTTGCTATTTGTATTTTTTGCAATTTCGAAAACAGAAAAGTGTTAAGAATTTCTTTAGCTCACGAACCTGGTCTCTCACAAATTAACTCCAGCTTGTAGGGGCCCGTCTTTGATAAACCACAGGTTTTCTTGTTTCCACTAGAGTATGATAATTCCAGCTTTAACGTACTACTCAGTTTTTCTTCTGTCTTGGACAGGATTTTAATTCGCTAGTGACGTTCCTTCTCAGTAGAATACAAAATTGAAATGGAGGCATTCTAGGAGTCCTCAATCAAATTACTACAAAATATTAATAGGAAAACATTTGTTCCCAGAGGTATTTTGCTTGTTTTTGCCCAAGAGGTGAATAAACTGGAATACAAAAAATCTGAAGAACTTTGGTCAGTACATCATGTAGGACGTCATGAATTGTCACGAAAAACAACACGTGTATGACAAGAATTTACAAAAATAGACTATTTTTAGTATTATTTTAGAAGGGATAGTCAATAAAAGCACAAATAAACCAAACTAAGTGTACATACATGTTAGCATGGTTTGCTGATGGTTACTGAAATTCACAGCAGGTAATGTCCGTAACGTCTTCTGTAATATCCGTAATACGACACTTTTAGAAATTGCACAAAGTAGAATAAACTTGGCAGAAATTTACTACATTATCAAGAAACTTTGTCTACCTGCCAATTACCAAAAAATACCTGTTGCCTCACAAAAAATTACAAATTCAAATTAGTGGTTGTTTCAGTTGTAATATCCGTAACAGACCTTTCAATCACCATAAGAAGCTAAGAATTTGCTTTCTTTTTTACCAAATAAGAGAGAAGTCTCCAAGGAACGTTGTGTTAAACAACAGACCTCAAAACTGTGCATGTCCTGTCCAGAGCCGAGAAGTCGTAAGTTTTCTCTGGATGTAATGTCCGCAACGGTGGAATGGCCTCTTTTTTTTTTTTTTTTTTTTGCTATCTTTACTTCTTTTTTCTTCCCTAAGGATCAGTTTGCTGTTTTGGCTAGTGAGCACAACTTTGAACCAGAAAGTGTCCGGAAGCGAGTTGTATAAAACTTAACGTCCGGCTACCTTCTAACGTCAGACGTTCAGTCCAGTCAGTCACTCTTTTAACGTCTGACGTTAGCAGCTACGCCCGGTGTTAGGTTTTATGCAACTCAAGCCGGATCTGTTTCCCAGTGCGTTCCAATGGCATGCTCGATAGGATTTGATCCAGGTCCAGGTTAAAAGCAGGGTTTGCTGCAAGGTGATAATGGGAGGGGGGGACTGGTCCCTCAGACTACCACTCCACCATAGGAATATTCTAGGACGTCAGCATCTTTGGGGAGAACGTTCACCTGATTGACAAAACATAGCTTTTATCGGTCAACGACAGGGTAGCGATAAATGCAAGCGGATAAGTACGCCAGTGAGATAGTTTGTGATGTCGAGGTCTTGATAAACTTAATCATTCACAGAAGTGCCGCTAAAATAAGCAAATGCATCGCACACCACACTTCATTTCGTTGAGGCGGCTTATTGACGTTGAACACGGGACGGTGCAAAAAATACAGAGTAAAGTCTTTTCCTTGATTGTTAAACGCAAAAAATTAACAGACGAGTATCTTCAATACACCTTATTCCAAAATGGCGCAAAATACATTACTCTTTTGTCTGATTGTTAATTGGCCCTTGTTGCCTCGATCCCATCTGCAGAATTCAAAGGAATATTTGGCTTAAAACGAGGCAACAACGGCCTATTAACATGGAGAGAAAAGAATAATGTATTTTCCGCCATTTTGGAATAAGGTGTATAACTTGAGCATATTTCCAAAGACGACAAGGAAGCACATAAATCAAACTACCAATTCCAGAATTGTTTAAAACACATATTTCATAAACAATACCCTTCTGAATAGCATATTGCACAAAAAACATTTATTGATTTGACTCCTTCTCTACGTTAAAAGGCTTGTCTACTTTAATGATTCCACAGTTTGCAATCTTCACGTCCTTCTTTGGTGTGCTTCCGTCTACCTCCACGTTTTCCACTTTACGCACCACATCCTGCAACAAAATAATACCAATGTCAATACCAACTAGCTAAGTTACTGTTCAGTGCTTAGTTGCTTTGAGTGTACCTCTTCGTTTCACACGACGACGGCAAGGAGAACGTGAAATGACCAATATACAAGGTCTCTATTTACTTCCACGTGCATGTACTGACTGTTCATTGCCGGATTAACTTGCTAGTAGCAACTGAATTGAACGTTAAAGCCTGGGAACTACCATTCAGATACACTTACTGTTGTCGAAGTTCTGAGCCCGATTACAAGGAGAGAATATACTCATGGTGCAGTGTTTGGCGAGTTAGCCGGAGTGGGCGCCCACTCTTCCAGCCTCCTCACCAACACGCTTTCTCAAAGCGACATCTTTCCTCTGAACCCACAACCTTAGCACCTCCAACAGCTTCTTGGGTTCTGATAATAAAAACAGCCGTCCTTAACTCACCATGCCTTCAAGAACTTTTCCAAACACTACATGTTTGCCATCAAGCCAAGACGTTATAACCGTCGTGATGAAAAACTGTGAGCCATTCGTATCTTTTCCAGCATTTGCCATGCTCAGCCAGCCTGGACCATAGTGCTTAAGCTTGAAGTTTTCATCATCAAATTTCTCCCCATAGATGCTTTTACCTGCCGAGTAAGTGAACACAGAGCTGCATAAGCACTTGTTCAACTTCTTCTTTTTCTTCTGGTCTGGTTGGATCGGGTGGGGGGGGGGGGGGGGAGGGGGAGCTACTACAGTCGAACCTCTATTAAAGGGACAGGTTGACGGCTCGGCGCATGTGTATTAATCAAATTACTTTTTTCCGATTTATTAGTAATTCTATCGGTTTATAATCACACTCACATGTATCTCAGCGATCACCTACTATAGTAAGCCCAAGTAGAACGGCAGAGGACTAAATTCGCAGGAAATATTAGTGGATTGTACCAACACTGCCAATGTTGAATTTATTGTTGACCCCGAAGGTTTTATTCCACGGTTGATGAATTTACCGCTATTTGCATGCGCTTTGGTCAAACGGCTGCCAGGGGGGCGTGCAGATAGCTGAGAAATCATTAAACGCGAAACTTTGGCAAGAAAATTTCACACCCGAGCAATCTACTCGCTTCTGATTGGTTCTTTAAAAATGTTATGAAATAATATTGCTTGCGTACTCGCTTCAGTGTGCACAGGCGAAAAAACAGCATTTAAATTCATGAGCATGCGCTAAACCGTGAACCCTTCCCTTTAACCCAAACAATAGCACTCTTACGCTGATTGTATCTATTGTGTTGTGTTTGGTGAGCTGTTAAAAGGAACATGACATGGTTCGCTTAACGTCGCATCAAAACATCGCATTGTAATTGACTAGGTCACCGCTTACTAGAGGTGAAATACAATAAAATTAGCCAACTGGGAATTCTTAATGGTGACCGCGTCGTGACCGCTTAATAGAAGTCAAATTTTCAGTAAATAGGGGGACCGATTTTGGGGAATTCATCGGAAAAATACTGTCATATGAAGTGAATGTTTGTTTAATAATCGTGGTAAAAAAGTTAAATTAGCACAGAGTATGAATTAGAGATCAAATGGGGTTCGACATAATAACACTGTATGTAATATGGTAAACACGAGAAAGAGTGTTCCATCAGGATATCCAAACACCGAGAAGTGGTTGAAAAAACGAGGCGCAGCCGAGTTTTTTTCAACCCACTTCGAGGCTTCTCAAACCACACATAATCAAAGCCAAAGTTCGCTAAATTTTATGTTAATTAAGATCCGGTACCCAAACCAGCGTCACGGTAGTGATTTCCTTTGTTTTCTCTCTATGAATTATTAATGAGTTTGAGAAGTTTATTTTTAGCCAATGACGTAGGCTAAAAAATGAAAGCTGTTTGTCTTCAACCTCGTTCCCAGGGTCTCTCTTCTTCCCTTCGTCTGTGAGGCTGAGGGGTATTCTGTGGGGTGTTGGGGGGGGGGGGAGCCACCGAGACACTGAATCCTATACTATGGGAGTACGACCCCCGGGCTTTGAAGTGTTTTGCATTTGCGAGTCTCGAGCGCTGGTTTTCTGGCAGGATTTAATTTCCATTGTAGTCTTGCACACAGCACAAACACATCAGAAATTTTCACAGCAACAAACACATCAGAAATTATACACCAGACGGACTCGTAAATTTGAGATTTGATGTGAATAGAACGTCGTGGCCGCAACGAACTAATTCGACTTATTTCGCGAATTGGTTTTTTTCTGCTGCGAAGCGGAAACACTTTGTAAACCGAAAAGGTGTGAACTACGAAAGTATGAATTGCTTCGAGTGCGCTGTTTTGTGACTTGAGGTTTGAATTGATTTTATTTGCATTTAGTTAGCCGTGACACAAATTTCGCGAAAAAGCACGGACGGACTCACAATATTTTGATTTCCCACCAGCTTGTATGATTCAATTCGAATACGAGACAAATATTTACTGAGACTGGAAAGCGAGCAGGTTTTGTAAGAGTGAGCTGAATTTGAGCATTTTCGTACTGTTCGAAGGCAAAGCAAACGAAATTTGTTCGGTTGTAGGTTGAGACCCAAAATAAACACGTGATCTAAAAATAACTTTGTACCGTGGGAAATTTACAAATGTAAACATGCTTTGGTCGATTTGCGAAGCAAAAAGACGAAAATTATTATAGCCGACTTGACTTCAATCTACAGGGGAAATAAATGTAGTTGCAAGACTATTTCAGTCGTGTTTATGAACGCTAGTTCGAACCGATTTCGAACGAAAATTTTGTGGATACAAGAAACTTACATTTGATGGCAGACTCCTGTTTTGACAATACGTAGGACGTAGGTGGTTGACTGAAACGTCTGAAAGCCAACAAATTAAACAAAGTAAAGCGAGTCGCGTAACACGCAAATCACGCCGAGCGTCAAAACGGCACCCTATCCAAAGTTGACCGTCCATGAGCTCTGGTAGATGAAAGAAATTCACCGGTAGATGAAAGAAATTAAAAGGTTCAACTGCAACTTACATTTTATTTCTGAAGTAAAATTGTTAACTTTCCACTGATATTTGCCTCAATTATGTAAACATTATCTTTCGACGATGAGTTTTAGTTAACTTGCTTTTGTCTACGTTGTCTTTGAAGAAGTGAAACAAATAGCTTTCTTCGGTTTCTTTACTTCACGCGCAATTTTGATGTCAGGCTATAATTAACTGTCACGTAGTCACGCTGCTCGATCATTACCAGGTTTTATAGTGGCTAGCCACAGTTTTTTTTTTGGTGGTGGGGGGTAAGCGGGGCTGAGGAGTTAGGGGGGACTTGCCGGAGGTGTAAAAACCCATAGATTGTCAGGGTAAATTTCACCATATTGTGAAAAAAAAAAAGAGACAACGTCATTGGCACTGCGCGCATTGCGTGCCTATGTTTTTACCTGATAGCACTGGTGTGGACGTATCAATTGATTTTGATTGGTTTTCTATGCTCCTTTTTAACCGACGAAGTCGGGTTAGGGGCCGATTACATGAGCGGGCTGGCCCGGTTAGCAGGGCTGGCTTGGTGTACCGAGATGACTGCTCAGCCCGGTATTACATGAGGCGAGCCAGCCAAGCTGCGGCTAAATTTAGAAGCTGCCGTGTGAAAAGATGGCTACATCAAAGAGCATGAACCAAGTGTTTTTATTTTCGCCAATTCATT
Source organism: Siderastrea radians (assembly GCA_964017195.1). NCBI lineage: Eukaryota > Metazoa > Cnidaria > Anthozoa > Scleractinia > Rhizangiidae > Siderastrea > Siderastrea radians. The sequence continues at coordinate 33,009,856 of OZ024889.1, read as the reverse complement.
ATTGTTGTGGTTATGTTTAACACTTTGGAAAGTATCTAGCTGCCAACGTTAAGAAAGGTTATTGGCAGGTGGGAAATGAATTACTACACGAGGCTGGATCTTCTTGGATGATATAAGCGGTACAGAAGGATATACCAGTTAGTCTTTTTAATTTTTCTGCTTTACTTTTGATTTTGAACCGATTTGTTCGGTTTAGAGTTCGAGACACTGACTTGCTGACCCCGGAAGAGCAAACCGGATTTAACGATTACGTCATCAGACATTCTTTAACGTGTCTGAGATGAAACGTCTTCGCTTTTTTACTAATTTCTCTAGATTCTGACGGTGTTTGCCTTAATCGATAATGTTTTTATAGTGCCATATTCACAACAGTATATAAATCCATCGCTCACAACTCTCGGTAACGGCATGTTCAGTTGTGGACAAAATTTAGGGACCGTTCATTTTTTATGGGGTGGGGGGGTGGGGGGGTGGTGGGATTTGATGGGTAGTACCTGTAAAATATAATGACGCCCCTCTTCATTAGAATTTTTTTACCTGGCCTCCCCTTGTAGTCCTAAATATTTGAGATGCCCCCCCCCCCCCCAAAAAAAAAAACCCCAAAGAAAGGACAAAAAGGGATCAGGTAAATCTAAAACATGATCAAGCTTAAAATAAATTTAACAGTCAATTTTAACACTCAAGTCCTGCAGGAGTAAATGTCTTTATTGACAAGCACTAAAGGTGATTTTCTGGTAGGGGTTCCAGAGGTATCTTGCCCTGGAAAATGTTGAAAACTTAGAGATGCTCTAATGCAATTTGCTGCATTCTGAAGTACATAAACAGACAATTCATTCCGGTTTAAAGCATTACCGTATTTTGGACATTGTTATCAGTTGCTCAGTTGTTTAAGAATCAGACTAGCAGAGGCCAAAAAAGAGTTGACATTCCCCTAGTTGTATTTTGTAATGAAACAGTTCGTGGGGTAGAGTTGCTGTTGGGTGTATAATGAAGTAGGGGGGTCTGAGGCATTCTCCCCTGGGAAAATTTGAATTTTCAGAACCTTAGAAACGCTATTTTTGGCCTTCTGGCACTGATGTTTTCATTATTACAGAAGCTGTCACTACTAAACTTAAAGGCAATTTTTTGGTGACCCCGCCTTTACACACCATATTTATTTGGCTGGCCCCCCCTCAAATCCCACCGGTCCCCCCTACCTCATAAAAAATGAACGGTACCTTATCTTTAAATTTAAACTTTAATTCAACAAAATATTCAAAGCGATAAGACAGATGAGGTGACCCATCAGATTCTAAACATTACGTCATTCAGTAACGCAAAAGACAAAATACTGTCACAATTTTCGTCACGCCATAACGACTGGTAAATGCCTATAATGCACTTTCTTGCAACCTGTACGATAGAGCATAGCAATGATTTATTTCGTATTTGCATTCACAATTTGGCTTAAGGAGCCCCTGACATGATAAAAGGAAATAAAAGTGCAAAAAAACTGAAACTATGAAACTAAAAGTGTGGTTCCCAGGGATGGGGAAAAGTTCAATTCCTTTGGGCTGTTACGGTGCCCATGCTGATCAATCGTAAAGATGTGGTTACTTTTATATTGGGAAATTTATCGCCCATTTTTTGAAATGCATCTGTTTTGAGAATTGTGATGGCTTTTTTGTTCAGGGTTTTGAGGAAGACCGACCAAAAGACAGCGAAAAATGATCTTGAGTGAAGAATACATGAGGTCAAGGGCGTAGTCTGTGGGGCTATGTTTGGTGAGGAGAGGGTGAATAATTCAGTTGACCTCCTTTCCAGGGTATTGGTCGCCTTTTCAGTTGGTTAAATTTCAGTGTTAGTTAACGTTATGCACTTTTGCTGCAACTTGCTGTTACAGATGCTTGAATGTTATTGAACCTGCAGTCAAGCACGCCTCGCTTGCTTTCTTTTCGAGACGAACCAACACTTCGTCGGTTCTGCAAGCATTGCGGGCCTACGTTTGTTCCATAGTTGCAGTGCAGTCATGCGAATATCTAGTTACAAACAGCTTTCCACATACTACAAATTTTTGTTGCTGGAGTTTTTTTTTTTAGTAATTGTCCAATTAAACATTTTTGTAATTGTTTAGCTGTAATTGAACATCCACAGTGTACATGCCCAATTAGACTTAATGCCTCTGTAGAGCATTACAAAAGGACTTACAGATACATTACTACTTATCAATTCAGTTAGAGTCCCCTGATCGTTAAAGGCTCCCATTTCCAAAGGCTTCAGGGACCCAGACCTCCCACAAAAATTGGCAGCATCCACAGCCTTGCAAAACAATGATTCTAACATGATGGGCTCCCTGCAGGTGAACTAACAACAGCTGTTATACTAATTACACATTTTGGCTGTAATTTTGACTTGCTTGCTAGTATGGAATTAATGTAACCAGAATCTTCCTTGTGCATTATATTATTGCTAACATAAACCACGAGTCTCTCAAAGAAGAACTACCTCCAGTTCCATCGCCTCTGGTAAAGTCTCCTCCTACATAAGCAAACAAAAAATTTTAATGATTAATGTTACAAGCTGACTGTAAGAATTTATAACAATTATAATTATTATTGGCGTTATTTAACATTAAATTTTCACGTCATTGCTCTGTTTCTTAATAGTCATGTGAGATGGAAGTAGAACATGAGGAGCAGGGGTGGCTACATTGGACGTGGGTTACACCAAAACTTGGGAGAGATGTTGTCAAAGGAGGTCCACAAAGTGCTGGAGACCCAAGTTCCTGGGGTGGAAATCGTGAGAAGATTCTAATGCAAGATTCAACCAGACCCAATTAGAAATAGAACAATTTATTGCTGATAATTAATTTGTTTACTTGGCAGCTAGACCAAATACGTTGGCTTTTTCTGAGTATATGTGAAATTACGAGCAAGTACAGCAAGTTCTCTGTCTTCAGCTCCAGCTATGACTTACTGTAACTGTACAGGAGGTCAGCTCCCTCACCCATCCAGTAGACTATGGTACATGCAACTACACTGCTTACCCTGAATCATAAAATCTTTTATTACTCTATGAAATTTGCTGCCCTTGTAACCAAAGCCTTTCTGTAATTAAAAAATATCAGTCATTAATTATTACCCAAAAACAAGACTCCAAAATAATCATAAAATTTAGTAGTTAACTATTGCATTACATACACTATCAACTAAGGTTCCTGCAAACGCATTGGGAATTCAACATGGAAGTCAAGTTTACAAACGATATGGTATACACTGTAAAATTAGGATAATAAGCCCTCGGCTTATATTTGTCCAAAATTAAGCCTTTATTGGTGGGCTTATATTTGGAAGGGATTTTGTGTCTGAAAATAAGGGATTTTGTGTCTGACAATAAGGGGTTTTGTGTTTGAAAATGCTGCAACGGGAGGAATGTAGGTACCTGCTAGAGGAATTGAACTTCCTTGTTAACACTATCTGTATGCTCCCAAGAAATGCAAGCACAGTATAAGGAATACAGTATGAAAAAACAAATATGATCATGCGATCAAACATTAAAATTATCTCGTTTCATACTAGTTTGTTTGGTAGCTCACCCTGTTGAGGTAAATAATTCACTATTGTTTTATGTACTTCATTCAGATTGCTATTTTTGTAGGTAAATCGCTCTTGGGATGTAAACTTAATGTAAGCCCATGGCCTGATGTTCGAGAGGGCTTATTATTGCAGGGCTTTTTGCAAGTGAGATTTGGGGGGGCTTATATTTGGGATGGCCTATTTTCAGATTTTTTTTTTGGGGGGGGGGGTTATTATCAGAATTTTACAGTATTTCAAGTAAATGGAAGCCATTTTATTTATTATAAGTGAACACTGAGTTATTGGGAAGGCCAGCAACTCAACTTTTTGGCATTTTTCCTATTTTTCTTAGCCAAAATTATCATTTCAGCCCTTCTTACATCAGTTAAGCCCCGTTTCTACTACTAAAAATAATATTAATGACCATAGACACAACAGTTTGCAGCTATGTTTGAACAGGTTTAGGGAGTGAGGGAAATGAAAGCATTGTCATAAACAGTGACCGTAATAACAGTAAAGGTACCAATGGTATATGACTTAATTTGTAATATAGTTAATAAGTGGTTTTCAATTGAGGGTTGAAAGTAATGCTGTTTTGCTTTGGTTTTGCTTTACAACCCTTTGTGATTGGTTAAAATTATTTGCTCCACTTTCTTAACCATGTAGATGTAAAACCAAAACACATTGTGACTTGCTCACACACGGTTTCACAAATTACATGTATTTGCTTCAAGTTCTGATTGTTCAATATTGTGTTGTTTGTTCCTGTTGTGATTGCAGGTCAGAGTATTTATAGTCAAAATACTCAGCGTGTTCCGCTGATTATTTAGGAATGATTTTCATTACTCGGGAACGGATTGCATTATTGGAATCAAAATTCCCCTTTCAAACTGAAGATTGAAAGCTTCCGATGGTAGACTCATTCGAGATTACGAATGTTGATTGGGTTGTTACTTACATAAACCAAAAGTTCACACTCGAAATACGAAACCATTGGCGGCTATTAGTTTCAATCGGTTTGACATTGCAGGGAATTTTTCTCAATTTTCAGGAACATTTCTTGTGTATTTTCTCTAATAGCGTCAGCCTACATATGTTTGTTCGTCTGTACGTACGTCTGTACAGACTCTGGGGGAGGGGGAGGGGGAGGAGAGTCCCAAGGCAACCCGACAGGGGAAGAATAAGGGCATCTTTTTTTGGCGGGAAAATCGCACTGGCTTTTGGGCAATCAGCATTTTTTTCGGCGGGAAATCATATGACCATCCTCGCTTTTGAAAAAGAAGTTCCTCTAAAAGCTTATAAATAAGCTTATTTACGAAAACAATTGTTTGACAGTACTACAGTTCTTAAGGACGGTGCCTCCCATTGTTACTGCGCATCGTTCTGCGCATCTCGGGCTATTCAGGTTTCTTAAGGAATTTGCCCACTAATACAACAATATTTTTGTGCGGTTTAAGACTATGTGGAAAAAGCAGATCTTCGCAAGGGCTACCAGAATCCAAAAAGCAAATTGGGGGTAACCACGAATTTTTCAGAGATGCAGTGTAATTAAGCCTAAATTTTGAAAGAAATTGCCATACATTCTTTGTATTTTAACGCTTTTTTAGAATTATGGATCGTTAATTATCTCTGAAAAATGCGTGGTTACCCAGGCACATTTTTCTTTTTGGATTCCAATAACCCTTGCTATGATCTACCTTTCCCCCATAGTCATAACCTTTGCAAAAATACATCTGTATTAGGAGGCACCGTCCTTAAGGTATTCCTGGAGGCTATAAAGTGACTCTTTTCAAATTAGTTCACTTTTAAGCAGTTTGAAGTTTATCTCAAAATATGTTTGTTTACAAATTTTCAGTTCAAGGGAATTTGCATTTAGCGAGATATAAGCAACTGAAGTTTCGTCTTCAAGGCAAATTTTGCGGGAAAATTGCCACAACAAACGGCTCAAATTGTAATTGCGGTTTACGAAAACATTCCCCGCAGTAAGCGAATTTGACAGTTCGCGCGATCTCCAGTTTCAATTGCGAAATTATTGCATGTCATAGACTCTTCGCTTGGTGTGTCTTATTCACGCTAGTTTAAAAGGAAGATTACAAGTTACCTTTCTCTTACTAATAACATATTTTTTCAGCAGTAGAAGCGTACTGAACTGTATGATTTTGTACGAAGACGGAGCAATGCAAGTTTCATTATGTGACATTGAAATACTAGTCATTGTCTGGTGTTATCGAATACAAATTCTTCTTACAGGTCGCCGAAATCGTCATCTTGTCCTTTGCAAAATACAATAATTAGTGTTCACAAATATCTGTGGAAGCTTCATTCATCATAAAATGCCAAGGTTTCCGTTCTATTTCATAGAATAACTCTAAAGTTTACAACGCGAGTCAAATAAATCTGTGAGCACTGCACTACACGATATCGGTTGCCAAGGAAAGGTGTCATTGTTTATCCTGGCACTTCTGATTGGTTTCGCGCAAAATTAGACTCTCTTTATAAGGGCAGAAAGACCTTACAGTATATAGAGCAAATTTTTGTTATTTACCGCTGGAATTATGCATTGCTGGCTTGGAAAACATGGCAGAAAGGCAGAACTCATGCAAGGATTGATCGGGGAAGGAGTTGCGATAAATTATGGCGTGTTTTGAACAATTTGGACGCTTGTGACACAAAGATGCACTCACTGTAGATAGAATATCTCCTGTACAATTTATCATTCTGCTACCAAACTTGGCAGGCTTCAAATACATATAATTACGAAAGTTTGTACTAGAGTACGTCATGAGATGTTCGATGCTGTTTGCGTGACAAGGTAATGCATTCACTAGAAATCAAAATTTTAATTTTTGTTCCTAAAATCGTTACTTTTTAACTTCCTGTGACGTACTCTAGTACAAAGTTTTGTTATTGTGTATTATGTGCTTGATCAAATTCTTGCTACAAATGTTCAAAGCCGCTTTCAGTTATGACCGATTTATGTTAAAATGGCAGTTTCAATGGCACCCTTAAATTCCTCAAATTCCACAAATTCCTTGCACTAAATGAAGAAACTTTTCAGATTTTCAGAATCCTCATAAACTATTCCATTAGCAGTGGTAATTTCGTAGCTTTTGAGTTGATATTTCTGTCCTATTTTGATCTCAGCGAAAAGGGACTAAAAATCACCAAATTAGCCTCCAGGAATACCTTAACTTAAGAAAAATCTCTAATAGCTATAAATGGAAAGAAAAAGTTCAAAAGAATACTCAGTTGTCTTTTTGGTGGAAAAATTTGCTTTTGAGGACTTCATCTTTGTTATGTTCTGCTATGAACTCGGTCGGCACATCGCTTGAGTCCACAGCATTTGGCAGCAGTCCAAATGCCAAATATAGCAGAGCTAATGTCCTCTGGTTTTTTCTGTCTACATCCATGGTTTTTGCGGTGTTCCGAATACATATTCCCAGGAAAAACACCATCTTGACACAGGAAAAGAAAAAAAGTAGTAAAATTAATTCCTATTTACAGAGTTAGTTTGTGTGGTGGTGCAGTGGTCTTCATGCCTGCCTGCAATGCCAACATCCCGGGTTTGGCTCTCAGAGGGAACATAATTTTTTTTTAATTTAACGACTTGAGAGCATTTTCACAAATTAATAAGTACTAGCAAGGCGGAGCTCTGCTGTTAGGCTTGGCTAAATCAATATATCATATTTATCAAATCAACATTTAACCTTGCTACTTACCTCTCCAGATGCCAAAGTGGCAAAATTCTTGGCGGTTTTTGGAACAGTTTTTCCAAACAGTCCAATAACAATTCGTCCTAGCTTTTCATCTCCGTGGGTTATGTCAAAGAACACCTGAATCATTAAACATACATGAATTGTTATTTAAAGGGCAGTCATATGTTATATGTTTGAACACCATGTACAAGTGGTTCACTGTGTGCATATGAACACCAATGAACCAACACCTAGGTATGCAGACATTGATGGTAGGAGAGCAGAGGGGTGCAAGAGTGGGCCGTAGTGGTATGATAGAAAACTTCTTGCAGGGCTCGAGACTAACGGTAGCCAACTAGTCACAGACTAGTAGAAATTCCGTTTTGGCTAGTAAGTTTTGCGCTTTCACTAGCCATTTTGGCTAGTGAAAATTTCAAAGTACGTACTAAAGCACCGGATGGAAACCAAACTAAATATTGCTTCTGATGATCAGATCCCAAAAACAGATTGAGTGACCAGAAACTAAAACGTATTCCGTAGAAGGATATCATAATAGTTCATAATGTTCGTATGATACTTGTTTTGTCCTCTCAACGTTTTTCCCTGCTAATTCCTGTTCTCAGATGGCAACGTTCCACCGTCATTTCTACGTTCAAACGAAATTAACCGTCTTCAGAACGTTTCACCATACATTTCCTTGAAAGGTCCATTAGTGCGTCCATATGATATTTGTCTACATGTTAGTGGGTTGACACAATTCTTTAGTTTTCTGTTATCGACTTTTTTTCCATTAATTGCTACGTTCGTACAATAGTTTCTCTTCCCAGTGTTTTTCTCTACGTAACGTCTTCAAAACGTTTCTCCATACGTAAGTAGGTTCGTCGATTTATTAGTCTAGCCTTCTCAACGTTTCTTGTACATTAGCACATTCGCATGTAACGTTTTTCTGCTCTTCCTAAGGTTTTCAGTGTGTTAGTACATTCGTACGATAAGTCAACACTGCTTAGCGTTTCTCTGTACGTTAGTATGTTCATATGGTATTAGTCTTGTCTTCTCAACGTGGTATGTTAGCGCGACTTTAGTTGTCTCATTTACATTTCTCCGTAATTTTTTGTCCCACTGTGATGGTTTAGTTTGTCCGTTCGGTGTTCTTCCGTACGTCACACATGTTCTTACAGAATTAGTTCTGTCCAATAAATAACATTTCTCCGTAAGTTAGTAGTTGCGTATTTTATTAGTCTCTGTATTTTGGTACGTTGGCAGTGTTTCTCCCTACTGTGGTGCATTTGCAACCAGCGTGTTTGATATGACTTCTAAACGTTTCTCCGTACCTTAGTAAGTTCGTACCTTATTAGTTTTTTCTGCTCAATGTTTCTCCGCACTTAAATATGCTTATAATTTACTACTCTTCTCTTGTAGACATTTTTCCGTACGTGAGTTGAGTGCTGTATCAGTCTTGTCTTTTTGACGTTCTCCGTAACTTACAACATTTGTATAATGTTAGTCTTGTCTTCCCAACGTTTCTCCATACGATGACATGCTCATATAAGGTTAACTGTTTGAGTTATTCGTCATAATCTGACTGAAACGGAAAAGAGAGGCGTGAACTACATCGCACCTGGGAATTTGCCCTGAAGGCACATAGTACTTTGTTTTCTGCGTGTGAGGATCTTTAACCATTGGAAAGAATAGTCAACAATCAAGTTCTTCACTCTTGAGATTACAGAGAGGCATGTTTGCAGTACTTTACTCGGCTAAAAATTAGACATATTTGCACAGTATGAGATTATGCACAAAAGTCTGGCTAGTGAAAATTTATTTTGGCTAGTGAAATCAAACCTCTCACTAGCCACTTGGCTACTAAGCTGAAAAGTTAGTCTCGATCCCTGTTCTTTATTGATCAAATGGTGAGTGAAGATAGTATACAAGAGGCAGAAGAAATCTGAGTATGGCATAGATTGTTGTGAAGAAAGCATATGATTTGGTAGATCATAAGTGGCTGGTGAAAATGATGAGAGTTCATAGATTTCCAGAATGGGTATGGAAGGCTGTGAGAGGACTGTGTTTGAGATGGAAGACAAGGATCATGGGGAAAACAAAACAAGGAAATGAAATGTTGGAAGTTATCAAAGGTCTTCCACAGGGAGATGCGCTGTGTCTGAGGCTTTTCACGATCTGCCTCAATCCGGTGGCATGGAAGATGAAATCAACTGAGGGTTACAGATTGTCTAAGCCTATCTCCACCAAAATAACAGATCTGCTGTATATAGATGATCTGGTTTTTGTGCCATTTGAGAACAAACTAGCTACTGTATTGAAGTCTATGAAACTAGGGACGAGGGATGTAGGAATGGAACAAGAAGAAATGCACAGTGATACATATCAAGTGAGGTACTTTGGATCAAAGCACAGATAACATGAAGGTAGAAGAAACAACAGTGATTGCCAAGCTGAAGATGGGAGAGCATTACAAGTTTTTAGGAGTGCTACAAAATCTGAAGCAAAAGGACAAACTGGTCTTGAAGTGTGCTACTGAAGTATATCTACAGAGGATGTCAGTTATTTGGTCCAGTTCCTTATCAGACTATAACCGAGTCTGTGCCTCAAATCAATTTGCACTTCCAGTGCTAACGTATCATAGGAGAATCCAACAGTGGCCGATAGCTAAATTGCAGCAGATAGACAGAGAAACAAGAAAGAACATAGTGGAGAAAGGTGGGAAGCATCTGCTAGGTTCCAAGTCACTACTGTACCTCCCGAGGGAGGATGGAGGATGAGGATTACAATCTGTGGAGAATGAGTATAAATTAGCAAAGATCAAAGTCCCTGTCAACTTGTGTCAGAACACAGATCCCACTATGAAACTTGTAAGACAGTTTGAGGAAAACTCAGCTCAATCTGGACACCACTCATTGCTTAAGGATGCGATCAACTACGCAAAGGAATTACACCTTGATTTGAAGCTGGGTGAGGGTGAGCTGTCACCGCCGTGTCGTACAGTGGATGGCAAAGAGACCGAAGGAAGAAGGATTGGTACCTGTGCTAAAGAGTCCCAACAAGAGCAGCTGCATCAAGAAACAGAAGAAGAAAAGTGGCAGGGAAAGTCATTTAAAAGCAGGTGGAGTGACATACCGGTAATGTTAAGCAAGAGTTGCTTTGACTGGATGAAGGAGTGGAAAACGTGTCCTTCAAGTACCATCGCAGGGATACATGAATTGTACCAGCAGCTTCTTCCGACTAAGCTATACCTTCATAATAAGATGGGAACCAACCCCAGCTCAGACGTGCTGCGTAGAATGTGTGGCAGTGGCCCTGAGAGCATCCCCCATATCCTTGCACGGTGTAGTACGCTGGCTAAGACAAAGTACATTGCCAGGCACAATGCATCTTTGAAGGTACTATTTTTCGAGCTGCTCAAATATCTGAATTATTTTAATACCAAAAAGTTCACCATGGTACTGGGCAGTGCAGGTGAAGCCCATGTACGAGAATGAACGAGCCAAAGCCTTCTGGTATAGCGGTCTACGCTGAGAATACGGAAGTTAGAGCAAACAGAATTGACACAAGAGCAATTTCACAATCAGAGGAAAAGTGTATTAGCTGTGGAGATGAGCTGCCCCTGGATGGACAATAGGATGGCTAAAGACAAAGAGAAGACTACCAGGTACGCTGCTCGGCGATGGGAGCTTAAGCAACAGTATCACGGATATGAGGTGAAACAGTACATCATTACTGATGTTCTGGGTGGATGGTCTGCAGACCTTGAGGCAAAGATGAAGGAGTTAGTAGAAGAACGAACTAAGCATGTACTGAAGCGTATACAGAAAGTTGTTTTGTCGCACAGGGACAATATTGCTGGCTTTTTTAAAGATTTTGTTGTGGCGCGAAATGGACTTTGATTTCTATGTGGTTTCAGAGAACGAATTTTAAAATTTTAAAGTACAAAAGATACTTTTTAGATTTCAGTGTGACAACTTGTAAAAGGAATTATTTTTTTGGCTTCTATTCATTTGAGGCGTTTTAGTATTTAAGAGACTTTGAACATTTAAGTGGCATTAGTGCTTTATATTCATTTTAGTAGAAGTTACCTAGGTTTTTTTTCGAAAATTAGCTGCATAGGCTACGTTCAGGCCCTGTGCATGCTACTTAGGGACCTACAATGCAGCATAATTATAAACGTCTTGTACCGCTATAATAATAAGCAGGAGATCAAAATGATAGATTTGGAACTGCTAAGCGGTTCTGGTCATCCCAGCAGTGATTGGTGCACTGGGAACAATCTCAAAATGATTTGAGAAATAGTTGAAATAGCTAGGAAATGTCCTACAACATGGAACTTTTGAGCGGGTGTGTTTACTGGCTACCGTTAAAATTCTTTAGGAAAGTTCTGGACACTTCAAGTCCAGATCTCCAGAAGCTACAGGGAACCTTAGGTCACAGGTTGTGGCTCGATGCTCTGTGGTACTTCCTGCAGAAGCAGTGACTAAACAGAATAATAATTAAAACAATAATAATCTTTAAGAACTTCCTCTTGACATTTAAAATTCTCCATGGCTGGGCACCATCATGTCTCTACAACCTCATATCTGTTGTGTTGCCTGGGCGCTAATCTGTGCCATGACCACCACAGAACTTTGTTGCTCCATCCAAGTTTAATTTCTAAGAAAATTTGGTGACCATGCTTTTATGATAGCTGCTCCAATGCTTTGGAACATGCTGCCATATGAGGCTAGGAATTGCTGCTCACTAGTACCATTTAAGACCATACATGTAATCAAGACGTTTTTGTTTAAAGCATTTTAATTAACATTTTACTGAATTAATTTTTTACCCTTTCATGTGCTATTTTATGCTTTTATTGATTATTTAAAATGTGACATAGTTTTATTGCACGACTGAACATTTCACTGGAGCGTGCGAATCATAATTCAATTCATAATTCAATAATAATAATAATAATAATAATAATAATAATAATAAGCACTGGTGGATTTGAGTCATATCAGATCCATTATGTAGCTTTATATACTGGGCTTGTACATAAAAGCATTATGTGGCTTAACACACTCTCCTGCACATGTTCGTCTGATGTCTGAAAGCGATTTTTATTGATTGCATGTGCCGGGTGCTTTACTTTCTGCACGACATTGTTGCGTTTCATTCGTCCTTGAAATCAAACATTATCAATCGCAGTGCTTTCAATAAGCACCGACGGCCGACGAAAAGTGTCGGCTACTTCGCTCAGAGAAGTCGGCTACTTATTCCCTAAATCAAAGTAATTTAAAAAGATTCTTTCAAAGGATATTGTTGACACAGTCGGTTACTCATTTAAACCAGCTCCCTACTTCAAATTTTATTGAAACCCCTGCAATCGTATTAAGCTTAATGAGTTTATGAACAAACCTTTTCTGTGACTAAAGGACCCTTTTTCGTCTTTCCAGCTTGCGAATCATCAGGGAGAAGAAGAAAAACCAAAGCACAAATAGCAAAACTAACTACTGCTATAATTTTCATTATTGTGAAAGCGCGAAAACTCATTCAAATCAGAGAACTACCTCCAGCAAAAAGTCTCATGCCCACTGCACTGTGCGAGACCTGAATTGAAGAAAAAAGATATTTCTCAGGACTATTCCATGATGCTTTGGGGCAGATAAACCGGAAGTGGTCTGCTTGTTCTTGTCATGCAATCCTTCGGATTTTCAAGTTCTAACCTGGCTTAATAGTGTGGATTAAATTTGAAACAAGATGAAGAAATCCCCCGCTAATTACAATAAAAACCCGCAAAAACAAGCACTGATTTTAAAAAATAACGACAATTTTAACCCCTTCCGCGTCCTTCCGCACACGCATTTGAGTTGTCGAAAGTCTATTGGTCGACAATAATCTGAAAGATGATTGGTCCACGCAGGTTCCATTGCCACATTCAAAACTTGGAATCGTCTGGTGCTACATTCACGAATGTCCAAAATGTCGTCGTTGTTGTACCTTGTTGCGATGGCCTGTGCGTGTTTCGGCGCTAAAGCCGCCGATAAAGACACTTTAGTTACTAAGAAAGTATTTTTTGACATTACAATCGGTGGCGAGAAGGCTGGCAGAATTGTCATTGGATTGTTCGGGAAGACTGTTCCAAAAACTGCTGACAATTTTTATCAACTTGCAACCCACGAGGTACAGTTTGTGTGGTGATTTTAAAGCTTATATTTTGTACAATATGATGCTTCAACTAATCTGAACTTTCCAATGCTATATGTTACACTGCGAGACTATATAACTTTAGTTATTATGCTAGACAGCCCGGACATTTTCATGATCACAGCACTGAAACGATATAAGCTTAGGGCTTAATATAAGCTTATTGAAATACTGCTAGGCCTGGGCTCTAAGTCTTATGTTTTATACAAACCATGTGGTACACGTGTGCTTTTGTTCAGGTAGTTGCAGTTCATAACCTTTTCTTATTAAATGACCAACAATCAATCTACATAAAGAAGCAATAAACACTGAAAGGATTTTACCTGAGCCTGTAAGAATATAATAATTATCTTACCTTAAGGTGATTCCGTCGAAGTGAAAGTTGTCGAACAATTTCTTTTAAACTCTCTTTGATTCTTTCTTCTGCCATACATGTATATATAAAGGTTAATGTTTAGCAATGAGCAGCCAAGGAATGGGTCACCATAACCGCAACAGAGATAAGATCTGCTTAAGTTACGCTACAATTGTGTGCGTTTTTGGGAAAATCCGAATCCGGATTCTTGAATCCAAACCAAATACGGATTTTGCGTTTTGTTTTTACTAAAATCCAAAAACGGATCTTGAATCCAAAGAATCCACTCCCTGAGTGGATTCTTCTGATCAAATCTAAATCTGGATTTTTGATTCATGATCCAAGCTTGGGAAAGAATCGGAAAATAGTACATCTGTCAAGTGGTCTTCCATGCAATTTGACTTGTTTCGCGATATTTTCACTTGATCTTGCGTACCAAACCTTCGATTCAAGAAAAGAAAATTCCGGTGATTATTCCGTGAAGTTTTCTCCAAAATACATAAAGAAAGATTAATGCGTAGGGATAACTTCATTTGTGTTCCATTTCATGCTTTAATTCAGGGACTGACTTTTATGATTGCGAATGCAAATAGTGAGTTCAGTTTTACTTTATTTATTTGTTTATAACTTATTAAAATTTTGTATTCCATTTTAATCAAATTTTAGGGCAGTACTTGACAAATATCCTTCTGACATAAATATTGCGTGCCCCCAGCCTGTCTTGTCATAACAAAAATAATAATCCTTTGCGAAGGGCTACCGAATGAGCACTTCAACGCTTATTTTTATGGCGAAATGACATTTATTTTGGTCAACGGCGAGACAAGCAAACGGCAAGAGAAACAGTTATTTGCCGACTGGCGGCTGGTAATTTTGAAGACGAAACGGTCTCAGTACAAAATATAATTTACCGCATGACGGCCGAGAAGTTTAAATAATACGAAACAAACTCGACACAAATGCTTTTTGTTGAATGAAAGCCGAGAATGTTGAGGACGAAAGAGACTCAACACGAAAATACTTCTGAATGACAGGGACAAAAAGCGGGACAAAATAAAATAAGTATCTCGAAGACAAGATTTCTATGCGAGCTTTCCGTGACTCGCTAATTGGAAATCACTTGTCTGCAACAACATGTTGACAGTCGACAAATCGCACTTTCTTGATTAGCAAAAATATTTCGAGGCTGATAAGTTTTCAACCTGTGACATAAATTCAAACAGAATTATTCTCAGCCTTACAGTTTAATTAAAGCTTTCCTCAAATCTCTTGTGTTATAGACTGGGAGTAGTCTCTAATTTTGGCGATTGTGATTGTGGGGCAGGCAAAATACACACGCGCGCGCGAACGTTCGAGGAGACGCGCAAGAAGGGAGCGCCAAAAATTTTCGGCGCTCCCTTCACGTCACGTCGCCTCGAAATTTCTCGTGCGCGCGTGTGTTTTGCCCACCCCACAATCGCCATCGTCAAAATTAGAGACTACTCGCAGTCTACTTGTGTTACGACCGAAGTCAGAATAGTATGTTGTGGACGCGGCTGCCATTCAGTAAACATGTTAACTGAAGCGAGGCAGACAAGGCTCGGTTACATTTGAATTTAGCGCATGCTCAACAGGGAAAGTCGAGGCGGCTGGCAGAGGTCCCTTCCTCTTCCCGACTTATTAAGGTTGAAGGAAGATCGAAGGGCTTCTGCTCGCAGGGTATAAAGGGGTACGTATCAGTTTTGAAATGTTTAATCCTTAAAAAGGGTCAGGGTTTAAGGACCTTTCCAGCACACATGACCTATTGTAAACTGATGGGAGTACAGTTTGTGTCAAGCAAGGGGATAAATTAAAGAGTGGGTATAGTGGGAGTCCACTTTTACTGAAAATGAAACAGTCATTTCACGTACATTTCAGTTCATCATCTTCACAACATTTTGCGTGATGGCTACAAAATCTCAATTTACAACAATTGAAAACACTCCACAGGTAATAATCATGGCAAATCATGGCTCAAAGCTGCTCAGCAAATCCCATTTGACAAGAAAAAAAACAGCCATTTCATGTTTCATGGCAAATAAATATCACTATTTACAGCTCAGGAAATACTCTATACCCCGCATTTTCAGTGAACAGTAATTTGAAACTGAGAAATACATTCACCAATCACGGGGCGTTTACGTGTTTTTGTAAAATTAAATTGACCTACTTGTAATGCTGTTACCAATATTGAATTCTAGTATGTTGCGTGGCTCAGTTGTTTTCTCATGCGGTTCATGTACATTGCTGAATTTCAGTAAGTTGAACCCAGGAAATACCCAGTAAAGTATTGGCTTATAAACAAACTGTTTAGCCTTGAAATCACTTTATGTAAACTCTAGGTTTTTCAGAGAACGTTGTTTTAATTGAAAACAACAATAATAATAATAATAATAATGATAATGATAATAATAATAACTATAACTATAGCATACAGGTAATATAATTATAACGTATACATAACCTTTGCTGTATATTTACTTAATGTATCTTTAATGTACACGATGGCTCCGTTAAGCAGACGAGGTGAAAGACTATGTGGGTTGGAGGCTGACATTGTGCAGGGTCCACTGTACACATATAATGCCAGACCTGTCTTGTTTCCAGTTATCTCTCTTATTATTCCTTTCTTCATCATTTGCATGCCTTGCCCCCTTTTTGCAAAGTAAGAGAGATGTCTGGCCGTAAGGAAAATGCATATGGACGACTTTGTGAATAAGAATTATTTGGAAATTTCGATCAAGAGTTTTAAGTACCTGGCCTAATTTTTATCTCCTTTACACAGAAAGGCTTTGGATACAAGGGAAGCATTTTCCATCGAGTCATTAAGGACTTTATGATTCAAGGTAATTCCTGTTTTTATGAGTGTCCAATCTTTGTAATCAATCACCTAAAATCTTAAAATAATACTGGTGCTACATTTGTATCTTTAATTTAGGTGGAGATTTCACCAACAGAGATGGTACTGGAGGTAAGAATAAATTGAACATGAGAAATGATGAATAATTGCTGTTTTACTCAAATTCTTCTGATATCTTGTTAACTTTGGTTTTCAATGGTTTTATTTTCTACACCAGAATTGAGCAAACAACAATGATACTATAAGTATTATCTATCCACCTATAAGCATTTTGCATCCATTTCTTGTGTTACACTTTACCAGCTGAACCTGTCCAGCATAAAATAAAACAAAATATCAAGAACATTCTGCAAAATCGTTGACTTAACATGACACAAGCTAATAGAGAACTGCAATTTTATTCTTTGTTTAAAACCGATCACAGCTGTTCTTTTCAACTGGAGTTAATTATTAATATTCAACACAGACAGTAGCAAAATTAAGTTCAGGTTTAGTGTCCCGAAAACTTCTGAAAACTTGAGAATAAATGTTCATCCAATGAGGTAGAAAATAAAATCCACTTAAATCCTTTTTGTCTGTGATTTGAACAAATGTATTGATGATGTACCAGTAACTTTCACCTATCCCAGTTTTAATACCTTAAGTGACCATGATAAAATATTTCTTTTCAATATTATAGACCCATTTATCTGCAAGAAATTAAGGTTATTTTATTTTGTAATCTTTCCAGAGGAGAAAAAATTCATAGTTATAATTCATAGCATTTAAGATAGTTTTACTTTATTATTGCATTACTATTGTCACTATTACCTTAATTTTTTATTGTAATACCATCCTATGTCTATGGAGTGCAAATAAATAATTATTGCTGTTGTTGTAGTGGCATTACCACTGTGCAGGAAAAATATCATGGAACTTTCTGTTGATGGCCAGAATACACCGGTATTCCTTGAATTATGCATTAATAAATTAATCGGACTCCTTTGCTTATTATTAAAGGTAAAAGCATCTATGGTGATCGCTTCAAAGATGAGAATTTTAAGCTGCAACACTATGGTCCAGGCTGGCTGAGTATGGCAAATGCTGGAAAAGACACAAATGGCTCGCAATTCTTTATCACAACAGTAAAAACAGAATGGCTGGATGGTAGACATGTTGTATTTGGGAAAGTGCTGGAAGGAATGGTATGTTAAACTTAACTTCTGTACAGATGTACGAATCACAAGGCAAAAAACACAGCTTTAGAGGTTCTTAATGACACACAGGCCACAACAAGAAGAAAGACCACATCATGGTTATTCTGTTCCAGTATACATGTAACAATTACTAAAATAATATCATTTTTTGTGTCTGTTGTTTTGTAGGATATTGTCAAAAAGATAGAGAAAACTTCAACTAATAGCCGTGATAAACCCAACAAAGATGTTGAAATAGCTGACTGTGGTTCACTTCCAGTCGATAAACCATTTGTAGTTGACAAGAAGTAACTTATCTGGTATGCATGGTACACTGCCCTTAGGTGTTAGTTATAATGGAAGATTTTCCTTTAGATCAGAGAAGTGAATATCTGATTTAAAAGCACGGGTGAATTTGGGTTTTGATGATGTTTTGATATTTGTAAGCAATGATTAACTGAGATCGTGAGTGGTAGACTCTGTTGTTTTGTGCTTGTTAGCAAAATGTATCATTTCCTACTTGTCAGAAACCTTGGAATAAAACATCAGTCAACAGACTCTTCTGTCCTGTGTTGTTTGTCGTCACATAGCTGGTTATATTTTTGTGGCTAGCTGGGTTAAAATACCGCTCACAGGTGGCAGCAAAATTGGAGCGATGGTGGAGCACCCGTCTTCCAGTTCCAACACCTGCCTCCTCGCCATAAGTGGTCTGAGTTTGATAACGTTTTTTGCTTTGCTTCAAGGGATTTTCTCCTTCTCCATAATGTATGGCCCCGTCAATTCCAAGCGCGCTCATCCCCTCCCCTCCGGGCATTTGTCGGGCATTTTCTGACTTTTCCTTCCCAAGGGTGGGGCATTTACTAAAACAGGTCAGCCAGGGGGTGGGGCATTGTCAAAGCAACGTTATATTTCGGATTTTAAAAGTCGTACATAATACGTTGTTCATAATTAAATTTCCTGATTACCCCCAATATACAAATATAAAAACTGAGTTGGTAAACGTCATTTGGGTCGATCCCGCACTTTTCAAGTGAACCGGAACCTACCCCCACCCCCACACCTACATGTTCGGTCGCTCCCAGGGTCCTCCTCTTCCCGCCCCCTTGGAGCGAGAGTCCACTTCCGAACGAAAAGATGGCGGAAAGAAGCTTCGACAGCTTTGTGGGATAAGATATCGAATTCAGTTATAAAATGGGGTTGGAAGGCCTGCACGGCTACTATTTCACGTTTTCGTACGCTGCGCGTTACATATCTCGGTCTTTCGACCAATTTTGCTTCTTGTATTTCTGTAGTGGGTTTAGTTTGGAGGATTTTTATATAGTGACTGAATTGAGCCGTTTCAACTTGAAGGTCGCATTTTTAAAAGTATGATCTCGGCGTGATATCGATCTTTTTCTGATAACTGTATGATGGAGTCAGTCAAATTGGACCTCTGGTCGTCTGTTACGCGACTTAATGCGGTTTGGTTCGGGCGTTTGCACTCTTCCAGAAGCCCCACCGTGGGGATTTGTACGTATGAGCTGACCCCACTGTGGGGCATTTGCAACAAATGGCCGGGTGGGGGGGGGGGGGGGTATGAGCGCGCTTGCAATTGACGGAGCCGTAACATATTTTCACAATTCTAATTCTATATATAGATCGAGACACTGCATGAAAACCACAACTCCGCAAACCGAGGCATTGGCATCAGGAATCTCCAGGATCGATCCCTTTGCTGATTATATTACTGCAGTTTCTGTTAATCCATTTTTAAAATGACGAACTTAAAAAACACGAGACAGCTTTTTAAAGACATGTCTTGTGTTTTGTAATCCATTTACAAAATCGCACTATTATCGGGATATCTTCAACAAATTCACATTCAAGAGAACAGAACGACCCCTATCAGCTTGCTATTGCTTCTTGTATCAGCTTTATTGGGAAGTAAAAGTGAGAGAAAAGGTACAAAAAGAAAGGAAAATGATCAATATGCCAGGTGTAAGCCCTTGGTTTTCGTAAACCAAGGGGCCTGTCGCGGTAAACTAAGGCCCCCGCCAGACAAACGGATGCAACTAGGGGATGGAACATTTCCATTAGGCTCGATTACCAGCCGCTGTTCGGGAAATGAGCCCGCGCTCCTCCCCCAAAGAGGAGAGGAACAAGACCGGACTCGGGAGAGCGGCGGAAATCGAGCCTACATTTCCATTCAACAACGTTCACTTTGTTGAATTCAACATGTTACACACGTTACACCAACCTTTTGGAATGATGTTGGATGGCGCTGAACGGAATTTGATTACCATGTAGCATGTTGAATTCAACAGCGGTGAACGTTAAAAATTGAGTAGTTGTAGTCGGGAGTTGTCTTAGTGAAGTAAAAAGGTTTGACTCTGACTTGTTTTCAAATACAGTGGAACCTCGATTTAACGAAGTGCCAGGGGACTGGGGCAAATTGGTTCGTTATATCGAGGTTCCACTGTATTTGCTCAGTCAGAGTTAAACCTTTTTACTTAAATTGTTGAACGTTGGTGAATATAAATGTTGTATCCGTTTATCCGGAGCCTAAGGCCCGTATTCGGGTCGACGCAAATAATTCGGCAGTTGATTCAGAATGCACGAGGGATTTGACATTGCATGCTCCTTTTTTTCAGATACTTTTTTAAGTGTTTTCTAGTGTTTTTTGTTTTGTTTTTGACACACGTGTAAAGCATGCATTTTACTGGTAGCTAGGTTTTTAATCGAAATGTTTTCGTTGTCTTTGTAAACCGAAAATCACATTCGAGAGCTTTCCAAAATTTTGTAACCCCTTTCACAAACTTTCGCCAGTTACTAACTTGGCGATATTTTTCTAAAGGTGGAAAATTGGGGTTACTCATTAATTGCTTCCTAAAATACACATCACAAAGAAACAAACTCGAAGCGCAGGTCATTTGTAAAACAAATGCTAAAAAAGAGGTATCGTGCCAAATTTGGAAACTAAATAGGGGAACAAAAGCCGCGCATGCGAACCTGGAAAGTGCAGGGTTTAGCCCCTTTGGTAGGGTGGGGTGAGGTGTGTCCTGAAACAGGACTAGGACCACCTGCTGTACGCCAATCAGAGCTGTCTATAATGCGTGAATCATGATCTAACGTATTATCATTATTCAGTATGATAACGTCTTAATCGCTGTAGAACTGGCGGGTCGTCACAAATACAAACCTGTCGAACTTTATACCTCGAACTTTTGATGTGCCGAATCTAATGGAGTGAAGGAGCACTTGCATTAAAATTCATTAATCCCTCCACGTTTTATTGGCAGTTGAGACTCCTTTGTTCATATTATTTAGCCTTTGTGTGGTTATCTGGACAGAGAGTTCTCTCGTGTGAGAGTCAGATTGTAAAGTGAAACGTAGGACGTTTCCATTTACAGAAAATTTCTGGGAATCTCGGTCGGAAATTTCTGTGCGGTACAAACGCGTACATTTGCATTTTTTCATTACTTGTTACTGCTGTCTATTGTCCGCGCAAACCATTCAGATATCACACACAAGCATGTGCACAATTTAGAATTTGAAACAATCCAGTTTAACTTTAGTGCATGCTTTCTTTATTTTCTTCGAATTAACCTTTAACGATTCTTATTAGCATATACTCAGTGAATCAGGGTTTGCGAAATCATTATAATAATGCCTGCGAAAACAGCTGTCAAAGCCCTGGAACTGGTATCGGAGCACCGTTTGGAACATCCCAACCGAGAAAACGGTGCTATCTTTTAAGAAGTTCCTTTTCTCCCAGAAATTTTCCACTAGAACGACCCAAAAAGTCACGTTCCATGATTTTCCTTCAATTTTTTGTAGTGTTACATACCATCGAGGTTGAGGGAGTACTCCATAGAATTTTTCGCGTAAGAGTGCGTCACCCGGTTCTCCAAATGGCAATCCCTGACCCTGTCCTGGAACAGAACATTTAATTTTCCAACACCCGTTGCCTCTAAAATCCATACCATTTTCATACCCGTGCCGTAAAGTGCCCATTTTCAGATACCCGTTTTCAGACCATACGTAACGGCTCAAAAACCATACACCTTGGGGGACCTACCCCGGGACCGCAGTATGAGCGCTTAGAAATCTGGTACTGAAATCGGCAATAAAGGCCAAAATTCCGGGATCAAACTTTGTAAAAAATTAAGGAAAGAAAAGAAAGAAAACAAAGTTTGTCTGTGAGAGGAGAAAATGCTAGTTTTAGTTCCTCTGGTTATTAAATTTACACCACCTGGCCAGTGTACGCACAATTAAGGGGGGAATATACCTGAATTTTGAGGAAATAGGATAAGATTTAATCTCCTATTTAAACCAAGAGGTTCCAAGGTTTGACCTCTTTCGATGAGGTATGCCTCTCTAGCTTTTCGTACACTGTCACGGTTAGATTTTATTAGTTCAAAGGGAATAAGTTGTATGTCATTAGCATTATGGTCGTTTGAAAGAAAATGTTCTGAGACTGCAGTAGGTTTAGAAATGTTAGTTTGTTTGTCAACAGGTCTACGACGTTCGTTGAAGCGGTCCTTGAGTCGTCGTTTGGTTTCTCCTATGTATTGTTTGTGACAACGATTGCATTGTACCATGTAGGAGAGATGAAAAATGACACTTTTTCGGGTTTTTCATCCTCCGTGTTTGTTTGTATTTTCAATTGTATTTTTTTTGGTATTTGTTAGGTATTTTCCACTTTCTTATTTCTAATTGTAACGAATTTAGAGTTTAACGCGGTACGTTATCATCACGTATCCTGCTTATGTTATATCTTTTTCAAATTTTAAATCGCAACGTTTTTAGCCCGTTCCAGGCGTTCAGATATATAGATAGCTTCTTTAAATATAAATTTCAAATCGTAACGCCAGTTTTTAAACATTGTAATATAAGCTGTTTTATGTCGTCATTCGTCATTCTAGTATCATATTTTATACCCTTAGTTTAAATTGTAACGTTTTTGCCCTTAGAGTCATTCTTTGTAAGACCCTGAAGAAGAAAGGCTGTGCCTTTTGAAATATTGGTTTAAATATACAGTTTCCTGACCGTTGAATCAGCATTGCTTTTTTATCGTATTTGGTTATTAATTATTAACTTTAACATTTAATTTTAACTCACCTTTAATTCTTAACAATTTCAATTTTCTTAAAATTCATCAATTTTCTTAAAATTCATCAATTTTCCGGCCTCCCCCCCCCCCCCCTTTTCCTTTTTTACGTGTAATTTACAAATCGCGAAAAAATTCGCTCAGATTTATGGGAACTCGCACTATGATCCTATGATAGCATTTTAAGAAAAAAGGCTAAAACGTTTGGGGGAAAAGGTATCCACGTGTAATCCCCCCTGAATACAATCGCATCCTGTGTCTTGCATTGCGTTACGCTTGTCATGTCTCAAGGCTAAAAACAGGACAATCTCCTATTGATCACAGGAACACAGAGAGGTCATTGATCAGAGCAGTGTGTACGTGGCAGTGAATCTGAAACCACATTCACTCTTCGCGCAAAAAGCTATCGGCCTCTGGACTGCTTCTTCGTAGTTTCGTTGATCAGTTCAAGATGATTCTCTTCGTTTGTGTCGTCTGTTGCATTAACGCTCTTTTCGTGCATATTGTCAGTGCCGATTCCGATACTTTGGTAACACACAAGGCATACCTAGACATCAGTATAGGCGGGGAACCTAAAGGAAGAATAGTGATAGGGCTGTTCGGCAAAACAACCCCTAAAACCGTCGACAACTTCAAGGCATTGGCTTCTCACGAGGTACGTACATACCACCTTTTTAACTTGCAATAGTCTTGGTAAACAACCTAAACTTAGAAAAAGATTGTTATGTCGCTTGTGATTAAACGTGGAAGGCTCTTTTCTTTCTTGATTTCCTTTACAATGTGATTCGTTTCATCGGTTTAGTAGCAGAAGTAAATCGATAGTCAGTTAGACTTTTGAATCGAAGCTATACATATTCTAGGAGGAAGGTCGTGGGTTCGATTCCTGATGGGGGGATCGGAAATTTTTTCCGAGGATTTTCATTGTGTATTTATTTTCTATTTCATTCTCTGTAAAAGCCCCAAGATTTCAAGTAAGATTAAAGTGACACGTGGCGCGCTCAGTCCAGTTGACTCCCGGTAACACGAACGTTGGCTCCCACCAAAATCGATTTCCCCTGTATTTCCTTTAGATTTGCTTAATAAATTTTAAACTGTTTTTAATCAGATTTAATAATTTTACCTTCAATAACTCGAAGTTCCCCTAACCCGAAGGGCTTCCTATGGGGCACTGCGTAAACAAAGGCGTTTACATAAAAGAAACAAGTAAAATTTCGAAATGAGAAATGATATTTTAACATAAATACACAAATATAAAAATATGTGACCTCAATTTAAAGGAGCTACGTCACGGATAACGCAACTTGAAAAAGCTGGCAAGTTTTTTCAAGTTTGTCATTCGTAATCCGTCTTAATCTCCCTCAGTCGTAACCATCCTTGTTTAGTTTTGGTTAATTATTACTTCTTTGGTGTTTTTCTACCTTAGGAAACTATTATTTTGAGGTTTCCGTTAATGAGAAAATAATTTTGTCAAATCCGAAAAATAAATGAAAACGCCGTGACATAGTTCCTTTAATATTATCTTTTCCTTTTCAGTTTGGTTATGGCTACAAGGGCGCCATTTTTCACCGCGTGATCAAGGATTTCATGATACAAGGTTTGTGCTCTGTTTTACGTACTGCAGGGTAGCTAAACTTCAGAGCACTGATATATCTGTATTGGCACTGTTTGAGGGCTTTAAGAGTCCCTCAGCCTTTTTTTAAAATATGGTAACCAAGACCGTCTGCGCGACGTAGAAAGCGATGAAAGTTTACGTCACGTCACGCCTTGTTCGACCTAATGAAGATGGGCGCGTATTGAACGTGTAACGCAACAAATGGTTTGTCACGTAAAGCCTCTGGTTTATTTGGATCACCGGTTAGACCTAATGAAGACGGAGACGAAATAAAGCTCTTGCTTCATACGAGTGAACCTGGTGACTAACCTTCCTCCCACGGAAATCTCTTACAGATTAATTTACGAGCAATCTCTTTTGGAAAACAGCGGTTGCCACGGTAACCCAGGTAAGCCTTTGGCAACGGAATACCTTTTTAAGATTTAGAAGGCAATCTCTGTTTCCTCGGTTTTATTTGTGTTCCTTATTATTTGCAAAAGGGCTTTGATATACCTATGATACAAGTTATCCTCTTTTCTGTTTTGGTTATTTTAGGAGGAGATTTCAGTGCTAACGGTGACGGATCTGGATGTAAGTAGACGTTCTTGGGTTTTTCTTAACAAATTGAAACAAGAAGCCCATGTGGCTTAGATGCTGAACCTTTTACGACGTAATATTATAAATATTATTCTTCATATAAGGGTCACCCACAATTTCTGTTCACAAATAGCGTTACTGATGTACCAGCAAAGATTTGACTTTCACACTTCTGTGATGAGAATTATTTCAAGTTTTCGATGGTCTTGAATGTTCTTCCTTGGAGAATGACCTGGGTTCACTGCCATGCCGACTTAGCCAAAACGTTATATAGTAATTTGGCCTTCTAGCTAATGTTTCGAAATATCACGAAAGTGAACTCATTTTACAACCAAAACCGAGACTAGCGGGGGAAAAGAAAATCTTGTCTTGGCATCATCCCGTAAGGTGATATCACAGCTTTTACAAGTTTGTGCTCGTATGTTTCAAAATAGCAACTAGAAAATGTATTTTTTATTTTTCAGCTAAAAGTATTTATGGGAAGTACTTTGATGACGAGAACTTTATCGTAAAGCATTATGGTCCAGGCTGGGTCTGCATGGCAAATGCTGGAAAGGACACCAATGGATCACAGTTTTACATCACAACCGTCAAGACTTCCTGGCTGGACGGCAAGCACACGTGCTTTGGAAAAGTTGTCGATGGAATGGTAAGTTAACTTTTGTTATCAGTGACTTAAATTAGGATCCTGTTTTCCTATTTCTTACCATAAAATAGACAAAATCAGTAATGAGCAACGCGCAGCAGCAAAATGATGGGAAAGTTGACGGGGGCTTTCCGGCACCAGAGGGTATGGTTTTCGAGTCGTTTTAGTCTGAAATAGGTTATAGATTTGGACCAGCCTGGTCAGAAATAGGGTAAGGTTCCTGCGATCTGGTCTGGACTTGGGTATGGTTTTAGAGAAGAAGCTACTTTTTTTAATTACATTCTTCTCTTGAGAAGTGTGTTTTGATTAATATCGGGAATTTGAAGCCTTTCTCAAACACCTGTGCAAACTGAAGCAGTTCCTGGGCGGGTCTAAAATAGGGTATCGAATTTTGGGTCAGGTAAGGGTTTCAAAGAGTGCGCCGCACACCGCACCCAAATTTTCGGCCGGTACTCCCCTCCCCCCGGGTGAATAGCGCAATTGCATATGCTTTAATTCACCGTAAAATCTATAAGCTAAAGGTAAATTTTTTCTCCTACAAACAGAGTGAAAATGGCTGCGTTTGGGAAAACGAATCTTCTTTTTTTTTTTTGTCTACGCTGTAGCGACAAGCGACATGTTAACTACACGCAAAGTACACGACTAAGTCCCATTGCTGTAGGTTTAATTTACACGAAAGAAAATAGAAAAAAGAAAACAACAACAACAACAACAACAGCAGCAGCAACAAATAAAAAAAAATAAAACAAAACAAAAACCACTTGTAGCTTTTTGCATCTATCCTGACAGATATCCGACTACAAAAACTAACAACTTTGTACAACAATGGCTTAGATCCACTGCTCGCATGCTGTTTAGCGGCATTTTAAGTTACTTTCTTTTGGAACGAATTTTTTATGTAGTTAGGTTGTGTTCTCCGAAACAGAGGACAAGACTCGAAAACTGGCCGCACTTCGAAGCAGGCAAATACAGCCGCCTCTTATCGCTCTCGGTCGCTAAAAATGCAACCAGTTTTCGCTCGAACGTCTCCTTGAGCGACTGGCAGCTATGAAAGGTAGCTGTATTTGCCTAACGTTGAAACAGGTGACCGTCAATGCTTTTTTTCTTCCTCTTCAGAAAATCGTCAAAGAAATCGAGAGCATGGAGACTGATAACAATGACCGACCTAAGAAGCAAGTGGTTATCACGGATTCAGGCGTAGAGGATGGCTTCAAATCGCCTTATGAAGTTCCCAAGACGGGTGTTTTTGTATAGCACTCCAATTTTTGCATTTTATCGTCGTGTGCTATTATTAAAAGAAACCCGATTGCTTTATGAAATGTTGGAATGTGTTTGAAGTAAAAATTAGAAACCTCGATAAACGGATTTTGTTTTGAATATAGTAAATTAAGCGTAAAATCTTTGTTCAGTGCTTCTCCTGTTACATTCGATGGGGGACCAGACTGAGGCTTCGGAAAACTATGATACCAGGACTTGACGTCAAATAGTTTAACTCTGAAGTTAGCAGAGGCCGAGTTCGAGTCTAAGAAGAAAAAAATTTGAAAGAAAATCCTTTGGATTCTTTTTAAAAAGAGGTTTTCTTAATGAATTTGGCTAGCAAGGGAAAAACTCTTTTGGAGTAGAAAAGAGCCAGAGCCAGTGGTGCCCTTTTTAGTTTGTGCCGTTGTATGTAAAAGTAGAACATGTAAACTTGCTGAGGCTGTGGATTGTTGTAGTTGATAATGGTTAGTAGCTTATACATTCGTATAAAAGGATGTAAGAATGTCATGTAATAAAGCAAAGGAAAAATATATTTGGTGTAGTGATTGCAGTCGGACGTTTAAACGCGACGAACATAATTCCAGCTGCAATTAACCATATCAGCCAGTGCACTTTTTATTTTTGTGGCTTCGGACCACGTTCACGTGAGTGGAATCTAACTATGCTGGTAACTGGGATTTCTAGATGGGTGCCTCACTTTGCGATATTTGGTTAATTATTGACGTCCATTAGTCAGTAAGCAGCAACAGACGCAGACACGCCTTGCACAGCTGAGGTCAGCCGCCACTTAATAAGCTGCGTGTTGTCAGTTTTTATGACTCACCCTGAACAAATTGGCTAATACAAAAAATAAGCAAGTTAATGGTGCACAAAAAATATCCCTTGATTGGAACAAGTTTGTAAAACATGTCTCATTGTTTACTTGTTCACTACTTTTACAACTTAATTTATAGGTATGTTTGCAATATGTTTTGCCACCTTCTAGTTCACGTTGTTTATTTACAGGTTGGTAAAAGGAAACGTGTTTTGTGTGTCGAAAAAGACTACAGGCAGGCAGTTATGTATATTGGACATGGGAATTGTGAATGTGAAAGGTTATAAACCTTTGAACAGGCAGTCACTCGACACTCAACCTCAGTTTTGGTAACAGAACCTGCAGAATGCAAACTTACCCTAATGACTGAAAAAAAGCAATAAGGCTTCTTGTTCTAAAACAGAGAGTTATTGATTTTTGCAGGTAAACAATAACGACAGTAAAAATAGTTCTCGATAACATTCGAACTAAATTCGCTTCTCCAATCTTTGCTGCTGGAGTTCTTAGAGTGGCGTACACATGGTGCAAGTAATCCCCGACAACTGAAAAAGACAGGGAAAAATACCTGAATTCAACAAAAGAAATGTTGTTAGCTGTACCCTTAAAATTCAACAAAAGAACTGTTGTTAGCTGTACTGGACCTGTCACGCGTGACATTAAATATTAACACCTTCCACTACTTTTCTGCTTCATTAAGTTTACTTCGTTAGACAGAACACTGGTTTACACTGTAGTTAGATCTACCATGATTTTAAGAGTTTCGTTAATTTGCCTGTTACACGTCCTTTTGGTGAAAGCGGATGCGGACACGACCGTTACTCGCAAAATATTTTTCGACATGGCGATCGGAGGGCAGCCGGCTGGTAGGATTGTGTTGGGTTTGTTTGGTAACACGGCTCCCAAAACCGTCACAAACTTTGTGTCTCTCGCGGGAAATGAGGTTTGTTCATCCGTGAATTTGATTTACGGTAATTGGACTCCTTATTCTGTTAACAAGCCAATGTTCCTTTTGGAATTCTCTATTCTTTTTACTTGGTAGTATCGTGTCTTGGTGAAACTGGAGTATTGACTTAAAAACTTCGAGTAACGTTGGTAACACTCGCAGAAGAAAAAATAGAATACATTAGAAAAAAAAATCCGTCACATACGACTCAAAGAACCACAAAAATGTGTGTAGTTATTCCAATTATTCTAATCAGGCGTTATTCTTCTGTTTCCGAGAGTGCGTGAAGCTACTGAATAACTATGCCATGTTTACCCGTTAAGTTATTTCGATAACTGGGTAGTTATCCAGATAAAATTATTGCTAACCTCAGCCTTATTAGTTTATCATATTTAGCACAATGCATAGTTTAGATCCCATCTAACGCTATATTTTTCTTTCCTTTATGAACCCGTGCGAGGTAAATAACTCGGTTACTTGTTCGTTTGGTAACAGCTAACTTATCAGTCCTCTTATCGCCTGTGCTTAAAACCAATTTTAAAATAACTTCTTTGTCTTAAACTTTCCTTTCAGTATGGCTACGGCTACAAAGGCAGTACATTTCACCGAGTTATTAAAAACTTTATGATTCAAGGTTTGTTGAAAATTGTAGTTGAACGTATGTGAAGAAACCTACTTTGCCACCGGGTGATCTTCAGTGTAGCCTTCACCGCAAATAAAATGAAAAACGTAAAGAAGTCAAGCCAGAATATGAGCTTGACTCCCCTTGTTCGTGAGCTTCTAAAACCCGAATTTGAAAACTGCAAAGCAGCCAACAACCTCCTCGAGCAAGCTGTATAAGTTTTACAACTTACCCTGCATGTTACTTGCGATCTTCTCTCCAGGTTACATAATGAGGTACATAAAAGATGACAGATTTGTTTCCCAGTAATACACATTCATAAAAATCAATTTCTTAGCTCAGTATGAACTATGCTTCGCCTATATTCTCTTTCGTGGGAAAGAGGCTTTACTTTTCTGATCCAAGCACCCTTGCAACGTTTCAGCGCTGATTTGGATCTCAGTGAAGTTAACCTCCAAGTTCTTATTAACGACATTAAATGATGGCTCTTCTACTGTTCGCAGAACTGAGGAGAAAGAACGTTTGGAAGGTCTTGATAGAAATAGCACTAACTGGAAAATGTCTTTACCAGCACTTTCAGTCGTTCCTGGCTGACTTCATATGAAGTCTTCGCCTTATACCTTTGTCACCTCACAGCAGCAAACTGATTTCGTCTGTCAAAATAACACTACTGAAATATTACTGATCTTGTAACGTGATCAAAGAAGAGTGCCAGTAAATGACTGACTCTAAAAAGAAAAGTGCCGATCCCAGTCCACGCTAAAGCTGGGCTGTTTAACCTCTAGAGATTTATTTGGCTGGAATCAAACAGTTGCCTTCGAGATTAAATATAACAACGCGCGAAAGAAGAACAAAACTATATAACTTGAATAAGAACTGATGTGACATGACGTTTGTTTATTTCTTTTCAGGGGGAGACTTTACCAAGGGAGATGGCACAGGAGGTAGGTAAAGATCTGTTGGTCAGAAGTGTTTGGTCAGATGAGGACCTGTTAGGGGGGGGGGTTGTCTGAATAATCCATAATCCTGGTTGAATTTTGG
This sequence comes from Siderastrea radians, assembly GCA_964017195.1. Lineage (NCBI taxonomy): Eukaryota > Metazoa > Cnidaria > Anthozoa > Scleractinia > Rhizangiidae > Siderastrea > Siderastrea radians. The sequence goes on along the minus strand of OZ024889.1, from coordinate 32,979,404 downwards.
AAATAATCCGTATCCCAATTTTGTAAACAAATATATCCCTAAAATAAAATTTATACAGTAACCCTTGATTACCATTTCGTGTCACATGAATAGACTCAGGTACAGTATGTCAGGGATGTCAAGGGTTGCATTTCCATACCCCTGACGAAATGTAGGGTTGGTTACTGAGTCTGTGTTGTTAAAAACAGTGACGGGCCTGCGCGACTTTTGTGCGCTTGTTTTAGCCTTTTAAAATGGCTTTAAAATCTAAGCCAGTGGTTGTAACTGCAGTTTTGATTAGTGTTATTTAAACTTGATCCACTTTTTAGTGTTGAAAAGAATTACGGGCCTGCGCGACTCCTACGCACGTATTTTAGTCTTTCTAGAGTTTTGCTCTCATGAGCAAGCTCATTAAGCAATGGTTGCTGTTTTATAAAATGCCAGCTCTTCATGAGTCTTGGTTTTACGTTCGGCACTGTTGCGTTCTGAGTAGTCTTAGAGCCTCTTTTGTGATGAAGCCTCTTTTTACTCCGGATGGACGGTCGGTTGAAAAATGGGTGTACTGAAATGTTTAGTGGGTGTGTACATCTAGCACCGACTCGGCTTTAAATCTTTCGCCTTCGTATTCAGAAGTGTCCAAGAACTTTGTTTCTGTTTCGGATACTTCAGCCGCCAACTTGATATTTTGATGGTGTTTGTTAAACTGAACTGTGTGATCTCTTCTCTGGCTGTGTCCCAGAGGGAGAAGATGTCATCAATGAATCGTTTCCAGATGAGCTGTTTTAAAGCGCTTTGATTTAAGATCTCTACTTCTACTTACCCATGAAAATGTTTGCAAAAGTAACTGCCATTTTCAGTTGGTGCTCGTGGCAGTTCCATGTATTTGTAGGTAGTTTTCTCCATTAGATGGAGTTCTCCACTAAGATAAGTTTGAGCGCTCTTTGCAGTAGACATTTGTTGATGGGACGTTCATATCCGTGAAATGCTTTCTATGCATTGCACACTATGTTCATTCTTTCCTCTTGTGGTATATTTGTATATAAGCTCATAATGTCCATTGAAACAAGGAGTGTGTTCTCTCGAACCTTCGTTTTTCTCTAAGATATTGATGAAGCGAGTCGTATCTTTCAGACATGACTTCTGTTGTTGTGCTATTGGCTGATGGAGTTTATAAACGAATGATGGTAGTTTCTCTGTCGCAACTGGGCCTGGTATCACAGCCTGATACAATAGGTTTCCTGACTGGCCGTAGGCTAGTTTGTGTATCATTGATAGGCTGTAGAATATTGGAATTATGGGGCAGCTATGGTGTTTGACAAAGCCATGTTTTGGTCATTTCATCTATGTGGTTTCCAAGATTAGAGTTCGCTAATAAGCTGTTGAACTCTTAGGTTTGGTTCCTCCACCATACGATTCACAACAGGTCTGTAGTGTTCCCTGTTATTTAGCTGGGCTTGACCTTCTTTAATTTTATCCTCAATGTTAAGAGCTACAGCTGTAGTTCCTTTGTCAGCCTTTCAGTTTAAGGCTAATGTTGGTGTCACGCTTCAGGGCTTGCCTTGCGTTCAGCGTATTAATATTATCCCTTGGCTCGGAATTTTGACCATGCATGAGACCTCACTGGAGATAAAATATATGTGTCCTTCTTTTTATAACTTTTAAGACCTTTTAACACCATTTTATGTAAAGGTAGTCAATGTGATAATGACAGATAATAATCCGTAATTTTAAAATGCAACACAAATAATCCGTAATCCGTGGCCAATAATCTGTATCCCTTCTCTAAAAACCCCTAATAATCTATAATCCTAAAACCCTAACAGGGCCTCTCAGATTCTACTTTTGCTAAATTCTTTCCCTCCACTGGGGAAATAACCGCATTCCACGTGCACATTCTCCTTTCCCTAACGTGGTTGAACCTAAGTATGTAGAACACTCTATACAAGTCAACAACTCGTTGGAAGCCACAAAGATCATTTCATTTAAGCGAGAGCAGTATTTCTTTGTTGGTGGCTTTAAAGCTGAGTCCCAAGGACTTGTTCAACATTGTGGTTTAACAGCATGTCAAGCAGAGCGCAGTTTGGGCGAGCGTAATGGCAAGTTGTACGTGTAAACGAGCAATCTCCTACAGAATCAGTGAAGTTTATGAAACAGTGGTGCTTATCGGAAGGAACGCGACTTCTTGGAACGAGACTGGTACCGACTAAAGCGAAACTCAGACTGAGAAATACTTGAAATACGCGGCATGCGTGTCTGGCTTATTGCGTACGTGATAGTACATGTAATAGTAAACAATTTATTTACTGACGATGACAGGTAACAGTGAACATGACAACTCTGTGGCGCTCACAGAGAAATAAAAAAGTTAAAAGAACTAAAGTGATCCAAAATATTGATAAAATGTATTGGAAAATGATAAGAAAAATTATACACCATAAAATCTCAAAACAGATCTTTAAAATCTGCAATGTAAAATTGATCGAAATTGCTACAGCCACGTCTAAAATAAAATTACAAAAAGTTTCCTCATTAACCAACATGGCGTGGACGATGCTTGTAAAGACCAAAAAAAGAGACCTGCATGCTAAACTGTTGCCACCTGAAAGCTAAACTGTTGCCATGGCAACATCACAGTATCCCAAGTTTCAGTTGTTTCCAGAGATATTCTTGATTTTCTTATTAGTCTCCTCTCTGTAACCACTTATGACATCATCACTTGTATCCTTTTAACTTGAATATCCCTAGAACGAGAGACGATATTACGAAAACACCATTGTTCTTCATTTTGAAAGGCCTTTCAAATACGCTTAACGTAGTTTTTACTGCATAGGCACCTTAACGATAATCAGCAGTACTATCAAAAACAATTATAAAAACAAAACAACTGTCAAAAACAAAAACACTTTTTTCGGAAGAATACAGGTAAAAACGAGTCCGTTAACAATTAGTCGTGGACAGACTTGTTTTTACAATTTACTACATGCAGAAACTTTAAACATTGCAGCATGACGTGGGAGCTTCAGTTTTTGTGTGACCTTAACACACTACGTTAACGTTATTGATGATTATAGGATTCTCTGAATACAAATTTTTTAGATATTCCTAAGTGCCATATTATCTGTTTATCAATTCTCCAGGCTACAGTATTTATGGAAAGTACTTCAATGATGAAAACTTTGATCTGAAGCATTATGGGCCTGGCTGGCTGTGTATGGCGAACGCAGGCAAAGATACAAACGGATCACAGTTTTACATTACAACAATTAAGACTCCCTGGTTAGATGGAAGCCATACGTGCTTTGGGAAAGTCTTGGAAGGCATGGTGAGTACATTGTTGTACAGATCTATAAACCCGTTTGGGCGAACTTGCGCGAACATTTCATGTAGTGCATCTGGTTATGCGTCTCGTAGTTCGTCCGGCATAAAGACTGGAACACAAAGGATTATGCGAAAAAGTATCTTCTGTAGTGCGTTGTTTAAAACAATGCACCAGCTAGACGCGTAATCCAACTTGTGCCAATACCAGACGAACTACTACACATGATGTTCCCCCAAGTGTGTCCCAGACGGATTATACTCGATAATCAGAAAATGGCCATTGCTGGAGTTGGCCACCTGGTTTTCATGAGATAGGACAGGTTGGTTTGGGGATAGAGAATGAAATAAGTTAAGCCACGTCCTCCACTTAACCTTAAAGGTTTGTTCACATAAGGGACAGGCGGCCCTGATGCAATACAGTGCTTCTTTCTCACAGGATGTAGTAAAAAAGATTGAAGGTGTTCAAACGAACAGGGAGGACAGACCACTACAAAGAGTCGAGATCACTCAGAGTGGAGTAATAGACGTTCCAGAACCGTACGAAGTTTCAAAGGACGGAGTAACTGCTTAAAATACTGTTTATTGCATTCTTGCTTTTTAAAATTTTACATTTTAACTTTAGAAACTGTCAACTTTTTTTTCCTTCAAAGAACCATTACATACAATTGAAAACAAACAGAACCTTTAAAAAATTAAAAACTATCTCGCGCCCATTCCCCCCATCTACAATTACTACGAATCTCTTAGATCATGTTAGTGCAGAGTGATTGTATTATGATTACACGATATTTCTTGTTATTAAAGAAGACCTTAAAAATACATTTAATAAACAAAATTACTCTTTGCGACTTGATGTGATCATTTTTGATCCCCGATCTTTTTGACAAAACTGAAAATTGTCGGAGTCTTCTTATAATCACAGTTTATGTGACACCCACGTGACCAATTTGCCTTGTTTGAGGGTGATCGCGCTGGGATACCGGTTACCGCTGACCTCCAATCTTTTCAGGAATATTTCTCCTGAGGTGGACAAAATTTCAAATTTCTTTGATTCTCGATCGTTTTTACGGGTCAGGGCGCATTGTAAAGTCCCTATGGCAAAAGGTGTATAAAAAGGAACTTTATATGGGCAAATAAATTTGGGATCAAATGAAAGGGTGGCATTTGGTGCCGAGTAGGATTGGCCCGAGAGAGCAAAAGGGATGTGCCACAATACCATGTGAAAGGCGTAGTGCGAAGTGCACCACGGGAGACCATCAAGTCCGTACCCAGCTCCAGAGTAGAGTCCGTGGAAGTTCCATTCATCGTTGAGGCTAGAACGCACGTGATCAATAGCTTTCTCTGCTTGCCGTAAGGCGTTTTGAGGGTCGAAACCTGAAATAAGTATCAGATCAGAGAAGCGGGAGGTTAAGTGTTACGTCCGTTTTGAACACTACCACTTGGATAAAAAGGGTTTTGCAAAACACGACTGGACTCGCAGTATGATTTTTGGTGCATTTGCCAAACAAGATATTAAAACATCTCAACAGTTGCAACCATCGCCACCCTCAAATTGTGTGTTCTATGAAATGGTTTCTTCTCTATTTTCAAGTTTAAACTAATTCTGAATTTTGTTTTATTTTTTTGAAGGGTTTCAATGTCGTAAAATAAATCCCTCGATTCCCTTTCAGTAGGGTGACAGCTTACCTAAATGAATCTGCAGAGCTGTCCAATCAGGACTGCCCCCCATCCAGATGGACTCATGCAGCCCCACCAGTTGGTTTAGCTTAGCGGTGCTGATATCCTTAGGACATGAGCCCACGCTCTTGTTTGTCGGGTGCTCAGTGGCCATCACTCGTAAACCGTACGGGGTGTCGTTGATTTCAAGTTCCTTCGTTAGATGTGATTTTAACCTAGACCGGGCAACAACAGCTTGTTGAATAAATTGTATGTTTTTTATGTATGTTTAAGCTGTTGTTATTGTATAAACAAATTTTCCAAGCAGAAAGAGGGAGAGAGAGAGAGAGAGAGAGAGAGAGAGAGAGAGCCAGAGGAAAGGGCACTTTTGTAACGAAAAAAGGGAACTTTTGTAACGAAAAAAGGGAACTTTTGTAACGTCGGGAACTTTTGTAACGAAAAAAGGGAACTTTTGTAACGATTAATGGGGAACTTTTGTAACGACAGGGAACTTTGGTAACGGCAAGGAACTTTTGTAACGTAGAAACAGGGAACTTAAGAAAAGAACCGTCTTGGTCCAACAAGTGTAGTGTTGTTACACAAAAATCAAAACCTGACAATAAGGAAAATTAAAAGGGTTTGGGTTGTTACAAGAATTAAAAGAACATCATATAATTAGTAAACACAAGGAACAAGCGAGCTGGTTTAGGTATCACTAGGTGTCAGTGGATTCTGTGGAAGGGAGAAAGCCTTCTGACATGCTATGAAAAATAATACAACACTTAAGAAAAGGCAAGACCAAGAAGTGAAATTTAAGATTTGTGATTGTTACGGGCCGGTGATAGGTCGGAAAAGAAATAACACAAACGTCTACCTGTTTTCTATCTCACACCAACTGTATCTAAGACTTGCGACGTTTATGTATAAAAATGTTTGAACGGTCTAGTTCCTGTGTACTTCCAGAGCTTGTTTACCTTGAGGTGTAGTATTCACAGCCTTAACACCTGGCGTAATAATTAGTCGCAGGTCCCAAGTGCAGGGTTACCCTCGCACAAGATGCCTCGCAATTTGATTTATGTGCACGTTAGTTTTTTTTTTCATTTTTTATGTCAATCAAATTTTTCTTATTAGAATTTTAATGTTTTTCTTCACTGTAATTATAAGTTATTATAGTCAAGAAACGTTGCAAATTGGTTTTCAAAATCCTGAGGAGAAAATCAATAAATGTACTTGTAATTTTATTCTATCCCGCGTTCGGGTAAGGCAGTGTTCACCTTGCGCTCTTATTGCGTAGGCCCACAAATTGCTACGGAACTTCAGCGTTCATGTGGCATAAAATAGACGTTTATCCAATCTCAACGACGCTTTTCATCTCAGCAACCTATTAATTCAAAAGATGAAGGATAAAAGACTTCTTGGAACTTATGGCCAGCTAACAAGTTAAGTGGCTCCTATAAGGTTCTTAAGTGACTTTCCTTAGTAATTTGTAACTAGTCACTTCCCTACCCTGCGTGTAGCTAAATAGGCAAGGACTTTTCTTGGTCACCTATGTAACGGTATAGATCGGGTAACAGTCTTACAGCTTATGGCTTTAAACCCTATTTAGCTTGGGAGTGGTCACGCTCAATTTGAACGTTAAAAGCTTTCTAATATGCAAGCAAAAGCCACCAAACTGTGTTACTTTCCCTAACATTTATCTAGAAACAATTTGGTGTGACATGTCTTTGTCCATCCAATTTGGTGTTGCCATGGCAACCATATTTTGACAGGTGCTTTTTCACAATTTTAAGTTTTACTGTTCTAAATGAAAAATTTTATTTCCACTTCGTTATCTTTTACATTTTTACACCATTTGAGTCTTCTTATGTTGCTTTTCAATGGTTATTGTCCAATGTTAATGGTTCACGCTCAAGGTTTTGGAAAAAGCAAGGAATTACGTCAGGTGACGTCATCAAATGTTGTTATTGGACCTCAAAGGAAACGTTTTAGGACACCTATATCACCCTCGACATTTTCTTGTCAAGGCTTTAATACTCTCGGAGTTGGATTCAATTTTTGTCCTCACAATTCTTAACCTCGGACGTACAAGGGATGGGGGGGGGGGGAGTTGCCAGCCCCCATAAGGTTTTTCTTGAATTTTTCTAATATGATTCTTCATCAGCACCTGCCATTTTCGGTAGCTGTACGCATATACCTTAGACACATTTTGACCTAAGTTTGGTGAGAATCGTTTACTACGGTTACGAGATATGACGTCATAAGTAGCAGGTGGTCAAGCCATTTTTGAGTAAAACTGCGTGTTGTTAGGTGATAAAAGATAAAGAAGCAAAGTGCTTAATTATGTCATATTCTACTTGTGTAGCATTAAAAATGTCAATTTCCGCCTTTTTATGAGAACTTCTACAATACTAGATGATGTAGAGCACATCACAGACTAAAGGCAAACTCTTTTCAAAACATGGTAACATATAAGAAACCCAAGAGAGGTTCCATCACCCCCCCTCCTCCCATTGTACCACGCTGGGGGTATGAGATTTCCCGTGCGTCCGAGGGTCACGACTTCGCTCGAAAAAAGCTTCAGCTAAAGGGGGAGAAAAGGAAAATTTTAAACTTAATTGTGCTATATGTTACATTTTAAGATCGTTTTGATCATTCATTTATTGGTTTGAATTACATTTAGGCCAATTTTGGTGGTTTTCAGAGGTTTTGACAAGAACATGAAATCTTAGATGACGGATTCAAGATGGCCGCCATTTTGGCAATAATGACGTACTACCCACATCATGTGACGTCATCAGGTCATGTTGCGAACTTCAAAAGAAAGATTTTTGGACGTACTGTCGAAGTTTCGTTGTCGTAGCTTAAACTTTCTTGGAGTTAAGAAGGCGGCATTTTGTGCCTCCTCCAAGCTCTGGAACAAAAAAAGCCCAAGCTGAATAGGATTAAGAATGGACCCTGTAACAGTTAAAAGTGGAATTTTTAGCAACTTTTAACTGTTACTGCCGTTTATTTGAACAGCTGATATTAAATGGCGCGAAATAACTTGAAAATACCGTTCACCACTACAATGTACATAAATAGTTAAAAAATTAAAGCCACTTACATTAAGACCCCATTTGGAACCTCTAGCTAATTAAGCGCAATAATATACAAAGATATCAATCAAGGATAAGTTAAAAACATTAAAAAAAGTCAAATGAAAGCAGAGAAGTATGTACAAAGTTTCCTGCAGACCAGGAAATAGTTCAAAAGGTTGTCCTAACTTTGCGCTACAAATCAGACCGCGTGAAGGCTTGCACTACAAGTGTAGCGGGTGATACTCAATCATCATCATCTTGTTTATCATTCTTTTGTTCATCTTCTTTTTACTTGAAGTAAAAGGAACACATTCTTCATAAATACTTTTACTACTAAATGCACTCCTCTGCAATATTTTATTTGAAGTTGTCCCGGAGCTACGCCCTCTTTCTTGTACGACAAAACTATGGTTGTCTCGGGTACTGTATAAAACTTCACCGTTTTGTGCATTGCTTTGGAAATGTTTCTAAGCAACAGAATAGCTCACAGGCAGTCAGTTGTATATTACACAATTAGTATTACTCGTTTTAACTATAATTCAGCGATACATTGAGTCGTATATACAGTTCCTGCAACCATACACCCTTACCGCCATTACCGCCAAAAGCGCCAAAGTAGAATAAATACATTTCCACAGCTCTAACTCCTCTTCCTTTTTTAGGACAAAGTTCAATTTTTGGTCAACTATTTCTCTCATACTAAAGTTTATTTTGATTGCATTAAACTTTACAATCTCTCAAGAAATTATTGTGAAACCACCTTCTGGAACTTCTAGCAAATAGGGAACTTTTGTAACATCGCCGCTTTTTTGACATTAGTAACTTGAAATCTCCATAAAAAAATAAGGATTTATCCGATTCACTCCAAGTTTTCTTTGTTGCATTGGCAAAAGATAGCTTCAACTTCTTCTAAAATTATAGCGCGATTGACCGACTTAAATTGTCAAACTCATTTGTTCAAATTCGTGATGTAAAAAATGGGCTTTTTCCGAATCGTGATTCTTTTCATGGACATGAAAAGTCAAACACATACACGGCAGATTTTTGTGAGCCAAAATAACTCAGATTTAAAGTGCTGTGGTAATTGAGAGAATCGTTTGGCGCATAAATGGTAAGGCAATAGCTACAATTTAGCACAGAAATGGATTTTATTGCTTTTAAACAAACAGTTACCACAACATAGGGCACTTTCGTAACCTCTCGAGGACACATCAGAGCCTAATACATGCAGATTTGTGTGGTATTAACTGACTACTTGCATGCAGTGGGTTTACAGCAGTAAGTATTCCCATGATTTTATTTAGTTTTTTCTGGAAAGATCTAAGCATAGCTATCATCAAGAGAGACAAAAGTTACAAAAGTGCCCGACTTTTCTTCTGGAGAGAGAGAGAGAGAGAGAGAGAGAGAGAGAGAGAGAGAGAGAGAGAGAGAGAGAGAGAGAGAGAGAGAGAGAGAGAGAGAGAGAGAGAGAGAGAGAGAGAGAGAGAGAGAGAGAGAGAGAGAGAGAGAGAGAGAGAGAGAGAGAGAGAGAGGAAAGGGGGGCACTTATGTAACGAAAAAAGGGAACTTTCGTAACGAAAAAAGGGAAATTTTGTAACGTCGGGAACTTTTGTAACGAAAAAAGGGAACTTTTGTAACGATTAATGGGGAACTTTTGTAACGACAGGGAACTTTGGTAACGGCAAGGAACTTTTGTAACGTAGAAACAGGGAACTTTAGTAACGAGTGTAGGGACAGTGTCGCACAGTCACCTCTTTAATCAACCTAGAAAAATGGGGATTGTTCCAATAGTCAAATCTCTTTGTTGATTTCGTTAAAATACATAGTTACAACCTTCTGTTTACGATTTCTTAACAAAACAAGCTGGATCACCTTCAGCGTCCGTACGGAATTTAAGCGGCAAAATTCCACACGTTTGTCCGCACTATTTACCAACCATTTTTGTTTTAATTTTTACGAAGCCTAACCTGTCAAAAATATGACAAAATTTTTTTTCATGCAGGCAGAATTCATGTACATTATACCTACTAAGGAGCTCTATCCCTTTTCCGGACAAAAAAAAAATCCAATCTTTATCCAGGTCGGATAACCCGAAATGACTGGTATACTGCATTTAGTTGAAACTGCGACTACGACATCTGTTGGAACTTAACGAACACATAAACCCTCAATTTAAACTATCTTTTAGTCAATTTTTTGCTCTAAAAGCAAGATGCAATGAACAGTCATTTTACATAAGAAAAGAACCGTCTTGGTCCAACAAATGTAGTGTTGTTACACTGAAAATAAGAAAAATTAAAAGGGTTTGGGTTGTTACAAGAATTAAAAGAACATCATATAATTAGTAAACACAAAGAACAAGCGAGCTGGTTTAGGTATCACTAGGTGTCAGTGGATTCTGTGGAAGGGAGAAAGCCTTCTGACATGCCACGAAAAATAATACAACGCTTAAGAAAAGGCAAGACCAAGAAGTGAAATTTAAGATTTGTGATTGTTACGGGCCGGTGATAGGTCGGAAAAGAAATAACACAAACGTCTACCTGTTTTCTATCTCACACCAACTGTATCTAAGACATGCGACGTTTATGTATAAAAATGTTTGAACGGTCTAGTTCCTGTGTACTTCCAGAGCTTGTTTACCTTGAGATGTAGTATTCACAACCTTAACACTTGGCGTAATAATTAGTCGCAGGTCCCAAGTGCAGGGTTACCCTCGCACAAGATGCCTCGCAATTTGATTTATGTGCACGTTAGTTTTGTTTTTTCATTTTTTATGTAAATCAAATTTTTCTTCTAAGAATTTTAATGTTTTTCTTCACTGTAATTATAAGTTATTATAGTCAAGAAACGTTGCAAATTGGTTTTCAAAATCCTCAGGAGAAAATTTTATTCTATCCCGCGTTCGGGTAAGGCAGTGTTCAACTTGCGCTCTTATTGCGTAGGCCCACAAATTGCTATGGAACCTCAGCGTTCATGTGGCCTTTCATCTCAGCAATCTATTAATTGAAAAGATGAAGGATAAAAGACTTCTTGGAACTTATGGCCAGCTAACAAGTTAAGTGGCTCCTAAAAGGTTCTTAAGTGACTTTCCTTAGTAATTTGTAACTAATCACTTCCCTACCCTGCGTGTAGCTAAATAGGCAAGGACTTTTCTTGGTCGTCTGTGTAACGGTAGAGATCGGGTAACAGTCTTACAGCTTATGGCTTTAAACCCTATTTAGCTTGGGAGTTGGGGAGAACAAAGTGCCCACGCTCAATTTGAACGCTAAAAGCTTTCTAATATGCAAGCAAAAGCCACCAAACTGTGTTACTTTCCCTAAAATTTAGCTAGAAACAATTTGGTGTGACATGTCTTTGTCCATCCAATTTGGTGTTGCCATGGCAACCATATTTTGACAGGTGCTTTTTCACAATTTTAAGTTTTACTGCTCTCAATGAAAAATTTTATTTCCACTTCGCTAACTTTTACATTTTTACACCATTTGAGTCTCCTTATGTTGCTTTTCAATGGTTAATGTCCATTGTTAATGGTTTCTCAAGGTTTTGGAAAAAGCAAGGAATTACGTCGGGTGACGTCATCAAATGTTGTTATTGGACCTCAAAAGAAACGTTTTGGGACACCTACATCACCCTCGACATTTTCTTGTCAAGGCTTTAATGCTCTCGGAGTTGGATCAATTTTTGTCCTCACAATTCTTAACCTCCGACGTTCAAGGGATGGGGAGGGGGGGTTGCCAGGTTTTTCTTGAATTTTTCTAATATGATTCTTCATCCTGCCATTTTCAGTAGCTGTACGCATATACCTTAGACACATTTTGACCTAAGTTTGGTGAGAATCGTTTACTACGGTTACGAGATATGACGTCATAAGTAGCAGGTGGTCAAGCCATTTTCGAGTAAAAATGCTTGTTAGGTGATAAAAGATATAGAAGCAAAGTGCTTAATTATGTCATATTCTACTTGTGTAGCATTAAAAATATCAATTTCCGCCTTTTTATGAGAACTTCTACAATACTAGATGGTGGCGTCACAGGCCCCCAGCAGCGCCACAACCCATAAAATATATCTCATCTTGTAGAGCACATCACAGACTAAAGGCAAAATCTTTTCAAAACATGGTAACATATAAGAAACCCAAGAGAGGTTCCATCACCCCCCTCCTCCCATTGTACCACGCTGGGGGTATGACTTTTCCCGTGCGTCCGCGGGTCGCGACTTCGCTCGAAAACAGCTTCAGCTAAAGGGGGAGAAAAGGAAATTTTAAACTTAATTGTGCTATATGTTACATTTTAAGATCGTTTTGATCATTCATTTATTGGTTTGAATTACTTTTAGGCCAATTTTGGTGGTTTTCAGAGGTTTTGACAAGAACATGAAATCTTAGATGACGGATTCAAGATGGCCACCATTTTGGCAATAATGACGTATTACCAACATCATGTGACGTCATCAGGTCATGTTACGAACTTCAAAAGAAAGATTTTTGGACGTGCTGTCGAAGTTTCGATGTCGTAGCTTAAACTTTCTTGCAGTTAAGAAGGCGGCATTTTGTGCCTCCTCCAAGCTCTGGAACGAAAAAAGTCCAAGCTGAATAGGATTAAGAATGGACCCTGTAACAGTTAAAAGTGGAATTTTTAGCAACTTTTAACTGTTACTGCCGTTTATTTGAACAGATGATATTAAATGGCGCGAAATAACTTGAAAATACCGTTCACCACTACAATGTACGTAAATAGTTAAAAAAATTAAAGCCACTTACATCAAGACGCCATTTGGAACCTCTAGCTAATTAAGCACAATAATATACAAAGATATCAATCAAGGATAAGTTAAAAACATTAAAAAAGTCAAATGAAAGCAGAGAAGTATGTACAAAGTTTCCTGCAGACCAGTAAATAGTTCAAAAGGTTGTCCTAACTTTGCGCTACAAATCAGACCGCGTGAAGGCTTGCACTACAAGTGTAGTGGGTGATACTCAATCATCATCATCTTGTTTATCATTCTTTTGTTCATCTTCTTTTTACTTGAAGTAAAAGATACACGTTCTTCATAAATACTTTTACTACTAAATGCACTCCTCTGCAATATTTTATTTGAAGTTGTCCCGGAGCTACGCCCTCTTTCTTGTACGACAAAACGATGGTTGTCTCGGGTACTGTATAAAACTTCACCGTCTTGTGCATGGCTTTGGAAATGTTTCTAAGCAACAGAATAGCTCACAGGCAGTCAATTGTACATTACACAATTAGTATTACTCGTTTTTACTATAATTCAGCGATACATTGAGTCGCATATACAGCTCCTGCAACCATACACCCTTACGGCCATTACCGCGAAAAGCGCCAAAGTAGAATTAATACACTTCCACAGCTCTAACTCCTCTTCCTTTTTTAGGACAAAGTTCAATTTTTGGTCAACTATTTCTCTCATACTAAAGTTTAATTTGATTTCATTAAACTTCACAATCTCTCAAGAAATTATTGTGAAAACACCTTCTGGAACTTCTAGCAAATAGGGAACTTTTGTAACATCGCCGCTTTTTTGACATTAGTAACTTGAAATCTCCATAAAAAAATAAGGATTTATCCGATTCACTCCAAGTTTTCTTTGTTGCATTGGCAAAAGGTAGCTTCAACTTCCCCTAAAATTATAGCGCGATTGACGGACTTAAATTGTCAAACTCATTTGTTCAAATTCGTGATGTAAAAAATGGGCTTTTTCCGAATCGTGATCCTTTTCATGGACATGAAAAGTAAAACACATACACGGCAGATTTTTGTGAGCCAAAATAACTCAGATTTAAAGTGCTGTGTAATTGAGAGAATCGTTTGGCGCATAAATGGTAAGGCAATAGCTACAATTTAGCACAGAAATGGATTTTATTGCTTTTAAACAAACAGTTACCACAACATAGGGCACTTTCGTAACCTCTCGAGGACACATCAGAGCCTAATACATGCAGATTTGTGTGGTATTAACTGACTACTTGCATGCAGTGGGTTTACAGCAGTAAGTATTCCCATGGTTTTGTTTAGTTTTTTCTGCAAAGGTCTAAGCATAGCTATCATCAAGAGAGACAAAAGTTACAAAAGTGCCCGACTTTTCTTCTGGAGAGAGAGAGAGAGAGAGAGAGAGAGAGAGAGGGGGGGGGGGGAGGGGGGGGGAGGGGTATTCATTTTTTTTACCGTTAACGAAGGGTTGTTAGTTTTGTGGTGTTTGCTTGGGTATATTTATCCAATTTGACTTTCATCATCTTTATTTGCATTTTCTGGCCCGAAAAGCACACCAGCAAAACAACAATTTGTTATAAAAAAGTAATGACAGTTCCTCACCTGCTAGGATCGTCCAGGTGTCCTAAGCCGAGAGTGTAGGCCCACACCTGTGCATATAGTGAATCACTCATAAGCCACGACGGCGAACCTTTTTGTTCATCCCACCAAGCGTGATAGTAACCGTCTTCTTCGCTCCACAGTTCTTTGAAGATTCTATAACTGGCAAAATCTTTCGCAATGTTAACTTCCTTCAGCAAAGCTGAGTCATTCATAATCTTACACAGCTCTTGGGCCGCGCGCAGAGCTAATACATACATAAAACTGTTAAAGGTAGTGTGATCGTAGATGTCTAGACGTAGCATATCATACGTGCACTGTTGTCTGTAAGGCAAGCCAGTTCCTTTCGTGCCCCCGTCAATCAACCAGTCGACTGCTTTGACAACGTGCAGCCACATGTCTTTCAGGAATTGGCTGTTATTGGTCCACAGGTAAATGTGGAAAGTTTCGATTACGAAGACCGTGGTGACGTCACCCATGATGCGTTGAATCGGCGGGGCACTGTGGAGAAAATGATGCAGTGGCAGTTATAAAGCAACTTGAGAGGCCATCAAAAGAGCCTGCAAAAATTACAAATTGGGAAATAAACATTTACTAATTTGAAATTCTGCAAGAGTGGTGGAAAACATTTTACTTGAATTTGGAGGCTTGAGTAGTAACGGCCTCTCCACTTCCTTATTACATGAAATTCTCGCGACACATTTATTTCGCAATTTCGGAGGTCGTATATTTCGCGATTTTGCGAAAATGTTGTATCTAAAATCACTCAAATTTCGCGATTTTACCAACGTTACAAGTTTGATTATTTCCTTGACAATGTGATTTAACGTTTCTTGAAGTTAGGTAAAACAACTTTATTCAAAAGCATCAACACTAACAAAAACACGACCTTATTACGTCAACAGTAACAACAAAACAGTTCTCAGAAGCTGTTCATGTTTAATATACTAGTTACGTTCTACTTGGTCTTGAGTGGATATTTAACAATTATTCTACGAGGGCGCGCTGGATATCAAGTGATAGATAACCAACGAGGCGCGTAGCGCCGAGTTGGTTATAATCATTTGATATCCAGCAAGCCCGAGTAGAATAATTGTTTTATTAAAAACTTAACCACTATTTTAAAAAAAATTCAAGAAAGAATGGGAAAAAATGAGAAAAGAGATAAAAAGGGAACTAGAATCGATCACATGACTGAACGAAAAAGGCGCCAAAACCTTGCGAAGTGTTGCAGCGTTTCATTGCAAAGCTGAATGAGTCAATGTGAACAAAGTAGCACAAGTTTTGGAAGAAATACTCTAATTATTGGCTCTGAAATATGGTAAATGTTTGGTTTTTCCTGAAACATTGTTGTAATCATCGTTCAAAGCGGATTGAAGCCGTACAATTTCACCATATTAGCTACTGGAGTTGAAACGAAACAACTTTGTTGTAATCTGTTCGCACAACGCGGAGCCATCATGTGCGAGTTTGATCGAACTGAAGACAGAACTAATTTGAGCTTGAAGAGGTAATTTCTATGCAGCTCAGAAGCAAGATTACTGTTGCGAGGAACATTAGAATTCACCGTTATAGTTTGTTAAACGCAAAGCACAAAATGTAGTGGTTATCGGTTTAGAGGTTGCGGACGGAATGGTAAGTTAAATTCAAACAACTGGAAAAGCGATTCAACTCTGTTTACATGGTATCCGATTTCTACCTGAGCATTTGGGCCTGTTGGAACACAGAGATGCAACGAGTGCAGGTAAACCAATGTCAATTTTGCGTGTTAAAGCCGGCCGAAAAAAAAAACTCACCCTTCGTTCCTTCTTGGTAGTTTGCAGCTGTAGTTTGTTTAGTAAGCTTACTTGTTAGACTGCTTCATGATTTTCGCACCTACCGACTCGCCATGAATGTGTGATAGTTTTTATTAAATGCTTCTGCCCATTTCACTGTGTTTTATTTTATGTCTTGTCTTGATATTTTGAAGTGGAAAGCCTTCCTGATAAAACCTACCGTTTGTTCAATTTTAATGACCAACGTGACGATCGAAGAAAGAAGTTAATTGTAAACACAACGCTTAATGCTTAAGTTAAATTCATATTTCTGCACAGTTTCTTGAAACAATTTTGACTTGTGTTAGACGACGCTGTTGGAATTTCTGCTTAATTTAAATTCCCTGTCAAGTGATGTTTCTCTTCCATTTTTCTCGCCGGGTTGCTCGCGAGGAAAAAACTTTCAGCTCACTTTGTCATTTTGTTGTTGAATGTTCATTGACCATATTTGGTCGCAGCAGGTATATGAGCTGATAGCCTAGCTCCGTTCAGCCAATCAAAATGCTAGAAATCCAATATACCTAGTTCAGTTTTTAATAATTATCATTATCCTTCTCATGGAACGCGCTAAAGGACTCTGAAGAAAAATGATGCCATTTAACTTCTCGTACTATTTAAGTCTGATGAGTCATTTGTGTAAATAAATGTCTTGGTATGGATCAACAGGCGGCAATTCTTCGTCCCCAGTTACCGCGTCTTTTATTCCCGCTTTCTCCCATCCTTTCAAAATATGAACCTGGAGTGAGGAGAAATGGACAGAAATTCGAAGTATGAAGAAGGAGCCACTGAATCGACAGTTTGATGACTGCACCAAAAAAGTGTTGCTTGAAGTCGACATGGTAGGCAGCAGTGATGATGAGGACCAAGAAATTGCCTCAGTATAGTTTAAAACTTCCTTTTGCAAACGTTTTTTGGTAATAAATTCATCCTTTCTTTAATAATGGAAATAATGACGGTCACATAATTTGCCCTTCATCTTATGTTCGCGACACTTTAATTTCGCGATTTTTTTTAAATCACGAAAATCGCGAAATTAAAGTGTCGCGTAAATTTCATGTTATAAGGTAAACTGTAAATGGTTTGAACCCAGAAGTCATATCATAAGTCGGGAAGATATGATCGTCCGGGTGAGTGTAGCCTTGAGGAGAACTGTTTGAGATGACATTGACTGTCGTTTCGACCTGACCTGAGCGGAAACTAAGTCATCATCAGAGTCAAGTGAATTGTGAATCGTCAGTAGTCTACAGCCTGGTTGTTCACCTGGCTGGATGACCAATAACATCGTGACTTCGTCCACCAGTCAGGTGAACAACCAGAGACATAACATCTGCTGACGATTCACAATTAACTTGATTCTGATGATGACTTTCGCTCAGGTTGTCGAAACTTTAGTCAATGTCATCACAAACAGTCCTTCTCAGGACTACACTCACCCGGACGATCATACTTCAGCGACTTGTAGTATTAATAGCCATATGCAGTTGCGAAAAGAAAGCCTGAAAAAATCAGGCTTGCCGGGATTCGAACCCTGACCTCTGCGATACCGGTGCAGCGCTCTAACCAATTGAGCTAACAAGCCAACTGGGAGCTGGTCATTAAATTGGTTCGTAATATACCCGGGAAAGATGAAGGTGAAATTATGAATATATGAAAATCATATATTTGAACTGCGGAATGAAGAAATAAATGTAAAGAAGATCCTCGCAGTTATTAACGCAACTTATGCAGTTGCGAAAAGAAAGCCTGAAAAAATCAGGCTTGCCGGGATTCGAACCCTGACCTCTGCGATACCGGTGCAGCGCTCTAACCAATTGAGCTAACAAGCCAACTGGGAGCTGGTCATTAAATTGGTTCGTAATATACCCGGGAAAGATGAAGGTGAAATTATCTCAATTATATAGCTCAATTGGTTAGAGCGCTGCACCGGTATCGCAGAGGTCAGGGTTCGAATCCCGGCAAGCCTGATTTTTTCAGGCTTTCTTTTCGCAACTGCATAAGTTGCGTTAATAACTGCGAGGATCTTCTTTACATTTATTTCTTCATTCCGCAGTTCAAATATATGATTTTCATATATTCATAATTTCACCTTCATCTTTCCCGGGTATATTATGAACCAATTTAATGACCAGCTCCCAGTTGGCTTGTTAGCTCAATTGGTGAGAGCGCTGCACCGGTATCGCAGAGGTCAGGGTTCGAATCCCGGCAAGCCTGATTTTTTCAGGCTTCCTTTTCGCAACTGCATAAGTTGCGTTAATAACTGCGAGGATCTTCTTTACATTTATTTCTTCATTCCGCAGTTCAAATATATGATTTTCATATATTCATAATTTCACCTTCATCTTTCCCGGGTATATTATGAACCAATTTAATGACCAGCTCCCAGTTGGCTTGTTAGCTCAATTGGTGAGAGCGCTGCACCGGTATCGCAGAGGTCAGGGTTCGAATCCCGGCAAGCCTGATTTTTTCAGGCTTCCTTTTCGCAACTGCATAAGTTGCGTTAATAACTGCGAGGATCTTCTTTACATTTATTTCTTCATTCCGCAGTTCAAATATATGATTTTCATATATTCATAATTTCACCTTCATCTTTCCCGGGTATATTACGAACCAATTTAATGACCAGCTCCCAGTTGGCTTGTTAGCTAGCTCAATTGGTTAGAGCGCTGCACCGGTATCGCAGAGGTCAGGGTTCGAATCCCGGCAAGCCTGATTTTTTCAGGCTTCCTTTTCGCAACTGCATAAGTTGCGTTAATAACTGCGAGGATCTTCTTTACATTTATTTCTTCATTCCGCAGTTCAAATATATGATTTTCATATATTCATAATTTCACCTTCATCTTTCCCGGGTATATTACGAACCAATTTAATGACCAGCTCCCAGTTGGCTTGTTAGCTCAATTGGTTAGAGCGCTGCACCGGTATCGCAGAGGTCAGGGTTCGAATCCCGGCAAGCCTGATTTTTTCAGGCTTTCTTTTCGCAACTGCATAAGTTGCGTTAATAACTGCGAGGATCTTCTTTACATTTATTTCTTCATTCCGCAGTTCAAATATATGATTTTCATATATTCATAATTTCACCTTCATCTTTCCCGGGTATATTACGAACCAATTTAATGACCAGCTCCCAGTTGGCTTGTTAGCTAGCTCAATTGGTTAGAGCGCTGCACCGGTATCGCAGAGGTCAGGGTTCGAATCCCGGCAAGCCTGATTTTTTCAGGCTTTCTTTTCGCAACTGCATAAGTTGCGTTAATAACTGCGAGGATCTTCTTTACATTTATTTCTTCATTCCGCAGTTCAAATATATGATTTTCATATATTCATAATTTCACCTTCATCTTTCCCGGGTATATTACGAACCAATTTAATGACCAGCTCCCAGTTGGCTTGTTAGCTCAATTGGTTAGAGCGCTGCACCGGTATCGCAGAGGTCAGGGTTCGAATCCCGGCAAGCCTGATTTTTTCAGGCTTTCTTTTCGCAACTGCATAAGTTGCGTTAATAACTGCGAGGATCTTCTTTACATTTATTTCTTCATTCCGCAGTTCAAATATATGATTTTCATATATTCATAATTTCAGTATTAATAGCCTTGTTCAGGATCATACACACCTGTCAATTTTACTTGTGGGGGAAATACAGCCCGTAGCCAGCGTTTCCAGAATATGGCCATCTTGACTCTGGTATTTGGCCCAGGCTTGCATCACATTCTCAACCAGGTCAGGGTAAAACAAAACATAAGGAATCTCTCGCTGAAAGTCATTATGAACGGAATCAATATCGATGCAGTCTAGAGCCTCAAACTGACGCCACCGCCCGTCACGAAGGTAAAGCCCACTGCGCCAGAAACTTAACCCATTTACCAGGACATCCTGTAACCACACCGGGAGGGTCTGGACCGAGTCACTCTTGCTGTCGAATAACATTGAGGCATGCCACGCGGAAATGGATTGCACAGCTGAGGTCAGGTCACGTGTTAAGTACAAAGCCGCGTCTTCGCTGGATTTAAAGAGGTTACTATAGAAATTACCAACATTCTCCGCTGAATAAAGAAAAGTGAATCAATCAATCAATCAATCAATCAATCAATCAATCAATCAATCAAGTAGAGAAGCGCGTAATTGGTCGACTAAGCAATTTATGAAGCAATGAAATTGTCACACAACTTGCAAAGAATTAACTGCAAAAACTGGCGCATACCTGTGAAATCTCTATTGGGATAAAACCAGCCTGAAACCATTGTCAGCGCTTTTTCTTCTCCAGGCCCCACGGTACGATTGACAGCCGCAGCGCCATGAAAACCATTTCCAAATGATTTCGACGATGAAAGCAGGTAACCATATTCGTCAAATTGCTTCCAAATTTGTTCAAAAGTATCGCTGACCATGAAAGAAGGACTGGCTTCCTTGTCACTCGCAATTGTGGTGTTGCCACTTTGAGGGTAGTTCCCAGGCCTGTTGAGCGTCAGCATTGAGTCATGAGCTGTCCATGTGCCCTTTTGTCCAGAAGTAGACCCCGGATGCCAGGCATGAGGAGGGACTTGACTGAACAACAGGCATGTTTTGTTGCGTCTTTCCATTTGCCATGACATGCATTTTTGGTCACCAATACAGACTTCTGCACACTGAGTGACATTCGGACTTTTGAAGCTTTTATATGCCTTCCCAAGTCGTGCTGTGTCAGGCTGACTGCCCAGTGGTAAGTTAAGCATAAATGAAATTTGTACGAATTTTCTGGTTGGATTTTTCACGCGTAACGTAAAAGCGATGGCTGGAGTGGTTGAGGTTTTGGAATCACGTGGTTTCAAGGACGAGAAGGCAAAAAGGTCGAGTTTGACGTCACCAAATAGCTTGTCGGCTATGGTAAACTTGGAGACCGGGTATGAACCAGAGTAACCCATCGAATCAACGCCTGTAAAAAAATACTAAGTGTCAAAATTGCCTTCAAAGCACGCTCGGTTGACTTTGACAGTTAACCTGATAACCTCTTCTATTTACCGCAGAGTAACACATTCGCCACTTCAAACTAAAACTTAAAGAAAGTTCCTTGGTTGTTGTGAGTGAAGTCAAACGTTCTGTAGCATGGAAGGAGTGCTAGCAGTGTTCTCCCCAATTTTCAGGGCAACAGGTAAATCAGTTTTCCAGACCGGTAAAGCAGCCCGTTTGAAAATCGTTTTCCACCCCGAAGTCGAAGTGCCGTCATAAGAGCCAGAATGTTACCCGTGAAACTAGCCGCTCAAACAGGTTTCAAAAACCGTGCAGATAAACGTCGAGAAGAAAACTCTTAACACTGAACAACTTATGAATGTACTAACGTACGGAGAAACGCCAAGAAGAGAAGTAAACAACTCACGAAAGGCACCCACGAAGATCTCCGGGGAGAAGATAATGCTATATCAGCACTTACGAACATACCAACTTACGGATAAAAGTCGAGAAGATAACACTAATACCGTACGAACGTGCTAACTTACAGAGAAATGTCAAGGAGATAAAACTAACAACACCTTCCGACAAACGGCGAAAAGATAACACTAATATTTTTGGAACTGATTTTAACGTACAGAGAAACGTCGAGAAGAAAAGGCTAACATGTGATGAACGTACTAACGTACGGAAACGCCCAGAAGACTAATACCTTAGGAACGTACTAAAATACGGAGAAACAATGAAAAGATAGGATTAACATCTTATAAACGTAGAAACGTACGGAGAAATGTCGAGAAATCCTTTCACAATTCAATCCAATAGTATATCTATATCAAATCTTTTGGATATTTGTAATCCAGGCCTTAGCATGTGGTTCTAACCGGTAACAAGCGGTGCTACAAGCGGTAAATTTTACCGGTTACCGCCTGATAAGGAGAACACTGTGCTAGTCCATAGCATGTTTACCCCCAGCATCTTCAGGGTTTGCTTTATGTTTCATCGGTAAACATTTATAGACCCGGATGGAGAGAGAAAATATAAAGCAAAGTTCCTCGTCTAAGGAAACAACGATCCTAAGATCGAACGTCTACGGGCTTCTTACTTAACTAACACGCCTTAACAAAGATGGAAGTTTGGACCAGAAGACGAAATTCCTGCTTGCATCAGCAAATCAAGAACCAACAGGAATGTTTGAGTTGTTACATAGTGAGAAACCTGGATTCACATATATCCCTCCCTACCTGGATATCTCTTGGGAGGATGGGTGCGGAGTAGTTTTGCTATGCTTAAGGTCCCAATCTGCACACGGACACCGAACACAGCTAGATCCAAAGCTGCGTAGTTCAGTTTGGCTGAGCCTGCGGGAGACTGGTTCTCAATTGTCCATTCGTGGATAGAGCCATCTGCACGGAGCTCAAACGATCCTGTCCCTAAAAAGAAAAGGTTCAATGGTGGGTTTAGAGTATTCTTAAATAGATTGTATGCGTATTGTGCGTATTGGTACTTAACCGTGCCAATACAGCCATCTTGTGTCCCTTCCGTCTCTACCGTGCTGCATAAGACGGGCCCAGCCGAGGCCCGGCTTTTGTTCTGAAAAAGTTACATCGTAGTAGGGTATTTAAGGCCACGATATGGGGGATGAAGGTCACGCGTGGGGACGAACGGGCTTATGTTTTGACCTTGGTTTTCTTGGGCTAAGTTATTGCATTCCATCCACAATGCTTATAATTGCAGGTTTTAGGGGACCTAGAAAGAGTTTGTTAGTCCATCAAAAATAAAATGCTTTTAGTAAACTGGCTACAGGACCGCTTAATTTTCAAGTGGGATTTTAAACATTACACGGATGAAATTACGCGATTTCAGTAAAAGCCGAAAACCAAATGGGAAAGCCCCAAAGAAAACTCGATTGCAAATAAAGTGAAAAGTGGGGGACGCAAAGCGTCGAAATAATTCGTCAACGATAGAATATAGTATTTTTCTCATAAGGAAGACATGTACGAATGTCAGCAACTGAAAAATGACGCATAGCGTAAACGCTCGAATTAGCGCCCAGCTTCAAATAAGCGCCTCCCACCCTTCGAATTAGCGCCCAGCGCACCCACTCCTTCTCCCAAGACAGAACCAATTGCTGGGTATACGGTATACAGTACATATAATTTAAATGAATATAGCATAACAGTACAGATCGGTCGCACAGGTTTTCTTCTCATTTCTCAAGGGAAGCAACGCTGTGATTGCATAGGCCCTTTATGTTAGCGATATATTAATTGAGATTACTGGAATTTAGTGACAATGCAACAGGACGTTAAAAGCGAAGTGTAAATATGTACCACACACACAGATGTGTGTTTCTATTAAAAGATACGTTCCAGTTTTGCTTTTTAAGAGCGCTTGTCTGTAAAAATCAAACATAACGCGGCAAGGGTGGAAAATTCGATTTCTTTCATATTTTAATGTTAGATAGGTTAGGGTATAACTAAAATTACTGGATACTTTTTTTGGCAAAATATCATTTTATTTCAAAGAAAAATGCAAATAACGAAATTCCGTTAAAAGCGCCATTTGAAGCAGTAAACTATGACAACAATTTAAAGTGTATATGACACGAAATTTTTTTCTTCGGTTTTTGGGAGTCTGTTGTGTATAAAAAACGATACTTAACTTAAAACCTGTCTAAAATTTTTAAAAACCTCTTTTTTCGCGGGCAAAAGACCCAATTTTTCACTTCAAAACTGTCCCGGGGACTGGGACCGAATTTACGCATAGTGACGTCAGTCGACTTGATTGCGTTCCCGCGAACGCAGTGTTTTTGTTACAAATCGCCTCAAAATGTTGACATTGTTCAGCAGTATCGGGGATCTTTTCGAAACTTCCAAGACCTACAGTGAGAAAGAGCAAGTAGGAGAAAAAATAGAGCTGTTTTAGGTCTTATCAAACCAGACAACGACGAACATTTGCGATGTCTTCTTTCGTACTGTGGTGAGGATGTTGATCTCAAAGTCGAAGACTTATCCTGACTGTACATCAGTGGAAGTACCTTAGTTGTGAGATTTCTTTCTTGAGTTCTTTTAGGGTTTATCGAGAACATCAAAGCCCTTGTGTTCACATAAACAGCTTACTATTTCCATCAACCTAAGGAGAACGATTGTTTTGATGTTTTAATACCGCAAAAATGTCGTCGTTCTTATAGAGAGTGCGCTGGATTTTCGATTCACTTCGATTTAAGAACGAGTTCCCAGAGTTTATTCCCAGCCTGGCTTAGTTTCAGTGGTTTCTGCAGCAAGCAAAAGTGTTTTTACAGAATGTAGAGAAAAGCCAATGACGAAATCGTTTTGTTGATAATATGGCCGTAAGCGAAACTTCCAGGCCAGAAAAGACATTTATTTCCACTGTCCTTATGAGTTTCCGATACAATGTAATGTATCGTTCTTGTTGACAATAGGTCACAATCATTGCAACAGAACGAGTGTCCTTCTGTCATCATCACTTGATCTTCAATTTTGATAGTTGATATTTATTGATTTATCAGAACCACCAACAAACCTAAAGCAACAAGAGATAATGATTCCATGTTTACTTCATCTGACCAAAAAGCAAGGGGGGGGGGGGGGTCTGAATGCCCTGTGTCAGTATCAATAACCACCCAATCTAGATCTTGCGAGGCCTGGGTGGATCTAGCTTAGTTACAGCTGTTGGTATTAATAGGGATTTTTGTTGTTGGCAAGCTGATGTAAATCAGGTCAGGCCAGGTCATGGTCATCAGTGAAAAGGCAGGGAATTTATTTCAGCCTGATTGGTAAAAACCTTGATATGTTGACATAGGATTAAACAAACTCCTAGAAAATGTTTGTCTTCATAAAAAAATATAACCGAGTGAGACATTTTCCTGGAATTTTCAGTGACCTCTTGATTTTCTTTCTGTTTTCACTCTCTAACAACGAGGCATTTACAGACTCCTCACAGGAAGAGTCAAACAAAATCCTGAACTCTTGTCTTGCTAAAAAGGTGATTTATTTAAGTTAAAATCCTTCATCCAGTGCAGTCAGATCAAGACAGTGTATGCACAGTCCGGTGTAAAAATGTTATGAGTAGGCGATCGTCGTTAAAATTATATTGATATCATAATGTCTTACTAAAGGCCAGAGAAGAATAAAAACAAATTTCATTTAAGACCGTACTGGTAGCTCTGTTCGCCTGTACAATCGAAAGTCAGACCACGCTATCGTACCTGTCCTGCTTTGCGAATGAAAAGCATCCCTGGGCTTTGCAGTGAAACGTCTTTGCTTATCGAGACAGATCCTTATAAAACAATGCTCGTTCGTAACCATATCTTCAAGTTAAAAACATGGCAAACATCAAAATCTCGAGTAGCTTCGATCTTGCATCTCCTTCAACACAATTATTTCGATTCCCTTGTCCCAAAATGCTGGATCCGAGGAATACTGAGTACTTTCCCTCCATATCGCCAAAAGGAATACGCAAACCACTGCTTATTAGGCGCTTCAGTTACGAGAAACCTTTCCCAACTCTGCCAAGTTCCTTCCACTTTGACGCCATGTTGGTTTTGTTATCAAGTCGATTGACGTCACATTAGCTAATCACGTGATATTTTGGCCGCGCGAGACGGCGACACTTTTGAAGTCAAATTTGCGCTATTTTCACCGCGAAAAAAGTACATTTGAAAAGTTTGATGCCGGTTTAAAGCTTAGAATCGTTTTTTATACACATAAAACAATCAAAAACCGAAGAAAAAATTTTCGTGTCATATACACTTTAAGGGGTTCGCGTGCAAAAACAAATCCCTCTGTCGTCTTTAAAACACTCAAATCTACTTTTGCAATCGCTCAAGAGCTTCAAAACTGATTTTGGTAGAAACTACGTTGTTCTTTGTGTTTGAAATAATTTAATTTTGAAAGTATACATTTCTCATCAGGAAAAGTACTTTGTGATTTAAATTATTTTTCACCATGTGCTAAACCTTCAAATCCAGCTTCTGGCTGTTGAACTAAGAAAAGATGTTCTCAGGATTGCTGCAAAAATTTCTTTGGGCAAATGATTGAGAGCGACGCGACAGCTTTTCAAAGTTCGTTAAAATGCAGGTTTTTTTTACCCTTCCTGGCAACGTTCCATTCGCGAGTCACGCACATATTTTAATGTGTTTCGACCCATATGAGATCGAAAACGTCAAAAAGAAAAACACTTCGAAACGCTCTAACCTCATTTGCTGTAGAGGACAGGTCCAGAGGCCATTTTCGTGTGATTCTCTTGCCGTTCGTCGTATTTTGGTCCTGCTGATGACGTCCAACTGAACCGAATGAACACCACCAACTGGGTCAACTTAATTGTAAACGGTCGAACAGCTCAACGACACCATCTTTTCTTGTAAAACGTTCGACGTCTTTCTGCACTACGGCATCTTACTCAACGGTTCAGTTGATTTAATACGAGTGTTGCTCAGTTTTCAGTGCACAAAAGCATTATCAGATTTGACTGCTAAATTGGGACCAAACGTGGATGGCGCCGCGTGCGTATTTGGTTTGTCACGCAATGCGTATCAAAGGCATTTTAGGGGGTAGGGGAAGGGCAAAACCTTTGAGGTGAAGTAAAATAACATACAGTGTTAATTGCAGGGATTATTCGTGGTTTTAATGGCGTTGTGTGTCTTTCTTACATAATACCAGTGTTGTTACAACCATTAAAAATGGTATAATTGCTACCCTAGTAGTCTGAAACGCAATTCCAACCGTTGTACAAGCTTACAGCTGAGCGGTGGAACAGAAGTGGCGCTATTATTAACTAGACCCAACTTTAATACGGGAAAACCTATAACTACAAGGGGCTCCCTTTTGTTGATTGGCGAGCAGGTATTCTACCTATGATCATTGGTGTCAGTCTGCTGGTTCTCAGCTGGCACAGGACCGGTACAAGGCACAGTTATATCAGGAGTGAAAGTCAGCTCGCTGTTAAAGGGTTGGATGGAGTTTTGGACAGGAAGGGTTCTCTCTTTATAACAAATGGGTGCGATCGAAGTTTTTAACTTTGCTCTCTTGTCAGCTGTTTGACATAGTCTACATGAGTGTGTCCTGGCTAATGAGTGGGGCTTCTAACAGCACGCCAGTGCTGTTTGAAGACTGTGAAATATGGCACGTAACCATGGTAACAAAAATGAGGTTCTGTTCCTGAAGTTCTGTTTACGAATCTTGCTGAGACAGGTTCCCAGTGAGCGAGATCTCTCACAGCAGCCAGCATACTTATCATAATGGATATGAGGATATCATAACAGAAATACGTCACGCATCATGCCCTTAATCGTCTGTTACCTCTTTCACGTTCTACATACACCTTAATGAGGACGAAGAGAAGAGTGAGGCTTCCATCGATAACCTGGCTAATATTCGGATAGACCACAAGCGAATATAAAACTCACCTGATCCAACTTTTACAAGCGAACCAGTCTCGCGTAAGACAACTTTAGATCCCTTTTTCCCCAGTCCTCTTTCACTTTCTGGCCACTCTCCTTTTCCTTACCGTGACCCGGGACCCGGCCTCTTGTGCTGCAGCTTCTGCTCGACACTATTCCAAGTTTTGCACGATGGCTGGGACATATCGTCATTGCATTCAAGCGTTCGTTGTAAAAGCTGACTTGTAACTTGTGGTATCAGGCCCGTACCAAGGCTGACATAAATGCTGCGAGCAAATTGGCCTAGTCAACCCCCCCCCCCCCTTCAAAATACACCCTCATAGATACTAACTCTGTTCACAATGTCACAGTTTGTGTTGATTTCGTCAAAAACGACACCTTTTTGGGGACATCGTTCGTTGACAATTTGCCAAAAAGCTGCTTCCTGTTTGCTTTTTCGCCGACAAAGTTGTTGGCAACATCCACCAGATTTATAGCATCAGTTTTAAAAAAAGTACCATTAAAGTTACAAGGTTTGTTAAAATTGAAACATTTCGACAGCCAAGTTCCGAATTTCGGACCTGTTTTACCTAACTCTCGTAAACGTTTACGTAACTTTTATCACTCAATTGTTGAGATAAAAATAGTTTTGTTTCTTAGACTTGTTTTAAAACAACATGATGAGCTTAAAGCTTGCAGCAAATACACAGCAGTCGCTTAGCTATTAAAGGCATTAAGGTCCTTCACAGTAAAGCTATACTACCAGGGTCAAGGTGATACGGGTGAAGAAAGACATTGGTAAGGAACCTGGGCGACCTGTGCGGTGAGCTAGTAGATTTTTGAAGCCCACTTGCCCGGTGGCTAGTGACTCAACAGATGTCAAACCCTGTTAAAGGTTGTAAAATTATAAAAGAAACTTTTAGCATCAGCATTTAAGACTATTCGTTGCACATTAGTTCGTTTTAATTATTTATATTTTGGCTCATTTATTGTAATGTTTTTTCAACTTCCAAGACTTCTGGCTCTCAGCCCCCCCCCCTGCCCCTCCCCCTTCTACGGGCCCATGTATTCTTGGTGCATGAAAGGAAAGGAACAATTGTTTTCAAGCTTTTGATTCGTCTGGTGTTGTTACCACAAACTCCGACAACAAGAAAATGGAACCAACAACAACCGTCTTCTGTGTAACGAAGCAGTTCACGTATGTAAATATGTGTGATTTGTGAAAAAAAAAAAGTCCGAGGTCCCCCTCTAAGCCAAAACAATAAGCACAAACTAGTTAGTCACATCGCAATTTCCCTGATAAAAACGATTTTAATGTTCTGGACTCGACGTTTTGAAGAGGTTTTTAACTTAAGCTAGTACACGTACCCTTTTTAGCTAATTTTCGTGTTCGAACATTGTTATTTCAAGTTATCTGGACAAGGAAGCTTTTTTAACATGACCACAACTCCAGGAATCAAAGAGAATTTAACCCATTGAAGGCTGCGTGTTTTATGATCGCTTCACTAAATTAGCAGTTGGTAATAAACAACCCATGTGCCGTACGAAAGGACAATTTATAGGTTCGAAAAAACAACACTCACTTGATCTAGAATAGTTAAAATTTCTTACTTTTAAATAAAATACACCAGTTGTCAATTAAGAATTAGCCAAAAATACAATCTCAAAGTCAAAATTTTGAAAATTTCCGCCAGAGATTTCTCATGTTGTCTCGCGCGTGAAATCAAACCACAACAGAGCATTTGTGTCTATTTAGGTCAGATTACTACTTTTCGAAATTTTATGAATGAAGGTACACACAAGAAGAGACAGTAAGCTTTTCTAAATAATACATTTATTAAAACACGCCTTTACTTGTTTCTGAAGACCAAACGCGTTCAATTCTTTCTTCGAGGGAAGCTACGCGCAAGCGATTTCGCTCGATGTGCAAGTTATTTTGAAGGGCATTTGGTGATGCGAACTGTGCACGTTTTTCAAAACTTTTACGAAAACAGTAAGGAATATGAAGAATCCCTCAATTAAAAAGCGATTTCGATACAAATTTACAATCAAATGTGTAATTTACTCTACCGTAGACTAGTAGACGGAAGTGCTGGAGCATTTCACAGAAAGTCTGCAGCTCGAAAAATCTTTGGCGGTACGGCATGTTACTATGTGGGCTCACTAAATGACAGCGGAATAACTGTAAAGGAATGCGCGCGATACAGTGGGCTCAAGTCACGGTCAGCAAACAATACAGGGAGCACGCGTTTCGGAAACCGCCGTCCACGACCATGGACGGCGGTTGAATTAAAGGGAGTTTCGACCCATGGCAGAGGTCCCTTTTCGTCCCGTCTGTCAGCTCAGCGAATACAAAGGAAAAGCGGCCTCTGCTAGCAGGGAAGTATACTTTCAAAATTAAATTATTTCAAACACAAAGAACAACGCAGTTTCTACCAAAATCAGTTTTGAAACTCTTGAGAGATTGCAAAAGTAAAATTGAGTGTTTAAAAGACGACAGAGGGATTTGTTTTGCACGCGAACGCCTCAAATTGATGTCATAATTTACTACTTCAAATGGCGATTTTAACGGAAGTTCGTTATTTGCATTTTTCTTTGAAATAAAGGATATTTTGCCAAAAAAAGTATCCAGTAATTTTAGTTATACCCTAACCTATCTAACATTAAAATATGAAAGAAATGGAATTTTCCACCCTTGCCGCGGAATTTTGATTTTGTCTGATTTTTACAGACAGGCGCTCTTAATGTTAAACGAAATAGACGCCTCCCTTCGAATTTAGCGTTCCCCTCTCGCCACGAAAAGAAAATCAAAGAGAACTAAATAAGCGCTCGGGACGCTTAATTCGAGCATTTACGGTAACATTTCGAGCCTTGGACTTACTAAGGCGTTTTGAAGCCTTTTCTGGATCAAAACAGGAAAGTAAATTTATCTGCAATTATGAATTTACTTCGTTATGATCGTATGATTGACCAAATGAACACAAAATGCGGTTTAGCACAAGAGAGCCGGTCCAAGGCTTCCATTGCAATACCTGAACAAGCAAGAAAACCTGTGGTTTATCAAAGACAGCTCTTACAAGCTGGAGTTAATTTGTGAGCCACTAGAATTAAACCTCTGAATTCATACAGCCCTCATATTTTCATGAATAAAAGAGTACGAAATTTAAGGCTCCAATTTTGTTCACAATGCCCTACACATCATTTCAAGAGCTTGTGCAGTTCATCAATTTTGAGATTATCACCGCCCTCTTTTTCGGTAGTAGAGTATTCTTTCCCGTTTCCCTTACAGGTAACAAATGTATTCCACCACAGTACTTTGCCTTTGATGGCGGATATTTATACGCAATGCTCCGAAAATAGCTGTACTTGTGACCCCTGAGTAATCGACTCTTACAGGGTGGTAACGAGGTATGTTTTTTAATCGCTGAGCCCATTTTTGTCCGTAAATTTCTGATCCTTGTTTTTAAATACGTGACCAGTTTTCGTCCCTGATCCCACAAAAATGGTACAGCCTGATCCCTAAAAAGACTGCTGATCCCGATCCCAGGGCTGTGATCCGAGATCCCACCCTTCTGATCCCTGATCTCACCCCTTTCAATCCCTGATCCCACATACCTCGTTACGACCCCTGACACTTAAGTACATAGTTACATGAAAGAAGTCAGGAAAATAAGGCCTTACCGAGGCCTCCTAAGGGAACAGCACTGCGTATCCCTGCTGGAGGTGACTGCTGCTTCTTGGGATCTCCTGAGTTCTGAAACAAGTAACTTGTCAATCCCACTGCATCCCAGCCATATCTGATGGTGGAAACATTTTCTGGCTCGGTATAAAGTGCACAGAACTGCTGCCAACCAAACGTTTGATTAGCATAGACAAAAGAGGGACCATTGCGAAACTCAATAGCGTCAAGACTCGTGATAAGGTCGCCTGACTTTCCTGAAAAAGAAAGTTAGTTAAGTACAGTTGTAAAAGAAGCTTTTGCTTCGCGATTGCAGCTAATGCCAAGTCCCGTTTATTAAGAACGCGGATACTCGCACGCGTCTCACACGCCTCTTAGCGCGTGCGCGTGCGTGTGTCTCGCTCACCAGCAGCACTCGCTCTCTCACTCAAGATGGAGAAGGATGACTCAATGGGAAAAGGCGACAGACTAATTAAAACCAATCTGGCGAACTTATTTGGCCTGTGGGGTGAAACATCAAGCGAAGCAAGCGGGCCGAGCTTCGCGTCAAACGCAGACATGATGGCCACCAGACATATAAAGCTGTGCCAAGTAGGCCCGAGTCCACTAGGGAAAGTGTGACAGTTTTATTTCTTTTTTCAGCCCACAAGCAAATAATCAATCACTGAAGGGAAGATACCTGCCTTGGTTGCAAGGAGTAACAGGTAACTGCGGGCTACAGACAGCCTTGTAGCATACAAATGCAAATAAGCAAATACAAATGTTGTGATGTGTTAACGATAACTGAAAAGCTAAAAAGGTTCCATTCACGATTTCTCATATTTGATTTCTCTTAAAACAATGCAATTATTACACCTTACCTGCTAAAACGAAACCAGCCTGGCAAATGAGGAGCACTACAAGCAACGCCATTTTCGTTTTTCTAGCTGGATTATTAAGATCAGTTACAGATCACGCGCCGGTAACCTAAGCCATCTCTCTAGCTATGCGGTAAATCAACTGTAAACAGAATCTCGAGGATACGGTTGCTACCCGTTTGACCTTTAGTATAAATCCAACCATAAAATGTTTATTATGATACCCCGCGGGACCTGTTCTGCTAATGATATTTCTCGTCGTACAGCCAATGAAATTGGTCTTCTAAGTAAGTAAAACGCGATGTCTCCAGGAAAAGCAAAAAAGGAAAACACTAGCCGAGGGAACAATCATCCTCTCTTCATATTTGGTTTATATTTATGGATCGTGTGTTAACCTGTGTTATCATAATCAGGTTGAAATTCTGGTGGTGTCATCAGATGTAGGTTGTCACGCAACACTTCTTCCTACACTGTTCTTTAGTGTGATATTGAGGGGTTTTGTCTCATATTGACTATTTTTACGAATTTTTGTACGATCTTCTGTGTACCTAGTCGTGTAAACTAGTGCCTAGTGCCCATAGGGGCCCCATACAAACTGTATGACCGTTTGTAGTTTCAAAAGTCTCAAAATTATAAGGGAATGTATGAGAAAACCGAAAGGTTTCTAAAAACGTGAAATGCTGCGAGAAATATTCACATTTAAGTTCAAAATAAACATAATCTTACCTCAATCGCTATGTTTTGTCGTCAGTGTGCCTCTAAACAGTGAGTATCAGCGATTTCCAGGGTTAAGCGATGCGATCGACTGACCTGACCTGACAGAACGATATCGGAACAATCGGAGACAAAATCGCCCCAGTGACTGCAGTGATAGTTTTGTTACCTGTTACAATTTCAAGCTTAAGCATGGCAATATACGTGAATTTTGAGGAAATAAGATGAGATTTAAGATAGAAACAAGAAATTCTCAAGAATTTACAGGCGGTGCACAGTCTTTCACCCCCCTCCGCCCTCCCCTTTTCTTAAGGAAAAAAGGTTTAACTTTAGTAGTTCGTGGTTTCCGGTGGCCTGTTATGGACAATTTGCACTTCCGGTATGTAAGGAATTAAATGTATGTATGCAACTTGAGAACTTGGTTTGTTTGTAACCAGTGACCTCTGTACGACTCTTTCAAATCGTTCTTAAACCGTAATATCCTTAAGCTGCAACAGGCGGAAACGCTTTTTGCTCAAAAAGCTTTACTTCTCCTCTTTTGAGCTCAAACTTCATTTTGTCTAGTATTCTTGATTTCACGTAGGGGTTCAGACCAATTTTTTATCGCCACAAAGCTGTGTTTCTAGAGACATCTGCAGCATCTGGAAGACATATTCACGTCAATTTTGAGATAGCTAACCGACTCGTGACGTTTATATTTTTGCGTGTTAACCCGTGACTAAAATGAATGAAACTTTATTAAATTAGTTTGAAACCGTGGAAAGACATAAACGAAAGACTGAGAGGTCTTAGACAAGTTTAGACAACCAAAATTCTAAAAATTGGGCAGAACCGAAAAGCAGAAATGTATTTCTGACCTGGTGCGACGGAATCAATTTAGATTGGTGATACTCAGGCCTTGTTTGTTATTTGATTGAGATTTCATCACCACCGAATTTGTTTGTTTACTTTTTTCCATTTTTTTAGTGTTATAGTCTTTTTGGGACGCTATTTATTAAACTATAGAAGTTATTTCCAGCTTTGATTCTGTAAGGGCCGGGTTTACAGTGGCCGGTATGGATTGCTTTCCATCTCGTGCACTGAGAGAACGCACGTGAGCGCGATGGGCATTGCACGCGCACAACTCCCAAGTTCTCGTTAGCCTTTGTAAACACTGCCCCTTAAAAACGAAATGTCCTCAAAAACAGCGAAATAAACAATTCAACGCTTACCTTTACTCAACTTCAATACGCCGCGAAACTCAAAACAACAAAATTACGCCTCACATGCAAGAATGGTCATGTCACGAACAAATCGTCCGGTACTTGAAACATTAGCTTTCAATCTCGTAAAACCACGTCATTATAACGAGCCTGATTGTTTAGAGCCCGCGCGGAGAGTCTACTGACTTCCGTAAATTCAGGAATGTGCGTTGCATTTTATGAGACGGCAGCGACATGCCTAGGCACGTCGCGCCGCCTAATAAAAGAGGGATGATATTTTTGTACACACTTCCAGACAGGCCACGGCTATCTCTAAAATAGGGAATGGGGAATCGAGGAACGGGGAATGGGGAACGGGGAACGGGGAACGGGGAATCTCTAAAATAGGGAATCTCTAAAACGGGGAATCTCTAAAACGGGGAATCTCTAAAATAGGGAATCTCTAAAACGGGGAATCTCTAAAATGGGGAATCTCTAAAACGGGGAATCTCTAAAACGGGGAATCTCTAAAATAGGGAATCTCTAAAACGGGGAATCTCTAAAATAGGGAATCTCTAAAACGGGGAATCTCTAAAACGGGGAATCTCTAAAACGGGGAATCTCTAAAACGGGGAATCTCTAAAACGGGGAATCTCTAAAATAGGGAATCTCTGAAACGGGGAATCTCTAAAATAGGGAATCTCTAAAACGGGGAATCTCTAAAATAGGGAATCTCTAAAACGGGGAATCTCTAAAATAGGGAATCTCTAAAACGGGGAATCTCTAAAATAGGGAATCTCTAAAACGGGGAATCTCTAAAACGGGGAATCTCTAAAACGGGGAATCTCTAAAATAGGGAATCTCTAAAACGGGGAATCTCTAAAACGGGGAATCTCTAAAATAGGGAATCTCTAAAACGGGGAATCTCTAAAATAGGGAATCTCTAAAACGGGGAATCTCTAAAACGGGGAATCTCTAAAACGGGGAATCTCTAAAATAGGGAATCTCTAAAGCGGGGAATCTCTAAAATAGGGAATCTTTAAAATGGGGAATCTCTAAAACGGGGAATCTCTAAAAGAGGGAACCTCTAAAACGGGGAATCTCTAAAATAGGGAATCTCTAAATCCACAAGCCCGAACTAAAATCTCATGTCTGTTTTTCTCTCTACCATAATTTGGAAAGGATAGATAACCCAAAGGACCCTATAAACGCGTTGCGTGACCAACTCGTCACACATCCCTTTAATAAGGCACCGTAATTGCAGTTTGAAGAGAGGTATCTTTTTCGGTGTAATAAAATTGAGTGAACTGAAATAAACCACATCCTGCTGATTGTGATACAATTTATTTTTGTGTGTTGACTGCCGATACTACTTGCAACGCTTCTTTAAGTCTTATTCCACGCTCCAGTTTCTCATTACTGTCACCTGTATTTTGATTGAACTGGTTAGCATTTGTATTACAATAAGAAGATACTGCACAGCTAAGTCGCGGAAACGCACACAGGAACGTTGTTGGCCAGATTCCATCCCCACTTTCCTGTTTACATTTCAAATAAAGAGTTTATGTTTACTACACGTAGAAGAGAGTCAGAACACCTCGACTTCTCATTCTGAACAGTGCGTAAGATATTTGATGCAAACTGACGGACCCGTGAGGAAACCGAAACTAAATAGGATCCAAACCCACCAATGGCAGTTCACGTTTGTAATGGGAATTCTTTGGATAATTTTTTTCATGGCCAATCAAAGAAAACGTAATGATAACTTTGTACAAGTGGCATCGGAACGGCGCGCAGCACTGTAACAGAAAAGCGTTGCTTCGATTGCGAATTGCCGAGTCGACCAAGCCGTGTTCCACCGTGGAAAGGTAAGCAAACATCACCACCCGTGATACCCTGCTAACAGAGACTTTTCGTTTTGTATTCACGATAAACAAAACAACTAAGCGAAATACGAGAGACGCGAACATCATCGTACATGCTAAGAAAGCTTTCCAGAAAGAATTAACACTCTGCTAGCAGGGTATACCTATAAACTGTAAACTGTTAAGCACGTTTTCGAATTCTCATATGAACGGTAACAATACCTGTGTTGTATTATTTTACTGTAAGCAAACGAAAAAATGTACAACAGCCTCATTTTACCAATAACTAATAAAGGAGCCATTTACGCTGGCTTTGCGCCTCGAGCCAACAACATGTGACTATGATGTCGTGACCTTTTACGTCTCGACTGTGATGGCGTGACTTTTGACATCTTCAGCCAAAAACATGTTGCGTTTTGAGAGGTGACTGTTATTGTCTAGACTTGTTCCAGATATACCTTATTTTTACTTATTTTCGTTTGTCTTAATTTTAGCGAATTGAAAAAAAAAATTGAGAAATTAAAGGCCAGCACAAAAAATCCTCTCAAAATTTACACACGCAGAATGTAATACACTCGTGAGAAATTTGCATAATCAAACATATGAATCAATAAATATAAGAGCGATTTTCGTTTGACCTTGAAGTAACTACGTGCGAACAAACAACAAAGGAATCAAACAATGGCAATTTAATTTAATTGGTTTAGGGAACACATAAACGCACACGGCTTTTGGTTGGTTTAGCGAACATCAAGCATTATCCACCTAGTAAAGAGCTTTCATGTACCTCTGTATTCAGCAATACGATTGCACAATGGAACAATGCTTTACCCATATTAGGGTTCTCTTCAGCGGTAAAGGAACGAGGTCTTGTTTTCACATTTTTAACTGGTGGCTTTTTCAAGGTCAAACGAAAATCGCTCTTATATTTATTGACTCATACGTTTGATTACGTAAATTTCTCACGAGTGTATTACATTCTGCGTGTGTAAATTTTGAGAGGATTTTTTTGTGCTGGCCTTTAATTTCTCAATTTTTTTTTCAATTCGCTAAAATTAAGACGCGCGAAAATAAGTAAAAATAAGGTATATCTGGAACAAGTCTAGACAATAACAGTCACCTCTCAAAACGCAACATGTTTTTGGCTGAAGATGTCAAAAGTCACGCCATCACAGTCGAGACGTAAAAGGTCACGACATCACAGTCACATGTTGTTGGCTCGAGGCGCAAAGCCAGCGTAAATGGCTCCTTTATTAGTTATTGGTAAAATGAGGCTGTTGTACATTTTTTCTTTTGCTTACAGTAAAATAATACAACATAGGTATTGTTACCGTTCATATGAGAATTCGAAAACGTGCTTAACAGTTTACAGTTTATAGGTATACCCTGCTAGCAGAGTGTTAATTCTTTCTGGAAAGTTTTCTTAGCATGTACGATGATGTTCGCGTCTCTCGTATTTCGCTTAGTTGTTTTGTTTATCGTGAATACAAAACGAAAAGTCTCTGTTAGCAGGGTATCACGGGTGGTGATGTTTACTTACCTTTCCACGGTGGAACACGGCTTGGTCGACTCGGCAATTCGCAATCGAAGCAGCGCTTTTCTGTTACAGTGCGCCGTTCCGATGCCACTTGTACAAAGTTATCATTACGTTTTCTTTGATTGGCCATGAAAAAAATTATCCAAAGAATTCCCAGGATGTGGTTTAGTTCAGTTCACTCAATTTTATTACACCGAAAAAGATACCTCTCTTCAAACTGCAATTACGGTGCCTTATTAAAGGGATGTGTGACGAGTTGGTCACGCAACGCGTTTATAGGGTCCCTTGGGTTATCTATCCTTTCCAAATTATGGTAGAGAGAAAAACAGACATGAGATTTTAGTTCGGGCTTGTGGATTTAGAGATTCCTATTTTAGAGATTCCCCGTTTTAGAGATTCCCTCTTTTAGAGATTCCCCGTTTTAGAGATTCCCCATTTTAGAGATTCCCTATTTTAGAGATTCCCCGCTTTAGAGATTCCCTATTTTAGAGATTCCCCGTTTTAGAGATTCCCTATTTTAGAGATTCCCCGTTTTAGAGATTCCCTCTTTTAGAGATTCCCCGTTTTAGAGATTCCCCATTTTAGAGATTCCCTATTTTAGAGATTCCCCGTTATAGAGATTCCCTATTTTAGAGATTCCCCGTTTTAGAGATTCCCCGTTTTAGAGATTCCCCGTTTTAGAGATTCCCTATTTTAGAGATTCCCCGTTTTAGAGATTCCCTATTTTAGAGATTCCCCGTTTTAGAGATTCCCCGTTTTAGAGATTCCCTATTTTAGAGATTCCCCGTTCCCCGTTCCCCGTTCCCCGTTCCCCGTTCCCCGTTCCCCGTTCCCCATTCCCCGTTCCTCGATTCCCCATTCCCTATTTTAGAGATAGCCGACAGGCCACCCCCACGCAAGAGCACTTGGGGTTGTTTGTGGCCTGTTTCGGTGTCCGTCTATTAATTATTAACTTTAAATTTTAGTTTTAACTCACCTTTAATTCTTCACAATTTTCAATTTTTTTTTTAATGTTCATCAATCCCCCTCCCCCTTCTCTTTCTTTGCCTTAACTTTAAAAATCGCGAAAATATTCCGTCAGATTTATGGGAATTCGCATTGTCGCACTATGATCTTATGATAGCATTTTTCGATTGAATGAAATCTCATGGAGATAATTTTAAAAGAAAAAAGGGTAAAACGCTGGGGGAAAAGGCATTTAGGTATATTGCCCCCTTAAAAGAGTGGAGTGGGCGGAGGAACGCGGGCGCACAAAAGGGTTGGAAATCGAGCCCATCATTATTAAATAGGATGCCACACACGTGTTTTTGTGAATTAATATTGCTTTTAGTAGAGTCCACGGAGCGGTTCTTCTTTCTGTTCATTCTGATTTACGATTTGAGCAAGACGATAAGCAATGTTTCTTCGCCATCACTCGTCACCATTTTCGTTAGCACGGCAGCTAAAAAACTACAGCAGCAATAAACACGAAAGCCATTATTTTGTTTTAATCAATAGTCAGTATCACTGTCCTCTGGATGGACTTCATTTGGCGCACAGGAAAACAAAAGATAGCAGATGTTCAAAAGGATGATGGCGATGTTGAACATAAGCGAAAACATCTGTATCAAGACCATATTCTCCTCAGAGATCTTCACGTTCATCGCATGACAGTACCACTGAAAGATACATAATATGAATGAAACATACGAGATGTTAGAACTAATTTGACAGCGTAAGCTTATATGTGAGCAATTAACTCAAGTAATAGCATAATTTTGTTCCCAGTAAAACAGAAGGCATGGTTTCCCAACGACATAAAATTGATCAATATTTTTTTTTCGCCGGTAAGTCCGGCTTTATTTCGCAGGGCCGTAAAATTTGAAAATAGTAGGAAGTTAAACTGATCTGAACACCCAGTTCGTTAAACTCCATAAAATTAAAAAGAAAAACAGTTTCACTAATATCGCGGTTGCACCAGATAAGGCATAGCGTTAAAATATGACGAATAAAAGAGAAACCAAGAGGTCGCAGGTAACATTAAGAAAACAATCAGAAGTTCAGTCATAATTGAAACTCAGGAATAATTATATTCTTGATCAGTTGGGTTGAGGAACTGTATGTGTACATTAAATTAAGATTATCAATGTCCCGTGGTATAGTGGAGTAAATAGACTTATTTGCTCTTCATTTGATAATCGTGTGTGTCAACGATTGCTCAAACCAGCAACGTCAAACTAAATGAAGGTTCTACTTGATTAGCAGGAAAGAAAAACATTTGCTCGCGTGTAACCAGGTTAACATCTTCCTTGACTCCATGCACAGTTTAATAAAACATTTCAGCGCTCTTAACCCTGAAAGTAGGTTGCATCCTTCGTGATCGGCAATACTGAATAAAAAACCGAATCAAATTAGGCCTTACTGCAAAACGAACTTATAGACAGCAAAAACTGTCCAACAAAAGAGAAGCAGATTATATACTTACTTTATACTAGAAATGCAAATATAGTCATTTAACTTACTGCTTGGCTATTTCGGCGGTCCCATTAAAACGTTTTGGAATTTCCTGGAATTGAACGATGGAAATGTGTCGCGAACGGCAAGGAAAATCTTTTGGAAAGAGTATTTCTTTGTTTTGAAAATTTTACGTCTATTTTCTTGCCAACGCTGATAAACCAACAGATCCGAACCTGGAGAACTCTGATGGCAAGAAAATAACAGTTGGCACTGAAATTTATGGATACTCATTAATATGCAGAATGCTTATATTCTGCGTCACAGGTCGGAAGGAATAACATGCAAATTGGAAAAACTTGACAAAATACTCTTTGTTTCTCCAGGAAAAAAGAAGCACAGTGGCGAGTAACAATTCTTTTCTTTTTCACTTATATTGAATGATTTTTTTAATTTTGATGTAGGGTGTAGAATAACTCATGATTTATTCAACTGCTAAATAATGATGAACACAAATTGCAAATCTATTTTGACTGAGAATCTCCATGTTAAATAAACCGTAGCGGGCAGCAAAGAACTTACACTGTAAAGCAGGAAAAAAAAGTAATAGTAGTAGAGGTAAAGATCGCATAACTAGCTGGGCGGGTAAAACAACTCCGTAAAGAAATACACTCAAGGGAAAGTGACAATTTCAGACAGGTGCATTAAGCTGTGATAAACAGAAACCAAGTCAGCTTCAGATTGTCTGAAATTCGAGGCATAAGAAATAAAATAGAGAGAAAAAAAGAAAACCTGTGGTTTATGCCCTTACAAACTGGAGTTTAATTGTGAGCCACTAGAATTAAACCTCTGAATTCTCCTACAGCCCTCATATTTTCAGTATCAAAAAATGCCATGCATCTTATAAAATTGCTTTACTTGTATCACCTCCTCCAGTTTACGTGACCGCTTGTCGAAAGGTGATCCCCAGCTAAATGCCCGGGTTAAAAGTTTTCTTTATATAATTACATTTGGTTGAAGTTAGTGCTAAATATGTCGATGCAACAAAATTAAACCAGTGTCAATTCTAGCTGTTTTGTTCCCTCTTTATGTGAGCTAGATTTCAAATGCGTGGATTGAAATAATTTGTTAGAGTTTAAGACAGACTTTTCTTATCCAAATAAATTTATCATCAAGCGTGTAATTTACTCAGGGAATTATTTTACCCAGAAAAGGCATAAAAAGCCACAGGAATTCCAAGACCCGACATGTATGCCTCATTTGTCAGTTGCTGACATTCAGATGAGCCTTCTCTTTGAGGAAAATATTATATTCTCTCCTGGAACAACTAATTCGTTCCTTTGAGCAGCTTTGAGCCCTTCAATGTCCATTTCATTTGAATCGAGACTTCCAGAGCTTTCACCTTTTAAATGACCTATTTTGATCCGTATAATGTCCAAAGCCCTCTTCAGTGAAAATTGCCATTGCCATCATTTTTCGAATTCCTCCAAATAAACGTCAGAGCCATTGCGTTAACCGTACCTAGCCCTGTCCCCAAGAATACCACGGTCAAAATATCACCCTCTTCCTTCCCCACCCGTAATCTATTTATTATATATATAGCGAGAATTTTATACCGTAAGCGTTGGAAATAGAATTCTATATTTGTTATATTTCACATGTGAAGAAAGCGATACGTCCAATCAGCTTCGCGTACAGCTTTCTTCACATGTGAAAAATATAACCAATCAGCATTTAGAGTGGAATTACCTAGCCAATCAGAGCAAAGCACTCAAATGGCTTCCGAGGCGCGCGGTTTCAAAAACAGCGCCAGCTCGAAGTTTGTGTTTCGAAAACATGGCTTCGGCTTCACGTTTTGTTCCTCTGGAATTGCCGTTAGATGAGTTTCATTGAGTAAAACAAACAGGGACGTCTCCTTGCTCACAGAATTTTTAAGAGCGAAAGAAGTCGATAAAGAGATTGAAAACTTGGAAGCGAAGGAGCTCGATCAAGTACTGTGTGCATTTATCGTGGAAGTTCAAAAAAAGGACGGAGGAGAGTACGAGTCAACAACATTGAGGTCGTTCATTTCAAGCTTCGACCGCTATTTACGAAAGAAGGGCTATCCCACAACCATCATGCATAGACGGACAGGAGTTCAGAAAAACCAGAGAAACACTAGTTGCAAAGCAGAAGGAACTGAAAAAGGCTGGCAAAGGAAACAATGCTTTGTCCTGGGGCTGTTGCTTCGTAACACTAGGTGACATTGACTTGTTGATAGGGATTGGGTTGACATGAGATCGGTTTCTTCTCACTGTGCCTTTCTCTGTCTCAATAATGTAGGATCTAGGTGTTTCTGCTGCTCTGATTACTGTACCAGTGGTTCCCATATCTTTAATGTGCACAGGAATACCAGGTTGGAGTGCTTTCAGGGGAGCAGCATTGTGTCGAAGATTGAAATTCAGCCTTTTCTTTTCCTTGCTTTCTGCTTCTCTTTCGTGTAGCTTTTCCATATCCGGGCAACTCGGATTAAGAACAGTGTGGAAGGTTGGGATGGTATTTCTGAGTTTCCGTCCCATAAGTAGTTCTGATGGTGAATAACCGCAGGCCAGTGGGGTAGATCTGTACGCCAACAGTCCCTTGGTTGGATCTTTTTCTTTCTTAAGCCGTGACTTGGTGGTTTCTACAGCGCGCTCTACTTCACCGTAGACTGTGGGAAACGGGGGCTACTTGTTGTATGCCTGAAACCCCATTCTTTTGCAAAATGAGTGAATTCAGCTGATGCGTACCGTGGGCCATTGTCACTTCTTAGTTCTTCTGGGATTCCTTGCCTTGCAAAGATTGCTTTCAGGGTTCTAATGACTTCATGGGATTTGATGGTCTTTTGCATGGCAGCTATCTCAATATAGCGTGAGAAATAGTCCACTACTATCAGATAATTCAGGTTATCGAGCTCAAAGAGGTCGGTGCCGATCATCTGCCAAGGACGTTCAGGAAAGGGTGTTGGCATGAGTGGCTCAGCTCGCTGCTGTCGGTACTTGGCACAAACTTTGCAGTTTTCAACCATGTCGTGGACTTCACGGCTGAGACCAGGCCACCAAACAGACGTCATCGCACGTTCTCTGCACTTGACTATTCCCTGGTGCCCTTCGTGTATCTTGTCCAAAACTTGCAGCTTCATGGCTGATGGCACTACGATTCTTGATGACTTCAGCAGCATTCCATACACTACGGTGAGCTCTCCTCGGACTGACCAATAAGGCTTAAGTGCATCGTTAAGGTGAAATTTGTCTGGCCAGCCTTCCATGCAGTAGTTCTTTATCTGTCGACAGACGGGGTCTTCATCTTGGGCTTCTTTGATTTCCATCAGCTTCACATCCGATACTGGTAGAGAGTCCAGTACGCTGTCAACATAGATGTTCATTTCTTCTTCAGGAACGGTAGCCATTCTGTTTGAGTTTTCTGCTTGCATTCTTGATAATGCATCTGCGATGTACATTTCCTTTCCGGGTACATGATTCACCTCTTTAAAGTGAAAACGCATGAGGCGCATTCTTAGCCGCTGTACTCTAGGAGGGACTTCATCCAAGGTACGCGTGGTGAGAAGAGGAACTAGTGGCTTGTGGTCTGTTTCAGCAATAATAGACTTCCCCACTATGTAGTCGCTGAACCGCTCACATGCCCTGGTTAGGGCTAAGGCCTCTTTCTTTATTTGCGCATATCTGCATTCCACAGGGGTGAATGCTCTGGATATGAACATAACAGGTCTCCAAGTCTGGTCGCCTTGCTTCTGTAGCAGTACTCCTCCCAGTCCAAATGAAGACGCATCTGCTGAGATTTTGGTCTCTTTGTTAGGATCGTAGAGAGCGAGCACTGGCGCAGCTGTCAAAATAGATTTGATTTCTTCAAATGCTTTTTGTTGGGGTGGTCCCCAGACCCACTGGTGGTCCTTCTGCATAAGATCTGGGATGGGTTTGGTCTTATCGGCTAAATGCTCTGCGAACTTGCCCAGGTGGTTGACCATCCCTAAGAATACACGGACTTCGTGGACATTCTTGGGTGCTGGTAGGTTCACCACTGCTGCAACTTTCTCTGGATCCACCTCAATGCCATTTGCGCTAACAGCATTACCCAGCAACTTGATCTTAGGCACTCTGAAGGTACACTTGTCGATGTTTAGTGTAACACCAGCATTGGTTAGCTGCTCTAACACTTTCTCTAATCTGTCATCGTGTAGCTATCGGGTGGGGGCATGAACTAGGACATCGTCAATGTTACATTCAACTCCTTCAAGTCCCTCGAGGATTCTGCTCATGCATTTCTGAAACTTTTCTGAACCTGAGCTTATTCCATA
This sequence comes from Siderastrea radians, assembly GCA_964017195.1. Taxonomy (NCBI): domain Eukaryota; kingdom Metazoa; phylum Cnidaria; class Anthozoa; order Scleractinia; family Rhizangiidae; genus Siderastrea; species Siderastrea radians. Next base: position 32,935,309 of record OZ024889.1, on the reverse strand, counting down.
GGGCAGCACGTTAAAGCAATACCGACCCCAAGGTGTGATGAAGGTTGCGAGTGGTCTTGAGCTTTCGGACAATTTTATTTGCCAAAATCCAGAAATTACATCCAGCTTTGTGAAGTACTTTGCACCTGCGAGCTTTCCCAGGGTGAGGTCTACAGATGGGAGAGGATGATTCTCGCGTTGAACGTACTCATTGAGCTTAGTTAAGTCCACACATACTCTGACTTTACCATTTGGCTTGGGGGTCACAACCATTGGGGCGCACCAATCAGTTGGGTGGTCCACTGGCGATATCACTCCACTCTGAATCATTCTTGTAATTTCATTCTTGGTTTCTTCATACAGTGGCATGGGGACGTTTCTCGGAACTGTTAGTGCAACGGGTTTTGTCTCATCCTTTAACTTGATGGTGTACTCTTCTTTCATCATTCCAAGTCCTGTGAACAGCTTTGGGTAGTTATGCATCACTTTTGCTTTGTAGTCATCACTAGTCAGTTCACACAACCTTGATATGAGGTTTAGTTTTACTGCAGCAGATCTACCAAGGAGTGATCGTGCTAAGCTTTCCACAGCATAAACGGTTTCTTTTACAGAGTTTAGTTTGTTGGTAAGAGTAACTGTGAACTTTCCCTTACAGTTCATCTTGTAATTGCAAGGACCCAGAAGTACTTCATCAGTAGGCTGTAACTGCGTCTGAAGATCAAGGTTAAGGAAGATATTGTAAGGGACTACAGTCACATCTGCACCACTGTCAAGCTTGAAGTCTACTGGATTCTTGTCCACACGAACGGTTGCCATCCATGGTGACTTTGTAGGGTTGCTTTGGACTTCACTAAGATTCACGATTTTTCCCAGGAAGAAGGATTCTTCTTCTTCAGCAACTTCAAATAATTTTCCTGGTTTCGAACTTTTACAAGCCTGCGCCTAATTTCCAATTTTGGAGCACTTCTTACACTTGGAGAGGCGTGCTGGGCATGCTTTCTTCGGCTTTTGATCGGAAGGATTTTTTTCTTTGGAGTTTTCAGAAGGTTTCTCTTTAGACTTGTCTTGAGAATTATCGTTGGAGTTTCCTTTCTTTCTTCGTGCTTTTCCTTTAGCGATACCATCAACCTGCGCCGGAGGTAGTCTTGAATCCGCCGTCAAGAATGTTTTGTTGCTGTTTTACCGTCTCCCTTTGCCTGGCTAAATTGGTAGCTTTTTCCAAGGTGAGATTCGGATCAAGTTGAAGTTTTTCCGAAAGTTCGCGGTTTTGTAAACCCACGACGATGCAGTCTCGAATGAGCTCTTCGTTTAGCGCGCCAAAATTGCAGTGCCTCGCGAGGCCGTACAAATCTGTGATGAAACTATCCACCGATTCTCCCGCACGTTGGTTTCTTGAGTTAAATTTCGCTTGCTCAAAGATGACATTTCTTTTTACGATGAAGTGATTTTCGAATCTTTCCTTCACTTCTTCATAACTCTTTTCCTGTTCCGCGGTGAATTCGAATGAGATGAATATATCGTCCGCTTGTTCGCCCATTGTGTAAATTAATGTGTTTACCTGGTTTTCGCTGCTTTGTTTATCGAACCCGGTTGCCATGCCAAACCTTTCCAATCTTTGTATCCACTTCGGCCACTCTTCAGGTTTGAATGAAAACTTCTCCGGTGGAGTTACTTGGAAGTTGGCGACCGGTCGAATGCTTGGCTGGACTATTTGTGGTTGTCCTATGAGCGGTTGTTCTGCGGTGCCCGCATTCACGCCGGGATTTCTTTCTTGCTCGTCCTCGTTGTCTGACATTTCGCTATCTTTGCTCGTTTCAATTAGTCTTTGCACGAAATCTTTTTCTTTTTGTTCTACCGCGATACGTGAAGACTTCTCGTAGGTTCTAAGTGAAATTTATAGAGACTTCTGACACCATCTCGGATTATTGAAAACGGACAAGAAACAACAACAACGATTCAACGAACAGCCATGTTTAATCCTCTAGCGTGCTAGAAGTGCGCATGCCTAAATGCAAAACTACGAACGCGTAACACCTGAAGGGTCAAAGTTCGATAACACAACATCCGAAGTCCTTGTTAAACACTTTATGGTTGAACAACACCCAGCACTTTGGCCTGAGAGGATGCCAAGAGCATAGAGATATGAAGAGGGGCGACATTCAACTAAAGACCAGTGCAGATGGAGTCGAATTTCTTGAATGTACCGAGCGACAAACAAAAACAAGAACCGGCGCCGAACCCAAAGATATTCGCGCAGTTAAACCAAAACTGTTTTCTGTCCCAGGCAGTGACAGAGATCCTGTACAAGCCTATCACCTGTATGCTTCCAAAAAAACAGAGTAAATGAAGTCAGACGACAGCCCGTTTTACTTGGCCATAAACTACACCAGCGGGGCCAATTCCTCAAAACACTGGTTCAGGGCAGCGCCGATGGGCTCCAACAAATTAAATTCACTCATGAAAACCATGGCTGAAAATGCTGGTTTGAATGCAGAAAACCTGACCAACCACAGTGCCCGGAAGCGAATGATCCAGAAGCTGAACGACCACGAGGTACCTCCGACTCATATGATGTAAATCTCTGGGCATAAAAACGTTCAGAGCCTCAATAATTACAGCTCACTTTCGGAAAAACAGCAGCGGGATATATCCAACATCATGAGTGCTAGCACTTCAGCTTCAGGATCGCTGGCCATTCAAGAAACCGAGGAAGTCAGTTTGTCGACGGGAAACCAGCAGTCGCCTCAGCAAGCATTATCTCTTTTTCAAGGGGCCAACATACAAGGAGGAACATTTAACATTTCGATAAACAGTGTAAGTCAACAGAGTCCAAATTTGTCTTTGCACAGCGCGAAGCGCCGCCATTACATGATTTTATTATACATTGTAGTCACTATCTGTCTTTTCATTGGCTAAGAGCCTACAGTTAATTCTGGGAATCAGCGCATCCTGAAGGTTGCGCGCGCAATGAATGATTTCCAATAGCAATGTGGGAGGCATCTGAAAGCGAAGTAAATTCATGGCTTGTCGATTCGCTTCTTCAACCGAGCAAGAAATGGAAAAACTGCTGAAACAAAAAGACTCGGAAAACAAAAGAAGGCTGACCAAAATTGCAAAGGAACTGTTCCACGAATACCTTAAGGAAAAAAGCGTTCAGAAGCCGGAAGATAAGAAGGACACAAATGTTGAAATTGTTTGCCGTTATTTTGTT